>JAKISA010000002.1:0-600000 GCA_022577855.1 Wickerhamiella azyma
AATGTCAGGTGATATGGCTAAATTCCAGGGTTGGGCGACTAGGTCCGTTTATATAGATAGTGAATTGTGGGTTAGGGTGTGGGTAGGGGCGGCTCAGAGGTAAGGGTAGCGGTGTAAGCCGCGCAAATACCAGTCGCGTCCGAGCGGAAAACCAGCAGATAGGATATTTTTTTAGCATTAGCATACAAAACTCCAGGCAATTCGCGCCCGACTGTACCTGCATAACGCGTGCATAACCGGGTGTTTCCCGAAACAGCATGCATATATGAGGCCCGACTCGAACTCGAACCAAGCAAAATTGCAGAAAGGCACTCGAACCTGGTAGCTTTCTAGGGCATTTGTACTCAACTCGTAGCCGGTCCCAGCCAGGTACAGCTAAAGCCTTGCAGTGGTAATTCCTGGGCTGAAGCAATTCTTGGTAGTTTGTAGTAGGGCTGAGCGTGCCCAAGCTTCTGACCGAGAAAAGCATGGGTCTGGCCTGACAAATCTCTGTATTTACTTCATGCTTGCATGCTCCAGCACTCTGCTGCGTGCTTCTGGTGTCCGAGAGCAGGTTGTTGGTGATTTGCCCAAGCTGCTTCGACACTCGGGAGCGCATTGACTATTGGTGGCCTATATAGCGTTGATTTAGAGTCAGCACGCTGAGGAACATTGCCAAGTATTGTCAATTGGGGCCGAGATCAACCACCCGGTCCTGGGCATGGTGCTAGGCAGCTTCCACTCTCCCGGGTGCGGCACTCTCGCAGCCATCGAATTCTGCAGGGAATAGCCTTAGCTTTATCAACTTGCCCATGAAGTGCGGGCATATATGATGACAATTACGAAAAGCTGTTTCCCGGTAGAGCTTGAAGGTCTCAGGGCTAAATGTGAAGCTGCGCACCTCAACGCTTGTTGCACATAGTTAAACTTGATCCAATCTACAATTTATGTAGTCTAGTATGGACCTGTATTAATTATTAGCTTGCCGCCAAGGCCAGCGCACTACCCCAACCCTCGGACTGAACGAGGCGGCCATGGATAGACACTTTGACTAGCTCAAGTTGCAATTGCTACAATTATCGCCGAGTAAAGTTCAATTTTTTGGTTGGAAAAGCGATACTGATGCGAGGATCAACGCCAAGAGCAGCCCTTTAATTGCAATTAATCTGGCGCTCGATGAACCTCCGAACTTCAAGCTATTGGCAAGTAGATTAACTTGATAATATGAATGTACGCTGCTCGGTAATTGCGCTGCTCGATATCTACGCCAATGAGCCTGCAGCACTATATATGCATAGCCTCGATATTGATATTGATTGACATTGATATCGATATCGGTCGCCCCACATGGCGTTGCCCTGGATACCTTGACGGCCTAAATAGCCATTAAATAGAAAAAAAAAGACAAAAGGGATGTGTTCTAGGCCCAATGTCCCGATTCATGCAAGGTATATCATTCAATTTTCCTGTGATGCACTCCTGCACGTCAGTACCGTGTAAGTGCGGGAGGTCATTATCAAAATGCATGCATGAAGCTTGCGTGCCAGAGTCTACATGTTTAGTTGTTAGTATGCTACAAATTGCAATAAGGACTACAAATTTAAAGCATAATTAATTTTTGGCTAGCGAATGACTCTGGATCATTGTACATGATTGTGCATGCGCCGATAAGGGGCTGGGGTTATATACACATCGGTATCTGCCCAGTCACTGTAATTTTGCACACATGAAGTTTGTTGACCACGCACAATCGTCCTCAGACATTTCCGCGACCGAGAAGGATGTTAAAGTAGTTCAAGCCTCTGATATCGCTGGCTACGACGTTGGTGACGGTGAGCTTATTGATGTTGGGGCTGGCGATGAGGCGGCTAAGTACGCTGGAATTGAGGTTCAGCTTGACCCTGCGCTCAGCCGGCGCCTGGTGCGCAAGGCCGACATGTATATTTGCTCCCTCATGTGCTTTGTTTACGCCATTCAATTTATGGACAAGATTTCCAACTCCTCAGCTGCAATTATGGGCTTGCGTACAGATCTTGACATGACAGGTAGTATGTACTCGTGGGTTGGATCATCCTTTTACTTTGGCTATATGATTTTTGAGATTCCTGTGAGCCTCTGCTTGCAAAAGTTCCACCTTGGAAAGTGTACTGGTGTCTTTATTTGCGCATGGGGTCTTGTACTTGCTTGCTCTGCCGCCTCACAACAATATTCTGGCTTCATTGCAACCCGTGTCTTGCTCGGTCTGTTAGAGGGTGCTATTACCCCTTCTTTTTTGAGACTCACCGCCCAGTGGTATCAGCGCGAAGAGCAGTTCTCGCGCGTCTGCATTTGGTTTGCTTGGAACGGCATGGGTTCGGTCATTGGTAGTGCCATCGCCTATGGACTCTATACCTACCCTGGAACCTACTCCATCGAGGCGTGGCGCATTCTGTTTATTGTCTTTGGCTCCATCACTATTGTAACGGGCATCATCTTTTTCTTCCACGTTCCCGACTCGCCGGCCACTGCTTGGTTTTTGGACGACATGGAGCGCGCTGCTCAAGTCGAGCGCATTAGAGGCAACTTTCAGGGCTATGGTAGTCACAAGTTCAAGTGGGACCAGGTCAAGGAGGCATTTATCGACACGCGAACCTACCTCAATTTTGCCATTGTGATCTTGAGCGATATTCCAAACGGCGGCATCACAAACTTTTCGACTATTCTCTATGAGGGTATGGGCTTTGATACCAAGAAGACGCTCTGCCTCGGTATGGCCGGTGGTGCTGTCGAGGCTGTGGGCTGCACCGTTACTGGTATTATGTCGCTCTATTTTTTTAGGGGAAAGCGCATGGTATACGCCTGTGCCACGGCCTGTTTGACGTTGATGGTGTTGGCCCTGCTGGCGTTTGATAGTTCCAACTCGGGCAAGATGGCTGGCCTCATGCTCTCTTCATGGCTCATGCCCGTGGCCTATATTGCGCTGATCTCCTGTATCAGCTCTAACTCTGCTGGTTCTACCAAAAAGAGTATTAATGGCGCTACCTTGCTCATTGGCTACTGCGTTGGAAATATCATTGGCCCCCAGACGTTCAAGTCTTCTGAGGCTCCCACGTACCAGACTGCAAAAACAACAATGGTTGCGTGCGCTGCAGTCAACATTGTTTTATACTTCGTGGTCACATTTCAGAACGTGTATGCCAACAAGCGCCGTGATGCTAAAAACGAGAAGCTGCCTCCCCACGTGATCAATGCCGAGTTTGCCGATTTAACCGATTTCCAAAACCCTGAATTCCGCTATGCTCTCTAGTCTTAGATAGATTTATTTGATTGATGGATTGTTCATATGTGGTCAAATCCATGAGTGGCCAACGTAGACTTGGTTGAACTGCTAAAGTTACACCCTAGTCGTGCACAAACAATGTCTTGGCATCCCGCGCGTAAAACGTGTTTGCATCTCATGCAGCTGGGGAGTCTTTAGCTAAATCGTGCCACCACGTGTTGACTGAAACGGATTTTGGATCATGGGCTACTATTGTGAAGTAGCTTGAGGCACCTGCGCACTCAATTCATCTTGATCGATGATTCACCATATTTTGCTGAACAATTTGCATGTCTCGTCTATCTCTGGGCCCCTGCATAAACCGTTTACGCTCAATGACGTCACAGTAGTGTCTCGAGTAGAATTTGGCTTGATAAATCTTCCTTGATGGCCGATGAGGGGAGAAAGATACCAGCTTCTTCCCGCTGGAATGTACTAATCTACATGTGTTACAGGCCAGATTCTGGTAAACAGTCTGATTTATGGGCAGAGTATTCAAGCTTTAGACGATACGTGAGAATTATACAGCAGGTAGAGTACAAAAAGGTCAGAGATCATCCAATCGAATCTTAATATTGCTAATATGTGACAATGCTATGCGCAAGTCTCTTATTCTCCCTGCGGCTGAGCCTTTTAAGGCGGTGCCCCGCGGGGTAACTTTTGAAAGTTTGGGATCCTTACGCAGGTGGCGAAAGGTGTAGAACAATGCTTTCTCGGCTTGAAATTTTGCACGTTCCCAATCAAAATGATTTAAATAGTAAATCAGTCTAGTTTACGTCAACTAGACTCAGTTACCATCAAGCCCCACTTTTGTGAAGAGAGATTTTACCGCCATCGGCGGCTATCAGTACCAAATCTCATCGGGTTATCCGTATTGCAAGGGACAGCCCAGCTACTTGAATAGATCAGCCAAGAGCCAAACTCATAATTAATTTGTAGCCACTTACCGATGTGTCCACTTGTGGTGTGATATTGGCACATGCTCAGATGCATGATTATGCACGTGTGGGGTAGGGTTATTTTTAAGAGCAGAAGATGTCCCACTGATCTGCATGAGCGAAATGAAAAAAGTTATTGTGACCGAAAATGATACTGTTGTCGATGTTGACACAGGCGTGGTCGGTACACAGCAGCCGCAATTGGAGAGACGGTTCAATCTGTTAAGTGCCATGGCCACCGGCATTGTGACCGGAAATACTTGGACAGCGCTGGGTGGTGCAATTATCGCTTCACTATACAATGGCGGTCCTCCCGGAATCATTTATGCATTCATCGCCGTTAGTGTTTTTTACTGGCTCATCGCTCTATCTATCGCTGAACTGACCAGTGCTGTACCTGCATCTGGCGGTGTTTATCATTGGGCCAACATTACCGGTGGTGAAAGATGGGGCAAGGCCTGTGGATTTTTCGCAGGATGGCTCAACTTCTTTGCCTGGGTGTTTGGTGTGGCCTCAAATTGCACAATTGTCGGCCAGAGCATGGTGTACAGCTACGGCTTGTTCCATGAAGATTATGTGCCCCAACGCTGGCATGTGTTTATCGTGCACCTGATTGTGTGCTGGTTTACCGGTCTTTTGGTTATGTATGGCAACAAAGTTCTACCTCTTATCAACAAAATTGGTGCCTTTCTCCTCGTTGGTGGTTGGTTTGTGTCCACAATCGTCTGCGCCGTCATGCCTGGCAGGGCTGGCAACTCGCACGCCACGAGCAAGTTTGTTTGGAAGGAGTGGCAAAATGACACTGGATACTCGAGTAATGGCTTTGTCTTTTTGGCTGGAATGCTCAACGGTGCCTTTGCTGTGGGCACCCCTGACTGCGTCACTCACATCGCTGAAGAAATCCCTCAAGCTGGCCGCAACCTGCCCAAGGTACTTTTAATCCAGGTATCTGTGGGTTTTATCACTGGCCTCGCCTACTTGATCTCTCTTTGCTACTCAATCAGTGACCTTGAGGCTATCTTTTTGGCGGATTCCTTCTCACCCCTTGGCGACATCTACCTGCAGGCTACCGGAAGCCGTGGCGCTACTTTGGGTCTCTTGATTATCATCTCTTTGCCTATTATTTGTGCCTGCATTGGCTGCCAGATTACTGCTGGGCGCACCCTTTATGCCTTGTCACGCGACTCAGCGGCACCCTTCCCCAATCACATTGGTGTCGTTAGCGAGCGCTTTGAGAGCCCATTGTACTCCACGTTTGCTTGCTCTGTCATTGCTACTTGCCTTGGTGCAATCTACGTGGGCTCTACTACCGCTTTTAACGCGTTTGTAGGCTCGTTTGTTCTACTCACTACTGCATCATTTCTACTCGCAATTGGCCCTCATATTCTGCGCAAGCGCAAGTCCTTCCGCCCAGGTCCCTTTTGGATGGGCAAATGGGGCTTTTTTGTCAACGGCATGTCGTGCATCTACATCATTGTCTCGTTTGTGATTTACTGCTTCCCCTTTTCGCTACCTGTCACAGTGGAGGGCATGAACTATACTAGTGTCATCACAGTTGGATTCGCTATTTTGGCTGGTGTTTGGTGGCTTGTTCGCGGCCGCAAGCACTACCAAGGCGCTCAGTTTGACATCATTGATTTTTCGAGCTACGAGAGCAAAGGGACCGCTTGACCTCTCTGTGCAATAATTTCGAGTGGCCATAAGCTGTTTGTCAGCTACGCATTGACTCTATATACATTTACACCCTCACAACCACAGTTGCAATATCGAGTTGTCTGGGAGTCTGCACCGCTAGGCGGCAGAAGCGTGGGAACTTGATCGAGATGTGCAGTTCAGCAATAAAAGTACTCCAATTTATTGGTAATTCATTAGCCACAGATAGGTAGAATCATGGCAAACGGGGTGTATGCTAGTGTGAGTCGAGCTCTGCTAGTCACACCCTAATTTGCAGTTCTTCAGGGATTCAAATAAATCTAGCAAAGAGCACCGAGGTCGCATATATAAATTTCACAGAACGCGCTGTACTAGTTACACGACTAGGCGTTACGCATAGCAAGTGATCTGATCAACTGCTATGATCGAGAATGACCAATACCAGCTTGGGGACTCATATACTTAGGCACGCGTTCAAATTATCTTTTTGCAGGATGATAATGACGCTGTATGTAGGCAACTATAGAGCTATTCTGCTTTAAAAAGATGTTGTGTGAGCCACGCCGAGCAGTGTACCTTGGCCCTGCTAATTAGACTTTGCCCATTGTGGCTGGGTACTGCGATACCTGCATAACCTGCTGGTAGGGCTCTGGCTTGTACTCTGTCCCGGTTTGTCCACAAATATCGAGTCGCAGTTGCTGGCTGGGGGTAAGTGATACCTCCTCGGAGCTGGACTGGTCCTGGTCGACTCGTTTGCGGCGAAATCTGGCTGTGAGCCGACTGAAAGTTCCTTGGCTCTGCTCGTCATCGCCATCTCGAGTTTTCGGGTCAAACGCCACAGCCGAGCCTGAGGTGAGATGGGTGCCAATAGTGGGCTGGCTGCAGGACTCGTGGTTGGAGAGGGGCTCGGTACCTAAACGACGCCGGTATTTGGAGATAAGCCTCTCGTTTGCGACTGCCTTGCGCTGTGCACGAGACTCTGAGCGAAATCCAAACACCATGTGATGGTGATGTGGGTGATGTGCAGCTTGTTGTACTTTATTTGTGGAGCGCAAAACAGTCACAATGTAAACTCTGAAGGATTTAACACAAAAGCTGCTGAGTTTGGATGAGCTGTTTGAGTATCTTTGGCAGAAATCATATGCCACTGTTGGAGAGCACGCATTGAGGGCTTCCTCAACAGCCAAGGCAACAGGTCTTTCTTTTTAAGTCGTTTATTGTAATTGCGGTTCTGCAAAATGCGTATAGTTTTGAGCCTCGGTATTGAAAACTTCAAAAGTAGTCGCCCAATTCGGCCCCAGCGATATGACATGATCTCCAAACGAGCGCTGAAAAAATACTTGTATGAGTTCCGTATACCTGTGAGCTACAAAAAGTGTACGGCTAGCATAGAAAGCTGTCTTCAAGATACACCGCTCCCTTCCAAAGTCGACTCTGATGTGCTCATGTCGATAAAAAGGGCCCTCGAGAGCTTTAGACGATCCGAGGGTCGTTTCTCGGCCAAACAAGCCGAGGCCGAGCAAGCACTGATTGAAAGGTCGGCGGAAATGGGCAATAAGTCGGCGGTTGCTCTGCTGTGCTATTCGAGGCTCGTCGACCCAAACTGTACAGTCGACGACAGAAAAGACGGTACTCGCCTTTTGAAGGAGCTCACGGAGCTCGAATTCCCTCTTGCGTACAAGGTCTCGGCCGATATTGCGTACAAAATGGGTCACCCCGAAGCAATGGCCCTTTACCAGCGTGCACTTGCTACGCCGCTCATGGACCAGAAATTGGCACTAGAATGCTGGCGCAGCATTGGGCACATTGCATTCAAGAGAAAGGACCTTTTTCTCGCCAAAAAAGCTTTTTCCGAGGCCTGCAAGGCATCGAGCGAGTCGTCCCAAGTGTCTGATTGTCATTTCTACCTCGCGCAGCTCTGCGAGTCGGACAGAGAGCTGTCTCGTCGTTATTTGGAGCTAGCAGCGGCCGGCGGGCTGAGCGATGCTTTTCTGCCTCTGGGAATGCTGCTCTTGAACCACTTCAACGAGCCAATTGTTGCGCGCCATTGGCTGGAGCTAGGGCTCGTTACCGATACAACGGGGTCGGCGATTCTAGGGCTGCTGGATGTTGCCAGTAAAAAAAATGACAAGGAACTGGGCAGGAGCATGGTGGCGCGCATTCTTCGCCACGAAAATAAGAGCGACCTCATAGGGTTACGCCCCGAGGCTGTTGCGAGGTTTGCGCCACCTTCGGTTGTAAACCCACGTCAGACTTTCAGCGGCGCCGGTCGCTGGGCTTGAAGCCGCAGAACGGGACTTGCCGCACCCCATATGTCTAGCATAAACTGTATATATTGCATCCATTTACACCCATGAATATCTCACCGCGCTGCAGACCTAGAGTGGTTTGAGCTATGTCGTATTCACAGATTAATAGTATTTTATTTGGCGTAAGCAAAGCTATATCCCGTCGGCCTAGCGGGTACTGGCAAGCACAGCACTAGGCACGGCAAGCGGTACCCCAGACACCCCCCGCGACTTGGCCAGTCAACTCTGCCTTTGTTTTGGGGTGCCTTAGGGCTGGCTCATCCAGGTCAAACGAAGAAAAGTGCTGCGCCATGCGGATAATTGTGAGCGAGGCCTCTGTCAGGGCAAACTGTTGTCCTAGACAGATTCTTGGGCCTCCATTAAAGGGAATAAAAGTCCAAGGTACAGTAGAGAGCTTGGCCCAGCGCTCAGGTTTGAATTCATTAGCGTCTATGCCCCAAAAATCGGGATCGCGCTGCAGGATATAAGAGTTGTAGGAGACAGCCGAACCCCTGGGCACAAAGATAGGTAAAGACTCATCAGGGCCTGCACCACGCGGTAGAGTGGTATCGCGCGTGGCAAAGCGCAGGTTACGGGGGACAATGGGGTGGAGTCTCAGTACCTCGTTAATGACATGCGAGAGGTATGTGAGCCGCTTGATACTCTCAAAGGTAATATCGCAGCCATCAAGATCTACAGCAATGGACTCGCGCAGCTTGCGCCAAACTTCAGGGTAGTGCCCCATGTACCACACAAAGTACCCCAAGAAATTGCCAGTTGTGTCATGGCCAGCGATTAGAATGTTGAGCAGCTGGTCACGAATCTCCACAGGGTTTTTGGTAACCTTGGCTAGCTCGTGGCTAAATGTATATGACTTGGCTTTTTCGCCAGCAGCAGCCTCTTGGAGTGCCTGGTCCACAAAGTAGTCAATGTAGCGCCGGCAGCGCGCAATGGCATCACAAAAGGCCTTTGGCTTGTAGAGACCGTGCAATGGTCCAAGGGAAAAACGCACCAAAGAGTGGCCGACACAGAGTCTATAGTCCTCAACAAATTCGGTGGCCGCGATGCCGTTGCGAGCGGCTTTAGATTCTTGTAGTGTATTAGTGCTCTCTCCAAACAGAAACTCAGTTGCGGTATCCATTGTCAAGCTATGAAACAAAGCCTGGAAATCAACGTGCGTGCCTGCCTTCAGCTTGTCGACCAGGACCGAAACGTGGGCATCCACCGAGTCTAGCTGGGCAACGAGCTGTCGCGAGAATTGGGGCCTGAGCAGCGCTCTAGAATGCTTCCATTTCTCACCACTGACGGTGAAGATACCCGAACCAATGAAAAAGCCAAGAGTTTGCTCGCGCATGCCCAAATCGAAATCCTTAAACTGGGTCGATAGCAGCGCCTTGATATTCTCAGGGTCTGCAGTGTGGTACTCCATGTCAAAACTAAACTGCTGAATGAAAGTTTTGCGGCACACTTTGTGGTATTTCGCCAGCGTGTGTTCCAATGCCTCGTTGGCGAGCGACGCCTTGATCATGTTGATAAAATTCGGGATGCCAAAGGGTCGGCTCATGAAAAAGGCTGGCAAGTGCTGGTTTGCGCGCCACGCCCTAAATTTGAGCGTTTGGCGCATCAATTCATCGCAAATGGCCAACACAAGCACTATCGTCACGAGTGCCCAAAGCATGCGAGCGCAGTCAGCAGCTTTTGGTCTTGGGTGGTTGGCCTGGCCCGGCCTGGCGAGTGGGCGTGTCTCCAAAAAGAATAAATACATAAAAACTAGGTCTTTTGGTCATCTAAAATGCAAGCCAGAGAAGCAGCAAGTGGCTGAGGACAGCCCATGCGCTAATTCCGTAGCGGAACGCCTTGTCCACAATCGCCTTGGCCAGCACGGCATAAATGGCCTGGTCCACGGCATTGTCACCCACAGATGCGCGGTCGAGCTGGAACGACTTGAGCTGGTGGAATTGCAAGTTGCTGTCGTCGTAAACGCTGGTGAATTTGCCCGGTTTGTCCTTGCGCAGCTGCGAGTACAGCTCGGCATTGTCCTTCTTGAGCGCCTCGCAATCGCTCATGAGCGATGTGACCATGTTTTTACACCGGTGCAAGTCCTCTTCAAGCTCCTGGACCTTCTCCTTGTAGCGGTCACGCTGCTGGGTAATGATGTTGAGAACGTCGCTGCTCATCGCCGGCTGGCTCGGCGCAGTACCCAGGGGAGCAGGCTGGCCGCCTGCAGCACCACCACGAATTGAGGATGCAGGTGAGACGTGACGCGGCACGGCGGTCCAACCTGAGATTGTGCTAAAGGTCTCATCACGCGAGATGGTGCTCAAGTCGCCCTCGAGCTGCTCCACCATCTGCGACTTGTGTTTGAGCTGGTCCTGCAGTACCTTGACCGATTGTTGAAGGCCGTCATTCTCGCCACTGAGTTTTTTGTTAACTAACCGCAGGTTTTTGAGGTCGTCGTTGAGCTTAATGTTTTTCTTGGACAAAATGTCAGAGGCCTCGGCGGCGCCGCTGCCAGAAGCGGCGGAGCCAGTCTCTTCACCAAACTCGACCTGACGCAAAAAGGTCAGCTCCTTGAGGATCTGGTCATAATCGCTCTGCGCTGCCACGGTCTTTTGAGAGGCGACCAACGACTCTTGGCTGGTTTCGAGCTGCTTCTGGAGTCCTTGGACAAGTTTTTGAGAGCTTTGCTTCACTTCTCCAATTTCGACCTGGAGCTGCTCTAGGCGGTAGCTGAGCTTGGCGTTCTCGCTCTCGAGTCCGGCCAGGCCGCTGGCGGTGCTGGCCGAGGCCTTGTTACGCTCGAGCTCGCTACGCAAATCGGCCACACGCGCTTCAAGTGAGGCATTCTTGGACTGCGCACGCTCAAGCTCGCGCTCAAGCGCACGGCTCTGAGTGTTTTCGCCCTGAGAGGCATTGTCCTCGCCGCTGACCTTGGCCTGCAGCATAGCCACATCGGCCTTGTTTTCTGCAAGCGCCGCACTGAGGTCCTCCTCCTTAGCCTTCCACATTCTCGCCCGCTCGTCCCAATAAGCGCTGAGCTCGGCCTCCTTGGCGGCCAGTTGCTGCTCGTGCAGCTTGTGCTGCGCCTCGAGCTCCTTTTTGAGAGCATTGTAGTCTGAAGTCTGCTCGACTTTTTCCGAAAGCTCCTTGTTTTTCTTTTGCAAAGCCTCGATCTCGGTAGCACTGGTCGATGCCAGCTCCATGAGCGGCACTGGATCGGGCGCATCGCCGAGCTTTTTGTAGGCAGATAGGAAGCAAGACTCTGCAAACTTGGTTCTGCTCGTCAAGTTGTCAATTTCTTGCTGGTAGAGCTTGAGCAATGGCTTGATTTGGTCGAGTTTCTCCTCACCCTCCAATTTACGAAATTCCTTGGTTTTGGCACTGAGCTCCTTGCGATTAGCACTGCCCTGGGACGCATTTTCGCTTACTTTGATGCCTTGTTCATCCAAAAGCCGTTGTAAGTCCCCAAATGACAAGCTACGCCAAGCTGAAACGTTTCGATTTATGGTCTCCATGTAGCTGAGTAAACCGTGCGCACCGCCCAGCCATTGACCTGGCGCTGGCTAAACTGTTCAGGTTGAAGACACGTTTTTGATGTGAGCAAGGATCCGTGGGGGTTTAAAGTCATATCCAGCTCCGGATCTTATCTTTATTAAGAGGGGTTCTTAGGCTGTCGTCGGTTGCGCATGATCTGCTCGTCACACGCGCCAACAAGAAAGGCCACACTAACTAGTAATTAGGATTTATAGCAATTGACCGATTTTTCACCGATTTTTACCTAGAAAATGCGTCCAAGACCTGCGGGCTTTTAGAGACCCGCTGACACTTTCCATGCATATTTGGAATGCCGGCCGCATAAACGACCGGGAAAGCCACTAAACCGCGCCGAGATTGTGGGTACATGGCCCAAAGTATTATATAGCTTAACCATAGTAAAACGTGTAGTTGAAACACCCAGGTCATGTTTATCAAGGCCCGCCGCCCCCACTCTCTTGGCTCAACACGATAAACTGTGTACAAAAATAGAAGTCTAAAGGCGGCACGCGAGCTCATGTTTGAAGCGATCAGGCGTTTTGAAGCTCATATAAGCTGAATACAGCCCCCGAAAGCCTCCTTGTACCGGCTATTCGGCTAGATTCTCACATGCGTCCAAATTGGGCTAGAACGTGCTTGAAAGCGCGGGTAGGGCGAGGTTAGGGTCGCGTGCATAACCTCAACGCCGGCGGTTTTGGTCGATAAAGTAGTTCGATGGGGGTTTGATTCTCAGAACAGACATGAAAATAACGTTTGAGCCCGATTCGTCGAGAATGTTGCCCCATTTCAAGCCGGTGCAAGAGTTTCAGCAGCGCCCACCGTGCCGCGCGTGTGAACAAGGGAAGTAGACATGTCACGGATCATGTACGCCCACGACTGAACCAACCAAAACACAGTGTAGGTAGGCCAAATACACCCCAAAACAGCTCAACCGCCAGTCAAGGGCCCCCCGCCATGACCCACGAGCATCAAAATAATTACGCTGCATAAGTTATGCATAATCCAACTAAGCTGGGGTGATCTGCGCGGCTGGAAAGAGTGGCGGAAAATGGCCTCAGATGCTAGGGTTTTATTTTCAGACCTACAAACACCGACCCACTGCGCTACTTTCGCTCGGTGTTAGCGTGTGGCACTCACTTTCGGCTATGCTTCCACATAGAGCAGCTCGCTGATCTCTAGCTTGTCATGCATGCAGAGTAGGTACATGATGCACGGATAATATTCCCAGCTGCGAAACTGGCTTGAGTGGCGGTGGACTGGACTAGAAAACACCAAAATAGCCTAAAAGTACATTTCAGCTCCACATTTTGGCCAAAACCCCAAGGGCCACCGTGGTCGTGCACCAGATGCAGCCAGTCGCGAGCTGCAGGTCTGTCTCTTATATAAACCAGGGCCCCCCTACCCGCAGATGTTTGGCCAGCCCCCGCCTCCAGCACAGCACATGAACTCCAGGCCTCACGGAGAGGGCATAGCGCGCTCACCTGTGTCCAACATCAAGCCTTTTCCGGCTGTTTTGCAGCAGCCCTCGTTCCTCGTCCCCATCACGCCGTACATTTGTTCGCCGCTTGGAGTGTTTGCATTCGCGCCGCAGATGATGGGACCGCAGCCTATGGGGCAAGGAATGATGCCTCAGGGTATGATGGCTCTCTCTGGGCCCGTCATGCTGCCAGGGGGCGCGCAACACGTCCAGCCTGCTGAGGGGATGTCATTCAACCAGTTGGCGCCCATGATCCAGCAATCTGCCCCGATTCTCTCGCCTCCGCCCGGGTCAAGGGAGGGAGTAGGCCTCAGGAGCCAAAAGGCTGCACCGCTGGAGCCCGCGGTCTCCCCGTCAATTGACTCGTCACGAACTGCAAAGGCGTCGTTAATGCAACAAAAGCCACAGGCGCCAGAGCCCATTACCCCGCCAAATACTGTAACCAGGCTTGCCAACCTCCCGGGCCATGCATCCAAGCCCATTGCGGCCAAAACTGCCGCGAGTCCCCCCCAGGTCCCCGGGGTTGTTACCCCTCTCCCTCAGGCAGCAAACGGCAATTCCAAGGCCAATGACGCTCGCTCTGAGCCTGAAGCTGTTCAGCACCCTTCGCCCAGCGATGAATATAGCGACGGTGAGCCCGTGAAACGGCCCCCCGGCCGGCCTCCTACCAAAAAGATTAGGGTGTTGGAATCGGTTGTTGGCCTAGATCCTGAGCCGGTAATGGTTGCAGGAGGGTACCAATGTGCATTTTGTCGCAAAACAATGAAGTCGAGGCAGCACTGCCGGCGCCACATGCGCACACATTTTGGCTCCAAGTCGCACCCCTGCCTACGATGCGAGAAGCTATTTCACCGCAAAGACACTCGGGATCGACACCAAGCGGGATGCAAGAAGCGCCCTAGGACCGATCTTTAATTTATTTATCACTTACTATATTATAGAAACGATCGCGCGACAGACCCTGCTCGACCTCCTGGCCTGCTGGTCTGTGTGCCATGCTCGCACGCCCAGGGTGTCCAGCGCCCCGCGCTCCATCAGATCATTGTTTTTATTTATATGCAAATCGTCTAAACACCAAACACGGCCCTCAGCTGGCGCTGAACCTCGGGACCAGCGGATGTGGCCAGCTGGTCAAAATTGGGTAGAAAAGATCGGTAGCCATTGACCACCTTGACGACGAGCTCCTTGAGGACGTCGGTAGGCTCAAAGAATTGTGCAAATGCGTTGAGTAGATGAATGAGCTGCGACTCGTCGAGCACGCTGGGGTTGGCCATGACCACGATGCAGAGGCCCTGGTATGCAGTGTCCTTCTCCAGCGTCTCGTCCACAAACATCAGGCTGCCGAGCCACTTGTCAATGAGCACCTTGAGGTGAGGCGCAATCAGGTGGCTAAGGGCAATACCGAGGCGTCCGATAACAATGGCCGAGTTTTCGCGCAAAAAGCCAGCAGCATTCTCGCTCAAAAGCACAGTGCCAAGTCGTTCAAACATCTCGGGGAAGTATGGCTCCATCTCGGCCTTCATTTGTAGCGCAATCTCGCCTGAGGCCCAAATGGCGTTGTGGCTCACGGTGCTGTAGCGCGGGTCTGAGCAGTCAATATTGACAATGAGGCCACGCAGAATAGGGTCAATGGCTGGTCTGAGGTCCTCAAACGTGTAGGTTGCCATGTCACCAATGACGGCAAACGCACTCATGTGCACCTCGGGAACCTCGTTGTTCATGCAAACCCGCAGCATGTCAAGGAGGCTAGGGTCGTGGCACGACGCAATGAGAGGGTGCACCTGCTCCTGGAGTCCTTGAATAATACCGCTGATGAGGTCAAGCGCGCACACCAAAAACTCGAGCTCGGGCGCGTCGCAGTTGGCGGGATCCTGGCGGTACCGCTCATTGAGCACCAAATTCTTTTCCATAATTTGAGTCGCGTGCAAGAAAAGGTTGGTGGCATAGGGCGCAAACGCCTCACCGCTAAAGGTGGCAATGGCGCTCAAGCACTCGAGGAGCGGCAGAATGTTGCGGTCATCATCGCCGTACGCTTGCCAGCACTGCAAAACAGGGTCAACAATGATGGGCAGATAAGCGGGGTTGTTGAACGTGTACGAGACAGCAGTAACCACGCTCTGGATACACTCAAACAGGGCCATCATGTTACCCAGCTGATACTTTTGAAAACATTGCTGGAAAAACTGGAGGAGCGACTCAACGTACGGCACCAGCAAGTCACCAGCACACTCGCTAAGAACACTGAGGGCGTGGCAGCCGCTTTTTTGCACTTTTTTGTTCTTGTCGAGACCGCACTTCAAAAAGCCCAGCAGAACTGGCTGCAGCTGGGCGGCATTGGTGCAAATGAGGGGGCCATAACGGCCCAAAGTCCAGCAACACATGTCGCGCACGGGTGCATGGCTGTTGTTGAGCAGTTTGGTCAAGTAAGGCACAAGTTCGGGCAAAAAGTCCAGCACTTCAGATTGAATGCAGCCGGTAGCAACAGCACCAAACGCCAAGACAGCCGACTCGCACAATGGCCACGACTCAGAGGCCACAGCCTCGCGCAGGTGCGGCAGGGCCACCTGCATGACCTGGGGTGCAAACCGCGTTGTGAGCATATCGAGACAAGCACCCGAGCACTTGCGCAGGTTCCAATCTTCGAGCGACGCCTCCAAATCGTCCTCATCCTCGCTCTCATCCTCCTCGGGGCCCTTGACCTTTTTAGCCTTAGTGGAGAACTGCGCGGGACGCACGTCCGTGGCCTTGTCTTGCACGTTCTCATCGTCTTCCTCAAGGCCCTCAAGCACCATAATGTCCATATCAGAGTACACGAGCTTCTCCAAAAGCACCGGCACGATCTTGGCGACCTGGGGCTCAATGCTCGAGTCAGGAACGTCGTAACACTCAGCAAGCGTCAAAACAAACTCGGCGCCCTCAAGTTGTACCGACTCGTCGTCGTCGCGCATGCAGTGGAGGCAAAAGGCAATGATGCCGTCCAAATGGGGCGCGAGCTTGTCTGCGCGCGATGTGAGCAGCGAGTTGAATGCCAGAGCAATGTGGCGCCGCGTATCGGGGTATGGGTCCTCAGCCAGCGTGAAAAGCGCTTGCATGAATGAGTTGATGTGGACCAAAAATGATTGTGACTCGAGAGGGATAAACTGGGCCAGGCAAAACACGGCGTTTGCCCTGATTTTCATGTCTTGGGAGCTGCACTCTTCAATAAAGCGGGGCACAAGCGCATCCAAGGGCCGCGTACCATTGGGCATGGGCGCATTAAGCTGCTGAGCCGAGTCCTCACAAACCTTGGCCAGGGCGCTCATGGCACCATGCTGTGCCTCAGGAGAGCCGTGCTCGGTCATTTGTATCAAGGTTTCAAGCACTTGCGACCAGTTGGCCACCCCTACCCTGCTCAAAATTGTGGTGGTGGTAATGGCAGAGATATTGCGAATGAGGGGGTCCTGGTCGGCTAGACCGGCAACGATCTGTTCCTGGACATATGCAAGGTCGGGACTAGTGGCGCTAATGTTGTTTTTGAGCACCATTCCCGCTGTGGCTCTGAGGTCGCGGTCACCAGGAGCCAAAAGCATGTAGACCAGGTAGCGGTTAAAGTCTGGAGTGGTTTTGGCCGCCTCGAGAGATGCTGTGGCGGCGTTTCTCTCAGCTGGACGAAGCTGGGGGCTCACGCTTTGCTCTAGCAGCTGAGCCAGCTGGTCTAAATTGCTGGGGTCGGGGGACCAGCTCATGACAAATCGCTTGGGCTGCAAATGATTTTAAAGTTACAGGCAAGAACGGCCACAGTCATAATCAGCAAGAGGGTTCTCAATAGGGTGTATAGGCCGCGCTCCACACGTTGCAAAACAATACATTTCTAATAAATACCTAGTAGCTAATCTGGCCAATGAGTTCCTGAAGACGTGCCTGCAGGTCATCCATCCGCTCAATATTGTGTGCCATCCCGGGAACCTTATCGTA
Organism: Wickerhamiella azyma; assembly: GCA_022577855.1. Classification (NCBI taxonomy): domain Eukaryota; kingdom Fungi; phylum Ascomycota; class Dipodascomycetes; order Dipodascales; family Trichomonascaceae; genus Wickerhamiella; species Wickerhamiella azyma. The sequence continues at coordinate 17,122 of JAKISA010000002.1, forward strand.
AATCTCCGGCGGCGTCGCTGATCGTCTCGGAAGCACGTCGCTAATAGTGCTCGAGTCATCGCTGTCGTCAAGTTCAGGGGCCTGCTCGCGGTCCCTTGAGCCGGGGGAGAACCGTACCTTGTGCTGGCTGGGCCGCTTTTTGACAATCTCGCCGACATCCTCCACCGATTGGTTCCGCAACGAGTTTTGGCGGGCCAGCCGCTCATTTGGAAGCTCAAGCAACTCGGCCGGCACGAATCCCATCGTCGCATTGTGAGTGCTCTGCACATACCACCAGTAGTAGTGATCATCATTCAATAAATACAGTTCCTCGTTCTTGCTCACCGTTAATTGACCATCTTGCGAGGCTGTGAACGCGTCCAAGGCGTAGATTTTGGTTGCCATACAAAACAGTTTATGCGTGCGCCGCGCCTCAGCTATATACCTCCTGTAGCTGCAGGACCCGCATATGCACTAGTGAGACGAAACATTCACGGTTGCGTTATTTACCATTTGAATTTATTGATTCATGTGGTTCTAGTTTGCTGATCCATTAAAATAACCTAGTCGGAAAAATCGCCTCTTGCTATCATGCACCTCTGGAATGTAGCCCTGCAGACCCGATCTGAGTTTCAACTCGCCGGATCAACACGCTGATGCAAATAGGCGCTCGCCTCTTTGTCCCTTTAATAACTCTAGAGGGCGCACTTGTCAAAATGCGCCCCGTCATGAAGCGTCACTGCATTTCACTTTTTTCCTTGCATGACCCCTGACAGCCTGGTTTCAGAAATTTGGGCGCCAGGGGTACATGCATTTGGTACCTTAACTAGAGACGCTTGGCGGGGATTTTTGACTTTTTAGGAGATTCAACCAATTTTTTTTTATAGTTTCATGCTGCGTATCTATTTTTTCTCAACTAACCGGGTCCTAGCTTAATTGCTTACCCCACATTTTGACCCTGAATGCCCATCACCGCCGATCTCCATTCGACGTTGAACGTCGCCAAAAGAAGGGCCGGAGGTGACGAGATTGTTCCAGATTTTGCATTAGACTCTGTTTTTGAAGATATTGATCACCGGCCGGTCCGTAGTGCCTCATCCTCTTGGAAAGATCGCTACCAGCAAATAGCCCGGTCTCGGGCCTCGAGTCTCGGCTCTTCTAGCGCTGCCTCGAGCCCCGCTTCAGCATACCTCAGTCGAATCAACTCCCGGCTCTCGGTTTCTGGCGACTACAACCGCATGCAACAGGTGGAACTTGATTCCTCTCTCACCTACAAACTGGGGCCGGTTATTGGATCTGGTGGGTTTAGTGTGGTGCGTAAGGCCTGGAACTCCATGGGCGAGGTTTATGCCTTGAAAATCGTCGACAAAAAGGTTGGCGACATCTCACAAGAGGTTGAAATTTGGAAGGCGCTGGATCACCCCAACATTCTGCCACTTTTGAGCGCTCACGAAACCCACTCGTCATGGTATTTGGTATCTGAGTATTTCAAGGCTGGAACCCTGTTTGATTTTGTGAGCAACTCGCGCTCCAACCTACCATATGCTCAGATTCAAAATTACTTGCTACAGCTCGTGTCTGCGGTGAGGTACATGCACGCCCACAACATCATCCATCGTGACCTCAAGCCAGAGAATTGCCTGATCACCGAGTCAAAGCTTCAACTTTGCGATTTTGGCCTCTCTGAAAATGCCTCAAACCCAACTTTCAAATCTACCAAAATTGGGCCGGCCCCATCCAGCGCAGCTCTGCCCGCGATCCACCAATTGGAGGCCAATGGTGGCTCTTTTTTGTTTGCATCCCCTGAATTGCTCGAGGGCAGGGCAAGTTTTGCCTCGGACGTTTGGGCGCTCGGTGTCGTGTTTTACTCGTGTCTGACCGCGAGCTACCCGTGGCAGCACTCGCTGCTGCCCAAGCTCAAGGCCATGATTAAGAACGACGACTATGACTCCACCAAACTACCGCTCAATGCCCGATCCGTGGTGGAAATGTGCCTTCAAAAGGACCCGGCCCATCGGCCTATCATGGCCGCCCTCGAGGAGTCCTGTCAAATTTGCTGGTCACTATCTATTTAAGCGACGCGTACGTCTTTTATTTATTTTATGTTCTCCCATGGCTTCCCGTTTGTATACTGAAACCTCAACATGCACGCCTTCAAAACCTGAAACATGCTCGATCTGAAACGCGCGTACATAATGTTGCATTTGGCGTCACAGGGGCACATGCAGGGGCTGCTTGCATAGGGATTGTCCACACCTGCCTATTTAGAATGAAATATGTCGCACAACCCCATCGTACATGTCTTGGCGGCATTTGGCGGCACACTACCGCCCGAACTGGCAAGACCCGGGGCAGCGCGTTGGCAGCGGATTGCCCAAAAAAGAATAGCAGCACGTGGGATAAAATGGGGCGGTTAGACGCGTAACTGCTAAAAAAAATGTCTGAAGCTACTCAAGCCCCTGTTTTGAGCTCTGCCCCTGCCCAGCCCCCTTGGCCCCTTCCCGCTGCCGCCGACGCCAAGGTCTTCGACACCAAGGCCAACCGCAGGTCCATTACCGACCAGTGGTGGTCCAAGAGCGCACGTATCCAGAGCAAGGTTCAGCTCAAGAGTCTCGCCCTTGTTTCCAAGCTCAAGAAGGAGCCCAAGTCCGAGTCCGAGCCCGAGGTGGCCGCCGCCGCCAGCCAGTCCAGCCAGTCCAGCAAGCCCAGAGTTGAGGAGCCCGCTGCCGCCGACGACAAGAGCAACCACGTCCAGTTTAGCTCGCCCCTCGCTGATGCACTCTCCCAGCACGAGCGCGACTTTATCACCAATGTCAATGCCCTCGTTGACAACCACTTTTACGCCCTGCGCTCAGGGCTCCAGGAGGAGGTTGCCAACTGGCTCGAGCTCATCAAGCAGGAGGTCCAGCTTGACCACGCCGAGTCGTCGTAAATTGTTTGTATTGTTTGTGTAGTCTCATTATTATTATTATTATCTCCAGCAAGTCCCGTTAATCACCCAAGGCGGAATGAGGGTGATTGCAATCAGCGGTCCAACCTGTAGTGGCAAGACCACGATAGCTCAAAACCTTGTGAATCTTATTCCTGGCTCAATTCTGGTGTCTCAGGACGACTTTTACCTGCCGGATAGCCAGATCCCTCAGACCAAGAATGTCGCAAATTGGGACTGCCCTGGGGCATTTGACCTTGAAAAGTTCCAGCAAGTCTTGGAAAACTTGCACAAGGGAGTCAAGCCCGAGTACAAGCACTATGAAAAGAGCGTGGTAGAGATCAAGCACCAACCGCTTGAGGTCGAGCCTGTGGCCATTGTAGAGGGCATAATGATGTATCAGTCGCCCAAAATCCTGGCTGAATTTGACCTGAAAATCCTTATTAAGGGCGACAAGGATACTTTGAGGCAGCGGCGCAGCGGTCGCACCTACGACACCGTCGAGGGCGAATGGGCCGACCCTCCCAACTATTTTGATGAAATTGTGTGGCCAGAGTATGAAAGCAATTATGGGTTCTTGGAGGAGGAGAGCCAAGCTCAAAAGCTTGGCATTGAGGTTGTGCAGGGCCAGAGCCTCGACGAGATGCTCGCGAGGGTAATTGAGTTGGTTTCGGGGTTTCGCACGTGAAGATTATTTAGAGTCTGTATTATTTAGCCTTGGCGTAGCCGAGGTCGGTGTAAGCCTCCTGCATCTTTTGGTAGACAAGCTCGCACAACTTGGTGGCATCTTCCGAGGTCATGCCAGCGGTTTGAATAGGCTCGAGAGCCTTGACCCGAATAGTTCCACCGCTTGCAATGTACTTGCGCTTGCTGGACCACACGGTCGAATAGTTTTGCACCACGTACGGCACAATGGGCACCTGAGCCTGGATCGCAAAATGGAAGGCACCCTTCTTGAATGGCAGCAGCTGCGGCTCGGTCGCGTTGGAACGCGTGCCCTCAGGGAACATAAACACGCTCTGCTTTTGATTGCGAATCACCATCTTGGCGTTGTCAAAGGCCTTGATGGCCTTCTCGCGGCTGCCTCCACGGTCAACAAACACAGTGCCCGAAGCCCACATGTACCAGCCCAAGAACGGGTACCACTTGAGAGCCTTTTTGCCGGTCACAGAGCACCAGCGAGGGAATGTGGCGCCCAGCATGGCCACGTCAAAGCCGCTTTGGTGGTTGGCAACAAAGATGGCCGGACGCGTCTGGTCGAGGTATTTGCGGTTCTCAATCTCGAACCTGATACCCAAAGTGTGGGCAATGATAAATTCGAAACAGCGCGCGGTACTCCACTGGGCCAAACCACGCTTTCCCACCAAGCTCAACACGATCGAAACTCCTACGCCGTAGGTCGCAGCCACCAAAACTGACAGCACGTACACAGCATATCTGCCGTGGTACTCGAGCTTTTTGATGATACCGAGGTATCCGAGCAGCAGGGCCCCGGCTCCAGCCCCTGCAACAGACTTGAACAGACCGGCCAAAAAGCTCATGACAAAATTGTTGTTGGGGTGGCACCACGCGACCACCATATGCATATGGTTATTCCTTGTTGGCAAACTATAAATTATACAACAACTAGTGCTAGACCTAGTGCTTTTTAGACTTTTTGGGCTTGAGCTTGGACATCTCCTCAGTGTAAATGTCGTCGGCCTTCTCCTTGCGCTTCTGCTTGTTGGACTTAACCGAAACGCGGCCAGCCTTGGCACCCTTGGCGAGTTCGGACTCGTCAATGTCACCAATGGCGTACTTGTTGAGGTTGAGCGCATTGATCATCTCCTTTTTGCGGTGCTGCTCCTCCTCGTCGCCAGACATCTCCAGGTCCTCAGCCTCAGCAAGGCCGGCAGGCTCCTGGTTTTGAGCAACAAACTCCTGGTCATCGTCCAAGCCATCCTTGATCTCGGGCATCTCGGCCTCAATTGAGTCGGTGAGCACACCTCTAAAGTAGTTGGATGCCTTGCGGACCATCTTGCCGTACATGGCGAGCCCTTGGCTCACAGGCAAATTAAGCTCAGCAGACATGGCGTCCACGTCCTTCTTTTGCAGACCCATACCGAGCAAAATCGCTTGTTGCACGCTGCTAAGGGCAAAGTCCTTACCGAGCTGGCGCTTAAAGTACATGTCGGCAATGACGGGAATCAAGTCGGTAATAACATGATGGTCCACGCGGCTCTTGGCGTAAGAGTCGAGGCGTTTGAGGTCAAACGGTGTGAACTTGCTGTCCAGCTCGCTCTTGCTCGGAGCCGTGGCCTCTGCCCTGGCGGCAGCGGCCTCCATGATCGACAACCCCTGGGAAGCAGTAAAGCCCTTAAAGTTGTAGGCCAACAATTGCAAAAAGCGGCGGCCAAAGTCCACGCTGAAGTCGCTCAGCCACTGGTTGGGGCGGTCACTCAGGGTCTTCATCATGATACAGGTGTGCTCGCCAGTGAGGTCGTTACTGGTTTGACGCAGGTATACGGGCGAGAAACCGCTGCGCTTCCAAAACTTGAACAGCTGGTTGGTAAGGCCGTAAGAAACACCCAAGTAGTGCAAGTAGTTTGGCTCGACCTCGCTCAGCTTCATCATGAGCGGCGGTAGAGTCTTAAAGTCGCGAGCCTTGATATCGTCGTTCATGAGCGACGAATCCTCCAAGTCCTCATCACGCACACGCGGTGCAGGGCCCTCCCAATCGTGAGGAACCTGCGTGGTCTCCTCGCTGAGGTTGGTGAACTTGCCCTCAAAAAAGTCTTGCAACAGCGTGAGCGTCTTGGCACCGTAGCCCATACCCATGTAGTCGGGGTTGGTGGCGATACGCACGACGCGGGCGCCACTCAAAGAAGCAAACTCATTGTCCTGGAACTGCTGCGAGACAACCCACGGGATCAGGTCACCGCCGCCACGCTTGCCGCTTGCCAGCGAGCTCATAATGCTGCTCTTGGAAATTTGACCCTCGAGAGCGACCTGAACAACGCACAACGGCTCAGGCAGGCCCTTCTTTCCCGGTGTGCGGTGGATCAGCACATAGAGCTGGTGCGCAGGGGCATCACTCAGAAGCTGCAGGTCATTGGGGGTGTTTTTGTAGTGCGAGGCCACGTAGAGGGCCATCAACTTGTGCAAAAATGCCTCAGCTACCGGGTGGAACGAGAACAGCGCATTACGGTTCACAGCGTACAGCTCGCACTCGTCGGGGTGAGGGAAGCCCTTTGTGGAGGCAGCAGGCTGGGGCAAAGTAGCATCCAGACACAACAGCTTGTTGAGCCAAGCCTCTGTAGCGTCGCCCTTGGCGTAACGGATGGGCTCGTCCAACGAGATCTCGCGCAGCTTGCGGTTGGCGGTGCCGTTTGCCGAGTTTGTGCGCAGCTGCGAAATGAGCTTGAGACTGAGCGAGCGGCCAGTACCCTCGTAGCCGTTAATTGTAGAGGCCATAAACACCAAGTAGTTCCCAATCAGCTTCTTGACCAGAGGCAGGGGAATAGCGGCAGCCTCGTCAATAACCACGAGCTCAGCCTGGCCGAGAACGTGTGCATCAGTGGGCTGGATGTACTGAATGGTTTGACGGTGAGTCTTGAAGACGTTGACGCGAACAATGGCCTTGTTGAACGAGGGGTTGGTGCTCTGCATAATGTCGTAGTCGGTGTGCTCCTCAAACCCGAGAGCATCAAACCCCTTGAACACAAACTCAAACAAGGTCTTGAGGTTTTCGGGGCTAGGCGATGTTATGAAAATGTTGGAGTATCCCTGAGCAATGGCCGAGGCAATGGCGAGGCCCATAGCCGCCGACTTACCACGACCACGGCCAGCAGTAAGGGCAACGGTGCTCTTGAGAGTCTTTTCCGAAACAACATCTAAAAATGCGAGAATAGCCTTGGCCTGGTCAACGGTCTTGCACACCTTGACGAGGGGGTACGCCTGGGGCAATTCCTCAACAGACTCTACGAGCTGTGTGAGCTCGCTCTTTTGGTCCTCGTCGGGAGGAGGCAGGCTCTGCACATCACGCGCGCCGGAAATGGGAAGCACATTGAGCTCGTCGTCGACCACCAAGCAATTTTTGTTTGAGCCCAAGCTGAGGATAAAGCGCTCATTGAAGCGAGCAACCACATCATCGTGGGCCTCTGTGCGGTACCGTGAGTGCACATCCATGGTCATGCTGTACAATTGCTTGAGGGACTTCATGCTCTTCAGCAGCAGCACAACGACACCACCTCCCTGTACAGTCTCGATAGTGCGGGCCAAAATATTGGGGGTAATGGCCTCAAAGTCTTGAAGAATACACATACCGTAGGTGTTACCCAAGATGTTCTCGGTCTCCTTGTAGTAAACGTAGCGAATGTTTTGAAGCGACACAAACAGCTCAAAAGGGTCCTCGGTGTTGGCCTCGCGAACGCCCTTTTTAATTTCCTTCTTGATCTTGAGCTCGCGCTTCTTGCGGTGCGATGTAAAGCCCATGAGCTTGTTTTTGTAGGCCCAAAGCACGGACTTGTTCATGGAAAGGTCGGCAGACGTCATGAGGTAGTGCAAATTAGGCAGCTGGTTGCGCGACTTGTCGCCTACCATGACGATGAAGCTCCTCTGTTTGGTCTGAGCGCCATTTCTGATCAATGCCGGGATGCGGCTATCGATTTTCTTTTGGGCCATGAAATTTCACTGGATTAGGTAATTTTTTTCTAAAAATCAAGTCGAGGGGTCTTAATTTTTTCAGTTGCCCTTGGCAGGGGTCTTATTGCTGCAGCCAATCAATATCGTGGCGATGTGGCTGACATCCCAAGTGTATAAATACAGAGAACCCCCCTTCAGATTTCTTCGCTAATATCCGGTTGCTTTGACTGGCTGATCAAATTCGTCGTCTTCCAGCCTCCTTTAACCCGGTATAGTGAAGTCTAGTCCTAAAGACCGCTTGAAATTTGCACTCTAGTTGTAATTTTTATAGTCTTTGGTGACCTACATGTATAAGCATATAGCTCGTTTTATTCGACCAATTTTTCCCATCATGACTGAAAAACGACCCGCTCTCTCACCGCCAAGGAAGAAGAAACCCATCAAAAAGTTCAAACCAAAGCCCATTGATCCCACAGGTAATGAAGCAGTGCTGAGAAAAGATATTGAGGATCTGTTGAAAATTGAAAAAATCAACCCCGAGGATGCCAAAAACGATATGGTTGCATTCTTTAACCGCGACAGAAACGTGCCGTGGCCTGCGCACAAATTGGTTGAGCTTGAGATCAAGGCGATCAGCTCAAACGGCTCGGGTATCGGTATTTTCGAAAATAAGCCGGTCGTGGTGCCTTACACTCTGCCAGGTGATGTGCTCAAGGTCAATATTTATCGTACAGAAGAGCATTACTTTGAGGGCGAGTTCACCGAGGTCGTCAAACCCAGCACTGCTCGGGACGACAGCCTCATCAACTGCAAGTACTTTGCCACGTGCTCTGGCTGCCAGCTACAGATGACTTCCTACACAAATCAGCTTGAGATCAAGAAAAACACCGTGATCAAGGCCTACCAGCACTATGCCCCCAACTTGTGGGCTTCAGGCAAGCTGCCCGAGATCCACCCTACCTTTGCATCGCCGCTCGAGTACAACTACCGCACAAAGCTCACGCCTCACTTTGACGTCAAAAAAGCACCTCTCAAGGAGATCCCGCCCATTGGTTTTGGAATCAAGGGCCGCAGCCACGTCCTGGACATCGAGGAGTGCGCCATTGGTGTACCCATTGTCAACAAGGGCTTGGCTCAGGAGCGTGAGCGTATCCATGAGAGTTATACCAAATTCAAAAAGGGCGTGACCTTGTTGTTGCGCGAGAATGGTGACGAGTGTTGCACGGACCCCAAAAAGATCATCCAGGAGACGGTCGACTCAAAGTACAAGTTCCAGTACCGCGCAGGCGAGTTTTTCCAAAACAATAATAGCATTCTGCCTGTGGTGACCAAGTTTGTTCGCAATAACATTAAGATCAATGGCGTTGCGCCCAAATACCTCGTGGACACCTACTGCGGCTCTGGTCTGTTTGGCATCACCTGTAGCCCTGCAGTCGAGAGCGTTGTGGGAGTTGAGATCTCGGCTGAGAGTGTCAAGTTTGCCGAGGAGAACGCCAAGCTCAACGATATCAAAAACGCGAAGTTTGTCGTCGGCGAGGCCGAGCGCATTTTCGAGCACGTCAAGACCTCCCCTTCTGAGACGGCAATCATCATTGACCCGCCTCGCAAGGGCTGTGACAACAAGTTCCTCGACCAATTGGTGGAGTTCTCGCCTGCCAAGGTGGTCTATGTGAGCTGCAATGTCCACAGTCAAGCGCGCGACCTCGAGTACCTGCTTGAGCGCACTCCCTACAAGGTTGAGTCGCTCGGTGGTTTTGACTTTTTCCCTCAAACCCATCACGTTGAGGGCGTCGCGGTCTTGTCTCTAGCTTGATGTAGTCCTGCATTTACATTTTTATCTAGCGAAAGTAGAGGTCTGTCAAACAAGTCGTCGTTGGCGTCTTGAGTATCATGGGGTGACGCCCACTCATAATTGGTCCTAAACCAAGTCACTCACTCCTTGGTAAATCCGCGTGCGCTCAAAGTTCCGCTGTCTCCAATCACACACAGCTGGCGCATGGCAAGCGTGATGGCCTGGTGCCGGTTCATCACGCACAGAGTCCTTTTCTCGTGCTGCTCCCGCATCTTGCAGCCAGTGATATTAATCCACTTGACGGTTGAGCCAGTAGAAGCAACGCGCGCAATGTAGCCTAAGTTGTCTCAAATGCGCGCGCCCCTAGCAGAAGCGAGCCGAAGCGAGCAGTGGCGGTGCATATAAATCGTATAATCGTAAATAAATATCTGGCTAACCCTTTTCATTATGGTAGTCGCCTGTTCTGAACCCAGGGTGGGGCACAAACTGTGGGAGCTCCTCCTCTGGTGGACCAAGGGGAGACGCGGGATCTGGCGCACTTGGTCCTAGTACAGGTGATAGTGGCGCTGCAGCATGCGCATCCACATACGCCTCCTCGCTAGACTCTTCCTCTTGAACAGGGGCGGACGCCACAGCGGATCCCTGTGCAGACGCCGACGCAGGGCCAAACGCTTGCGCACCCTGAGAAGGCCCTGAAATGGAAGGAGGTCCAGAATTGGCGGGCGACTGCGGGCGAGTTGACGGGCGCGTGCGGTTAGATCTCACGGCGCTACCAACCGACACAGAGGCAGCCGCTGAGGACTGGTCCACCCGCACAGTGTGCCTATGCACCGGATAATGTGTCACGCCCTCAGACCGTGTTGGTATAGGCTCATTCGCGCTGTCTATGTGAGGCCCTTCTGGGTTAGAGTGCACGAAATGGCTCTCAGAAATTTCCGTGTCTGAGGTGCGAATTTCAAGAATGTTGAGGCTTGTGAGCAACGATTTGGGAAATTTTACAGCTCCCAGAAGCTTGTCGACCAGGCTCATGTGCGAGAGAGTTCCGTGTGCGCCTCCCGAGCCCGTGAGCTCCTTGAACTGGTCGAGCATCTTTTGCTCGCTCACAAGCCGTCCAATGGTGTCATCCCGCTCTAGCTCCAGCATGGTTTGCGTTATTGCGACTTTCCAGTCCCACAATATGAGTAGGCCCACGGCTCGAAAGATTGTAGAGAGCGGCAAGCTCCATGTAAAGCATCCCTTAATGACGGCGGTGATGAGCATTGTGATGAATGGAATTACGCTTGTGACAAGACTGAGGACTCCAATTGCTCGATTATTTTGGAAAAACGCATAGCGCCATAGCGAATAAACCGTCCAGGTGAAGGTAACAAAGTATACAAAATGGCACAAAATCTCAATGTAAAACCAAACCCGGATACACCAATTGAGTTTGCGGGTAACTGTGTCAAAGATTGGGTACTTGCAGACCCCCACTATCCACCAAGCAGTGTCAAAAACGAGCAAGAACGCAAATAGGCACACAATCACCCTGCGCTTGGCTGGGGCGCGCATAATCGAGGCCAGAATGTGCGCCTCGCACAAAATAAACCCAACAGAGGGCAAAAATATCACAACGCACCTTCTCGTTGTGTAGAAATATTCGATAAATGTGTCCGTGCTCTCAAAGCCACTGATGTGCTCTTTGCGGCTGAAGTAGTGCAAGTAGCCGTACAAAGTGGTGAGCAAAATGCTCACATAGAGTAGCTGGAGTTTGTGAGGCCAGGGCCGAGGCGTTCTGCGGATGATTCCCAGCACAGCCATAATGATCACCGAGCTCACGACACAGAGGCTCATAACAATCATTAGGGGCGTTAATGACGCTCTAAATGGGCCCTTGTCGAGCTGGTGGCTCATTCCCCTGTAAATCAACGCGGCTTGCTCGGAAGTGAGATTGCAGTTGACTGCGAGCAACCAGAGGGCTGAGGTCTGCACCACCTGGGCTGTGCCGTTGACTTGCGATATATTGAACCTACCGCCAGGGGGAATAACATAGTATTGGCACCCGTCCCGCGGGAGCAGCTGGTTGTAGTCCATCCGCGGATGATGCAAGCCGAGATGAGAAAGATGGAGGAGATATATATATAAAATGAGGAGCTAAACAAGCAGCTAAAGCGAAGGGCCGCGCGAAAAGTAGCGAAATGCTGCCACTGTGAACCCCACGGGTGGGATCCACTCGAGTAATGTAACCAAAGGGTACGGCGTAACCTTGAGCAAAAGCTCGTCCAAAGCGCGGTAAAGGTCCTCATGCGAGCCATTGTTGTTGACCACATAGTCTGCAAGCTTGCACTTTTCGGCTGTAGGCATTTGGGAAGCAATACGTTGGCGTGCATCCTCGATTGAGAGCTGCTGATCGCGGCTGCGAAGGCGCTCGAGCTGGACCTCATCTGAGCATGCCACAAGCAAGGTGGAGCCGCAAAGCCTATCCAATTTACCTTCAAATAGCAGAGGAACATCCAAAACAACAATGGCATGGCCCCGAAGCCACGCAGAAGTCACCTGCCACATCATTTCGCGGCGCACGGCAGGGTGCACAATCCCGTTTAAGACTTTGCGGTTGGCCTCATTCTCGGGTCCAAACACAGCCTTGCCCAGCGCAACACGGTTAAGGGTTCCATCCACCACGAGATCAGGCACGATTGGTCCGAAATGGTCATAAATCTGCTTAAACGCAGGCTGGTCTGGCTCGACCACTTGGCGGGCAATAAGGTCGGCATCAATCACCGGGATCTGGCGAGACGCCAAATACGAGCTTACAGTGCTCTTTCCAGAGGCAATGCCACCTGTTAAGCCCAGCACGAGCATCTTGAAACACTAGCGATTACTACTCCCATCATGTTTGTAGACTCGTTTTGGTCGCAGGACTATGCGGCAGGGCTGGGCGCGCTGTATGCCAAGCTCGAGCAGGGTATTGTCGAGAACCATGAGATGCTTGCACTTGCTCGTGCGCGCGCAGATGCTGAGGAATCGTACGGCGTGCAACTCGCAGACATTGGCAACCGTACACCGCGCCCCACCGGGTTTGGGCGCGACGACGGCGCCTCAATGCGCCAAGCTTACACTGGCCTTGTGTCCGAAATGGCCAAGGAAGGCCGCCACCACCTGCAGGTGAGCCAAAACATCCATACGCTCGTGCTGGAGCCGTTTACCCACTGGGCCGAGGAGCACGAGCGCCGCATCTCGTATTCCAAGAACGCCACCCTCACCAAGGTCAAAGAGTACGAGTCCAACCTCAATGCCGTCAACAAGGCTCAGAAGCGCTACTTCAACAAGTGCCGCCTGCTTGAAGAACAGCGCGAATTGGACAATAGCGACGAGGCCCCCGAGACTGAGACCGAGGCTGCAGACGCCGCAGCACCCACTTCGCAAGAATTGACTTTGAACGGGCGCCTCTACACCGACAAACAGGTGCAGGACCTGCTGTCGAAAATGCTCAGGGAAATCCCGCGCGCAGACCACAAGGTGCCGATCTTGGGCACTTATGAAAACTGCACCAGCGGTGCCGACGTTGTTCAGTGGGTGCAGGCCCACATTGCGGGCGACCTGCAGCAGGCGGAGCGCGTTGGCCAGCAGCTGGTTGACGAGGGCATTCTGAGGTCTGTGGGCCAGGTGGGCTCACGCTTTGCAAACTCGAGTGTTCTCAAGTACCAGTGGCGCCCGCGGGCGTTTGAATTGGCTGGCCTCGCCTTCAACAACACGGTGGTTACCAGCATCATGGGCACCAGCTTGGGCGAAAGTTTGGGCGAGCGCTGGCATGAGTACTACCAGGGCGAGCGCGACATTGCCGCTGAGGTCAAAGATCTGGACCAAAAGTACCGCAAGGCGGTTGTTATTCTCGACAACACCCGGTCCCAACTCGAGGAGCTTGTTGTTGACCACCTGCGGTTTCTCGAGAAATGCGAGCTTGATCGGCTCAAGGCGCTCAAGGCGGTCGGCCTTGACCTTGTTGCAGCCCAGAGCAACGTTGTTCCCAGCATCCAGGCCTCGGTTGACAAGCAGCTGTTGTACCAAGAATCAATGAACCCCGCCACTGATTTGCGCTACATTGTCGAGCAGTACCAAACGGGGCCCATGCTCTCGCATGTGACCATCTATGACAATTACTATTCGAGCTCGGATGGTACTGTTTTCGGTATGGACCTCGAGCTGCGGGCCCGCGGCGACGGCAAGCCCGTGCCTTTCATTGTCTCCACCTTGCTTGCTCAAATGGACAAACTGTACCCGCGCCTTGAGAGCGATGAGGTCCGCCTCAAGCTGTGGACGGATCCTGCTCCCTTAAAGGATATTAATGCCCTGCGGCGCGAGCTCAATTTCAACGCCACATTTGACCGTGCGCTCCTTGAGGACGTGGGGCCCAGCACCATTGTTGGTACTTTGTTGCTTTATCTGTTTCAACTCCCCGACAGTGTGCTGCCCAGCCAGCACTATGACATCCTCAAGGCCATTTACACAAAAAGGGACAGCGATGCCGAGCGGCTGCAGGCGCTGCGCACTGTCTTGAAGCAGCTACGGGTCTCGAATCTTGCTACGCTCGACGTGCTTGGAGCTCACCTCAACCGGCTCGTCACCATTGCCAAACCCAACCAAGAAACGTTGGCTGCTCTGTGCAAAGTCGTGGCCTCGCGCCTGCTGCGGCCCAAGCAGTACACGGCGCACACCATTGGCGACAACTTTGCTGCCGATATTGTGCGCGATCTTGTGACAAACCGCGATATCTTCAAGGAGCTACGCTCAGAGCGCACCGACGACCGCCGCTCGAGCGATCCCCGCAGAGCCGCCACCCCCACGCAGCTCCAGCAGCAGCAGCAGAAACCCACGCGCGAGCCTGTTGAGGCGCGAATCTCGCGCATCGCCTCGCGCAAGGCCTCGCGGGGCGAGCCATCGCCCCAGGGGGAGCCCAAGCCGGCGTCCCAAGGGGAATCCAAGCCCGACCTCCAAATCAATATGGCAGCAGCCAAGGATGATACTCCGCGCACATCTGAAACTTCGACCCCAACCGATCTCAGCTCTATCAAGGACCGCCTTGACGAGCTGGCGCTCGAGGCCGAATCGTTCCAGGACGCAGAGGACGGCGCTACACACGCTACGCACGGTGCTCAGGGCTAGTATTTAATTTAAAGTTCAATAAATATCAGTCGAGGTCCGACTCGACTTCGACCTCCGTCTCGGCCTCGCTCTCGCCATCGACGCCATCGGCAGCACCACCAAACAACGAGACCGGCTCGAGGTCGTCAAACAGGCGCACGGGCTCAAGAGGCTTTTCATAGGCCTTGAACGGCCTCCACACCTTTTTGCCTCTAAAGACATACATCATACCCTCGCCCGCATTGCGCGGTTTGGGTTCATGAGGGTGACGAGTGGACAGATAGACCCCCTCGTCAATCTTGGCTAGCTTGCGCATTGCCGCCGAGTGGCGCGGCGCCTGGCGGCCTGAGCCTCGTGAGGGAGTCTTCGGAGCATTGAGCAATCGCCTGCGGGGAGTTTTTTGTGGTGTGAGAAGGTGGTTGTGTCCCGTCGGTGGCTGGTTGGCAGCCGCGGCGGCAGCCTCTTCAAAAAGCTTCTTTGGAACAGGCCTGTCCTCCAAGGGCCCGTACCGCGGTGTTTGAGGGGTATACACCTGGGCAACTCTGCGGCCAGGCGGGGTTTGCGGTTCAATCATCGAGTGTCGTGAGGGGAGCGGCTCTGCTGCATAAAGGTGCCAATTAAGCTGCAGCTCACGTGACCCAATCAAGGAGCTCATTTACGCGTTTATCCGATTAAATTGATTGGTTTGGGGGAATTGTGGGTAGCAATGTTTGATTTCACGCGTTTTTCATTTTATCTAGGGTGTTGTGCGCTCGGGTCCATGTCCTGGTTGTGAGCTCTAAAGCTCGCTTGCATGTTACGCGTCATGCACGGTGAAAAAAAGTGTTTCAGGTGAAGACCACGCTTGGCAATCGTTTAAATGATTCAAATTAGACTAAAAAAGAAGAAGTCGATGGCATCACCTGGCACGGCGCGCCTTCCTTACTCATATGCTCGTCACCTATATTGTGGACTCGCTCGAGTCTGTGGGCGATGCAGTCAGAGCCACAAAAGAGGGCGATGAGCTCAAGGTCAATGGCTTGGTTGCCTGCAAGCACGTCAAGACCAGCTTTCCGGTTGCTTCCCTAGGCAGAGGCACGCTCTCATTCAACACAGATCCTTCGGCGCAGTGGCAACTGTTCCCGGTCCCTGCACACGGGCCACGCCTCGAGTTTAGCGGCGAGCTCCCGGAAGAGCTTGGACAGCAGTTTGGGCTCCAATTTAGTGACGAATCCCAGTACGAAATTGAGCATTTGATGGCTGGCCATCCTCAATTCTCGGTTGCGGGCACGCCTTTTGCGGCCAAAATTACTTGGGCTGATGGGACTGCAGTACTTGAAACGTGGGAGACCGAGAAATCTCACACTGAGCTTGTTGCCGACGCGGAAGTGGGAATTCTCGCCGTTGACCAAGACGAGTCCGAATTGGACGATGTGGTTGCCAAGGGCCGCGTGCGCAAAGTCCCCGAGGATAAGCAGAGCTCGCCCATCATGTTCCATCAGATTAATGCGTGGCGCCCGTTTGGTTATGCGTCCTCGAGCCTTGGGTCCGGCATGCACCCCAAATTGACGCTGGATGTGGAACAAGCAGCCCCCAAAGACAAATGCATGCTGTATCTGCGACTCGACTTGCCACAATTTGTGTTTGTTGACCAGTTTGAGCTTGAGACTTTGCCGGATATGACCCCTGCAAGCGAGCTAGTGGGTGTTTGGGGCTCTACCGACCTTGAGGCACCCGTGTGGATGGTTGGGCCTTGGTCTACAGCTCTTATACGTCTCGAAGGACCCGGCTCCTACGAGATCCCATTACATTTGCGCTATGAGGTGCCGGGTTATGACCAAGAACGCGAGGTCCCTGCCCCACAGGTATTTTGGGCATGTGAGGATACTGTGGAGCAGCCTCCTGTCGGAGTTGAAGAGTTCTTCCCCATGGGAACCTCTTTCTACTCAATTTCCACCAAGGGACACTTGATCCTGGTGCCCTCAGCCGACCCCACAACCCAGACTTCGGTGGAGGTCGTGACGGGTCTTAGCGTCGTGGTTTGCACGCTTTTCGTGTTGTACACCTTGTTTAAAAAGTCTATCTAGCTCAAGCTTTACTTCTGCAAGGAAATGACCGCCCGCAAGCACTTGCCAGAGTGCATATCGTCAAACGCAGTATTGATGTCCTTGAGCGGGTGGCGGTGCGTAATGTACTCGTCGACCTTGAGCTGCCCCTTCATGTAGTCCTCAACAATTCCAGGCAGCTGGGTGCGACCCTTGACTCCGCCAAAGGCAGAACCTCTCCAAACGCGACCAGTCACGAGCTGGAAGGGGCGGGTAGCAATTTCCTTGCCGGCAGCAGCAACACCAATCACGATACTCTCGCCCCAACCCTTGTGGCAGGCCTCAAGCGCAGAGCGCATAACATCAACGTTACCAGTGCAGTCAAAGGTGTACTCGAGACCACCATCGGTAATATCGACAAGGTACTCTTGCACGGGCTTGTCGAGCTTTTTGGGGTTGACAAACTCAGTAGCACCAAACTGGCGAGCCCATTGCTCCTTGCTATCGTCAATATCAACAACAATGATGCGACCAGCCTTGTTGAAGGCGGCACCCTGCACGACCGACAAACCGACGCATCCAGCGCCAAACACAGCAACATTGTCGCCTTCCTGGACCTTGGCGGTCACAGTAGCAGCACCAAAACCAGTGGTAATACCACAGCCCAACAAACAGGCGCTGTCGAGCTTGGCCTCGGAGTTGATGGCAACAACGCTCACGTCGGCAACAACCGTGTACTGGCTGAAAGTGGAGCAGCCCATGTAGTGGTAGATGGTCTTGCCATCCTTGGAGAAGCGCGAGGTACCGTCGGGCATTACGCCCTTGCCCTGAGTGGCGCGTACGCTCGAGCACAGGTTGGTCTTGCCCGACTTGCAAAACTTGCACTCGCGGCACTCGGCGGTGTAGAGAGGAATCACATGGTCGCCCACCTTGACGTTGGTGACACCCTCACCAACGCTCTCAACTACACCACCGCCCTCGTGGCCCAGAATGGCAGGGAAGGTGCCCTCGGGATCAACGCCGGAAAGTGTGTAGGCATCGGTGTGGCAAACACCAGTAAAGTCAATCTTGATGCGGACTTCGTGGGCCTTGGGCGCAGCAACCTCAATTTCCTCAATAGAAAGGGGCTTTCCCGCCTCCCACGCAACAGCAGCCAAGCACTTGATAGATGTCATTTGTAGTCAGAAAGGTCCAGTGATTTATTTATGGCAACGGCCCACCGGCAAGGGTTTGGGCTTTTGCTAATAAATTGCGTAACTACTGGGGCCTAGATCTATATCAAAATAGGAGGGTGCGTTTTTATGCACATCAAAGCAAGCGCATGTGCGCATATGCAAGTTTACAAACACTCGCGCCTAAAGTGCTTTTTTGGGTGGTTTAAACGAGTATTAGCTAGCAAAAACATTAAAAGTCGCCCAGGCTTGCCTTCCGATTCAGCTTGGGGCGGTCCAGTTGCTCAAATGCCGGCGGCTGCGTCGGGCTCGACGGGCGCCGCACCTTGGGCTGAACCGGCTCATCGCTAAGGTCCTCGTCGGAATCGCTCTCAGGAAGCCCAAACTTGGCCTTGCCGGGTTGGGCCTTGGGCTCTGCGGTGGTGTTTGTGAGCGGCTGCAGACCAGTGAGCTGGGCCATCTTGGAGCGGCGGTACTCTTTCTCGGCCTCGGGGTCGTGGAACCGATTGCCACGCACAAGGCGCTTAACGTCGTGGATAATGTCGTTGAACGCATAGTACGGGATGTAGGGGATCCTGTTCTCAACGCAAAAGTGCTCGAGTTTGAGGCCCTTGCGAGCAAACAAAATATCTGCCTGCGACGCGGCCGCCAAATCACTGACGCCATCACCCAAAAACACCACTTTGGGGATGGGTCCCTCTTTGATAGACTCGCGCCAGTCAATGATCGACTTGGCCTTGTCGTGACCGAGCGGCGAGTCGTGGAGCCAAATAGGTTTCCAAACCTTGCCATCCTCGCTGATTTCACCGCCATTGGACACAATGTTGATCTTGGCGCTGCGCTCTTTGCCAAGAAACTCGTCGAGCGCGGCTCTCAGCAACGGTGCCATACCGGCACTAATTACCGTAAACGGGATATTGTGCGCCTCAAGATACTCGAAAAAAGTGTAAAAATCAGGATCAATCACGAGCTCCTTGGCGAGTTCGGGGATGGCGTCTTCGAGCCTGACATTTAACGAGCCCCACAGCTTCTCACTGGCCTCACGAAAACTAAGTTCTTTGCCAATTGCTGCGTCCAAACGCTCACGTTCCTCCTTACCGCAGCCAAACTTGTCGAAAAGGACGTGACCCGTATCCTGGAGGAAAATCGTGCCGTCAAAGTCGCTAAATACAACAATGGGGCGGTCATTTTCGGCCAATGCAGCCAGATTACCACTGCTGGGGCGCGGAATACTCAAATTCTCCAAAATATTTATCTTGGGTGCCGACATTGCTGGGGTGTGTGGGGTAGCTGAGTGAGGCTATATAAAAGCAAAAGCAAGCAAGGTGACGTGTGACGGCATTGGGAGGCGCATGTCATAGAGAATTTGGCTTGAAAAGCCTATAGTTATATATAAAACAAGGTCGGCCGCAGTGGTTGCAGCGGGCCGCAAAGCCTGTTTGTGCAAGGCGTAGCAACAGGAGATAGAGATTAGATGTGGGGCTGCACAGGATAGACCATTTTTTCTTGTTTTCAGTGTTATTTTAGCTTGAGTTTTCAGAGAATCCCGGGAGAGACAGTTCTAATTTTGACCCAAGGGTGCCAAGCCCCTGCATTCGTTTATGCATGTTAGAGCCAAAAGCGGCCCTTTAAAGCCAGGGAGGCTTTGTCGAGAGTTGATGTCAGCAGCGCTTCAGCATGTCTATTCATCTCGGCCACCAGCCTAGCCCGCTTGAGGCTACGTTTAACCTGATCAAAAGCAATAAAGTCAACTATTTGCTCGTGTTTGTGCCTGTGGGCATCGCCTGTGGCTGGTTTCAGCTCAGCGCAGGCACCGTTTTCCTCGCCAACTTTTTGGCCATCATTCCATTGGCTGCTGTCCTGAGCGATGCCACCGAGACCCTCGCCGATAGTGTTGGCCAAAATTTGGGTGGAATCCTTAATGCCACCTTTGGTAACGTGGTAGAGCTCATTGTTGCCGTGGTTGCTCTGTACAAGGGCGAGATTCGCATCGTGCAGACCTCGATGCTCGGCTCTATTTTGAGCAACTTGCTGCTTGTTTTAGGTATTTCCTTTATTGCCGGCGGCTACAATCGCCTCCAACAGTCGTTCAACCAAACTGCCGCCCAGGCCATGTCGTCTCTGATGGTCTTGGCATGCATCTCGCTTCTGCTTCCCGCGGCCTTCCACGCGAGCGTCCCGCCCGAGTTTCAGATTGAGGTCATTGTGGTGTCGCGCTACGTTGCCTTGGTGTTGCTCTTTGTCTACATTTGCTGCTTGTTTTTCCAGCTCCGCACTCACCGGTTTTTGTTTGAGGAAACTGAAGAGGAGAGTGAGGGTGTTGAGCCCTCGGTGGGCCGCAACACTGCTCTTGTGATTCTTGCAGTTGTTACCTTGGCAGTGGCGGTGTGCGCCGAGTACCTTGTGGGCTCCATCGACACTATTGTTGAGACCACCACCTTGAGCAAGACGTTCATTGGCCTTATTATCTTGCCCATTGTGGGCAATGCTGCAGAACACGTGACGGCAGTGTACATGGCGATCAAGAACAAAATCAACATCACCATCAACGTGGCCGTGGGCTCCTCCATGCAGATTGCTCTGTTCCTCACCCCCTTTCTCGTGCTGTGGGGTTGGGTTATTGATGTGCCCATGTCGCTGTACTTCCGCCCCTTTGAGACTGTGGTGATGTTTGTGTCTGTGTACATTGCAAACTCGCTCATCATGGACGGCGAGTCCAACTGGCTCGAGGGTACCTTGTTGGTTGGCGTTTATGCGATTATTGCAATCATGTTTTTCTTTTACCCCGATGAGGCTGCGGGTAAATTGTATAGTCTAGTCAAGTAGGGAATTCTAAGTACTATTAGAGTCTTTGTCTTTCGAGTTCGGCCCATCGGGCAAGCTCTTGATACTATCGCGCAGCTTTTGCAGCTCATCCTCGAGCTCGGCCATCTTTTCAGGGCCCCGCAGCGCTTCCATGTCTATGAGCGAAGCATGGGGGATAGTGCGGCCTTCCTGAATATTTTGTACATCTTGTTCCCACGTGTGCACGCGGCCATTGATGCGCCGCACATATGGCGTACCCAACCGCTTTTGGCGCTGGGCCTCGGCCTTGGACATCCAAATCAGCTCGGCCGGATCCTGGTCGGGCTCAACCCAGGTGAAACCTTCACCTCCACGAGCCCAGTACTCCTTGAGCATTTCCTCGTCATTGGACTCGACCACCTTGATGCTGCGGCTCTTGAGCTCGTCAATCAGCTTGGGCGCACACTCGCCCTGGTTTTCTGGTAAAGCAGCATTCATTTGCGCGAGCTGGCCGGCCATATCGAGCTCCTGCTTGAACTTGATGCGGTGCGCGATTGGAGTGCCGGCAGCCCACGCCACAGCGCGCTCACTGGCGCTGCCACCTCCCCATGCCAAGACACCATAAGTAGAAACTGCAGCCGTGTAGGCAAACACCATAACCAAAATCATGGGTTTATTGGAGCCCCAATCGCCAATCAGGCCGGAACTCAGCAGCTGGTCGCACCCAACCAGGACACCAGTCACTGCTGTGGACCAGCCCAGAGCCAACTTGTGTATTCTAGATTGGCCCGCAGCGGCCAAATTGCTCGAGGGGCCGGCCGTCTTGTCGAGTATTTGCAGAGCAGAGTCGAATTCTGAGTTGTAGATGGCGTGCCGAAACGGGATCATCGCCGTTTGTTTGGGCACGGGGTTTCCCGTCGTATTGAAGTTGTCCAGCAACATGCTGCACGACTTGCTACTCAAGTTTGGTACCCTAAAAGCGGTCTTCAAATCCTGGGCATCCACAGTGTACTGGTCAAGAATTTTTCGTAGTGAGGCCTGGGCGGCTTTGGGGTCCTGCTCGGGGGCGTCCACTGAGGGATCGCGCGACTGGATATAAGCAGACTCGAGTTTTGTACAAACTGAGAGTGCTTTACGAGGATCCTTGAGCGGGTTTAGCAGCGTTTTGAGCTGGGTCTCGAGGCCATGAACTGTGGCCTTCATGCTGAGTGAGGGAGAACTGGGGAGGGATGGGTGACTCCAGCTCGAGCTAGATCGAGCTAGGGTTGGGCCCAGGGACAACTATTAGCACAGCTAACTATATAACTACAAGTCCTTCTCCTTGACACCGTCCGAGATCTGGTGAACAAGACTCTTGGCAAAAGTCTCCTTGATGGGAGTATCAACAAGAATACCCACATTGTTTCCGTGGCCCTCGGTCAACCACTTTTGGAAATCGTGCGGGTTCTCCGGTAGGCGCGCGCGGCCGCGGCGGTCAACCACCGTCATACCTACGCACCACTGACCCTTGGTTTCGGCACGAACGTCGTGGTACTCGACCCTCCAACCGCTCAAAGACTGCTGCACAGCGTACATGGCGGTCAGCGGGTCGTGCAAACTGATGGAAGAGGTGCGCTTGCCGGTAATCTTGAAGATGTTTTCAAAACCCAAGTTGAGCCAGATTTTGAGCCATTGGGACATGGGCGTCTCGGCCTTGGTGGCCAAAATCTCGTTGAGGTCAGAGGCGTACAAATTGTGCTGCAGCGTGATGTCCAACGGGAACAAAATCAGGTTTAGGGGCCGGTCAAGGCGGGTGTCGGGGCTGCCCTCGGGGCGAATGTACTGGGGGTTGGCACCAGTCAGAGCATAAACGCGGGCCGCGGCGACCGGGTCGGCATACACATTGAACTCGGCAAGCGGCGTCACATTGCCGTGGATGCCAATGGCAGCGCCCATAGACAGCAGCTCCTTGACGCGGCTAAACGCCTTGGGGTTCTCCTGTGCGGCCTTGCATGCGTTGCTGAGCGGACCAATCGAGATAAGCGTGACAGTGTCCTCGGGCTCAGCGGCCAAAATATCGTTGATCTCGTCCCACGATTTACCGCCAATGATAAAGGGCAAGCTGGGATCGTCGAGCTTTTTGCCGCTCTTGAACAAATCAATCCACTCTTGAGGGGCATTAAACTCGGGGTTGGTGGCGTGAATCCCGCCAAGGCCGTCGTTGCCGTGAACATCAGTGGCGTCCTTGGGCTTGACTCCATCGATGGTTTCCTCGAGACCAAGGGCGATAATGGGCCGCTGGTCGCTGTAAAGCGGCAAGTTATTTGCCTTGCGGTGCTTATTTTCCTTGTCAATGACGCTAAACATCGACAGCACATTGTGTAAAGTGGCCTCGAGCGAGCAGTTTCCAAACGTCAGGGAAATCAACTTGAACTCTTGCACGCTTTTGGGCGTGGTCATAAGCAGCAAAAGCGCCATCATGTCGTCAAGGCCAGGGTCGGTATCGAGGATAATCATGTAGGATGATAGATTAAGGTAAGCGCGCGATAGGTAATAAGAGGGTGGGCCAGGGCGAGGGCTAGAGGGAGGGGACCGTGCATGAACCCGGGATCTAGATCTTAATCACGCACAAAGTGGTGAATTTAGTTTTAGGATGTACGGTGAAGTAGAGTTAGATAAAATAAAGCTCATAAACTGGTGGCCCCATAGCTCCCAGGCCACCCTGAGCTTGATCTATTAGAACGCATTCATACAATAGTGCTATTTTATGATATTAATATCTTAGGCGCGACGCTTGGCATCGAGGAGGCGACCACGCTGGCGGCCAGTCAAGGCAGTGGAGCGGTGGCTAGGAGCCTTGGCGATCTGCTCAGCACCCTCGGTGAGGTGGATCTCAATGTGAGAAGGGCACGAGCGGTAGGGGTTGATACGACCGTGGGCGCGGAAAGTACGTCTGCGCATGTTGGGGGCCTGGTTGACCTGAATGTGGGAGATGACGAGGGCCTCGGTGTTGAGGTTCTTGGCCTCGGCGTTGGCCTTGGCGTTCTCCAAGAGCTCGGTCACGTACTTGACGCTCTTGACGGGCCAGCGGGCCTTGACGACGCCAAACTCCTTACCCTGACCAGTGCGGCCAATGGAGCCAGCGTGCTTGCGGAAGGGGATGGCACGCTTGTGCTCGGTAACAGCCTCGAGGTATGCAAGGGCCTTGTCGAGCTTCCAGCCCTTGATGGCCTGAGCGGTAGCCTGTGTGTTCTTGAAAGAAGTACGCAAGTGGGAGCCACGAGCACTGGCGGTTTGAGCAGGGTTCACGGGCTGCTTGGAGTAGCGAGTCATGTTGAGGTTTTGGCAGTTGCAGATTGAGTGGTGAATGGCGCTCGAGTCGGGGCTGGGCCCTAGGCGGTGATGTAAGATTCGCCACAATGATCAGCTAGCTAGATGTGGCGCAAATTACTCAGCATCCATTGACCTTGAAATTTTCACCGGCGAGAAAAATTTCTTAGTAAAAATGGCTTTTGGAGATAGAGGTCGTGGAGGTGCCCGTGGTGGTGCCCGTGGCGGAAGCCGTGGTGGTTTTGGTGGCCGTGGTGGCTCGATGGCTGGCCGCGGTGGCTTTGGTGGTCGCGGTGGTGGCCGTGGTGGCGCTCGTGGTGGTGGCCGTGGTGGTGCCCGCGGTGGTGCTCGCGGTGGCCGTGGCGGTGCTCGCGGCGGTGCCGGCGCTTCCAAGGTTGTTGTCGAGCCCCACAAGCACGGAGGTGTGTTTGTCGGCCGCACCGGCAAGGACGATTTCCTGCTCACGAAAAATTTGACCCCTGGCGAGACTGTCTACCGTGAAAAATTGGTGAGCGTTGATGCTCCTGGCCCTGACGGCACTTCGACCAAGGTCGAGTACCGCGTGTGGAACCCTTTCCGCTCAAAGTTGGCCGCTGGTGTGCTCAACGGTATCGACGAGCTCTTTATGGGCCCCGGCAAAAAGGTGCTCTACTTGGGTGCTGCTAGCGGTACTTCGGTTTCGCACGTTGCTGATCTTGTTGGCCCTGAGGGCGTTGTTTACGCCGTCGAGTTCTCGCACCGCCCCGGCCGTGACCTCATTGGTATGGCCAAGAAGCGCCCCAACGTGATTCCCATCATTGAGGATGCTCGTCACCCTCAAAAGTACCGTATGCTTGTTGGCATGGTTGACTGCGTTTTTGCTGATGTTGCCCAGCCCGATCAGGCCCGTATCATTGCCCTGAACGCACACATGTTCCTCAAGGACCAGGGCGGAGTGGTGATCTCCATCAAGGCCAACTGCATTGACTCGACTGTCGAGGCCGAGACCGTGTTTGCCCGTGAGGTTCAAAAGCTGCGCGAGGAGCGTATCAAGCCTCTTGAGCAGCTCACCCTGGAGCCTTATGAGCGTGACCACTGCATCGTTGTTGGTCGTTACATTCGCTCTCAGTAGGTGCATGTGCATGCACTAGAGCTCTAAACTATTGTACACTTATATAATCCCCTTTCCATGTCTTGTCCCATTGTTCTTGGCCAGGACTCGTACTCGCTGGCGAATAGCGTGTGGCAGTGGTCGCTTGTGACCGAGACCCCGCCCAGCCACACAAATTTGACCTGGTACGTCAACCCGTGTGCCGAGCTCGAGAGTGAGCACTGCCCCAAGGGGTCCATCGTGTGTGGCGTTCAAACGGTCGAGGTTGATGGTACACACCTTGTTACCGAAGTAATCCCGGTGGCTCAGACCGGTACAGACCGCCAGGTGCGCGCCTTGGACGCAGATAAGGAGGGTGTGCGCCTCGGATGGAGCGGCGAGAAATGGGGCGATATCACCGTTAGTGCCGACGTCTCCTTCATTTGCGGTGAGCAAGAACGCACAACCTTCTCTGATTGGAACGGCTCAGCCCTCAAACTCGAGCTCGAGTCGCCTAAAGCCTGCCTTAAGGCTGCCCAAGACCCCGAAGAGCCAAGCGGCGGGTGGGGCTTTTTTAGCGTGTTTTTCTTTTTGTTGTGCGTCGGATTCTTTGCGTTTGTGGGCATTGCCGTCGCCCAAAACCGCCGCATCAACGACGTGGGCGCGCTCGGCGAGCTTATCAGCGAGCTGCCGTTTTTGCTGCGCGAGCTGTGGGCCAAGCTCGTGGGCGCTGTTTCGGGTTCAAGAGGCGGCTATTCGGCGGTATAGACTCGCTCCTCGTTTGGGGTTAGGCATAACATAAATCGTACTATCTATTTTTTCTCATTGAGGGCAAGACGCTCCTTGACAGCGTTGCGCATCATCTCAATCGCAGCAGCAGGGCTCTCGGCCTTGTACACCGAGGTACCGGCAACAATAACATTGGCACCATGGCACGCACAGGTGTGAATGTTTTCGGGGCCAACACCACCATCCACCTGAATGTTGAGGTGGGGGTTTTGGCGCCTAGCCTCCTCGACCTTGGGCATCATATCCTCCATAAACTTTTGGCCGCCAAACCCAGGCTCCACAGTCATGATCAGCAGCATATCGAGGTCCTTAAAGAACGGCTCGGCAGCGCTCAACGGAGTACCGGGCTTGATGCTCAACGAGGCCTTCATGCCATGCTTTTTGATCAGGGCAATGGTCTCCTTGGGGTCGCCATTGGCCTCGAGATGGAAGGTGTAGCTGTCGCCGCCGGCCTTGGCAATGGGCTCAACCCACTGCTGAGGGTTCAAAACCATCATGTGGCAGTCAAAGAACGCATCACCCTTGGGGATGGAGCCCCGCAACGCAGCGACCACGGGGGGTCCAAACGAGATGTTGGGAACGAAATTGCCGTCCATAACGTCAACGTGCAGCCAGTCGGGGTTGTTCTTGAGCATTTTCTTGGTATCATTGCCCAAATCGGCAAAGTCACCGCTCAAAATTGAGGGAGCAATAATGGCGTCCAACATCTTAGCTTTTGGGTAGAAGTGACTAGCTCGTTGGTTGAATTGGGCGTTGAACGGACGCCACTGGTTCGCCACAACCGCCACCGGTTCGCCACCCTCCCTCATTGTTTCCCATTCAGTGGCGACTAATCAATGTTTGATCAAGGGGTGGTTGGTCATCCCTAACCCTAGTAGTCACCAGCTCCACGAACGGCCTGCAGCGACATGCATGGGGCCGGCCGCGCTCTTTTCCGGGGCCATGCGAGGATAGTCGTGAGCCGCGCGTGGCTTTGATAAATACACCACACATGTGTTTATAATTGTTTGAGCACATCTTCAATCGATTTTGAGCAACCTCTGCCCAGTTTTTGCGCAACGCAGCCTTGACATCATCTCGCATGGGGCTTTTGGAAGGCTGTGCGGCACCAGCGAATCATCCAAACTCGGGCCAAAACCTTGCAAAAAGGCCCCGTTTTTTTACATTTGGCATCCCTCCAAAAAAAGAAAAAAGTTGAGCTGACGATTCTCGAGAATATAAAACCCTGCATACCCCCATCATGGTTGTGCCTTTTGCATGATACGATAATGGGATGCCATCAAGTGTTTTTCGTGGTAGCATCGGCTACGTCTGGTGTTTTTGAAGTTCAAAATACAACAGACGTACCGAGATACCACGCATTGCTCTTGGAGAAGTCTCGGGAGAAGTTGGAGCCCGTTGTAGTCGCGCCGCACAGCGCCGTGCAGGGCGCCGTAGAGGGTGGCAGTGTCCAGTAATCTTTACTGCATTAATTTAGAGGTATTATGCTAATTTATGTAGCCAGTCGGCGATGCGCGGGGGCATAGGGCCGGGGACCCTACCGCGCTGCACTGCGCTCGCCCACGGCGCTCGTCATGCTCTCTTTAGCCTTTGTAAAAGGGGTTGGGGGTACGCAAACAAATGCTTGGCACCACGCGGCCGGTCGCGTCGGTACGCACAAGCACCGGCACCTTGTCAAACAGGCGCACCGTCTGCACCTTGGCCGTGCTCTTGTCGGCGCTGTCCTTACTGGCCGTGCTCACCACCTCAATTCCGGCGCGCTTGGCAATGTCTAGCTGGGACACTTTGCCGCCGCCCTGGAACGTGGCGGCGTCGGCATCATCCCAGTGCAGCTCGAGCACGTGCTCTGTCTGGTCAAACTCGGCCTTGTTGAGCGGCAGCTGGTCGCCGTGCACGCGCTTTTCGATATTGAGCTTGGCCACAACAACATCAAACGCAGACTCGTACACCTGGACCACCGTGCCCATGTGCATGACCCAGCCGCCCGCAGCGGCCGTGGCGCCCGAAATGGCGGTGGCTTGCAGCAGGTGCTCGCTCTGGATGCGCACGTTGCGCGCGCAGTCAAGCCTGAACGTGAGCTCCGAAGTATGGGCCGAGCTGCGGCCGGCGGTCTGGGCGCCCGCCAACATCTCGTGGACCTGGCGGTGCACCACATGGTCCGCGTACCTGTACAGCGGCTGGTCAAAGTGCGTGTAGGCTGGGGCACCATGCCAGTAGTGACCATAAGCCATGGGGTCCGTAAGGCCGGCAACCACATACTTGCCGGGGGCAAATGTCTTGACGAGGGCGACCTGGGCGGCGGCGCGCACGTCTGGGTCTTCGATAGCCGCAATTGATGCGCGGATCGTGGCGCTCGACGCCGAGTCAAACTTGATGTTGCGGGCACGCAGCGCGCTCGCCAAGGCCTCGAGCTTGGCCAGCTGCGGCTCACCCTGGCGCCGAAGGAGGGCGGCATCGCCCATGCGGCTCAACAACTTTTGAGCAATGGCGCTATTAACCATTACGCACAGCGCGCGCAACCCATTGGCAAGATCGCTGGGGGTCGAAAGCAAGTTGAGACGGCCCGGCCCGGCGCTGTAAAGCTCGTCTAAGGCGAGGCCCACCGAGGCAAACTGCTCGAGCTCGGTAGGTAGCTTGGTAGTTTCCGCCTTGACTTCCACAACGCTCGCCTTGACGGTGGTGCCCTCGACCTCGGCGTCTTTACCCAGGGCAAACTCGACAGTGAGGGCAGGCACCTTGCGCCCAACCTTAAACGCGAAGCTCTCCAAAACCGCCAGCGGCGCCAGCGGGCTCGGCATGCCGTCCATGTAGGCGCCGGCGCTCTTGTGGCGGAGCTCGCGGTCGAGGGCCGACTCCTCGCGAATGAATCGCGTAACGTCGATCGTGTGTATCGAGAGCACGCCATGGTCAAAGGTGTAGGCGTGCTGGGCCAGCCCGTTAAGGACCAAAGCGGTGCCAGCGACCGCCGTAGGGGCCTTCTCGTCCTCGCCCTTGGCCTCGCCGGCCTTGCGCATTTCCTCGGCCGCCTGCTCGGCGTCTTGCTGCGCGGCCTCGCTAAACTTGTGCGAGCCAAAGTTGTTGTCCCTGAGGATCGCCGTGCGAATTGCCGCGTCGCTGGCAGTGCCAATTTCCTCGACAATCGTGCCAAACGGGTGCAAACTCGTAATAGGCCAGCGCTTAACTGAAGCAACAAAAATCCGGTCGGCGTACGCGGCATGGTTCTCGACAAAGTCCGCGGGCGCTTGCTCAGTGGGGATCGCCATCAGCGGCACGCACTTGTCGGTGGGCTTAAACCACACAATCTTGGGCCGGTCGGGGCGATCATTGAGCGGGGGCTGACCCTTTTCAGCGCGCTCGGCATCTTGGCGCTCCTTGGTGGCCTGAGAAGAGGGGCGCAGCAAACCCAACGTACCGCTAAACAGCTGACCAGCAGGCCGCTCAAGCACTGCCACAACATGACCAGCGTAAAGCGGCCGGCGCTCATCACTCAGGGGCTCTTCTTCGCGCAAAAATAGGCTTTGGCCCTCGACCTCAACATCATCGTTACGCTTGTGAGCGGGGCGTTGGCGCAGGCTGCCGCGGCGGCGCAGCTCTCCTGAAGCAGTTTCCACAAGCCGCGAGTCGTCTGCCTGGTCACGGCGCTTTTTCTTTTCTTCCTTTTCGCGCTTGGCGTCCCAAACTTCGTCCACATCAAGCAACTCAATCGCCACCAGGTCGCCGTCGAGCGCGCGGTTGCGGTCCTTGGACCCACAAATAAACACGTCTGCATCAAGCAAATCAGTAGAAACATAGGCATCGTTGCGGTTCTTGCGGTTTACCCGCAGCGTGCCGCTCACAAGGAACCCGTCCGCCAGCAGTTGGGGCACGCTGGCCTGGGTCAGGTACGGCACAAACAGCGACTTGCGCGTTGACTGGGTCTCGGTAAACGCCGCAATTGAGCTCACACTGCTGAACGAGCCGCCGCTGCGGTGGCCAGGCACAAACGGCACCGCCAAGTGGCTTGAAGACCGCCGGTGGTGGCCGCTGTTTTGGTGCTGGTGCCGCGGCTGGAACGGTTGGGCAGGCAGCTGAAAGTTGCGGCTATCGTTGCGGCGGTGCTGCTGAGGAGAGTACTGCGGCTGCTGCTGCTGTTGCGGCTGCGGCTGCGGGAGGTGCTCGGGACTGGGCGGGAACTTAAAGTCGCTCACCCCCTGAGCAATACCTCCAGGAGATCCAATGTTGTGGGTGATTGGCGGAATAGGCGGCGGCGCCGACATTTGGGTCTGGCCAAGCTGGCTGTGCTGGCCGTAGGTGGCCTGACTTTGACCCTGAGGGTCCTGCCGCTCACGGGCGGCTTCAATCGCCTCAGAGACCTGCAGCGAGTGGCGCCGCGCGTGGCCGCCTTGCGATCTTGTGCGATTGTGACTGTTA
The DNA here is from genome assembly GCA_022577855.1 of Wickerhamiella azyma. Taxonomy (NCBI): domain Eukaryota; kingdom Fungi; phylum Ascomycota; class Dipodascomycetes; order Dipodascales; family Trichomonascaceae; genus Wickerhamiella; species Wickerhamiella azyma. Next base: position 47,123 of record JAKISA010000002.1, read on the forward strand.
TAGTATGGCACCACCGGTGGCGCCATCATTGGCACCTGGTATCCAACAACATAATTGGAGAACTGGGGGTGCGGGGCGTACTGAGCGCCAGTGTACATCTGGTGCTGCATTGCCAAGTTGTCGCGCACGAGCGGGGTCATCTCGCTCGGCGTGCGGCGATGGGCTACCCGCACATCTTTGCCGTTGCGTGTCCGCGCAAAGCTTGACCGGTCACTCATGACGTCGAGATGGAGAGTTTGGTTATATAAATAGCCCGATTTGTCATGGGCGGGATATATTATTGTTTCAGTCGCCGGCTAAATTAATTCAACAAACTTGCTGGTGCTCTAATTCCAGGGGTCGCAATTGGAGCTCAACGCCTGGCCGTCAGTGAAAATGTGAAACATGCAGGTGATGTCAGTGGCTACGTCATCCCCTGCATATCCAAATATATACATCACTCGTGGCCTCAGGGCCCTCGGGGGCCATCTGCAACTCCTTTTTTTGACTCTTTGTTGAGCCTTATACCCCCAGTAAAAGCCGATGCCACCGCCGGCTAAAAGTTGCTGCCGCCGCGCCGCCACTCGAGCGACTGCGTGCCTGTCTGCGGCCTGCCTGGTGATGCCATGCAGCCCAGATGCTGCACGTGCAGTGTTACCTGTCTTAATCTACCGAGCCCTAGCCGATTCCAGATTGTTCTAGTCTAGTCTAGTCTACATAGTTTGTTAAAACTCCTTTAATTGCCTTTGTTCGCCCTGCCCCACCACCCTCACCTCGCCTCCGGAAAAGCTGATTCATTGCCCCATGGATATTGGGACTGTCAAGGAGGCCCTCGAGACGGCAATCTCGGAAAATGTTCTTGATGCCCAACTTTTCACCGACTTTGACTCGCTTGTTGGCGTAGACGCCAAGCTCGCGTCCCAGGCCCAGGACCTGCTACCGCTGTTTACCAAACTGGCTACCCACACATCGCTCGTTGACGAGCTGCCGCAGAGCCTAATTCCGAAAATATTGCAAGAAGCAAGCCTCGAGCACATTTTTGAGCTGATCCCACCGAAGCTTTTCGAGGCTGGCCTCGACGAGCCGTCCACAGCGCCAATGCTCATCCAAATGCTCCTCAAAACGCACCCAAACAACCCCGAGGCTCTCGAGTTGTGCTCCAAAGCAATCAACCAGCTCTTGGATCCGTATTGTACTTATGCAGGGCTCATTGAGCAGCTTGTGCAGGCCCTCGCAGCTCAAGACTGTTTGCCCGAGTTGCCTGATCAAAAGCTTTACGAAAGTGTGGACCCTCAGGTTCAGGCCCGCCTCATGGCAATAAATTTGGTGCTGCTTGGCCTAGGCAAAACGCCGCGGTTCCTCTTTTGGGACTTGACGGCGCCAGACCTCAAAAATGACCCTCTGCTTTTGGGCGTGCACATTGTTTATATTGGCAACTTGTGCGCTCTTGGAGTGGATGTTCTGAGTCAAATGCCTGCGCTGTGCCCGTTGTACATTAGGGATGAGCCATTTATTTGCCATGATTTGGAACGGGTGTTTTTGGAGCTGTTGGAGGCCCAACCCATCAGATTTAGAGAGCTCGATACTCAGTATGGCCTCATCAAAAAGCAAAGCGTTTCGCTTTGGGCACGGTTGCCACCTTCCTACTTGGCCAATTACCCCGAGCTGGTCGAGGAGCTCAGCCTAAATTCTCGCACTTTGCCGGTTTTCTGCAACCTTGCAAGCTCGCTCGAGACGTTCAAGCTGTTGTCACTCACACCTCGCAACATCAACAGCTTGCCATTCGACTTGAGGGCCGAGTTGGTGGCGGCTGCCACGTTCAACTCAGAAACCGCCCACCAGTTTGTGGGCCGGTTCCCGTCAATAATGGACGCCATCATAGTTCCTGCAGCTCATCCAGACTCTGCACAGTGGCAGAGGACCATCAATGCCAACCTCAAAGCGCACGGAATTCGCATCAACCCGGCGCCTGAAATCCAGGCAGCCGCGGCGCAGTAGTAAATGCTAGTATGCTAATTTAATTATTTTCTGCCCATAACTTGTCGTACAGCGCCTGGAGCTCCTTGTTCTTCTTCTTGAGCTCACTGACTTCTGTACTTTCTTTGGGGGGCGCCGCGTTCTGTGCGCTCTGCACGACCGTACCCTGCGGCTGCAGATCAAAGTCCAGCAGCACCTCGGGCTGCTTTGCGCTCAACACAATGTCAGCTTGCTCTCCCAATACACGCTGCAGAGTAGGTAGCTCTGCCGGGACATAGTCGGCGAACTTGAGGTCCTCGACAGCGCCCCTTAGAGGCTTGGAACTCTTGATAAGCTGTCGAGTGCCCACATCCCATGTGCCAATAATGCCCTGGCTATCACCGACGTACAACATGGTGGCATCCAAACTCAGGAGCAGGCTCGTGGGAGTTCCTTCAAAAAGGTGGGCGTCTTGGCAGCTGACGACGGCACCATTACCTCCAACTGCTTGTAACCGGCCACAAACAAGCTTAAATAGCTCAATAGCCCGAACGCCAACGTCAGTGGCAGCATACACCACGCGCTCTGCCGGGTCGAGGCACAATCGCCTTGGGGCCTCTTGCAACGACAAGGTGCTAAGGCGCTGGAGGGTTGCCAAGTGCCACACGCAGACAGTAGAATCTTTGGAGGCTGTGTAAAGGCGCGCTTCACGCCACTTGCCGCGGCCAAGCACGACGTGTGTGATTTGCAGAGTGTGAGTGGTGAGGACGCGGGGCTCTGCCTCGCCGCTGGCCAGATCAAACAAGTTCCAAACCAGAACGCGGGCATCATCACCACCAGTAACTAGGACAGCACCATCCTCGCTCCAGGCCAGGGTGGTAAGGGCCTGAAAGTGTGCGTCGCGGGCAGCCAACAATTGACCGCTTTCGAGGCTCCACACGAGCAAACGGCCACTTTTGGCACCACATGCCAAGAAATTCCCGCACGGAGAAGTGGCCAGAGCCTCGAGTTTCTCGGGCAAAACCAATTTTTTCACGGCAGATTCTTTTTTACCAAATTGCAAAATTAGAGGTTTGGCTTGTTGGACGACCAAACAGCCAAAACGGCTGCAGTCGAGGGCACGGGCCTCGCATCCATTGAATGATTTGACCAAATGATTTGTCTCTGGTTCCAAGGCCACAAGCTGTTGAGCAGTGGCGGCTACAAGCATTGTATAATTTGTCAAGCAGCTGAAAGCTCAAAATGCCCGTGAACTTTTTAGCCACGGTTTTCAAGGAGGGCACCTCGGTGATCCCGTACTATGATTATCTCAAGATTTGGGCGCCTGTGGCCGCTAGCGTAGCCGGAATCAAGTACTACTTTGCCGGGCCTCGCAACACCTGGTCACGGGAAATGCACGGCCGCGTGGTGCTTGTGACCGGTGGAACTTCCGGGTTAGGCGCTCAAGTTGCCAAGGAACTTGCTCAGGGCGGTGCACAAGTTGTCCTATTGGTGCGCAAGCTGGACGAGTGGGTTGCCGAGTACGTGGACGATTTGAGGTCTCAGGCAGGCAATATCTGCGTGTATGCCGAGCAATGCGATCTCAATGACTTTTACAGCGTGCGCAAATTTGCCACAAAGTGGATCGACAATGCCCCGCCTCGAAGGCTCGATGCCGTGGTGTGCTGCGCCGCGACCGCCACGCCGCCGTTCAAGGATCGCCAAGCCTCGGCTGATGGGCTCGAGAAGATGCTCCAAATCAACTATTTATCGCATTTGCACCTTCTCCAGATCCTGGCGCCCGCTCTCCGGGCCCAGCCGCCTGACCGCGACGTGCGGGTCGTGCTCACCGGCTGTATTGCCAGCGTTATGGGCCAGCTCGATTTGGCTGATTTGACTATGGATGATACTGTGTACAGTGTAAGGGCGCCCTGGCGCACGCTGGGCTCCTCCAAACTCGCATTGACTCTTGCCGGCCAAGAGCTTCAACGCCAATTCGCCGCCTATGAACGCAAGGACAAGGCCCCCAACAATGTACACATTGCAGTGGTTGATCCCGGTATGATGCGCTCGCCATCTTTCAAGCGGTTTGTCTCTTGCGGCCAAGTTTGGGGGCTTCTAGTGTACCTGCTGCTGTGGCCCCTTTGGTGGCTATTTCTGCGTACCTCGCTGGACGGTGCCCAGAGTGTTTTGCATGCCCTGATGAACCCTGAGGTGGCAGAGCACGCTGAGGCTTGCTACATCAGTGACTCGCGCATCCGCAACTTCCCGCCTCGCGAAGAATTCAAGGATGCAAATTTCCAAAAGGAGCTGGTGGAGAAGAGTCTCAAGGCCATTGAAACCGCAGAGAAGCAGACTGTGTTGGAGAAGAAGAAGCAGGAAAAGGCCAAGCCAAAGAGTAAAAAGTAGATAGATAGTACAGCATAGGGCTCACCTCGCTTGGCCGCTTGGCCAACCTTACCAATGAGATTTACACCCGTCGTTCGGGCTACCCGCCGCACGCTACGCCCAACCCCCAAAATTGAGATTTTCCCGCCTCTGGCACTCTACCGCAGAATTTTGCGTGCTCACAGACTCTTGCCCGTGCCCCAGAGACTTCTGGGAGACTCGTACGTCAAGCAGGAGTTCCGGCTGCACCGTAAACTCGATAATCCCGTGCAAATTATTGGCTTTTTGGGCCAATGGCAGAAATACCTGGAGGCAGTCTGTGGAAACACATGGCAGCACGAGAAACTCGATATGCAAAAAATTGAGTCCATGGAGCCGGACAAGATTGTGCAGCTTTACGAGCTGATGATGGCTGCTCAGAATGAACAATCCGAGTACAATGCCATTCCTCTTGAGAGGAACCCTTGAATCCATAGATGTAGCCCGACGCACCTCAAAAATCACAATATAAATAAACCTCTCCAGCTAGATCAGAGTGAGCGCATGATGTATATAAAAAACAAACTATTGAACTCTACACTGCTTAACAAACACTGTTGAACTGTAAACCTTGAAATTCCCCCTGCATAACCACTATTTTTCACCCCCCTCCCCCAAACGCGTCAATCCAGCGTCTGCTTGGTAACGGATGCTTCAAGAGCTCGTTCCAATCCAGCGTCACTTGGTGACCATGGACATGCTGCCTGACCGGCCCAAATGGACCGAGGAAGAAAACGTGCTCAAGCTTGAGCACAACCGCACGTTTGTTGCCCGCGACTCTGAGACCCTGAAGCAAGTCATTGGCGTTGTTTCCGGTGATAAAATGGTATATTTCCAGGTAGATTCGCTACCCTCATTCCCTCTTCTCACTACTGAGGAGCAGCCAACCGAGTTTCTGGTGTCTGATCCCGAGTGGACGGCCACCTCTCAAAAGGTCGATATGCATACCGTCGTGAGCCTGGACTTTGTGGATACTCGCTACATTGAAACCATTTTGGCTTCCCCGGTGGAAATGTTCGTAAAAAGCACTTTGGCACGCGCCAGACCCAACCCTGGATCGCTTGAAAAATTCCGGTCGCTTGTTGTACCGCCCGAGGCCTTGGCGCGCGCGCACGCAACCAAAATTTTCCCCAGTCCGGCAATGCAAGAGGCAATGGATGCGTGGCGCTTGCAGCAGCCTCAGGAACCGCAAGAACTACTCAAGCAGCAGGAGTTTGCCCTCAAGCAAAAGGAGACCCAGTTGCAGGTAATTCTGCTGCTCGAGATTTTCAGCCGGGATCCCTCAATTGAGCAGTTACTCGATGCGCACTTTGATCGGCTTTTGCTGTTTCAAGCGTTGAGCCAAACCACGAGCGACTCGGTGTTGGAATTTTGCCAAAACGTGCTTTGGACCTTTTATCGGCACACACTATGCCGCCTAAAAGTAACTCAATTGATACTACGGGCAAAGGGCAAACCTCAGTCAAAGTCTGCAGAGGCCGCACTCGCGAGCACACCCACAATCTCGCTCAGGTCGGCATCACGCTCAGCCTCGCTTTTAGAGCGCGCTCGTTCACTGCGATTTGAAAAAAAGAAGGTTGATGGCGTACCGGCCAAACCCCAAGCCACTATTCCAGACTCGTTCAAGCCCAACAAACGCGAGGTGGAGGTCAGCTTCAAGAGTGCGTCAGTGTCGAAGCTATCGCGCAGCTCCACGCTGCAAAGCCAAGCTAGGCAACAAAGGCAGAGTTCGAGCCGGAGTAGGCACGAGCCACCCCGCAAACGGGTTAAACCAGTACACGTCTATGCCACGCCGGTCGCCAACCGCATCAAGGAGTTGCCCATGGAGGATATCGAGCAGCCCAACTTGGAGGTCGAGTCTACAGACGAGGACGAGTAGCATTATTTATTCACGCCTTTTGGCGGTTGCATGTATCTAACTGATTCTTCACTACTGTGCTATATAGCGCCTGGGGCCCTAGCGGCGTGGCGCCTGCCATGCCTACCTTACATCGGCCTTGCTCGTTGCCGAGGAGACCCGCGATCTTTAGTGCGACTCCTGAGCGCGATCAGTTTTGGCCGTAAACGGATTGAAACCAGCGCACTGCACTTGCTGCCGCTTCGCGAGCGTGAGTTAAGTTTATGGTATCTGTGCAAGTTCTCCACTCTACATACTATTTGGGAGCTGCATGGGTTGTTGGATGAGTTTGGTGGATTATCTGGTACAAAATTGACATAAAAATAAAAAAATTCTAGATAAGCACATAGCTTTGATATTATCCGTTGACCAGTCTGAGCCAAGGCAGGCCAAGCTACTACACCCCAAGGCACCCACGCACCCCAGTGCAAGGGTGTCCCATGACAGTCAAGCACCGGACTTTTCCCAGTGCAAGGGTGCCCCAAGGCTGATCACATTCCATAGTTATACAATAAACATCTACAAACCGCTTCCAGCGCCCGCTTCAAGCAAGGCATCCGCGGCGCCCTCGCCGACCTTGTCGACAAGCTCGCTCCTCTCGACCGGTGCTCCATTACCCAGCGCCTTGATGGTCTCAACCACAGATTGCTTGACCTTGGCGTATGCGGGGTCGTTCTGCTGGGGCTGCAATACCGCCGACCACCAGGCCTTGAGGTTGCCGCCAATAATCACGCGCACAACCTCGGGACCGAGCGCTGAAATACCGGAAACAATACCATAAAATGAGCTGAGCGGGCGGCCCTTGTCGAGGAAGCCCTTGAGCAGCGTACGCGTGAGGCGAGGCTTGAGAGTGTAGTAGGCGTCGCTGTACTCGCTCACAAGTTTTCGAATTAGCGAGGCCGAAAAATCGCGCAGGGCAAACCCTTGCTCTGTCTCGTGCTCCTGAGCGCCGATTCTCCTTGAGACAAGCACCGTCAAGACACAGGGCACAATCTGGTGAATATAGGGCTCAACAAAAATGTGCTCATTGGTGAGCAGCGCATCGATCACGTCCAGCATTGTACCGAGCGCTTGCAAGTTGCTCTTGAGGTTGATGCTCACCTTTTCTTGGGCAAACTGCACAAAGTACGGTGTCAGCTGGTGGAGGCCTGGGTCGTTGCGAAGACTAAACAAAGCTGTTTGGCGGTCCTCGTTGTCATCTTCAACCAAAACTTTGACAATTCGGTCAAAGTACAGCTGCAATTCCTTGGAAATCATGTGCTTGACCAGAGGCTTGACCTCGACATCGCTAGTCAAACTGGCACTACTGTGACTAACTTGAGAGCCAGCAACTTGAGGAGGCAACTGTTTGATCTCCATAACGTGCGGGTTTTGCGGGATTGCGGGCTGCACTCCTTCAATGGCCAGCCAGTGTGATGTGAAGGTGGGTTCGCGCGGGACTTTGGGGATAGGCTCATTAATTAGTTCGTCAAAATCAACTTCATCCTCCTCATCCACATAGTACAAGGTCTGGCCGGGGCCAACAAGCGCCTCTTTAAACCGTAACGGCCGGCCGGTGTCGTATCCATAGAGCGGTTCGACATTGAGCACGCGAAGCGACGCGTTAATGTCCTCAGTACTGAGTGTGGTCCGCTTGGAGTGTCTCATAAACTTGAGGCCCTGCTCAACCACCTCGTGGATGCGGTACTCAATGTCCATGGCAAGAGTCCGCGCTACCTCGTCCGGCAAGTTGCTAATGCCGAGCGATTCAGCCGCGTCCTTGACTGTGTCCATGGGAGACCACAAGGTATAGCTGTTTTTGCTCATTTTGTAGGCCAAAAAGCTAGCTATAGGTGTGTGTAGTGTGGAAACGACAAATCCACCTTGGGGTCTTGACAGGGGTGTTCCAAATTTGGCAAAGGCAAAAAAAAGGAAGTGCCGTCCGGGAATTGAACCCGGGACCCCCGGATTTGCAATCCGATGCTCTAACCGCTGAGCTAACAGCACTAGTTTTTAGATGTGACGGCCCAGGCAGTTACTGGTTCTATTGCCACGCCAGAGGTACAGGGCGTGGCTGAGCAGGCCACCACGACTGTTGCGTCCTACGGGGTCCTGCCGAGCACAACCCACAATGAGCCTGCTTATGTCAGCCACTGGTCTGCACGACCAGGCCGACCGCATGCTCCTGGGTAAGGGGCTATTCGCACTTCCGGTCCAGAAAGCCCACAACTAAAATCCGACCTCGACTCGGGACAGGGCCCCGAGCCCATGTCTTATTTTAGTTACTCGGGGAAGTCACCGGGAGGCTCCGAGCCCCAGGATTATGTGGGCCCACCTGCAGCTACTATCGTCAGCACAGGAGGCCCCGATAAACTATATAAGGGACTTGTCCCTAGATAATAGACACGCTCCTTTGGACACGCTAGGTTTAATTCGCCTAGTCATATCTCCTGAGTTACATTAGAAAAAAATTCAAGAGGAAATAACAAAAACGTAAACTATATATGCAAAAGAGATCCTTCTCATCTATAAATTCTACCGCTTGATGAGGCCAGGGTTTTCCGCCCGCAACGGGAATCTAGTTAACTATGTCCGGGCCTGGCTGATCTTCAAAGGTTTTCGGTACCCAAGTGGTAAGTAGTCTAGTGCTGCTTTCTCACGCTTTTGTCCCTGCGGAGTGGGTCACCCTCGGGAGCGTAGGTTCGCTTAGGTTAGCGGGGGTGGGACAGTATGTGGGATGCATAAGCGAGGAGGCCCACTTTTTGATCTGCTGGCTAATTTATTTAGAGCCCTGTTAAAAGCTCTGCTTCTAGAGCAGTAAATAGTCAAGCATCAAAGAAATAAAACAAAATTTAATAAAAAATGTTCTTTTTAAATTACTAATTTTTAGGGGGGTAGGATTCTGTAGACTCGAAATGAAAAAGAATGAAGTGTGTAGAAAAGCGGAGAATGAGCCGAAAAATTCAAGAATAGTTGAAACCAAGCGTTAAGTTGTCGTTCTACCGGTTTAGCTCCAGCATGCAAATTCGCAAATTCATGGAAAATAGTGAATATAATAGCCTAGAATGTGTAAAAACAGCACAATCATGAGAATTGTACTAACAATAGTGGTTTTTTTCTCTCCGTATAGCCAATATCAAGTTTCTATCTTTCAAGGCCTGGTAGATCTCTATTGAGAGGACCACACAGTCCTTATAGAGCTACAATAATCTTCATATAGCTACGAGAACTATCTAGGTGAACCAGAGATACGCATAGAGTGTCATGTACACAAATTGCAGCCGACATGCATGGTTGTCGGGACAACATTCGCTAAACACCTCAAATCTAGAGGGTTTTAGCTCATTTAAAATGTATCCTTGAAAAACTTGTGGCCTAGATCACGAGCCGGGAATTGACTTTGGCCGGGAGCTTTCCTATCTATGGCGAGCGTGCACCAAGTTTTGTCATCTCTCAAATGTCAATTCAAATAGACTGGATCCTTGTTCAGTCGCTTTTAAAAGGCACGGAAAAGCCAATAAACGAGGAATTTGGCGGACATAATATTTTCTATCACAACCTGGGGACGGATGTTGACCCGAGCGTCTACGAGCTCATAGACTCGAGCATTGATCGAAAATTCAAGGTTGATGTTGGGCTGGAAAACGACGAGCTTTTGATATTTGCCACACCGCCAGCGCCGGTAAAGAGCGGTCCGGTCGCCAAAAAGCGTAAAACCAAGGCAGCTCCCCGTGAGCCATTGATGAGGATCCCCATTAGCGAGGAGATTGCGGATGATTTTGCACTACACAAGGACTCTGCACGCCTCTCAATACCATTGACCGAGCAATTGGGCCCGTTTGTGCACATTTCCCCCGGGAGAATATCGCTCGTGTTTGCACTGTACTTGAGCACATTTTGCGCTGGAGGCGTTTCCGATACTGCTACCGGTCAGCAGCAGACCATTCAGCGAGTGTTTGCTCGAGCCCTCGATAGCCCAGCCATGGCCTACCCTGAGAGCCAGCAAGCTGGGGTAGAGGAAATGTTTGCCGCTTTGACCTCACCCAAATCAGATTCCAAAGAGCTTTTCACTGTCCCCAAAATTGATACTCCCTTGCACAGCTATCAATGCCAAAGTGTGCGATGGTGTCTTGCCCGTGAAGGGTGCCGGCTCGAGGGTGATCAGGTTCAGGGTGGGTTTCCCGCCAAGTATGATGGTGGTTGGGTCCGGCTTGGCGAGTTTTGGGTCAACCCGTTTAGTGTCAATGTTCAGAGTGGTGAGCCGCCCGCTCAGCCGTCACTTTTGGGTGGTTTATTGGCAGACGAGATGGGGCTGGGCAAGACGCTCGAGGTTATTGCCCTGACACAATTGCACCAGCGCCAAGGGCCGCTTGAGCTTGTACAAGATGAGCGCACGGGTGAACAAGTCCAGCAAATTAGAGCCACGCTCGTTATCGTGCCAGTGGGTATCCTGGATCAGTGGTCGTCCGAGCTCGAGCACCATGCCCCGAGCTTGCATGTGGGTATTTACACCGGTAAGCAGGCCTTGTCGCCCTCTGACCTTGCCGAGTATGATGTCGTACTGGCCTCGTATTCCACAATAGCCGCCGAGATTCACGCTGCTTCATTTAATCCTGGCCTGCGCAATACGCGGTTTTGGAAGGAGCGCTCAGACATTAATTCGGTTAAGTCGTCGCTTGTCCAAGTTGAATTTTGGCGTGTCATTATGGATGAGGTGCAAATGATTCACGCGGGCGTTAACAATGCGGCTCGGGTTGCCGGCCTCGTGCCGCGCGTTAATGCCTGGGCCGTCACGGGAACCCCCGTCAAGAGCTCGATTCATGATCTACGTGGACAGTTCGGGTTCCTCAAAATGGAGCCTTATACCCGCAAGCATGCCTTTAGCTCCTTGTTGGGCTTGCCCCAGCAGTTTGAGGCTATTGTCTCGCAGATTGGTATGCGGCACACCAAGTTTTTGCTGCGCGACGAGCTCAAGCTTCCTCCTCAAGATCGCAAGCTGGTGATGCTCAAGTTCAATGAGACAGAGCGAGTCTTTTACGATGATGTGCGCGCTCAAGCGTCGACACTGGACGACCCCAACTCTGAGGCTTCGCTACGCACTTTGCTCATGAAGCTGCGTCAAGCTTGCTGTATTCATGCCGTTGGCGGCACAAACTTTGGTGCCGACAATGCCTCAGCACTCACCATGGAGCAGGCACTCAACCACTTGGTTGCCGAAGTTTCGCAAAAGATGCTGCGGCCCCAGCGGCAAAAGATTGTGCAGAGCATTGAGCTAGGCCAATTTTATTTGATGAATGACGAGTTTGAGTCTGCAATTGCCGTTTTTGAAGAGCAGCTCGAGCTGTTGCAGGCCGAATTCGACAAGCTCGAGGAGTCGCGGTCCTCGCTGCAAACCAAAAAGCTCAAGTCTGAAGCTCAAGTCAAGAAACAAAAGGACAAGATTGCAACATTGAATACTGAGCTGCACGAGCTAGGCGAGTCGCTCGCCTCGGCGAAGGACAAGCTCATCGAGGCCAAGCGCGGGCCCAAGTACGACATTGAGGACGTGGCCTCGGATCCTGTTTTCAGCAAAATGAGGTTTGAGATTGTTGACGAGGATGCGTTTCTCAACGATCTCAAGGTGCACGATCACGACTTGGCAACCGAGCTCAAGGCGGTGACAGTGACTTTGGGGCAATGCCGTGAGCGCATGCACCGCGCGTGCTTCTTTATGGGTACAGCCTACTTTCGCCGTGGCGAAAAAGATCCCAATGAGGACTTTAGCAAGCTCGAGGAACAATTCTACAATCGAGCTGAGGAGCTGCGCGGCGATCTGCTGGCTGAGGAGCAGGCCAACTTTCTCGGCATCAAGGACAAGCTCAAGCATCCCGAGATTTTTCGCTATGAGTCGCCGCCGTCGAGCAACATTTACCAAGTATTTTTCAATGCCCAGGCCGACAAAATGCAGTCCATCTACGACCAGCTCATTGAGATCTTGCAAACTGGGCTGCTCGAGCTCGATTCCGAAAACCAGGACGTTTACGCTACCTCAATGGAGCTTCAGGACAAGGCCAATGTGCTGCTGAGTGCGCTCAAGACTTTGCTCCAGGACCGTGAGCAGTTCATTATGGGCCCCAAGCTCCACAGCAAGGTCACCAAGAAGCGCAAGGCGCTTGAGGAAGGCCCCAGTGAGGAGCGCAGCGAGGCATCGCAGGCTATGGAAAAGGCTGTATTTCGCGAGATCTATGAAATTAAGCGCCCGCTCGAGGACCATATTAACTCGGAAAAGCGGCGTGTGGCGCTTGCAAACGACAAAAAGCTCAAGATGATTGACCGCAACATTGCCAAAAAGCAGGATGTTGAGGACTTCACGCTGGAAAAAGTGGCAAGCGTTCGCCACGAGCATCTCGACAAGCTCAAGCTGGATGTGAGGGCCTGGAAACGCGAGCACGCGGCACTCAATGATATCTTTAATGCGCGCGTCCTATACTACAAGAGCTTGCAAAGCATTTCCGACAAGATCAGGGAGCCCGAGGTTGACGATGTGGGCGCCCAAATCATTCGCCTCAAAAACGCCCTGATTAGGACAGAAGACGAGATCCAAAAGGGGGTGCAGCGACTCGAGTTTGTGCGGCGCCTTCAGCTCCAAGGGCCCTCCATTCTTGAGGACAAGCAGCATGTGAGTGACGATGTGTGCGTGATTTGCCAAGATAATTATTCCGAGGGTTCCTTCACCACTTGTGGACACCGATGTTGCACGAGCTGCTTGCGCAGTTGGCTCAACCGTAACCCCATTTGCCCGCTGTGCAAGACGAGGTTGGGCCCTGAGGACGTGTTTGCCTTCAAGTATGGCGAGAAAGACGAGATCAAGGTTAAGACCGAAGAGGCCAAGGAAGACAAGCTGGCCTCAGACCTGGGAGACATTTACTCGCATATTCCCAGTTCTTACTACAATGAAATTGCTCGCCAACCCATCAAAAAGAGTTATGGTGTCAAGATTGATTCAATTGTCAAGCATGTCCAGCTGCTAAAGAAGCAGGAACCCCAAGTTCAAGTGGTAATTTTCACCCAGTGGGCTCGTATGCTCTCCGTCTTGACCCAGGCCCTCACGCAGCACGGCATTCGCGCCATTCGCAAGACTCAGCCCAAAAGTGTCACTCAGTTCCGCACAGACAAGGGTATCACCTGCTTTATGCTGCACACCTCAAACGATTCGGCCGGCCTAACCTTGACCAACGCGACCCACGTTATTTTGTGCGAGCCGCTGCTGGCAACTGCCATTGAGCTGCAAGCTATCTCGCGTATCCACCGCATTGGCCAAAAACGGCAAACTTCTGTATGGCTTTTTGCGGTCGAGAACACCGTCGAGCAAAAGATTTTGGCCTTGTCCACCAAGCGGCGCATCGAGCTGGCCAAGCAAACGCACCAAAGTGAAGAGGTTATCGAGTCCGAAATCATTACATCGGCTATGGGCAAGCTTGTTGATCGTTCCTCAGGCAGCGAGGCGGTGATGACGGCCGATCTGTACAGCCTTTTGCAAGAATAGGCGATTTTTTTTTATTAGACAGTTATTTAATTACTTTTGCTTGAGCGTACCTGCGCATCATCAAAAATAGCAACAGCTGATTGCAGTTGATGGAGTTGAGGCGGGGCTAATCCCGATCTGTCCCACATTTTACCCTATTAAGGACTAGCTATAAATAAATTCTGACACATGACGTCATTGCGCATCAGGTACCAAAAATATCCTGCCACCGAGGGTAGCTATAAAATCAGAGTGGACCCTGGTAACACTTACACATACCCTGATGCTTCCTCTGTCCCTACTCTCTGTTGCATCTGCTTTCCACATTTATACTGTGCGATCTGGGAGCAGGTACCAGTACTCTGAAGTTGGGCTTTCTTCGGACGGTCACTGGTCGCTTAATGGCGAGTCACATCTTGAGCTCACGCTGGACGCCAACAAGCTGGTGGCTAACGGCCGCAAGATTGATATTCAAAACGGATACCCTGTGGTCAATGATGTCTATGCGGCGAGCAATCTTTGGGCTGAAAACAATGGTAATCTGGCCTGGTCAGACTCTAGCAGCTGGTACATTTGCCCTGATAATAATAACAACATCGCCCAGGGCAAATATGGGCCGCCTGCATCTTGTACAAACGCGATTGGGGTTGTGCTGTTCTCAGACGAGTAAAAAAGCCTCAAACCCTCCTTGTAACACCACACATACCACCAAGTCCACGAATAACCATCTGCATTAATTTAATTAGTATTCTAGGATCGCTCATTCACAACTTTGGAGCTGCTCGACTCAAATATGGCCATAAGATTTACTATGGCAATGCTACGAATTAAATAGTTACTTTGTCTTTTGCTTCTTCTTGAGAGAAGCGACAATATCCTTGACATTTTCCTCCTTACGCGCGGTCTGCTTGCGCTTGGGCTTGGGTTCCTCGTCGCTCTTGTGGCGCTTGCGACGCTCGTCAAGTACCTTGTCCATGGCCTTGGTTTTCTTGAACTGAGGGTTGGTAGAATCAATGGCAAAGTCAGGGTCCTCAAACAAGGCCTGGAAACGAGGGTCAGCAGTGTTAAAGTCCTTTTCGGCCTCGGCAATGGCATCACGCTTCTCCCGCGACTTGGTCTTTTTATACTTCTTTTTGTGCTTGGAAATCTCGGCCTCAGCCTCGTCTTTCTTGTCACCGTCCTGCTCAGCATTGTGATCGTCCATGAGCAAAAGGTCCAGCTCAGCCTTTTTCTTCTTCTCGTCGGGCTTCTCGGCAGTGGCAGCTTCCTCAGCCTTGCGAGCCTTGGAGCGCTCCATACGCTTTTGGCGACGCTCCTTCTCCTTGAGGCGATACCTTTCAATGGTGCTCATGTTGTCAAGCGGATTGGCCTCAGGCTCAGAGTCGGCAGCAGCCTTAGCGTCGAGGGCAGAGCCAAAGGTAATCTCCATACCATCCTCGCTATCTTGCTCTTGATCATCGTCCTTGACCGGGTTCAAAAGAGCCCTGTACTTGTCGGCAGAGGTGCGCTCGTCCTCGTCGCTGTCGCTGGCCAAGTAGGCCTGCATGTCCATGTCCTCCTCGTCTGCCTTTGAAAAGGCACGAGCAGTAAACTCCTTGCGCTCACGAGGGGTCTCGTCCCATGTCAACTTGGCCTTGGAGTGCTGGAGGGCCATGGTGGTAAACTCTTGGGGCTGGTAGCCGAGGGGCACCGACTTGCACTCGTCGGTGGGGGTGTCGTCAAAGGTCACCTCGTCCGGCACATAACGCAGATCAAAGATGTTTGCGGTAGCCTCATACTCTGTACCATCACAGTTATCGTAGATTGCAGCGGCAGCGGCAATCGAGTCACAGTCAACGACCGCGTAGTAGTACTGGAGGCGTTGCAGCTGGTATTTGCGGAGAGCGCTACTGCTGTAGTCGGCATCTCTGTCATGTGTGGTCTCCTTGCCCGACTCAGCGCCGACACTCGGTCCCTTCATCTCCTCTTGCTGCATCCTCTCCTTGCCAAACTCAGAGGGGTAGATGCACACATGGTTGATTGTGTGGCCCTTAGGCACAAACGAAGAGAAGGTTACCATCAAATCGACCGCACGAATGTTGTCCCAGTCGAGGTTGACCACTGCAAGGCGGCGCGACTCATCACCGGTCTCCACAGCGCTCTTGCCCATATCATAGTCGTCGGCGGTGATGGGCGATCCAATCGCATCGTCATCCGAATCATCGTCTTCTTCAGAGTCTGAGCTCGAGTCGTCCGAGCTGGCGTCTCCTCTCATGCGCTCAAGCAGCTTGGCAGCCGACCCAGATCCAGCCGCGTTCGAGTCCGAATCCGAATCCGAATCCGATTCCGACTCTGAGTCTGAGCCGGAGCCTTCATCGCTCTTGTCGCTCTCACTGAACTCGTAAAAACGCTCGAGCTTTTCCTTGGCGGTCTTTTCCTGGATCTTGCGACCGTATTTGTCGCTTTTGGCGCTCTGGAACTCGTCGCGCTCGAGAGCCTTTTTGAAGCGGTTGTCAACCTTGGATTTTTGCTGTCTCTTTTTCGGAAGATTGAAACGCGGGTCGCTGGCAATGCCCTCGAACCGCTTGTCGACCATATTGAAATGAAATTTCCTGACTGACTAACAAACTTTTCACTGCAAGGTCTCGCATGGACCTGCATGCATGTGGCGGTCAGCCTCATGCTGGCCTGATTTGAGGGGTGGCGTGAGGGTCATGCCACAACATCTCGGAACTAGCTCGGGTTAATTTCTGAGGTCAATGGCCTCCATCAAAAAAATTGTTTGCACCAAATCTCCGGAATCTACAACCGGTTCCAACGGTTCGCGTTTGATACGACCTCTCGCTGAGTCAGGTGCCGGTATAAATATTTAGAACATCCCCAAAGCCAAAGCACACGGCCTAGTCATGGATCTCGTTTTAGAAGCCGCCGACACTTTTTTGTTTGACTGGGCGTACGCCTCGGTGTTCCCCAAGTCGCTCACTCAGGGCCACAACGGCACGCAGCCGCTAATCAGCGAGGCCATGCTCAATTTTGGCGCCCCGACACGCGAGAGATACGGGCTCGTGGCCACACACATAATTGAGCCATCGGCATACGCGTTTTCCTCGGCGTTTGGACGCGATGCCGCCCTTAGGCAAGCTTTAACGCTCTTTATCGTCACAACCATTTTTGGCTGGGTCCTCTACCTTGGAATCGCCTCGCTCGCATACAAATTTGTCTATGATCCGGCCAATTTCGACCACCCGCGGTACCTCAAAAACCAAATTTCAATGGAGATTCATCAGGCAGTGACCGCTATCCCCGTCATGACTTTGCTCACAGTTCCGTGGTTTGTGGCCGAGTGCCAAGGGTTTGGCAAGCTTTACTTTGATGTTGAGGAAAAAGGATGGACCTACTTTTTGTTTCAGTTTCCTCTTTTCTTGGTTTTTACTGACTGCCTCATCTACATGATTCACAGGGCGTTGCACCACAAATCGCTGTACAAACACCTGCACAAGCCTCACCACAAGTGGATTGTGCCTACGCCGTACGCAAGCCACGCGTTCCACCCCGTGGATGGCTACCTGCAGTCGGTCCCCTACCACTTGTTCCCGTTCATCTTTCCCCTCCACAAGGCCGCGTACGTGGTGCTGTTTGCGGTTGTAAACATCTGGACGGTGTCGATCCACGACGGTGACTTTTTGGCCAACGACCCTGTGGTCAACGGCAGCGCCTGCCACACCATCCACCACCTGTACTTTAACTACAACTACGGCCAGTACACGACGTTATGGGACAGGTTGGGTGGTACGTACCGCGTCCCGGAACAGGAAATGTTTAATGCAAAGACCAAACTGTCCAAGGCTACTATTTCCAGCCAGGTCAAGAAGATGGACATCATTCGGGATGAGGTCGAGGGAAAGAACGATTTCCGCGAGTACATTTCGGCCTCAAGCAAATAACATACTCGCTAATTATGATTTATGATACCACTCTGTAGAAAAGTCCAAACTCTGACTCAATGACTCTATGCCTCTCCTCGACTTGCAGCTGTGAGTCAGGGCTAGTATAAGTTCACCTTGCCAGCCACTGCACCACACAGATAAATGCGTTTCCAACAAGTCAATGTCTTTAGCAAGGATCCCCTTTTGGGCAACCCGGTAGCAGTTATTCACAGCGACGAGGAGCTCAGCGACGAGCGCATGCAGCAGGTGGCTAAATGGACAAACCTGAGCGAAACCACATTTGTATCTCCGGCAAAAGCAGAGGGAGCAGACTATTTGTGCAAGATTTGGACCCCCTGGGGCGAACTGCCGTTTGCTGGCCACCCCACTTTGGGCACCGCCTCGACAGTGCTCAAGGGCGATCAAACATCAATTGTGCAAGAATGCGGCGGTGGACTCATCAAAATCATCAAGATAAAAAACAAACTCTACTTTACTGGGCCTCCTGTGGTCAAACAGCCGCTTGAACCCGAGGCATACCAGCAGCTTTTGCAGCAGCTGGGTATCAAACCGGAACAGGTGGTCGACAAGACTTATTTGTGTAATGGTCCCGATTTCCACGTTTTATTGCTTGATTCGTTTGACTCTGTGGTCAAGGTGAATCCTGAAAAACTCCTCAGTGACAGCTTTCGGGTTGTGGGGTTGTGTGCCATCCAAAACGGCGAGTTGGAGGTGCGTGCCCTGGTCAATTCGCAGGTGGAGGACCCAATCACCGGAAGCCTGAACGCATGCCTTGCTGATTGGCTGATTGGTGCGGGCAAACTCCCAGAATCCTATACTGCTCACCAGGGCCGGTGCATTGGCCGTGACGGCGAGGTTTCTATTTTGAGTATGGAGGGTAAAATCTGGATTGGCGGCGAGACTCAGGTTGTTTTCAGCGGCGAGGCTAATTTTTGACAAGTTTTTTTAGTTACTTTATATAGAAACAGAGCCTCTTTAAAGTCCACTGCTCCCCAGGGTTACTCATGGACACCTTCACGTACCTGAGCGATGCGTGCCTTGAGGCGCAGAAAGCACCGCAAGTGGACGAGATTTGGATCGAGCTGAGGCGGCGTATCCCTCAAATGCTCGAAAAGCCGCCATGCGCGGCGTCGCGTCAAGCGCTCGACCGGCTCGTGGGGATCCTGGGCGCGCGCTCGCCTCAAATCGCCCACCAAAGCGAGCTTTGTACTGTATTTATGCAGTACCTTGAAACTCACAAAAAGGCCTGGGACCACCGCGTGTTTGCCGTGTACGGGCTCAAGGCGCTCTGCGACATTCAAAACGACAACGTTCGCGGCCTCAGGGCCAACGTTTTTACGGTGTTGGTCGAATGTACCAAGAGTGGCTCAGCTTCCAACTACAAATTGGCCCTGCTCGAGGCCCTGCGGTCTTCTCAGTCGAGGCAATCGGACGCTGCTGCGAGCAAGGCCGCCTGGAAGTACGCGCGGTCGCACGTGTTTGACAGCTCGGTTGCAGTTTCGGGAGCTTCCTTAGCGCTCATGACGGCGCTGTGCAGGCCGCAGTTTGTTGCTACGCAGGCCAAATTCGACAAGGTGGCTCAGCTGTGCGTCAAGGCCTGGAAGGACAACAAGGACGCCGCACCGCTCATGTTTAGGGCAGTTCAGTGTGCGCAGGACGCTAGAATCACAACAATTCAAGCACAAATGGCTCTCAGGTGTCAGGAGTATGCTGCAGTATTGCCCAGCGTTGCCGAGGGGTACGTGGCTTTTTTGGCCGAATGCATGCGCCTCGATCCTCATGACGTTGTACAGTATGTGTCTCTGGTTCCGCAAATCTTCCAGAGCCCCAAAATGCGCGCCCAAGACACGCTGGACCGTGCCTATAATCACGTCGTGTACCTGCTTGTTGACGTGGTTGCTGGTGCGCTGTGCGAAGAAAAGCAAAAGTTTGGTCTTGTGCAGAGCGTCCTCACCAAGCTCGCAACTACTGACAAGCATCATCAAGTGCTGGCTGCGTGCTACGTGATGGTGCTGGAACGCCTGCTGGATTTGGTGGTTGTTTCGCCTCAATTCGCCGATATTCTGTACCAAACCGAGATTGCGTTGTTTGAGCTCAGCACGCAGGACGACTTGACGTTCAAAACGGTGCGCCTTATCGTCAAATCGCTCGAAAAAGCCCCGCAGTACTATTCACAAATTGGGCAGCTTGTGCTCGAGGCCGGAGCCGGTGCAACCTTTGGCGACAAGCACGCGTACCTGCTGGGTGCAGTGCTAGTGTCGTCCGGCTCGCACATGACCGAGCTTAAGCCCAGGATTGTGGAACGCGGCATGGAGCTCGTCAAGCAAAAGGGGCAAAAGTTTAGCCTCGAGAGCCACAAACAGGGCTGGATCCTGCTGCAGGCGTTTTGCTGCACCCCTCCCAAGGCCTTGAGGCTGTTTATTCCGTCGTACGTGAGCCTGTTTAGCCACATGTTGAGTGCAGCGGGAGGTGGTGCAGCTCTCGCCGCTGGCGTCCCCGACAACAACGCTTTGCGCTACCGGCTCGAGATTTGGAAGCCGGTGCTCGACTGTATGGTTGCGTTTGCTCGCACAACGCTCATTACGCCCGACATTTCGCGCAAGCTGGGCGCGCTTGTTCAGAGCGCCTGGAACAGCCTGGGAAACATCAAATGGGAGGATGCGCTCGAGAATCAAGAGCAGCAGATTCGCAAGCGGCTGCTCAAGTGCTTTTACTACATTGACTTCCATGGTGATGGCTCGTTTTACCCTGCGACTCTCATGATCCAGAGCCTCGCGGCCGTCAGCGCTGAGCAGGAGAGCAATTGGTCGAGTTATACAGTGGACCCTGTTTCAGTCCTTTATGGCAAGCCGGCAGCTTCCAACGAGCTTGTTGTTTATGCGCAGCGCACCATTCTCAAGCTGTTCCCTCAGCAGCTCGACAGAGTCAAGGAGTCGCTGCTGGACTCGTTGCGCGGATCTATCGAGGCTCAGAGCGCTGCAAATAAGACGCCTACCTCACTGTGCTGGCTGTTTAGCGAGATTTGCTCCTTACAACTCAACGACGCGCGCCTGATGCGCACGGTGGACGGGCTGGTCAAGACGTGTTTGCGCGCGAGTTTGCCGTACTCAGACGTTGCTGCGGGCAATTTCAGCAGCCAGAGCACCGAGCTTTTTAAATATTTGCTGGACCAGATCATCGCAACCACCGAGCCAACCATGCGCGCAAGCCACGTTCTTGCCCTGACTGCGGCCATCCAGCAGGGCGGGCTCAGCTCGTACAACCTGCGCGAGACCCTGGATATGCTCCTCAAGCTCTCAAAAGACCCGCACCCCACAGTGCACATGGCCGCCATTGACTGCGTGTGCACGGCCGCGTCCCGCTCGGGCCTGCTGGGCGAAAAAGAGGCCACAAAACTGCTCGAACATTTGACCACTTTGTTTCTGGATGACAACTTTTGCGCCGCTAGCAGCATTGTTGAGTACTCCAACCTCGAGTGCGCGCCCGAAAACACGTGGTTCCGCCTTAGCCGCGGCCTTTCCCAGCTCATCTCGTTGTTTGGGCCGTCGCTCCAAGACTCGGAGCCGCTGTTCAAGCTCTTGTACCGCTTGGTTGACCAGCTGCCCTCCAAGGTACTCACATGGGCGTGCTATCAAGAACTATTCTACTATTCAAAAGAGCGCATAAACTGGGTGGGTATCATTGCCGAGTGGCGCCAGTCACTAACCGGCCCGCTGGCGGTCGAGGCCGCCCAGGGAATTCTGTTGTTTTGCAACCGCAATGCCTCGCGGCTCTTTGATCTTACTGGCCGCGCATTTCAGGACGAGCTGTGGCAGGCCTATGACGAGCACCCCAACCCCGCGCTGGGCCAGATTCTTGAGGTATGGGCCGAGCAGACTGTCACCCTTGAACCGCACGCGTGGATTGCGCGCCTCCAGGGCGTCATTTCCAAGCCGAAATTCGAGCAGCAGCAGCTCACCAAGGAGGACGACAAAAAGGAGGCAGAGGAGGACGAGGGGCTGGGCCCCCAGTCTGAGGCGCGCGCCGACCTCTACAACCCTCATACGCGCCAGCTAGCTTTGGAGATTTTGCGCGAGATCACCGTGAGCCAGCTCCACGACAAGCCCGTCGCGGTGCGCCAGAGCTCGCTCATCACCCAAAACATTGGCGAGATCATCAAAATTTCGTTTAACGCAGCCACGTGCACAGTGCTGGCCCTGCAGGTCCAGGGCCTCCAGCTCCTCAATCTGTTGATTGAGCACCTGTACGACCTCAAGGACCCCGAGTTCCCCGAGGTGTCACTGCTTGAGCAGTACCAGGCCCAGATTTCGAGCGCGCTGACCCCGGCGTTCAATAGTGACAGCTCGTACGAGCTTGCGAGCGCCGTGATTGCCGTGTGCGGCAATTTTGTGGGCTCGCGTATCATTAAAAACGAAAAGTTCAACAAGATCCTCAAACTGCTCACCGAGCCGCTCAGCAGCGAGAGCAACACCATTGGCCAGCTCGAGCTCGAGCCTCTGCAAGCGCAGGCGCTGCGCATCTCGATCCTGCGGTTCTGGGCGGTGCTTGAAACTGACAAGAGCGACGTGGTCCTAGGCCACGAGACCCAGCTGGCAAAGCTGTGGGTGGACGCCTTGACACTCTACACCAAGCTCGAGTTTAGGCCCGACGATGCAAATGGCTCGGCATTTTTTGCAGAGAGCTTGCGGGCGTACCGCACATTCAACGAAAAGGCCGCTTTGTTGCCGGTGTACCGCTCATCATGGGTCGATCTTGTGAGTGCGCTTGCGGTCCTGGTCGAGAAGCGCGGACCCCAAGTACTTGGAAATGAAGAGCTACTTATGGGAATTGTTGGCCTTTGCTTTGCCGAGCTCCTCAGAGGCACGAGTGGCCACCTCAACGTGCTGCAGGCGCTGCGCCAGATCCTGCAGCCCGGCGTGTGTGCGTCGCTCGTGTACCACGAGGAAATCTTTTTGGAAGTGGTCGAGGTCCTGGACCGCATTGTTTTGACCGGGTCTGTGCCCGAGAAGAGCTGTGTGATCCACATCGCCCGCAGCCTCGCCATGTCCCAGGCGGAGAGCGACGAGTCGGTGGACCACCTTTTCGAGATTTTTAGGACTTGCGTGTTTCCCCTGAAGGAGCTCTTCCCGTTTTTGATTGACCCTGCCAACCCCGTCAACCCTAGCGCCCTGGAGCAGTTGCCCCTCGTGAAGCTGGCCCTCGAGAGCCTTGTGGACATGGCCCAGGTTTTCCGCGAGGTTATTCAGAATGATCAGCTCTCGTGCTTGCTATTTGTGTTTGAGCAAATCTTTGGCCGCGACGATTGCGCCGAAATCGTGCCTCACTTGTTTAGCGCATTCAAGCAGCTTGTTGAGGTGATGGCGCGGCGCGACTTGCAAAAGGCGCTTTGCGATGTGTTTGTGCGCACGCTCGCGGCTCTGCCAACTCAAAATACAACCCTCGAGGCAATGGTTTTGCTGTGCAGCGCCGACCATACACTTGGCGCGGCTGTAGGCAATATCCGCCTGTTCGGCGCGCGCCTTGCCGCGAAAGCACTCGTAAGCTCAGAGATCGCGGTGCAGAGCACGCGCAGCATTATCAAGAGCACAAGTGGCGACGTGCAAGCGGCGTTTTTGGCTGGCGTTGTGCCCGTCTTGGTGGGCGCTCTGCCTGCTTCTGATGGGTTACCAAAAAATACTTGCAACATTCTTGTGGACTATGCTCGGCACTCGCACGATCCAGCAGCCGCAATGGCCATTGTGGTTCCTTGTTTGCTGCATGTGCTCCATTCCAACTGGGACACCGAGGAGCGGCGCAAAATGTACATACGCGCGCTGCTGCTGATGCTGGTGGACGCGCACCCGCAGCATTTCAAGCAGCAAATGGCGCTCGTGACTGCACAAGACAAGGTCACAGTGCAAGAGCTGCTCCTCGAACCGGCAGAGCCCATCCCTGAACCGGTCACCGACGTTATTGCATTGACCTCATTTAGCTAGAAACTATTCACTGTTCTTTTCATAATTGAGCTCTTCAACCACCATATCCTCAGGATCGTGGCTAAAGCTGCCAGTCGACAGGATCGGGACCTTGTACTCTGCGCCGCGGCTCTCTGCATCCAGCGGCCGGGTCTTTTTGGCCTCTTCAGACTTCATGAACCGGGTCACATAGAGGATGGCAATTGAAACAAACAAGATGGCGACAATACCACGGCGAGTAATTTGCCACCTCAGCTGCTCAATTTCGCTCTTAAGCTCGCTAGCAAGACCCACATTGATTTTGTTTTCTGCTTCTTGTAGGCGCAAACTCAGCGAGTTTTCTTCGTTGCGGGCAATTGTTTTGCGTTCATTGATGTCCATATCCATGTCTGCTCTCAGCAAAACAGCCATCTCGCCCGCCTCATGTTGCAAAATCTCCACATCCCGCTGTAGCCGCGCAAGCTTGCTCTTGTACTGTGTGTCGCGAGCAAACTGCGCGCCAATGGCCTCATCACGGATCTCGGATGTGGCTGCGTTAAATAAATATGCTTCGTTCTCGGCCAGCGATTTCACAACGCTCCTTTCCTCGGTGTCCTTGTACACCTGTTCGGTCATGCTTTTCAAGGTTTTGACAATTGTTTCGGCCTGCCGCGTCGTGAACCCGCTGTACTTGAGCGATGCGTAAATCTTTTGGGTATCAAAAAGGTGCTGTGCAGGCGTCACGTCCTCGTGGGGGACCATCACTGCGTGTTGCGGTGTTAGCTCCTTGTCAAGCTCATCCTTGAGGTCCTTGTACCCAGTGTCGGCCAAATCCTCTTTCTTGTCGTTTAGGAGACGCCGCCCGCGGCTGAATTGCCGTAAAAGAGAGAAACGGCCAACTCGCAAAGGCCTGAGCATTGGTGTAGTGTGGGGTGTAGTAATTACTACCCTGGCGAGGCGGCTACCCAGGCGGCTATCCCCAAGGGGTCTTAGGGGGTGCACACTCGCACCCTGCTGAGACTGAAAAATTAAATTACATAACAAAATTTCATCAATGTCAATCGACTACAAATTGGCCAATATCTTTGGCACAGTTTATTCGCAGGGAAATTTGATCTTCAACAATGAAGGCACTTGCGTCTTGAGCCCTGTGGGGAACCGCGTGTCGTGCTTTGACATTCAAAACAACTCGTCATTTACATTTGCATACCAACATCGTAAAAATGTCGAGCAGGTGGCTCTCAACAGCAAGAGTACGCTCATGATGAGTGTTGATTCCGACGGCAGGGCCATTCTCGTCAATTTTAAGTTGCGCACGGTGCTCAGCCACATGAATTTTAAGCAAAAGGTCTCCGCGATCAAATTCTCGCCCGACGGCCGCTATATTGCCGTGGCCTCAGGGCGTCAAATTCAAATGTGGAAGACTGTGGAGGCCGAGGACGAGCTCCAATTTAGCCCCTTTGTTCGTCACCGTGTATATACCGGCCACTTTGACGAGGTGGTTGATCTCGAGTGGTCCCACGACAACCGCTTTTTTTTGACCGCATCAAAGGATATGAGCGCCCGCATTTGGAGTTTGCACTCTGAAGACTCGGACGCGGCCAGCATTCTCAATGGCCACAAGGATCAGCTCGTGGGTGCATTTTTCTCAGAGGACCAAGAGACTATTTATACCGTGTCGCGCGATGGATCACAATTTGAGTGGAAGTTTAGTGACGATGAGGACCGTTGGATCATCACAGACAAGCACTACTTTAACCAGCAGGCAAAGGTGCGGTGCTGCGATTTCCACGCCAAGACAAACTTGTTGGTGGTTGGCTTTAGCAGCGGCGTGTTTGGCCTTTATGATTTGCCGGCCCTCAACATGATTCAGACCTTGAGTATCTCGCAGCACAATGTAAACACTGTGCAAATCAACAAGAGCGGCGAGTGGATTCTTTTCGGTGCCGCTGACCTCGGCCAGTTGCTCGTATGGGAGTGGCAGTCAGAGTCTTATGTGCTCAAGCAGCAGTCGCACTTTGATGCCATGAACGCCATTTCCTATTCTCCCGATGGTACAAAAGTGGTTACTGGTGCCGACGACGGTAAAATCAAGGTCTGGGATGCCAATTCTGGTTTTGCCATTGTCACATTTACCCAGCATCAGGCGGCCGTGACTGCGCTCGAGTTTAGCCAAAGAGGCAATGTCCTCTTCTCTGCATCGCTGGATGGCTCTGTGCGCGCTTGGGATCTACTTCGCTACCGCAATTTCCGCACTTTTACTGCTCCCAACCGGCTGCAATTTACTTCGCTGGCCGTGGACCCCAGTGGTGAGCTTGTGTGTGCTGGCTCACTCAACGACTTTGACATTCACGTGTGGAACGTCCAGACCTCACAGCTCGTGGACCGCCTCGCTGGCCACGAGGGTCCCGTCAGTGGCCTCGATTTTTCCAGCGACGGCGCTACATTGGCCTCGTGCTCATGGGACCACACCGCGCGCCTTTGGAACTTTTTCGGGCGCTCGGCTTTGTCTGAGCCGATGCAGCTGCAGAGTGAGGGCCTTGCAATTGCATTTAGGCCTGACGCCAAAGTGTTTGCCGTCTCTTCAATGGATGGCCAGGTGATACTCTTTGACGCCAAGCTATGTGAACAAACGGGCCAGATCGATGCCCGCAAGGATATTTTGGGTGGCCGCCATGCGTCGGACCGCTTTGCATCTGAGAATGCGTCTCGCGCCAAGCACTTGACCTCAATTCAGTGGTCGCTCGACGGCAAAACGATTTTGGGTGGTGGTAACTCTAAATATGTGTGCCTCTACGATGTGGCCAACGAGGTGCTGCTGCGCAAATTCGAGATTTCGAAAAATATGGCTTTGGACGGTACTCTTGAGCAGCTCAACTCCAAAAACATGACCGATGGCGGTCCCCTTGATCTCATCGACCAGCAGGGCGAGGCCTCGGACCTCGAGGATCGCATGGACTCTACACTTCCCGGTGCACAACGAGGTGATGCCTCTGCGAGACGTATTCGGCCTGCCATCAAGGTCGCAGCTGTGCACTTTAGCCCCACTACCCCCAGCTTTAGCCTCGCTTCTACCGAGGGCTTGTTGGTGTATTCCGTGGACACCAAGGTCGAGTTTGACCCATTTGACCTTGATGTCGATATTACTTCTGACGCTTGCCTCAGTGCGCTCGCCCGTCACGAGTACCTCACAGCGCTTGTGCTTGCATTCAGGCTTGGCGAGTCACAGCTCGTGGAGCGGGTGTTTTTGAATGTGCCTTCCGACGATGTGCCATTTGTTTGCCAGATTCCGCAGGTCTATGTCGACAGATTGCTTCAGTTCCTTGGCACTTATGCCCAGTCGGCTCCTCACATTGAGCTGTGCCTGCTCTGGCTGCATCACCTGATTGTACAGCACGGCCGTTATTTGAGCAGCCAAAAGCACAAATTGAGCGCTGTTGTGCGCCAGGCCCAAAAGTTTTTGATTCAGTGCAAGGAATTTGTTGGACAGGGCCAAGAAAATGTATACCAGGCCGACATGTTGTTGAGTTTGTGAACTTAGAGGCCGCGTAGTGGCTTGTAAAATATTTAAACTATTTGTGCATAATTGTTCTGTAGCAGAGAGACTGAGCCAAGCTGTAGGTAGGGCGCTCAGTCCAGCTAGAGCTTTGTGAATTATGTAGTCTCCAGCAACAACCAGCCCCGTTCTTGATGTTAAAATCAATGCTAATGTATACAACCAGGCTGCTGGAATTCTAGTTTCTTGGCGTCGGTCCCTATGGGTCCCTGTGGGGCACCCTATGTGCTTCTCTGCGGGTGTCCCTGCTCCGACTGCTCACGACCCAGCTTGCTCAGAATCGGCACCTGGACTCTCAGTTTTGGCTTGCTGCTTTTTCTTGAGGTTAGATCTTGCTTTTTGCTTTTTTTTGCGCGCCTTTTGCCGTTCATACTCGGCTACCACCTGTGCACGCGACTGACCACCCAGAGCGAGTTCCTCGACTTTCAGGGCCAGAATTTCGCGTGCTCGCTTACGATTGTCCTCGCGGCTTCGTGAGAATTGCGATTCTACCACAATTCCGGTAGGGATGTGCTTGAGCTGGACCTTGGAATTGGTCTTGTTGATGGCCTGCCCGCCCTTGCCGCCGCCCTTGATAAACACTTCAGTAATTTCACTCTCGACGATTTTGGGCCGCGGAGGCAATCTAAGGCGAGAGATTGTGCGCACCCACAACAGGACCTGACTCATGCAGGCATTGCGAATCGCGACGGCGATCCTGTCTTGTCTCCTTATCGGCATCCCAATTCTGAGCTTTGCTGGGCTCAAACAGTTTTTGCTGGTCCAAGGAGTGTACAAGGATTTGTGCCGGGCTGGTGTTAGCTCGTGGCACGGCGAATTGGGCGGTCACTTTGGACCGGGCAGCGCCAAATTTGGTGCCCATCTGGACCACAGCAAGGACCTACAGGGCCATCATATCAATGCTGGTGTAGGTGGGGTTGCCTCGAGTAATCATACGCTGCTGGATGTTGGCTTTGGAGGCACGCTCGAGGTAGATCTTGATGCCGCCCTTGGCACAAAAACTGCCCACATTACAGAGCCCCCTGTTGCCCGTGCAGTTGTTACTGGTGCTCCTGAGGGTCAAGGGATTGGGGGTGGGATTGGTGGTGGAATCGGCGGCGATATAGGCGGCGATATTGGTGACATTATTGGCTCGCTTGGCGGAGGGGTTGGCGGCAATATTGGCGGTACTATTGGCAAAAAGAGTAGCGGCTCGGATGCTGCGCCGACCCATACGACCAAAAATAACGAGTCGACGTGGCACAATACGTGGTGGACGAGCAGTTTTGATACCAAGACCAAGACAAACACCAGGCAGCCTGAGCGCTCGACCAACTATGACACGTACAGGCCTACCCACACTTATTCGTACAACAATACGTGGGCCACTAAATCGTGGCCTTCCAAGCCCACTGAACATGCCCTCGAGCACGTTCAGCACGTGCTGGCTGCCCCTACGCAATCGGCTGGTATTCCTCTTGCTGTATCCAAACCACGGACGCCTCCCAATGTGGCATCTCTATGCATGGACCGAATGCTCATGTTTGACTATTTGACGTCTCATATGCTGCTTGTAGGCGCCCTGGCAACCCTGCTGGCCTACCTCACCCTTGACTATATTGGCCATGCATGCGGCAGCATTACGGGATGTTTATTGGTTGCAGGCGGTGTCTATATTCTCAGTGTACCCGCTGCCGAGCAGGTTTTTGAAGGGGACCGCTATTATTGGGGCCTGCTGTTGTACGCATTTGGTGCGCCGTTTGTGACCATCAGCGCCATGGACGTTGCGAGCGTGGTCCAGAAGCGGTCGCTGCTAATGATGTTTGTTTTATTTGGAACACTCGAGGCCTCGGGAGGTCTCTGGACGTACTGGATCGCCCACTTCAAACCTCAAACTACCGAGGAGCTCTTCAACCAGTATTTGTGGGTCCCGTGCTCGTTGCTGGTGCTCAACCTGGTTCTGACCCCGCTCAGTAGCCAGACGCCGGCAGGAAACATTGAGCGTATGCTCGAGCGCATCTTCAAGTTGCCTAGTCCTTCGCCGCGCGATTTTTTGTCGAAATCGGTTGAACAACTTGATAAGGATTTGCGGGTCCAGCTCCGCACCCACTGGTTTTGGCTCTTTGGCGCGTTTTTCGCTATTGGAACTCTTTCATTTGACGTTTTCCTTTCAAGTGGCGCTGAGTACGCCTGGCTGCTCGACGGCGTCGATCTCGGTTCGTACCTAATTTGGACGCCCCTTCTCAGTGCAGCCACCGTCTTTGTACTCTACCCACTCATCTCATGCCATGCCCTCAGCACCATCACCGGGTTTACCATTGTGTGCACGCTCGTGCCCTTTGTCCAGCTACTCCAGCTGTTGAGGGCGTGGCCCCAGGTGGCGTTGCTGGCGGGGCCTGTGCGCGCAGCACTTGTGGCCCTGAGTATTGGCTACACGCTGAGCTTTTTCGGCTCAAATTCTTTTGGAGCAGTCTTTTCTCTATTTACGATTCTTTCTGCGCTCGCAGATCTTTTCATCCCAGCAATCATCTCTTATTTATGGCTCAGTGTCGAGTGGTTTTGGTGCGTGGCTGGTGCCATTCTCGCAGTAACAATTTTGACCTCTCTCTTTGTCCTGTGCAGCCTTCACGTGCAGTCGCACCGCACTCAGCGCGCGCTGCTCAAACAGGAGGCGCTTGAAGCAGCCGCCAGGGCCGATCCTATCCCTGATCTCGCCTGAGTGTATTTATTTTTAGTTATGTATTTTTAATTTGATTCGACTTGAGCTTGAGTTGCCCATCCACTACCTCTACTTCAAGCCCAGCCTTTTGCAGCGCATCGGCATCAACTCCCTGGCGCTGCTCAAGACCAGCCACAAATGCCTGACTCGCTTGGTTTTCCTCTAGAGCATATCGCACGCAGATAATGGCCCGCTCCTTCATGTATGGATTGTTGGCGTCAATCACGCACGCCTCCAAAACAAGCGCCAAACCTCCACACTCCCTCAATTGGTCTTGAGCCGCAGGCTGCTGAACAACTATTTGTGACAACAGGGCAATGGCACCGCTTCGTAACATTGGAAAATCTTGGGCCCGAATCTCGGTGGGTGCTGTGCTCAATTTGTTGTAGTTTGGCAAGCTCTTGCAGGCAAAGAGAAAATCACTCAAAACTTGCACCAAGTTTTGGGCAAACAGCTCGTGCTTGACCTCGGTATCGTTTTGGGCCATGTTGGTCAAGAGTTCCATGTACAAAATAAATAGCGACCAGTCGACCTCGTCACGGCTTTCAAAAAGAGCCTTTGCTTTTGAAGCCTTTTGGGAAAATTCAAGCGTCAATTGCTTCACTAGTGGCAGAGGCACAGGGCCGTTTCTTGCATACACTACCGAATCCAAAACCTTGTACAAGTTGGGCTCAGAGCTGGGAAGTAAGGGCAAAAAGTCTAGGTCAATTGTTGCCGAGATTACAGAATCGAAAATGTCTGCAGCCGGTAATTCCTTTGAGTACCACTTGGCGTAGAGCGTTGCACCTTTGCGCACAATATTATACCAATTCTTGGAGCCGCCGCGGATCTGGGCAAAGGCAAGCTGTAGAATAGGGTTTGTGGAGACCTCAAACTCTTGGAGAGCCATTTCACTGGCTAGCTTATCATCCTTGAGCGCTGTAATTTGACAGCAGTTGGACAAACTTGTCCAGAAACCCTTTTGGCTTTTAAGGCCTGTGGCCACGATTTTCTGAGGGATTTCAAACTGAATAGCAAGCTTGTTTCCCTCCAAGGTAGCCGCCAGATTTGAAATGAGCAAAAGCGACTCGCCCGTATGTGCACTCAAAAGCTTCCAGAGCTGGGGATCAGACGCCAACTTTTTTCTTAAACTCGCATCAACTTTTGTTGCATCAACAAGCTCATTTATCCTGAGATCTGACCAGAGCATCTTCTGTGGACTGTGACAAATTTCCACTATTTCCTCTTTACACAGAAAAAATGCCCGACAAGTCGCTATCTTCGAATCTATTAAACATGAAATTTATGCAGAGAGGGGGTGAAATCCCTCAAATAGAGCAGCCCCAAGAAATCCCAGAGAGCTCTGCGGGCGGCTGGGCGGTGCCCAACGCATACCGTCCGAAAAAGGCATTCTCGTCAAATCAGGTGGGATTTTCAGACCTTGAACAACCAGTGCATGGCAGAATCAGGTGGAAAAACGGTACCAAAAAGGATGTGCTTGAGGAGGAGGAGCCACAGGCGCTCGAGGTACAACCTGATGTCGTCCCAAAGCGTAAAAAGTCGGGCGACAAGCAGGGCGACAAGCAAAAGCCCAAGTCGAAGAAGAAGAAAGTCTCTAGATGAACCCGCCCTTGAGCAGCGCATCCCTGGCACACACATTGATATGCTTGAACCTGGCTGGTCCCAGGTGAGTACCCCCAAACCAGCGCGACACGACCACAACACAGTTCTTAGCACCGGTAATGTCTAGCAAATGTAAAATTCGCGAACCTGCAGCAGTTTCGCCATCATCATCACAGTTTTTTGTTTGTAAATCGCCGTCAACGATCCGCCAGGCAGACATATTGTGGGATGCTCTCGACAGCCGTTTGTCGGTGACGAGCCTTGCGATGGCGCCCAAAGCCTCTCGCTCGCTAGATGTAGCCAAGACTCGTCCAACAAATACACTCCCCCGGTCCTTTACCTCTTCGCTAACCGTCCAGGCCTCAATATTGCTTCCAAGCGGCTCTTCTTCTCGAGCAGGAGCAAAACGCTCTTGTGGCTGCTCCTCAAGCTCTCTTGCCTCATCAATAAATGAGAATATAACCTCCTCGCCTGAAATAAATAGAGTCTCAAGCATTTCTTCTAGCTTGTCCTGGTACACACCACCGTCGTAGATCAACGGCTTGGATTCGGGGTAACCGTGAAAGCTCATTCTCAAGCTGATTTTTGTGTCTGGTACAGACACTGTGTAGATGCAATCAGCCCATTTGGTGAGACAGTCCTCGTATATTGAGTTGACGACTTCGACCTCTTCCTCGAGTTGCATAATGATTCGGTACCAGAGTCGGGCTGATGTTTCGAGTACGCCAGCAACAATAAAGCCAGGAAAGTGGGCTGAAACTGGACAGCTTCAGGCAACAGCCGACAGGCTTTTGTTAAAGATTCAGTAACTAAATAATATATAAACTTAAATATTTGGGATCCTTGCTGCTTTACCGTGTGTTTAGGCGCGAAGGCATGTGCGTTTGCGAGGTTTATCGCAATCATAGACGCGTTTAGGTGCCTCAAGATGAGGTTCAATGCGGGCAAACACCTCGCCACCATACTGATCCACCCATTTCCAAAAGTAAAGTATTTGGTAGAGGTCTTGGGGGTTCTTGATAAACTCTGCTTGAGCTGCAATCTGGTCAATGAAGACGTCGTGAAGTACTCTAGCGTTTTGAGCACAGGGGGAAACGTCCTCGGCGTTGAAACCGTTTGAACTAATTACTTCGTCCCTCCAAAGCTCTAGACTTTGCCTTATTGCCTGCTGTTGGTATAGCATGGATGTTGAGATCCTTTAATGCTTGGTCACAGAAAGGTCGAGACCGCGAAATTTATGTATTCTCGGGTGGCTGTCTTATGCATATTCCTATTTAGGTGCAGAAATATGCATGTCTTTGACTAAGATTTCCAGGTCAAGGCATCTCGCTCCGAGTATTGAAGTTGAGGTCAAGGGCGCTGAAGACGCCTACGTTACGAGAAATCGAACGCGTTTTTTGTAGCGGCTAGGTTGTAAGGCCAACTAAAAGTCAAGTGTCTCGAAAAGAAAAATCAGTCACGTGAGCAAATCTCGTCAGGGGTAAATTACCTCGCCCATTGTTTTTCCAAGCCATCCTCGGAGATGTACGCCCAGGTTTGGCCCCTCTTATTCGAGCATTTCGATCCATGGGAATATAATCCACATACATTTATTCGACTCTCTTGGATCTCGCGTTCGGCTCGCGATTTTTTCCTATCCGACCGTGTTTGGAAGCATGTGGACCCGTACCAGCTTAAGTGTGGAATTGCTAGCGATTTCATTGAAAAGACTAGCAAAGACGAAAAATTGAGGCAAGAGTCGCGTTTGGTGTGGCATTTCGCCAACAACTTGTACGACTTCAAGGCTGGCGATCTGCTGCTCGATGAGTGGACTGTGGGCAATTTGAGTGGCCTCGACCGGGATATTGACTGTCTCTACTACAAACTTGGCTGGCTGGTGGCCACTTCGGTTCTTTTCTTCCGCAAGGATCTCCGTAAATTGGCCATTGACGATGAAGGCCTTTTACTGGCTGCGGTCCAGATTATGCCGGCCACCATTCGCCGATGCTCCAAGCGGCTACAAACAAACCGCAATATCGCGCTTGCTGCCGCCAAAACGAGGAGAAATACCCTATTTATCGACACTGCTGCCAAGGACCCCGGCTACGTGCACTATTTTGCTGCATTCACCGAGGCCTCGGGTAGCGTTGTGGAGCTGATGCCGCAACAATGGGCAACAGATTGGGACATTTGTATCGAGTGTCTTGCTCAAGACTTGAGGTCAATGGTCATTTTGGACGAGCATTGGACAGATTGGTACATGTCGCTGGACTTTTTGCTCGAGGTAACGCGCCGCAATCCGCAAATGTTCAGCACCCATGTGGTCACTGAGGACGAGCCGCAGGAGGTTTTCTTTGAAGATCCGGCGATGTACACGCACATGACCAACTATTCCAAGCAGTTTATCACCACTGCGAAAGTACGGGACAAGGCGGCAATTGTGCGCATGTTTACTGATCCCCGCGATGAGTACCTCTACCACTACCTCAGCCCATCAGGCTGCAAGGCCGTAAACTACCCGGCGGAAATTCTGGACTGCATTTTCGACGAGCACCCCGACTTTCGTCAGGACCGCGAAATGCTTGAACTGCTCATCAAATGGTACGGCGGATCACTCGAGTACGCAGACTGCTCCATCAAAGACAAGGAGCTGGTTATGATGGCTTGCCGGCGGTACGGACCTGCCCTTGAATTTGCCGATGTTCTGCAATTTGACAAGGACGTGGTGATTGAGGCCACAGACACCGATATGTCCGCCCTCAAGTTTGCTGGTACAAGCCTGAGGGACAACTTCGACTTTGCGCGTGGACGCCTGGAGCGCGACGGTAGCGCCTACAAGTACATCTCGGAGCGGCTGAAAAAGGATCGCACCTTGTTTGCGCTGGCAATTAAAACCTGGCCCAAAGCGTACGAGGTGTGCCCCAAAAAATTCCGCTCAGACAAGGAGTTGGCCCGCGAGGCAGTCTGGGCTAAGCCCGAGGTGATCAAGTTTACCGACTTTATGCACGACCGGGACTTTGTTCTCTACGCGCTCAAGCACAGGGCCATTCTTTTGCTTGACATTTGCCAGCATTTGCATGAGGATTATGAGGTCGCACTTACTGCATGCGAGAATAACGGCCTCAATTTGCAGTACCTTGATTCTGACCTCCGTACCAACCGGGACATTTGCAAGGCCGCAGTACACGACACAATAGTAGCCATGGCAA
The DNA here is from genome assembly GCA_022577855.1 of Wickerhamiella azyma. Classification (NCBI taxonomy): domain Eukaryota; kingdom Fungi; phylum Ascomycota; class Dipodascomycetes; order Dipodascales; family Trichomonascaceae; genus Wickerhamiella; species Wickerhamiella azyma. The sequence goes on from JAKISA010000002.1 coordinate 81,747, forward strand.
TGTGCCCTCCTGAAATTGGCCAAAATATGAATGTATTCGAGGAGTTGGGCTCTCGCTTGGGTTGGATCATTCCCGAAAAGGGCGTTGTAAAAATTTAGGGCTAGTATCTACTTACCTGGCCCGGTGCCATCTAAAATCAATTGCTGGAGTTGGGCAGGCTTGCTCTTTCTTTCACGGCGAGTTGATTCCATTTCGAGACAGTGGGGTGCCTGGGAGGGCAGATATAGAGTTAAATTGAAAACAACTCAAACATCGCTGTTGCTAGAGGGGCGTGTTACCATACTTAAGCTGCCTGCTTCAGATTCTTTTGTTAATTGCAAACAAGGTTGCTTTTGTACAACCAGCATACGTCCAGCCGGCACAGCCCTGTCGGATTTTTTATAGTTTGTTTCGCGGTCGAGACTGAAACGTCGCACCTGTCCCTCAGGCCTGCTTCAGAGCTTCCTCGAGTGGACTATATAGAGTGGACAGCACCTGCTGTTCTGTATCCAAATGCAAATCACTCCTTTCGCCCTCGCTCTTTTCTCTATCGTCGCTGCCGCTCCTGCCCCTGCTCAGCAGGAGCCTGCCAGCAACACTTTCCTTCAGGGAGCTCACGCTAGTATGGTTAACGCCCAGCAGGTCCAGGATGCCTTGAACAACCAAATTAAGAACGACCCTGCTCACGCTAACGCCGACCGTCTTAGCGCCTACATCACCGGTGCCGACTCGCAGATCGATAACTCCATTGCCACTGTGTCTCGCGCCCTCGCCCCATTTACCGGTGGTCTTAGCCAGGCTATTGGCAACGTCCTGCTTGGCCCCTTCGTTCAGTCTGTGACCAACGGTGCAGAGGTTATGCTTGCCAATGCTATCGGTGGTGGTATGGACCGCGCCAACGCTGCTCAGTACGCCCGCATGACCGGCGAATACTCGCGTCTGGCCGAGTTTGCTACCAAGAACAACGTCGATGCTTCCAAGCTCATCAACCTCAACAAGCAGCTCGTCAACATGCTCCCTGCTGAGCACAAGCGTGCTGCATCCGAGGACAGCAACGTCTTCCTTCAGGGTGCCCACTCCGGTATGGTCAACGCTCAGCAAACACACGATGCTCTTCTGAACCAGATCAAGCAGGACCCCGCCCACGCCAACGCCGACCGCATCTCTGCCTATATCACTGGTGCTGATTCCCAGATTGACAACTCGATTGCTACCATGTCTAAGGCTCTTGCTCCCTTCACCGGTGGCATGTCTCAGGCCATTGGCAACTTCTTGCTCGGCCCCTTTGTCCAGTCGGTCACCAACGGTGCCGAGGTGATGCTCGCCAACGTTGTGGGTGGTGGCATGGACCGTGCCAATGCCGCTCAGTACGCTCGCCTCACTGGTGACTACTCTCGCTTGGCCGAGTTTGCTGCCAAGAACAACGTGGATGCCTCCAAGTTGATCAACCTCAACAAGCAGCTCTCCAACTCGCTTCCTAAATAAGTACGACCTATCTCGAGTAGCTTTAGCCTCTAGCAGTAAATGAATATCCAGAACTTGCGTTAATATACACTAAATTGGCCAATATCAGTGCCGTTCTTCATCCGACTTGAGTGGCTGGCTAGGGCCGTGAGGGTGTCAGTTAAGAGCCACTGGCTGCCAATCAGAGGCGCCAAAAAATTACAAGGGCGCCTAAATAGCTATACAACTCAACCAAAAAATGATAAGCGACCCCGCAAGGCGCGCCCTGCAGTGAAATTATGGCACCTAACTCGCTCAACCAGCAGGGCCGGAGCTGTCGAGCTCACTCAGCATGCTGGTCCTTTTGCTTGCGCTAGCGCTGCTCACATTCAGTTTATGGATTTATTTGAGCCCTCCTGATGTTGATCCAGTGTTTGTTCAGCACCAGGGTCAATTTGCCCCGACCCGACGCCCAAACGAAACGGCGGCTTGCCGTTCGCCTGTAAATCCTTGGGGCGGTCCCTTAAGCGGTTCGGGTCTAAAATTTCACTTGCGAGACTTGGCCAGCGAAGAGCTCAATGTTCAATTGGTCGAAGGGCCTGTAATTTCCATGTCAAAGGTCGACATCCCTGATCTGATTAAAGAGTATCTTCCGAGCCTCAAAGCCTTGGCAATGAATGGCCAAAAAGTACTTGTGACTATTTCCGAGTCTCCGCAATCTCTGGCCCTAATGCTTTCCTGTTCTCTTGCCGGACTCGTTCCCTACTTTTGCCTGCCCTCAGATTTGGCTGCTGCTGCCGCTAAACTGCATCCTGGTACTGTAATTCTCGATCATAAGACAGCAATCAGCGATATTGATCTCAAGGATGCTATTCCTGTATCTTTGGGAAGCGGATCAGATGATATTTTACCTCTTACCTCTTTCAAGGGCAGCTCGCCTCCCCCGTCGCCTAGGCCCCTCGACACGGCGTTTGGCTTTTTTTTCAACGACAATGTCTTTACCTATACACACAATGAGGTTGGCATTGCCATTGCTGCGCAAATAAAGAGCCTTGGACCCAACGAACGGTGGTCTGGCCGCGTCCTCAACTTTGGCCTCTACACCTCTCCCTTTAGCGCACTCTTGGCCATGACTGCCCTTGCACAAAAGTGTGAGCTGGTTTATATCAACCATTCTTTTACAGATCCGTTTGCGGCCGTCCAGCACGTCTCGCCATCTGTGGTGATCACCGACGACTTGTCGGTGCGGTCCCTATGCCGCAAAACAGACGACTTTCGGGCCGTTGGGTTCTTGCAGTTACAGCTGCGCTACTTGCTTCAGCAAAAGGGCAAACTTTGGTCGGCAATGCTACCTGAATTCAGCAAGGTACGTATGATCTACACATGCGCAGTTGAAGAGCGCCACGGAGCCCTTACCAGCAATGAAACCAGGAGTGCACGCGCTCTGTTGGGTGCCCAAGTTGTACACGCGCTCTGTGACCCTGTCAAGCTTTCGCCGCTTGCGCAAACGACTTACGGCGATTACAGGACCACAGGTGACAAGATTAACTTTGGGCCGCCCTTACCCGGCATTGAGCTCAAGGTAGTTGAGACCAAGCCCAATTCCCCCAAGTTTGGCAAGCTGGCAGTTGGTGATGGCCACCACTGGGAGGTTACAGACACCGAGGCGCACCTTGAAAAGGACGGATGCGTTTATGTTGATGCGCCGCCCCCTGACGAGGTTGATATTTATACCGAGCATTTGGGGCCCTCTGTACCAGGCCATTAAAGCTAAGCTAGCCAAAAACGATCATCATCATAATAATAAATTACATCAATCATAAAGCTTTCTATCTAGCATACGCAGCACTTTGGCTACGCTGTTGACCTCCACCTGGGTACCTCGTGTGTTGAGTTCGCTCACCAGCGACGAAAAATCAGCAGCCGAGAATTGCCGGTGACGCGAGAGTGTGCGGTACGCGGCCTGTGCAGGAATAAATGTGCCCACCGACACGCTTGTCGTGGCCGACTTGGGCTTGGCAGCCACTGTTGTGCAAAAGAGGGTCGACATGGGGTCGTCTTGGCACTGAGTGCAGGTTCCGGGGTCGCCGGTGCACTCGCCAGGTTTGGGAAGCGGCGAAGGCGCAGACCGAGGAGGCATGCTCACCGGTGATGCCGGCGAAACGGGAGCAGCAGTGCTGGCTCTGGGCGAAATAATTGTGGCCGGGCTACCGGGGCTGTAATTGAGCTGAGCGCTGGAGGCAGTGGCAGCAGGAGGGGGCATCGAATCAACGCTCTCGCTACCAAGTGTCTCGATATCTCTCATATTCTCGCGCTCGCGTGCAGCCGCCTCCATGCAAACGCACGGGGTATCGTCGGTGCAAAAACCACACCGATCAGTGGGACGGCACGGAGTAGCTGCCTGGGGTGACGGCGCACTGTTGTTTAGGATGGGGGCAACGCTGAGCTTGCGCTTGAAGCTGTGGGTAAAATCAGTTTCCAAACTGCTCAGGCGGCGACGCAGCGGCACGGCAGGATACTCCCAATTGGTTTCTGCCAGTTTGAGACCGAACGCCGGCGGTTCCTTGGGCGAAAGTTTGCGAGCCGGTGCAGTGCTAGTGCGAGGCGACGAGGCGGTGCGCGGGCTCTGAGAAGGTGTACCCTGAGACTGATCCTTGGGGACCGGCAATCGCTCGTCCAAAACCTTGTCGAGAATATCCATCGCGGGGTCGAAAAATGGTGAGGCCATGTAAAAAGCACCGCCAGGGCTAACTGCGTGCGGGCTCATGGCATTGGGACTCATCATGGCGTAGACGGGTGACATTGGCGAAGCTGCGGTGGAAGGAGGAGTACGCATTTGCTTGAGGCACGCATTCTCATTCATCAATTTGGCAATCATATCCTTGAGCTCCTTTTGCTCCTTGGCATGCTTCTGAGCCTCAAGACCAAGTCGCACCTCAAGTTCCTGAACAGCAACTGCTCTTCGCTCCCTAAAAGCTCTCTGAGCCTCCCGGTTCTGCGCTTTGCGCCGGTTGGGAGGGGTGTCGCTGCTGGGTTTACGACCAGGCTTGGGGCGAGGAGGCAGCACATACTTTTTGGTGATGTTGAGTTTGATTCCCGATCCATTAGTCTCTGGAGACTCTCCTGGGCTCTGTTTGGCCACAATCAGCGGTTTCTGCGCAGACATTGATCAAACAGATTAGGTGATGGGAATGATTGGTGGAAGAAATGACGCACAACATATGCGACACATGTGCGCCTAGAGTGGGGAAAATTTTTTCCCAGAGTGTGAATCAATGTAAAACAACAAAAATGTGTATTTTAAACTGCTCAATGACTGGTAAAAGTCGGGATAATAAATGCATGATGGATAAGATATGACTATATATAGCGATAGTAAAAAAAATCTTGTGTAGCAAATCTTTCTGCTAGTGCGCCTTGGCGTTTAAATGAGATCCTGTATTCTTTTCAAAGTGTGTTTAGATCGGAAGACTGCTTTGAGCACTTTTATCGAGGCAATATGCCAGGCCGATGCTTGCGCCCTAAGCCAATTAGTGAGGTGTAAACACCAACGGTCAAAGTGAAAAAAGACCGAGTAGCTTAGGAAACGCACTCTGAGGAGGCAAAATATTTGATATCGGGCTCTAGGGAGCCCGCAGATCGTCTGCGGTCGATCTAGTCGCTGCAACTGATGTGGCGGATGTGGCGGATATGCACAGAGATCTCGGTTGAAGATCAAGCTCTTTTGAACATTGTTTTGGGTACAGCTTCCTGGCGTATAGGCATTGATTTGACAGAAGTACCCAGATATTGACAATTAGTTCAAACTAATTGAAACCTGCCCGATCTCTTGTGGCCGCTAAAAGCAGCTGTGCCACAGTAAGCCCTGCTGTACTGGGAGAATGCTCCGTTTATCCGCTACTCGTCTTGGTGCCCGCGTTCTTCAGCCACGGCCGCTACTATTGTGTTTGCCCCGCCCGCAAATAACAGTGGCTAGTCCAGCAGGAACTAGATGCATTGTTAGCCGTGCTGCCAAAGAAATCTCAAAGCGCCCCAGCCTGGCCGCCAAGGCTGCCGGCAAGTTCCCCCGGTTTTTGGCAAAGTATGGCCAGGGCTTGCTCGGAGCTCCTGTGTCACATGTGATGGCATTTTTGCTCATTCACGAAATCACAGCCATTGTGCCATTATTTGGCCTCTGGTACGCATTCAATTATTTCGACTATATGCCCCATGTTCCTGATTGGATTATGGCTCCGGGCCAAGAGTTTGTTCGCAAGCTCGGGGAGCGCAATGACTGGGAATGGTTGAAGCAGGCCGACGAGGGCTCCAAAGTTTTGCTGCATGGAGTTGCCGCGTACGCCGCAGTCAAAGCCACGCTACCTCTGCGCATTGTTTTCAGTCTGTGGCTGACTCCGTTTGTTGCCAGAACTGTTGTTGTTCCATTCAATCGGTTCTTGGGCAGAGTCTCAGGGCTACGCAAAAACAAGCCCACAGGCGAGCTCCCCGATAATTTAAAGCAAAAGAAGCCGCCCACTATCCCCAAAGACGAATAAACTAGTTTTACTATCTATAGTTCTACCCCATATTCACTTCCCCCGCAGGCCTAGCCTGGCAAATGGGCTGGTCGGCATACCCGCTTACTTCCTGTATGACGGTTCACCTGCTCAAAAACAAGACCGACGATGTTGGCAGGCCTGATCCATACGAGCAAATTGAGGGTGCTCATTTCGTGCCGATCCTCAATTATTTGCCGGTGGAATTTGCCTCACTGGTTGAGTACTTGAGGCGAGCAGAGTTTGATGCGATTATCGTCACCTCGCAAAGAGCAGTAGATGTTCTCAAAGACGCTTTGTCACTATTGGAGAGCCGCGGCCTTTTAGAGTTGCCTACTTATACCGTAGGCCCTGCGACGGCCGCTCGGCTAGAACTCGCTGGATTCGAGCGTGTCAAGGGATCAGATACTGGCAATGGAATGGCTTTAGCAGCGCAAATGCTGCAACAATTATCCGGTCCCCTTAGATTTGCATTTTTCGCCGGCGAAGTGCACCGCCCCCAACTCCCCGAGAAACTGGTCCAAAACGGTCATTCAGTGCATACACAGATTGTTTACAAGACTGAAAAGCTTGAATTTGCATCACAATTGTGCCAAGAACTGCGCTCAGACGACTGGGTGGTATTCTTCAGCCCGAGCTATGCTCAGGATGTTCCTCTGCGCCAAGGGGTGCGAGTGGCCGCGATCGGGCCCACCACGCGAGACTATTTGGAGAGTAATGGTGTTAGGGTTCAGGCAATGGCTGCGCACCCGACTGCAGAGGCCCTCAAGGCTGCAATTGAAGAAGCTAAAAGAAAAATAAATACTAGCTAGAATGCCAATGTGAGCTGATTTTTTACAGGGAGCACGGTAACCTGCTCCCCCTTTTGGCGCTGCACAACCTCTATGTTCAACATTTCGTCGCTGTAGATCTCAACAACCGCCATGTCCAGCTTGCCAGCCTTTGTGGGGATGAGCCAAATGTCTTGTTTGTAGTTGCCCGTAAACTCTGTGCGACAGGGCCCAGTAAACAGCCACCCATCACAATTAAACTTGTCGAGCTCAAACGAGAATTTGCGGTCCGAGGATGTGCGAATACTGAGCCGGGCTTTGGTGGGGACCCCAAGCGTGAGCACGGTGCTGTCGATTTCGAGGTCGACATAGTGCACGATGAGACGGTCAGGAGGCGGCACGCTTAAGAGCAGCGTGCTATTGAGGGCACTAAAGTCGGCGCTGTCCTTGACCAGCTCCGAGGCAAGTGCCGCCTGCACTGAGGCTTGGAGCTGCTGACGGTCGGTGGGCTCGATGCAGCTGAGGGCACCATCAAACAGCTGCTCAATATCGTCCAGATCCACCTTAAATTTGCCGTGGATCACGTAGCTCACGCTGCCCACGAGTACGGCAGCTAGAGCTTCCTTGAGAATCAGCAAGTAAGGCGAGTCCTCGAGCCGCTCCCAAACAAGCTGCTCGCATTCTTGGCGCACGCTGCGGTAAACAAGCTCAAACTCAAGCGCGTGCGACTGTTTGAACCGGTACAGCAGCGAGGCCGGCGCACCATCCAAAATCACGTGCTGCTGGGCACGCGTGATGGGCTCGGCGTCGTCGCCCTTGAGTTCGGCCCGCTCCAAAATGACGGGCGTGCTGGAGCTGCTCACCAAAAACTGCTGGATAATGCCATTCTCGCGGAAAAACTCTTGCGCATGCACAAGCACATCCAAACTCATGTCGATTTGCCGGGTAAACTCGAGGTAGCCCTGGCTGTGCTCTACTGCGATGCGCACGCGTGCCAGCGGCTGGTCGACGCGGGTGAGTGCGGGAACGGTAAGTTTAGCACTGGTAAAATTGTCCAGCGAGGTGGCTTCCAGCTTTTCGTGCAAAATTTGCAGCCCATCCACCGCCAAAATCTTAACCTTGGCAGAGATGGGGGTAGGCGATTTGAGCTCCACCTCAAGGTTGCGCTTTGTGCTCGTAAAAGTATTTGCGAGGCGAATCGTACCGTGCATACAGTTGGACATCATAAAGAGTACCACTTTGAGCTTGAGCGGATGCTCCAAAGTTTGGGCGCCAAGGCTCAGAGTGAGCGAGCTGAGCTCGGCTGTGCCGTCAACAAGAGTTGCCGTATAAAATTTTTGTGTGCCCTGCTCGCATTTGAACGCAATTTGCCGCATGTTTCCGTGGTTATCACCGATTTTGCCGTGTATCGTGCTGGTGGTGAATTTGGGGAACGGTCGCGCCGTTTTGGGCATGATTGAGGCTTCGAGGTAGTAACGCCCGTCGCCAAGAAGGTATGGCGACACCTTGATATCGAGCCACTGGCTGGCTTGCTCGTTGTGGGCAATTGTTTTGTTGGCCTCAATGTAGCCCACACACCGCTGGCTCAACTTGTCGCTAAGCAGAGGAAACTTGAGCAGCTCCCACGATACTTGCACTAGTGTATCGGGGCGCTCCAGCTTTTCGGCGCAGTCTAGCAGCAGCACATAAAGATCGGTAGCGATATCGTACCACTTGAACTCGGAGTAAGTTTGGGGCAAATTTTCCAGCGCTTCGAACGCCTCTTGGTATCTGCCGCACTCAAAATCAATGTGAGCAAGCTGAGCTTTGAGCGACGACACGCTGCGGGTCATTTTCGAGGCTTCCAAAACCTGGACGGCCTCCTGGGTAATTTGGAAAAACTCACGCTCAAATGACTCCTGAGACTCGGGATAAGCAGGAGTCTCGTCAGTGAGGGGCACGTTTGCCGAAACGCCCGGTACTGAAAACTGCTTGGCGCTAGCGAGGCTCACGAGGGCATCGCGCTGCAGCAGCAACAACTGGCCTCTAGAGTCCACAATCGTGTTGCTCGAGTGTTGAAGGACCAATTTGTAGACGTGCTTTGCTGTTTCCATCTGCCATGAAATGATATCGAGTGGCGGGCACTTTGATTTCTCGAGCATCTGGCTGAGCTTGGGTATCCATAGAATGGCTCGCTGGGCCGCCACGGCCAGATGCCTGTCGCGCACGCTGGGCGTATTGTTGTGCTGGGAAAGAGCAACAAGTAAATCAATCTCGCGAACAAACAGCCAAACGTGAAACTCGTACGTGGACGCCGTCTGGGTCAACATCGACTCGAGAATCGCAGTACGCACAAGCGGAGCAGTCGAATCGACCTTGGCACTAAAAAAATCGGGCTCGGTCATGCGCTCAAGCTCGAGATAAATCTGGTACGCCTCGTCCAAAAAGCCCATACTCTCAAAACAGGTCGCCAAACTCTCCTTGACCACAAACAGCCGGCCAAAGTTCCAGCCAACAATATCGCGCGTGCTTTGCAGTGTACGGATTTCGGTCTCAAAGGTGTAGACGCGGTCGCTAAACGCCTGCAGAATGTGAGTCTTGAGCAGGGCCACAAAGGACGTGCAGTCCTCGTCGTAAATCTGGGCCGCATGGTCGCCATGGTCGCTCAACAGCTTTGCCCAAACGTTTTTGCTCTTGTGATTACCTCGTCTTACAACGTGCACCACCAAATAGCCCATGGGATCGCGCACATTTAGGTGTTTTGCCCAGTCGAGAACCTGCTTGCGAATGGGCTTGAACGCGTCGTAAGAGTCGCACTCGACAAAGTAGAGTTGCATGAGCGGGTTATCACTTAGCCCAAGGATTTGGTGCTGGGCTTTTTTCGGGTCATTTGGCGCAAGTTCAATGCGTAACTTGGGGATGGTGCGCAACGGCCGATCCCCCGGGCCCCAGTGCAAATTCGTCAAGGGGAAATGCGATTCGAGCCCTAAAGACTCGAGAACGCACGATGGGTCCGTGTATGTGATGCGCTGCATGCTACGCTATGCTTATGCGGTGGTGCCAGATGGGATGGTGCCTTGTTGGTCACCAAAGGCCCTTTGAGAGCGTCCTAACGTCTCGGTGTCCTTGAAAATTCTGCAAATTAGACTAAATTTTACACTAGACCAGTACTATATCTGGCTATATAAGGTCAGAGGCCGACACGACTGCACCATGAGGTACATGTAGGCATATGAGGTTGAGTTGAGTTCCATATTTTTTTCTAAGTGCTTTCGCTGCCTGCCTTGAACATTATTGCTCACTATTTGGACAGCCCGGGGATGGCTTGCTACGTCCGTTTGGCACAGGTCAACCGTGCTTCTCGCGAGTACTATTTGAGCGATTTGGCTTGGACCCGCTTCAACATTTACAGAGTTGGCGTTGGAATATCAGCGCACTATATGGCCTTTTTGACGACGCTTGACTCTGAGCACCGTGCTTGGCACTTGAGGCTGAAGCTGTATGGCGCACTTGGCGGACCCGAGTGGAGTGATTTCTACGACCATCTCCATTGATTGTGTACTTTGACCGAGTGGTATGGCATTACCGTGAATGCGGCGAAAAAAAACTGGTGGGTGACTGGCTTCCAGAGTACAGCGCAGCATTTTTCGCTCTCACGGTCGACCTGGCCCCCGCGTGCTTGCATTTTTAAGAACTCAAGCTCAGCATTGAGCCATTTATTTTGAAGAGTGGCGAGCTGCTCAACTGTTTTGGGGCTGTTGCTCTTGACGCTCTGGCCCTGCGCACTCTCGTCGAGCTTGGCGTTAGTGCCATCCTGGGCTCCTGACTCCACTTTTGAGGCTGTTTATGCGAACGCTGCTGTGGTTTGGTCAATATTTAAGAGCTCTGTGCGACCTCTAGGCTATAGAGACTTTTGGCGATGGTACGCGAGTATGGGCACGTGGCTGTGAAGAGCTGCAGACGAGCAGAGTTTAGCTCAGGTATTTACAAAATAGCCCTTATATCTAGCTAATCTTCAGCACACTACCTGTCAAGTACTTGGTTCAGTCTATTAGGCTTTTAGGCTTGTAGTAGGCTAGAGCTACTCTGATAACCAGAGATACCCAACTTCAAAATTTTTCAATCTGTCACTGTGACTACTACAATTCCTACGAAAACTCAAAACCCCGTTGCCCCTCTTCTCCCATAAAAAAGCTGGTCCACCCATCATCAACCTTTTATCTTGGCCCTTCAGCGTGAAGCGATATCAGGCTGACCTAACAAATTTCTGCAGAATGCGCAAATCTCAAATCTTTATTGGATCCTCGCACCCCGAGCTGGGCAAGCTAATTAGCGACCGTCTTGGAATTGAGCCCGCGCCCTGCAAGATTTACTCGTTTTCTAACGGCGAGACGGGCTGTGACATCGGCGTCAGTGTGCGCGACACCCACGCCATCATCATTCTGGGTAGTGCCGACCTCATCAACGATAGAATTATGGAGTTATTGGTCCTGATCAGCGGCTGCCGTGGTGGTAGCGCCTCGAAGATCACTTGCGTTATCCCCATGTTCCCCTACTCCAAACAGAGCAAGATGAAGAAGCACCGTGGTGCCATCACTGCGCGTATGCTGGCGAATTTGATCACCAAGGCAGGTGCAGACCACGTTATTACCATGGATCTGCATGCTGGCCAGATGCAGGGCTTTTTTTCAAAGCCCGTGGACAACCTCAACGCTGGCCCCACTTTGGCGCGGTGGATCAGGCAAAATGTGCCCGATTACCGTAATGCCGTGGTTGTTTCCAAGAACCCTGGTGGTACCAAGCGCGTTACAGCGCTTGCTGATGCCCTCAAGATCAACTTTGCCATGATTCACACCGATAGGCGCCGTGTGGCTGCAAGGCCCGTTGCTGAGGAATTCCCCGCCAACGAGGTGCATGTGGATGAGGATAGCGATGAAGAGGCTAACCCCATGGCATCCTCAGTGATCTCTACCTTTGGCGAGGCCGATGAAGAGCACCACGACCGTCTCGGTACTCACACCTCAAACATTCACATTGCGCGTGTACTCGGCGGCCACGTTGTTCCCGACGATGCAGCCCCCTCTCAAGGACCTGCTCCCGAACAAGCGGCCCCCGGTTTGGGCGGATCTTCCGAGGCTAATCCCAGTGACGACGAAGAGGTCGACTACACGCAGGAACAGGTGATTGCGCTTGTTGGCGATGTCAAGGGCCGCGCAGCAATTATTTTGGACGATATGATTGACTCGCCTCACAGTTTTATTGCCGCGGCCGAGCACTGCCGCCTTTCGTGTGGCGCCTCGGCCGTGTACATTGTGGCCACCCATGGCGTCTTTTCCGAGGGTAGTCTCGAAGCTTTGAGCGACTGCCCCTTTATTGACCACATAGTCGTCACAAACACGTATCCCAGCAAGGGCACGAGCCCCAAGCTACACGTGATTGACATTTCACCTATTCTCAGCGAATGCATTAGGAGAAACCACAATGGCGAGAGTATTTCCACACTGTTTGAGCAGCTCGCAGTGATTTAATATATAGTGCTAGTCTTTTCTGCCGCGTTGCGCCGTGTTGTTCTGTGCCTGCCTGGCGTGCCCGGCTCTACGCCATCAGCTATATACTGATTTTCCAGTCTTGTACAGGTCTACCAGCCGATTTCGCTGTTTGTGGCAGTCTTGAAAAGTGAGACTGCATCTGCGTGAACTTTCAGGCCGCTGGAAATTTAGTCGAATACGTGCGGTACTTCTCGGGCGCTGTGATCGTACTGATCTACTGACAGTATGAAGCATGGCTCCAGCCATAGCGTGTACACAGTGTACACAGTGGGTGTATGGTCAATAGAAAAAATGAGGTGAGAGCTTGACTGTTGTACAAGGGCTGGCCCAGCTGCCAGTATCGGTTTGTTCCCGTAAGTGGCGTCTCGATACAATGGGCGGCAATGCCTTTGTTTATACCGTGCATATGGTATATGTTCTATAATGTGCGCGAGTATGTGAGCAACTACTTAGAGAGGAAGTTGATCGAGCATAGTAAGTGAGTAGTTTGTGCTTCCATTTGTGTTTGTGATCTCAGTGCGGGTGTAGCAAATTCTAAAATGTCCACACCTTATCTTTGGCTACTGGTATAAAGCAGGCGGGTATCCTACATTATCAGCAGAGTTGATCTTCAACTGGGCCAAAAGCCAAGCAATATTTAAGTAAGGAGCCGAAGTGGTAGGTAAAACCCCATCACCCTGACCACAGTTGCGCATCTAGGTACTACCTGTCAAACTGACCCAAGCAGTCTTATTCTGTCTATTTTTCAAATGTGATGCTAGTAGAGATCATATCCAATTGTAATGATCAAGACTGATTAACCACAAACCCTTTGCAGAGCTGTGACACTGAGCATGCTGCTTGAGTGCTGGTAGCTCGAATCATAAAATAAACGTAAACAAAGCTATACTAGAATAGAAGCGACAGTACATGGGAGTTGACAGGGGGCTGATATGATCTCCACTTGTTCTTGGCGGCGAACCGAGAATAAGCTACCAACATGTACCCTCGGCGCCCAATTTTCAACAAAAGCATCCAATCCCACTATGTCATTTTCGATCAAAAGATCAAAAACAAAAGTAAGACCAGAATCCAAGGTAACGATTAGATTGCGACGCCAACGCCCGCCAACGTTTACCGTACCAAAGCAGAGGTGCGCCTCAGTGGTGCCCGGTGAGATGAGAAACCCCATAAAGCCCTGCTTTGAATTTGGCAGCAAATATATGAGCAAGGCATGGTCATCTGTTTGACCTGTGACGTCAAAGGCAGTGAGGCCGACCATTGCCGTTTTCAACACATCTTGTGTGGCAACCGTATTGGGGGGCGGTCAAGAAAGGCCTCAGCCTCATCACCGAAGAGAGCTGTAACCAGATTGCGGCACAAAAGAAAGTCGTAGGCAAGAACACACTCGAGGCGCTCCGCCAAAACGGCGAGGTGGGTCGAGGCAATGGCCGGTAGCATCATGCCGTAGACACAAGAGACGTTGCGGCGCATAATGTGGTCAAACGACATTGAAGAAACGTTCAAAATGAAAGCCTCGCTTCTCCAAAAGAGTCAAACTCTCTCACTAATGACGAGCAAGCCAAGCTGGTCGAGGTTGATTCTACCCTCCAAGAGCGATTCGAGTTGAACATACATAGGGTCAAATGGGTTGGCGAGCCAGCGATAGTAGATGCCAGTGCAAATATTGCGAATATCCAACGGGCTTCAAAGGTTGTGGGATGTGCACATGAAGCCGAGGAACCCATGGCTCATCTCACGGTAGAGCTCAAAAGATATACTCTCCTCCATAAGCCTTCATGAGAAGGCTGCCAAGTCCGCGGGAATCAGCTCCTGTATTTGATACATCTGCTCAGTTATCGCGTTTACCGGGGTGCCGCTCTGGGAAGCCTGGGGCGTCGACGCAGGGGAGAGGGAATTGGACGTGAATGAAGAGCTGTCAAAGGCGCTGCTGTCCACTGACGAGCTGCTCCCTTCAATAGAGGATATTTCGAGTAGGTCTTGATAGCAATGATGTTGCGAGGCCGTTCTTGTGGGTTTTGTGTATTTGTTTGTCGCACATGTGGCGCCCCTAATCTGCGCGGCGAAACAGCCCCATTCATATGTACTGAGTGCTGAGATAACAAGATTATGATGCGCACTCCTGTATTAGATTTTGCAGACGTGAACAAGCAGCTCATGCACATGCAGGCACGTGCACAGCCCTGCGCGGCCCTGCGCGGCCTTGCAGAAGTAACACGCACGGTAATTTCGTATCACCACCAACCCAAAACGCGAAGAAGCATAATATTACCGGCCTTTCCGCGCGACACAACTGCCCCACTAGGCCTTGGGCGACATTGAAGACTAGCTGCATTTAGACCCTCGTAGCAGTAGGTCACGCTCAAAACCTTCTGTAGTGAGCCATATTGGCTGGGTGTGCTGCTCATAAAGCCTTTGCCAACGTAAACAGGCGCTATTCAAAGTGAGTGCACCTGTCCCCCCATCTCCTGCATTTGATTGAACTGCCCAGCGTTCAAAGCACTCTATACCAAAAACCATTCCTGTCAATCCTTGGCACACATTCCAACTCCTACACCACAGCCTTTGCAAAAAGTTGCAGGAAAATCATACCGAACGATACGCCCTTGAGTGTCGCTTTCGGCGTCACCCGCTGGGTTGTTCAGCTCAAAGTCAACCTCCCAAGCGGCTCACTCATCAGCATGGGAAAAACTTGGCAAGAGTCGTTTGAGGAGCATCCCGTGGCATACCTGGTAGGAATCCCCCTGACCTTGTATGCTGTGAGGCTCGCATTCACAAAGGCCGGCCCCAAGGGCTTTTACACCGGCGGCTTTGAGCCCAAGATGACCTCTAAGGAGGCCCACCAAATTTTGAACCTTAGGCCGTCCCGGCTCACCCAGAAGCAGCTCAAAGACACACACCGCCGCATTATGATTGCCAACCACCCAGATCGTGGCGGATCGGCGTACCTCGCGACCAAGGTCAACGAGGCAAAGATGCTCCTCGAGAAGGAAGGAAACTTCAAAAAATAATGTATATATGCTAGCGCTAGCTCTTTGTAAATAAGCTTACCACGTCTTGATCGTGTACAACGTGCCCCAGACCACACTTTTGCGGGCTGTGCTTGACCGAAGTACCCCAGACCATGGCGTACTTGAATTTGGTTTTGAACTCGCGATGAATCGAGTTGCACACACTCTCGACGGTACCATAGCCTTTTGAACCGCCCTTTTTGCGAACAATGCATGGCTCATTGAGGTCAGGCTTGCTTCCCTTGGGCTTTGTGTAGACGCGCACAAGGGCCAATTCGGCCCAAATACGCTCGACCAGATCCTCAAGACCGAGGCCTTCGCTCACTGAGCACACAGTGGAATGGGGTTGGCGCGCAAGGCGATCAGTTTCCTCAAGGGAAACAGCGTCAACCTTGTTGTAGCAGTAGAGGCAGTTGATGTACGAGATTCCTTGCTCGTTGACAACATCGATGAAGTCCTCGACCGTGCACAGCGGGTCACGCACAACCACCTCGGCATTGGCCATTTTATAGTCACGCATAATCTGCTGGATCATCTTGTCGTCGAGGTTTTGAGGGGGGTGAGCATGGGTAACGCGGACGCCGCCAGTGGGCCGTGGGGTCACTGTGATGTTGGGGCGCTCCTTGTTTAGCCTGATTCCCACCGCCTCAAGTTCGCGCTCGAGGATCTCGCGCTGTGTATCTGGCTTTGTGGCATCCAAAACCATGAGCACCAAATCAGCCGTTTTGGCGGTTGCCACGACCTGGCGACCACGGCCCTTACCCTCACTAGCTCCTTGAATGATACCAGGAAGATCAACGACCTGAATATCTGCTCCTTCATACTCCAAAACGCCAGGAACGCTGGTCAAAGTTGTGAATGCATACTGAGCAACCTCGCTCTTTGTCTTTGTGACCTTGGATAGCAGCGAAGATTTACCCACTGAGGGGAAACCAATGAGCACTACGCGGGCATCACCACTCTTTTGAACCTCAAAGCCAACTCCGGTTGAGGCGGTACTGCCTGGAGCCGGCTCGAGCAGTTCGCGCCGAAGACGGGCGAGTTTACCCTTGAGAAGACCTACATGGTACTCAGTTGCCTTATTTTTCTGGGTTTTCGACAGCTCCAGCTGAATCGCAGCGATCTTTTCAGTGATGGACGGCATGCAGATTTCAGCTTATTTTTAGGACTGCCCTTTGGGAGCTTTGGCTGAGCTGAGCGCTCTCGAGTTGACGTCAGCCTCGCATGTTCCTCAAGGTTAGAGATAGCACCGCGAGCGACGACGACTATTATTATTCGCCATGGTGGAACTGGGGCCGCTGGGTTATGCTCGCGGTGGTGATTGTGTTTGTTGTTGCGACCGCGCTCTCGTTTGTGGCCAAGCGCAAACAGCTCAGGCACCATAATGCTCAGTACGCCGAAGGTCCAAACATTCCGCTTGGTCCGGTGTACCCGCACGACCCTACCATGATGAATCCGCCCCCTCCCAAGTACGAGCCAGAGGGAGTACCATACACGCCTGCGCCGGCCTGGACGCCTCCCGCTGGTCCCGAAAAGGGGTATGGTAGCCAATACGCCCCTCCTCCCGGTCCGCCTCCCGCCTCTGCTGCCGTAGCCAGCAGTTCTAGCCCCTCGCCAAGTGGCTACTCTGCGCCTGGCTCGAGCGGCCCCAATGGGCAGCACTCCAATGGGTACACCCCGGCGTACTATGCGCCGCCGGCGGCCTATGGTTCTTCTATCGAGAACCGCATGTGATTTTTGTTTTGTAATTTATTCGTACTTTTGTGAGGAGTGCGGCGCGTCGCCGTCAGGGCGGGCCGTGAGCGCCATAGCGCCGTAGCGAACGCCGTGCGAACGTTCTGTGACATATTCTTCATTACTATGTAAATATCTAGCCAAGCTAGCTATTGATCCACGACGTAACCTGGCGCGCGCCCATGCGGCTGGCGAACTTGAGGCTCTGGCTACCCATTGGGAAATAACTCACAAGGTACCACAGAGCCGCCACCATTTGCACAATTACTGCAAAAAGGGTAAGAATAGTGCTCTTGAGGCCCATGGAGAAGAAAAGGGTCAT
This sequence comes from Wickerhamiella azyma, assembly GCA_022577855.1. Lineage (NCBI taxonomy): Eukaryota > Fungi > Ascomycota > Dipodascomycetes > Dipodascales > Trichomonascaceae > Wickerhamiella > Wickerhamiella azyma. The sequence goes on from JAKISA010000002.1 coordinate 99,066, forward strand.
GACAATGGACCCGAAAAATGCAATCGTAAACAGGATCCGCTCGCTGGAAACAAGGTGAAACAAAAAGTTGAGCGGGCCCTGCAGCACGCCAAACGACACTACAAACAGCAGCGAGCCCATTGACCACAGTGTGGCGAACTTTTTGGGCTTGAGGGCAAGCACCGGAAGGAGGGCGATACACAGCACAAAAAACAGGATTGAGGCAGCGAGGCAAGCACCAAATACCACAATACGGTCCCATCTGCTCAAAGTAAACCACCCGGGTTCCTCCAAAGTTACCGATTCGTCGCTGGGGCGCTCGGTCGTGGGCAACTGGAGGCTCGAGGTGAACGGATTGTAGACTTTAGCTCTGTCCCACAACGACGGGGATGTCTCACTGGCTCCCACTACATTGACGCTGTTGCGCCAACTGCTTAGCTGGGCCCTAAACACATTCTCGGACATCCGGTGTGCTTGTTGGGCTTGGGAGTGGTGGCCGGTGGCGCTTTCGCCGCTCAGCCCTCCAGAATGTGGCGTTGAGCCCCCAGGATGTGGCAACCCAAGGCTGACCAATTACACTCTCTATGATTCTCGAACTTGGTTCTTGGGCCGTGTTTGGCGTTGCTGTTCAGGGCCTTGCCCAGGGCCTCAGGCACAAGCCCCTTAATTACAAGCCTATTGGTTACGTGCTGAGCGGCGCCGCGTTTGTTGGCGTCGGTCTCGTTGCCCAGAGCATTCGTGCAAACCAAAAGGCGTTTATGGATACTCGCCTCGAGCAACTCACCAAGGAGCGTGCTGAGCGCGGTGTTGAGTTTAAGCGCCAGTAGTGTGGGAGCCTTTGTGGACGCTATAGCCCAGTTGGGGTGCCCAGTGGGTGCCCGCTAGGTGCCTTTAGGGGCGACAGTATTTAGTGTAATTTATTTGCATATTATCTAGTTGCACGTGTTGCTTTGTAGTTTTGGTATGCTGGGCAGTGCGGCGTGGGGCAGCGGCTGTCAGGGCTCTCGGGGCTGCCAGGGAATGGTCATGCACGGTATGAGCAGGGGTGCCTTCTGTGCGTCCCTCCGCTTCATTAAAAATAGACCAGCTACGCCAACTAAACCTAAATACCCATACTCTTGAACGCACGGTTCGCGAGCTCCACGCCCAAAAAGGTGGCGGCATTGGCGGGGAATGCGCGCGCAAGCGCGGGGCCAACGCCAGGAAAAAACGCCTTGACACCACCACGAGCGTAAATCGCGCGCGTACACTCCACCACGCCCTGAGCCTTGTCCGAACTCTGCAGGTTGGACTTGACGGTATCAATGGGGAACACCGGGATCCACATCGCCATGCCGGCCATACCACCCGCGAATAAAATGGTGGTGATGGGGACCTCGCCCTGTGCATTCTTGGGCGCCGCACGCTTGATTGCCTCATAGGCACTAAAGTAAAGAGCACTACCGGGACCGTCGCGGGCAAGGGTTGCCAACGAGCCACGGAAAACAGATTTGAGGCCACCTTGTTTATACAAATGTTTGACAACATCCAGAGCACCATTAAATTGCTTTTCGGCGCCATTCTGGCCCTGCAGTTGCAAAATAACCTTGATACGCTCAAACGGCGCCGTGATCGCAGTCATGGGCACAGCCGAGATAAAACCGGCCGCGCTGATCTCGCCAATTGTGAGCTCTTGAGTTTCGTCCTTCTTTGAAAACGCCCGCACCATCTGCTTGCCCACTTCGTAACCCCAAAACGACACGGCAAACATGGGGGTAACTCCCACCAATGGCGCGCTCACGCCACGGTAAAACCCACGGGCGCCCTCAGTCTTGAGAATTTGCTTGGCAGCAGTCACAGAGCCCACCTTGGCGCCGCCACTCGCCGTCTGCTGGCGGACCTTAAGCAGGTCAAACGGGTGACCAGTTAAAACGGCGCAGATACCGCCGAAACCACCAGAGGCGAATGACTTAATTTGGCCCACGAGGGCGTTTTGCTCAATCTCCAAAGTTCCGTCCGCTTGATCAGCCATTCAATTGAGTCTGGAAAGGTGCTTATGGGATTGGTGGTCCCTCTTTATGGCATAACGCGGCGCGTGGCCCTAACCTCTAGCGCGCATGTGATGTGGGGTACATTGCACCGCACATATTTTTCCGAAAATCGAGAAAAATCGGGGGTTGCAATCATTCTATGGTGCTTTTGCAGATTTTCGCTTTGCCGCCTCGGAGCTCGGTCCACCACCCACACGCCGGAGCAAGATCAGCCAGCGGGCATGGTGAGGCGGTCCACGCTACTCCAGTACATTAAAATAGTACAAAATCTGTGGTTATATCCACCTGAGCCGGCATCTTCTTCGACAAAGTCCACAAAGGCCTACCAGCCTCACCCTTGACTTGTGCCCCGGTCCCGCCTCGGGCGCGGCACCTCGGCCGTGTCATTCTGCTCTCGGCAGATCATCGCGGTTCATCAAACCAAGGCACTTTAATCATCTCATCATCACTATTTACAAACTAATGCGTTGCCACAAACTGCTGCCAAAGGGCGTGGCCCCAGCAGGGGCTGCACAAGGGCTCGGTCTCGAGTAGGGGGGGCCAAGAGAGCCTGGCATGGCAACCATGAACCGGTGTCCCTCGCAACCTGCTCGCAGCCTGCTTGACGGTGGCAAAACCGCAAACTCCTTCAATTTATTTTGCGCAAACTAGGGTTGGAAAACATCTCCAGCTTGCGATTCCCCGTGCGCAGCAGGTACTCGATTGTTGTGATATCCTTGCGCTTCAGGTCCTTGAACTTGATAAACTCTGTGCGCGTAAACCGCACAAAGTCATTTCTGACGCCCAAGTCTTTTTTGAAACATGCCCGTATACACTTGCGGTAAAAGTGCACCACATCTTTTTGAATTCCGCTCAGCTTCATCTTTTGATCTTGGCTTCCGGATGTGTCAGGAGACGACAGTTTGGACGGAAATGCTTGGCTTGATCGGGCAGTTTGAGAGCTTCGGCAGTAGCTTGTACATAAATTTAGGATAAATTGAGCTAATTGTTGGGTCACTTTACGGACAAAATCTCGAACGTTCAAGTTGGTTCCGTTGCCTAGGCGCTGATGTAATTTTTTTTCCGAATCTGGTTAAATCAAAACACCGTTGAAACTGGAGAAACGTTTCCAAATTTTCCATAGAATCGCTTTGATCGCCTCGACAGGCCCCCCCTTGACGAATTTTTAATTGCCACACCGAGAACTTTCTTCAAGCGGGTTAGGGCACTTTGGAAGGTGGCACTAAAGTCACCCTTTATGGCGTCTTGGGAGCGCAAAAAAAAATTGCAAGCACTGCAAGCTTGTGGTCAAGTCGTAGATGTTAATTTTTCACTTTCTCGTGTACTCCATCACGAATTTTCCATTCGTGCATAAATATGCAGGCTAATGAAAAATCCTAGCCCAGACACTATATAAGCGGAGAAAGTTTCCGTCTCTTGTCAATGCCGTATTACTACGTGTCCACCGATTCTGAAGATTCCGACGCTGGCGTCATCCAACGCCCCATTCAAAAGAAGAAGGTCAAGGCCCCCAAGGTCACCGCTAACAAAGTTCAAAAGAAGCGCAAGTCGCTTCCCATTCCCAGCGAGAAGAAGCAGGAGCTTGAGATCGAGGCTGAGGAGTACATTGAGGTTTACGAGCGTGTTGCCGAGCTGGATCTTGACGCCGTTCTTGACGATGTTGACTTCTTGACCAGCTACGTTGATCTCATCCGCGAGCTCCAGGACCGCTTTGAGTCCCTCTTGGCCCGCGCCCGCGGCAACGCCCACCAGCGCTTCCGCCGCCGCATTGCATTCTTTGTCGCTGGCTGCCAGGACATTCTCCAGAGCATCTCTGAGCTCGTCGAGGCCGTTTTGGGTGACGAGATCGAGGTCGTCAACACAGACTCTGAGGACGAGACCAGCTCGTCTGACTCTGACTCCGACTCTGACTCCTCCGACTCTGAGGACGAGGGCATCGTGGTTGAGGTTGACAGCGAGTCCGACTCCAGCTCCAGCGACTCTGAGTCTGACTCTGAGGTCGAGGTCGACTGCGCCGAGTGCCTTAGCGACGACTGCGTCCAGTGCATTGGTGCTTCCGAGAGCGACAGCGACGCCTCTGACTCTGAGCTCGAGATCGACGTGAACGATTCTGAGCTCGACTCTGATGTTGTTGATGCCATCCTTGCCAACGCCGAGCAGGGCTCTGACAGCGAGAGCGAGAGCGAGGACGAGGAGGAGAACTGCATCATGTGCGGTGACGACCTTGAGTCCGACTCTGAGTCTGACTCTGATGTCATTGAGGTCCAGCCCGAGGACGAGGAGGACATCATTGTTGTTGAGCCTAGCGACGAAGAGTCCGAGTCCGAGTCCTACGACGAGGAGGAGCTTGAGTTCTACTAATTTAATTTTATTATTTGTGACCCAGCACATGCGAATAAGGGTTTTTATTATATAGAGAGAAAATAGGAAAAACGCATATGCAGAATTTGATGCTTGGCTGGCTGGCTTGAACGGGCTAAGCTGAGAAGGGAGATCACAGGCACAAGATGGTGCCTGAGAAGGGATCTCCGAGGTCCATGATGGACCACCCATAAACTGAGGGTGCGCATTCTGATCAACGTAAAACTAACACATCTAATTACTGGGCCAAAGCTCCGCAAGGGTCCCAAGGGGGCAGGTGGATGGCATCCTCGGTCTTGGCGAACTGAGCAGCGAGCTCAGGGGCGTCGCCCTTCTCAACCACAACCTGGTAAACGTACTCCTTGAAAAAGTCGTGCGACATTGTGTAGTAGCCCTTTTCGCCGCGCTCCTTACCCCAGGAGTTCTCGACCTTCCAGCGAATGGGCTCACCATCCTCACCAAGGTGAACACCAACAAATGCCATAGCGTGGGTCATGAGACTCTCGTGGTAGCGGAGGCGGTCGGCCTTGCTTTGTGTGGGAGCAAAACCAATGCTCTTGAGGTCCCAAAGCTCGGTGTCAATGATACCGGTGTCGTTGTGGTGGTAGATGGGGGTGTGGGTGCCAAAGAACACCGCCTTGTTGGCCTGCAGGCGGGCCACAGCCTGCTTGGAGAGCACGTCGATCTCGGCGTTGAGGTAATGGACCTCGCTGGCCTCGGCGACATTGCCGAGACGCTCAACGTGGATCACCTTACCAGTGGGGTTACGGGGGTCGTGCAGCAGCGAAAAGCTCTCCTCGGGCTTGAACTCGAGGATCTCAGACACAAACTTGAGCGGGGTGGTCTTGATACTCTTGACCTCGCCGTCTTTGGTCTTGTAGTCCCAGACAAACTCCTCGGTGGGAGCGGGAGGAGCACCAAGGTGAACAACCAACAACTGGTGAACAGTTTGCATGTACTTGGTAATTTTCTCGGTCAGGGCATCCTTGGAAGCACCCGAAGCGCTGGCCTCGCGCAGTTCCTGGGCGTACTGGCGCAAAAGAGTGGTGATGAGCTCGTTGACCTTGGCAGAGGCAAGGGTGTTGAAACTGTCGGGGAACACAACGTTGGGCACAAGACCGTACTTCTCGATAATGTTGGTGAACATGGAGAACTGGCCACCGTCACAGGTAGGGTCGGTCAACAAGTGCTGCACAATGCGACTATCCACATCCTCTTTGGCGGTGTCGACAATCTGGTTGAGGAAAAAGTTGGACTTCTCGAGCTTGTCGAAGAAAAACAAGTAGCTAGGGCTCAGCTGGAGCTTCTCGATGTTGTACTTGCGCATCAAAGGAATACGAAGCACATTGGTGGCAGCAAACAGCCAGCAGCGGCCGCTCTGCTTTTGGTTGGTACGGGGCAAGCCCTCAGGAGTAACACTCACGTTGAACTCTTGGTTGGTGTACTTGATCTTTTGCTCACGCTTGATCAAGACGTCGCTAATGTTGGCGTTGGCAGCCACAGTAGCGGCAAGGCTCAGGGTGGGGTCGGCCTTGATGTTGGTAGCCCACTTGGACAAAGACTGAGGAGTCAAACTAGACATGCAGAGAAGTCTACTTTGGCGCATCTGGCTGTAATTATAGTTGGGAGGTTAGGGTCATTAGTGAGATCATGCACACAGACTGGTACCCGAGCGGCTCCTTGGTACGCCCTTAGCACGCCTTGTTGGATCTTGGCCTATTTTTATCTACGATAAGTCCGAGTTCTGCAAATAACTATGCTCAAACTGCTCAGCAAGGTGCCAGCTTCGCCTTGTCACGTCGATCGACGTTATTGGTTGAAGATGTGGCATGCAGGTGTAGGGTAGGGGTACTAACGCCACTCGATCTCTTTTGCAGCGGCTTTGCGGGGTTTTGTCGTTGATAAGAAATACTTTTATTGAAAAACTCTAGCTAGGCGTTACACTCCTTCCCAATAATCTTGTCGTAAAAGTTCTGGTCCACAACCGGCGTGCCAAAACTATCAACAAGCGCCTTGGACAACTTGGTATGGTGATAGGCATCAATCAAAACAAGCTTAAGCATTTGTGCCTTCTCGTCGGAAGCGCCATTGAGGTGCGTCTTGAGCTCGTCAAGATGTGCCTCAAAGTACGCCAAGTGACGCTCACCCTGGATAGTGCGCTGCACCGCGTCGGCAACAGAGGCGGGCTGAGAAGACTTTTTGAGGCTGGGGGCAGCTTTGCTCGAGCCCGAACTAGCGCCTGAGCTAGCGACGGCGCCAGTGCCAGCAGCGCTAGAGCTTGAGCTTGCACGAGACCCGCGCAGCTCGTCGACCTCGCCCCTCAACTTTTCAATTTCCTGCTTGAGCAAATCAAGAGCGCTATCAAAGACGTCTCTCGACACGTACTCGTTGGTAATTGTACCCTGCTCAATCACCTTGGCCTTGTGTGCCTTGTTTTTGGGCGAAGCCTTGGGCGTCGGCTTGATTAGACTGAGCAGCTCTTCCGAAGTCTGAGTACTTTCGGGGATCCGGGACGGCGGCGAAAAGCTGTCGGGCACAGGCCCAGGCACCGAGCTTGTAGCCGGGGCTTTGGGCGGCGGCAACTTGGCGCCAGTACCTCCCTTGAGCAGTGCCAACAAGTCTTGGGAGCTACCTTGTGGAGTTGCCTCTGCAGAGCCAGGCACTGATGCAGGCACCGAGGCCGGGACCTGGGCACCATCCTGCTCCACCTGTTGGATCCAGCCATTATAGAGGATGTCTTTCTGAGAGTCTTTGCCGCTAGCATGCTCGATTTTCTTAAAGTCAAGGTCGAGGCTAAACTGCGAGACCTTGGTGGGGGTGATACAGTACGCCTGTAGCTCATCATCAACCACTGCTGCCGCCACAGCAAGGGCGGGCTCATCGATCGTGATGGTGCCGACCTGTTCCAGATTGAAAACAACTGTAATGGTCTTGTCGTGCACAGCAATAATGTACTCTTCGATAGTGCTCACCGAGTCAATTGGGCCAATATCAAACTGGTGGTCGCCAACGTGAAGGTAGTTACCCACCCACACAGGCTGGTACTTGTAGCTGAGAGGCGCCGGCTTCTCAATTGTGGCGTGCTTGGAGTCTTGAATTTCAGGGTCAAATGAGATGTTGGGACCTTCGAGCACCCAGTTGCTGTACTCGGTCCAAATGTCCTTTACCTGGCCCTCCCAGCTTTCAAGGGGAGCGCCCGTCTCTAATTTCCAAAAGAGTACCTTTTGGTCAGTCAATAGAGCCACTGCATGCTTGCCAAAGACAAACTTTTTGGGCTGCACATCACCAACTTCCAAGGTGTAGGTGTCACCAGAATCAAAGTCTTCGAGAATAAACTTGTTCTTTTCGCTCGAGGGGTAGACCAAGTGGCTCTGGCTCGAGCCAATGCCCACAATATGCGGCCGCAATCCTACGGGTAGTCCTTGCAGAGTCATGGAGAAGGCTTACAGAGAAAGCAATGGTGCCTGAAAAGATACAGCAGCAAATTGCCACACTTTTGACAAATTATCCCCCTGCCAAGCCCGTAATTGACGCACTTTTGGCGCACTTTGAAGGGTCCAAGGCCCCTGCTCAAACGGTTGCCTCGGTGCCCTCGGGAGCCATCGAGTACAAAGACATGTCGATGATTTTGCCTCAAAGACGCAAGTGCAGCCTGTTTATCTGCTCTGAAGGGCTATATCTCGTGTCTAATGGTATGTTAATACTGCACAGTACGTGGGATGATATCCAAAGAGTGGTTCTTTTGCCCATCACCGACAAGACCAAGCCGACTTGGAACCTGATTTTCGCCAAACCTGACGCCCAAAACACGGTGGCACTTTCTCTTGGTGAACTCTCGGCTGATAAGTTCAAGGCAGGCGCAAAGCCAGTTCCCCTGAGGCAAGAGCTCACTGGTGATGTCGAGCTCAACAGCTCCCTCACGGTGGACAAGGAGTACAGCCTCGCCATTACTGCCCACGTGGGGTCCAAGGATGGTATGCTCTATTTTTTGAATGATGCGCTTGTTTTTGGTCACAAAAAGCCCGTGCTGGTGATCCCTCACACACTCATTTCGAGCATCAGTTTTACTGGCATTACCTCCTCGACCTTCAACATTGTTGTGGAGCTTGAAGACGAGAATTCGCACGAATTCTCAATGATCGATCAAGATGAGTATCCCGATATCTCGTCGTATGTTTCTGATAAGGGTCTCAGCGACCGTAGTCTGGCTGCTGATCGCGCCGCCAAGCGCCGCCGTGTGAATGAAAACGAGAGCGATCTTGAGGGCGACGCAGTTCAAAACCTCGAGGATCTGGATGATCGCGAGTCAGATGTCGACGTTGTGTTTGACGAGAATGATTATTCTGGTGGTTCAGGCGAGAGCAGCTCCGAGGCGGACGTGGACGATGTGGACCTCGAAGACACGGCCGAAATCAATCGCGAGATTGACGTGGCCCAGATGCACCAGATGGATGAGCAGCAGGACGACGAGGACGAGGAAGAGGCTGGGTTTGACCAGATGGATGCGTATGATACGAATTACAACTAGCGCGCGAAAGCTTCAGCTCGAGCAGTCGGAAAATAGACATAACTATAATTGCATAAAATTTAACCAGGGGGCAGGTTGCTGAGGTCAACCTCGTCGTGCTCGTCTACAACCTCCTCGGCGGTGTCGAGAGGGGTCTGTGCGAGCGCGGTCATGCCGGTGCGCACAACCTCAACGATACCAAAGGGCTTGGCGTGGTGCAAAAAGTACGAGACGCGCTCAGGGGTGGCACAAAGCTCGACAATGCAGTTGCGATCGCTCACATCGCAGATCTTACCGCCATAGTGGGAAGCAAGCTTTGTGATGGCATCGAGGTGGAGATGCTTGTGGCGCAGGGCATCGCTGGCGCTGAGGTTGGCGGGGTGCGAGTCCTGGATGGGGAAGTTGGCAGTAACCTGGGGGCTGATCTCGCCAAGGGCAATATCGCGGATCTGCTTGTGGTGCTGCACGAGCTCAGCGAAGTACTCGGGGCCGAGCAGAGAGATCTTTGCCAGCAGCAGCTCACGCTTGATGGTGGGGGCATCGCTGTAGTCGAGCACAGCCCAAACGGGCACAAGGTCCTCAACCTGGCGTCTCACCTGCTCAATGATGCCGGACTGGCCGCGCAACACAATGGTCATGCGCGAGAGGTCCGAGACTTCAGTGCTAGACACAACGAGCGAGTCAATATTGAACCCGCGGGCGGCAAGCTGGCCAGCAATACGGCTCAACACGCCGGGCTCGTTCTGCACAAGGCACTGCAACACGTGCTCCTTTGCTTTGGGCTTTTTGACGATGGGAGCCTCAAACAAAATCGACGAAATAGCGGCGTTAGTGCTCCAGTCCGCGGTCTCAATTGTGGGAAGAGAGGGTTTGAGGTCCTGACGGTGCAGGGCCTTGTAGGCAAGGCTCGAGATGCTGCTCTTGCAGCGCAGCCCAAGCGGTCTGCTAATTTGTCTCAGCATGAAAAGCAGCCGTGACTCATGAAATTTAAGGGTGCTCAGGGACTGTGTGGCGTTGGGTGGCGAATTTTTCACCGGCACCGGGTGAAAGAGAGATTACTATAACCGCCTCTATCACTACTATTACACGAGAACCCTCATCAAAAAGTGCATGTTTTTGGACTCTCTCAAGCAAGCTTTAGACAGTCTTGACCTTCCAGAAGTACAAGATGTATCCATGGCCGAGCCAGACGACGATGTCGTGATTGAAGAGGCTAAATTGAGAGCCCAAAGTCATGCCGTCGAGGTGCCCCCTCAGGAGCCCTCCGCACAGCCTCTGGGACCCTCTGTTCAGTCCCAGGAGCCCCCCACAGGGCCCAAAGCCTCTTCGCCTCCTTTGAATTCCCAATCAGCTAGCACAATTGAGGTCTCTGACCTCGCACCACTCTCGCACCCCGAAAACGATCCGTCGCACCTGTGGCCCACGGCTCTGGGTGCCCACACAGCCGCCCACGTTGAGCTTAAAATGCCAATACCCCCTCCATGGCACGAAAACGTTTACTACACGGTCAGTACCTATATTCATCTCTTGTTTAAAGGTTGCATCCTGGGAGCGGGGCTGTGGGTGTTTGCCCTCCTGGTTAGGGACGTCAACACGCGGATCACTGCCGCCGTGACGCGTGAGATGGCTGTTAGTGCTCAGTGCGCGGAAGATTTTGCCGCAAATGAGTGCAGCAACCCACGTCCAGCGCTCGTGCAACACTGCCGCGACCTCGAGGCCTGCATGGACGCAAGCCCTTTTGGCAGCGTGTATCGGCTATCGGCGCTGGCTCAGAGCCTGGCAGAAACTCTCAACAGCTTCACCGAGCCCCTGAGCCCCAAATCCCTTGGAATGCTCGTGGTTGGGCTCGGGCTGTTTATTTATTTCACAAACTTTGCCTTTGGGTTTGTGCGGGCTAGAGCTATGAATCCCCGCCCTACTGAAGTACCCATGGCCACTTTAATATATAATTAAGTCTTTTTTTCTTATGTACAGTGCTGTTTAGCTGCGGTTGGCAACGAGCTCCCAGTTGATTGTGTCAAAAACATTCTCCATGTACTTGCGCTTGTCAAAGCCATAGTCGTGGAGGAATGTGTGCTGCCAAGCGCTGATGGCAAGCAACGGCTTTGTCCTTGTGATTTTGTTTCCATGGTGGATGTTGATGTTTGCCGAAGTCTCCTCGAGAGCCTTGGCCTGAGGGGTGCCCCAGTTGTAGGTGTTGAGAACGCTAGGCGAGTCTGCGGTCTCAATCATCCACACAAAACCGTTGCCAAAGATGGCAGAACCGCGCGAAACAACGAGCTCACGCAACGAGGCTTGCGAGGTAAATGAGTTATCGATCTTTTTGAGCAGGCTCTCGACGGGGCTAGGCTCGAGAACCTTGTGAGGAGCGACAGTGGGCATAGTGGTCCACATTTCTCCAATTTGAGTGCCTTCTCTCTTTTCGGGGCCAAGGCTGCGAAAGAAGAACTCGTTCGAGTAGGCCAGGGACGACCACCGTGCCACAGCCTTGCTACGCTCATCGCCGTGCTCGAGGCTCGCAGTCATAACACTGCTCAGAGTCTCAAATCCAGTGCCAGTGTACTCGGGGGCGTCCTTGAGAGCCTGATTCAAATTGTCGAGACAGTGCTGCTGCCACTTGAACCAGGCCAGGTCGAGGCCGTCTTTGCTAAACAAACCGGGGATACCATTGGCCGATAATTCCAGCTTGGGAAGCGTATGCAAGGAGCGCTGGGCACGCACCGACTGGGTACGCAGAGCAGACCTGAAAAATGACATGACAAATTGCAAGGCTTCAGGCTCGATTTTTCAGTGCAAGCCAAGGGGATAAAAAGTTGGCTGAAACAGTAATATTTAGGTGAAATATATGGGTGCTAGCTGAGACCAACCCAAAAGCGAGCTCACACTGATTTGACTTTGTCATGTCTTTCCGCCGGCTCGTTCAATTCGCCATATCTCGTCGCGAAAACATCCTCATGATGCTTGGCGTTGGCTCTGTTGCGTCCGAACTCATGTGGATTATCCGTATCCGCAATCAGCGTGACGTTATTCGCACAGACACAGACACCAGCCTCAAAACTATCCAGCAGCAAATTGATGCCCTGAAACGGGGCGAAGAGGTGCAGGTCGAGGCATCTGCGCCCAAAGATTCCGAAGAAGAAATTCTCGCTCAACTTCAGGAGCTTGATCGCAAGTGGAGAGCCGAGTCTGAGGTCGTTCTTCCAAAGGCCCCCAAGAAGCCTGTGGAGCCTGTGGACCAGCCCAAGCAGGCCAAGTTCCTCTAGTATTTATTGCGTGCGCGCCAATTTTGTGCCTTGAAAGGATCAATGTCTATAAATAAATATCTATGTAGCCGAGCCGGGCACGGCAGAAGTCAACAACCGGATAGCGCTCGACATGACCTCGTACTCACTAAACAGTTTGAGCTGGTTGACGTAGTTTTTGAGGTGAGTCTCGTAAAGCGAGAGCCGCTCAGGGGTGGCAGTGGCGCGCATGAGGGCTGCAAATACGCCAACCAGCGCCAGATTGTTGGCGGCATTGAAGGTGTAGAGAGACTGCACCTGCTGGCTCTTCATGCCGAGCACAAGCTCAATGGCGGCCGTCAGGCGCGACTCGGCCGCTGCCTTGCAGATTTCCACCAGCTGGGGGTCGGAAGCAACAGTGGGGTCGTGGATTTTTGTGATGATGAACCGGTGCAGCGTGATCTCGGCCGAGATGTAGCTGAGATGCAAGCTGCAGGAAAGCTCGACATCGGGCAGTTCCTGGTGAAATTTGCGCAACGCAATTTGGATTGGCTTGACTCGGTTGAGCAAGTCCTCAATTGTTGGCGAGGCAGGCGCGCTCACCAGTGTCTCAATATCATTGACAATGGCACTCAGCTTGGCATGCGACATGTACAGTTGGAGCAACGGCGGTTGCATGCCATCGTGTTCAAACAGGTCATCGCTCAGGGGCATGAGCTCCCAATTGGCCTCTGTGATTTGGCTGGGGATGGACTCCTGCAGTGAGATCCACTTATTCTGGGCAAAAACCGCCCACGACAGCCGCACTCGCAAAAACCGCTCCCACTTGGGCAATTTCCAGGCAAGGCAGTTTGTATTGAGGGACAGTCGGTACGCCAGGTTGGTAATGACGCTCGAAATAGCCATTTGTTGGTCGTCGCTCTGGCACTGCAACAGCAGCAGCCCGGCCTGGATGAGCGACAAATTGGGTCTCCCTGAAGCAGCGAAAAAGGAGCTTACTGCCAGCTCGTAGAGCTTGCCATGGAGGTGTCCCGGTCGCGCGGTTGTGCAAAGGTCATTGCTGTGGTACCACCACTTGACGCCAAGACAGTAAATAGCACCCAGCAGTGGGGGCGTAATTTCGCGGTAGTTGCGCTGGTATTTCTCCAAAAACACTTTTTCGTGAAGAATTGGGTTGACCGGTTGGCAATGTTGAAAGTAGCAGTTGACCAGCGCCCAGCCAAACGGCGCGGCCACCTGCTCAATCTCGTCGCTTTGATGAATCCATTGAGGGACGCCAGTGTCGGTGCGGACAATAAATAGAGTGTCCGGTGAAACACGGCGCAATTGCAGGTTGGTACCGAGTTGGGCCTGGTTATTCTTGTCCAGAGGCACATTGGCAAGCACGCTCTTGTCGTAAAGAGTTGTTTCGCTTACCGTAAAGCTGCTGCGTGCGTGTTGGAGACTAAGGCTCTTTTTCAATAGGGATTTGCCTGGCAAATTGGAATAGTCGTCGGGTAGGGCGCCCGTGTTGCGCTTGGGCTGGCCCAGAGGCTTTTGGGTCTGCTTTTTTGAACTGTTTGGAGTAAATGTGCACTCAATGTCCTCCATTTTGCATCTAAAGCAATTAGAGGAGCCCTCCAATATATAACACGCAGTTTTGCGCTTTCTACACTCGTCACACGCCCTAATCTTGAGTTCTGTTGAGCGGCAGCCCTGAATGTCAGTTTTCTTGGGGTCTTTGGGGGGTGTATGGCTCGGGGGTTCAGGGCTATCGTCCAAATCGCTAATGAGCGCTTGATCAAGGAATGACTGCTCCTCTTCTTTCATGTTGCCCTTGAGATGTGCCTCGACGGCACTCGGCTGGTACTATATTTCCCGCAGGAGCCCTAACCCGAGGGGGTTCGCCGACGCATAGCGGGGATTGCCGATACCAAATTAATTTATTATACTATTATAATGTAGCTCACAGGATCAGGTTTGCCTAAAATTCCAGCAGAAAACGCGAGGTACCGTGAAAATATGCATGGATGCGGGGGGCCCGAGATAGCACCTGTCATTTTTTTCTGGAGGGCTCAGCGGGTGGAATTTGTGCTTCAATCTGTACCTTGTGTCTTAGTGCCTGTGCACACCGAGCCGCGGCCGTCAGGCGTACGGTCGCTACAGTGATCAGCCTTGCTGCACTAGCCGCACGCCTATGCACCCCAATGCATCACCAATCAGTCAGTGATGCATCAAAATTTTGACATTTCTGATCCGGTAAGTGTAAGCGGTGCGGGCCGGGGCAGTGCGCGGGGATTGTACACTCCCTTGGGGCCCCGCAGTACACTCATATAGTCTTAAAGTTACAGCTAGCTATCAAAGGGCAGGAGGTAGCTCTCGGCGACCTGGCGGGCTCTTGCATTCAAAAACAGCTTGATCTCTGAGATTTCCTTGTCAACCTCCTGCATAAACTCGATAATAAAGTCCACGAGCTTGTGCTTGAGCATTGTGGTTGTGTGGGCATAAGTGATGAGGAAGCTGATATCGTAGCCTTGGACGGGCACTCTGCGAAGAATAAAAAAGTTTTCGGCGCGGCGGGTCAAAAAGCGGGTGAATTGCCGGACCAGAATGTGCTCAATCTCGTCTGCTTGCTTGATGCAGATCGACATGCGTACCGAGTTGATACTCGGCTCAATTAGCACTTTTTCGTTTTCATTGCGGGCAATGTTCATGTTGTTGAGTAGTGCCAACGGATTGTTGCCGGCCTCGACCTCGGGGTAGTTTTGGCGCTCGACAATTTCGCTGCCAAAGTTGTCGAGGCACAGCGCACTGTTGAGGCTGCTACGCACGGCGTTCAGGTACGGCCGGAGTGATTGTGACTAGTTAGTGCTGCAATGGGTGTAGCGGGAGCAGGGGAACCACATTAAAGGGCCCTTCTGCACCCGCCTTGTCGGAACTTACCATTTGTTGGCTTGCTGACGCTGACGGTTCGGGTTACGTACAGGGTGTAGGGTCGTGTAGGGTCAATAGGGTAGTATTTAGATAGGAATAGGAAATATTAAAGAGATCAGAGGTAACCCTGGCGGCCGCTCTTCCATTCGATGAAAATGTGCACAAACAAGCTCGTCAATAAAAAGCCAAATAGGCCAATTCCTGCCACCACAGGCCAGCCAAGCAGGGCTGCAGTTGTACGCGGAGCATTGACGCCCTTGACGTATGCGCCAATCTGGTGCTCGGCCAGCGCCAACATTAGGAGAATTGCAGCGTATAGGGGAAAGTAATCGACCTGAAATGGGTCCCAGTTTTGCTGGTTGTACATTCTAGCCACGAGAAAAATGACCATCGAGGCAGCCGAGCCCACAAACCACTTGTAGGCTGAAAGGTACGGCCCAAAGATGAATTCCAGTTCTGATTGGGGCTGTGCGGGCGTGAAAGCAGGTTGGGGAGCAGGCTTTCGTTGTTTGAGCTCACTTTTGAGCTCGCATTTGGGCTCGCTGCTTGGCTCGCTGTGCATGTAAGACGAAGGACGCCTGTACCCCACCGCGTACGCGAGTTTCACGCTAGAAATCTCGATTATATACATATTTACAAAGACTCTTAGAAGCCCATGCCGCCCATGCCGGGCATGCCGCCCATACCACCGCCCATGGCAGGGGCAGGGGCAGCAGGCTGCGGGGCATCCACAATGGCACACTCGGTGGTGGCCAACAGCGAAGCGACACCAGAGGCATCAACCAAACCAGTACGCACGACCTTGAACGGGTCAATCACACCGCGGGAAATCATGTCGGTGTACTCGCCGGTAGCAGCGTCGTAACCCTTGTTAAAGTCGGGGCCAAACTCGTCAATGAGCTTGCCGACAACAACGGCGCCCTCACCGCCGGCGTTCTCCACAATAGTGCGGGCGGGGCGACGGATGGCGTTTTGAATAATTTGAACACCGAGGCGCTGGTCAAAGTTGGCGGTCTTGACGTCGTCAAGCTGGATCGAAGCCTTGAGCAGAGCGGTACCACCACCGGGAAGGATACCGTCCTCGACGGCGGCGCGGGTGGCGTTGAGGGCATCGACAAAGCGGTCCTTCTTCTCGCCGACCTCAACCTCGCTGGAGCCACCGACGCGAATCACGGCAACACCGCCGCTAAGCTTGGCAAGACGCTCCTGCAGCTTCTCCTTCTCGTACTCGGAGGTGCTGGCATCGTTGATGTAGCCACGGATCTGCTCGCAGCGCTGAGCAACATTGTCGCGGCTGCCGCTGCCATTGAGGACAATGGTGTCGTCCTTGGTGATGGCGATCGAGCCGCAGTTACCAAACAAGTCGGGAGTGGCCGACTCGGGCTTGATGTCGAGCTCCTCGGTAAACACAGTACCGCCAGTCAAGATGGCAATATCGCCAAGAGTGTTTTTGCGGTTGTCGCCAAAGCCGGGAGCCTTGACGCAGGCAACCTGGACCTGACCACGCAGCTTGTTGAGGATGCAGGCAGCAAGAGCCTCACCGTCAATATCCTCAGCAATAATCACAAGGGGACGGCGGGTCTTGTTGGAGATCTCGAGAGCGGGCAAAACGTCACCAATCTGCGAAATTTTCTTCTCGCTGAGCATAACCAGGGGGTTCTCAAACTCGACCTTGGCGCTCTTGGCGTCAGTGATAAAGTAGGGCGAGATGTAACCGCGGTCAAAACGCATACCCTCGGTCACGTCGAGCTCGTCCTCAAGGGTCTTGCCCTCCTTGACGGTGATGACACCCTCCTTGCCGACCTTCTCCATGGCAGAGGCAATGAGGCGGCCAATGTGAGTATCGCCGTTGGCAGAGATGGTGGCGACCTGGGCGATCTCCTCCGAGGTGGTGATCTCCTTCTTTTGGGCGCGCAAAAACTCAACCACGCGCTCCACAGCAGCCTGAGTACCGCGGCGCAGGTCCTGAGGGTTGCAACCAGCAGCGACGTTCTTGACGCTCTCGGTGAAAATGTGGCGACCGAGCACAGTGGCCGAGGTGGTACCGTCACCGGCACTCTCGTTGGTCTTGGAGGCAACGTCCTGCAGCAGCTTGGCGCCGAGGTTCTCGAACTTGTCCTCGAGAGAAATCGACTTGGCGACAGTGACACCATCCTTGGTGATCTTGGGGGAGCCAAAGGCCTGCTCAATGAGGACGTTACGGCCCTTGGGGCCCAGAGTCACCGAGACGGCCTTGGCAAGGGTCTCGACACCCTTGAGGAGGGCAGCACGGCCCTCGACGCCGAATTTCAGCTCCTTGTGGCTGTACGAACGCACGTTACGGAGATTGCGAAGCATTATAGATCCGGTGGGGTTGGGGTGCTTTTATAAGAGGTGGAAAATTCTAGATGTTTGTCAGCGAACATCCGGGGAAATGGGTCACAGCATGCACTGGTGCTTGTAGGGTATGTAGAGTGTGCTTTTAGGGTACCCCTTGGGGTCTTGGCCGGGGCGGTCCGACCTGAAAAATTGACTTCCATGCTCAAATTGCCCCAAACAAAATAGCTCAACTAGACTAAAAATAGAGCACAACTACCTACAAAGGCAGCACGCGAGCCCCCAACTTGCCATTGGGATGCAGCTCGAGCTTCAAGGTCTTTTGACCACGAAGCACTGTTACCCGCAATGGGCTCTTATTTAGTTGGGTGGGCAATCCCCTAAGAGCATTGTGATTGTGTTGATTGATGCTACCAAACTCAATGATCTTGTCTAGGGGCTCAAGCAGCGAGCCAGCACCAACCTCGGCCACATAACAAAACGGCTCCAGTGGCGGCTCTGAAGCAGCTTCAGGGGCAGAAAGCACAGTCTCGAGGCCCACCTTGATATTTTCCATAACTTCCTTGAGATCATTCTCGAGCATAATGACCTTTTGCCGCTGAGACCGGATCAGCGGAATGTCCACATCGTCTCGTGGGTAGCCGTCAAAAGTTGTGAGAGTACGATTCATTCCCACCCCTTGCTCATCCAGCGCACTCAAAAGGCTGTCTATCTCTGCGACCATGGCATCTTTTTCTGCAATGAGCTTGAGCACTGCGAGACGGTCCATGATGAGTACAAATTGGCAGAGGTTTGCAAAGTGTCGAGATCGGGCTCAAGAGTAGTACAGCAAGCAGCATAAGATATATGAAAGAGAACCTGACTAGAATTTGCCCTTTTTCCATGTTTTGCACTTTAATTTGGGTGCGTCTCACGTGACCCCAGATCAAAACATCTCAATGCATAAACATTGTCACAAACCCCAGACTTCTTTCAAGCCATGGCCACCCACCAAGAGCTCGCTTTTAGCCAAGAGCTGATCTCAGACTACAGCAAACGGTGTGCCTTTTATGTCCAGGATATTTACGACAAGCTGGCCCAGGTCTTGCCCGATGTGGAGCTCAAACGCCCAGAGGTCGACACAGTCAAGGCCGCACCTTTGGCACCCACGGCACCGCCTGCCACTTCCACGCTCGAGGAATTGGCTCTAAAGAGAACCTTTGCTTCTAGCCCCACTAAATGGTCGCCGGTAAACAAGAAGCAGGCCACCTCGAGGCTGCCGCTAAACGAGGTCAAAAATACCGAGATCAAATACCCACAACTACCCAAACCCAAGGCGGACTGGCTCGCAAGAATGGCAACACCGACCATTTCCAGTAGCGCAAAGGGCCCCAAGTCGCCTGAATGGACTTTGGACCGCGCTGATTATCGGTCGCCTACTCGCTCGCCTGCACGTTCTCCTGTCCGCTCACCGGTGCGGTTGCAAGCACAACAACAAGGCCCTGCGCCTACTGCGGCTCGCTCTCCTGCTCGTTCGCCCGCTCGTTCACCCGCTCGCTCGCCGGTCAAACCGCCTGCCCCCTTTAAGCTCAACATGGCGCCGCAGTCACGCATTCCGGTGAGGTCGGCAGGTGCAGACACTACTGTACCCACATCCACACCTTTCCGCCTCGGTCAAAAGAAGCCGCTTGTGCTCCAGAGCCAGCCCCAGAACCAGGATGCCTCGGTCGTTGGCCACTACACGTTGCCCGAAATTTCCGACACTGATGCAAGCGCCTCGCTGCTAAGATCATGGGCTGCGACCCCCGAGACTGCAAAGCAGGTGCGGTCCCAATTCCAGATTAATCCAGACACTGTGTTTGGTAGTCTCAAGGAGTTGCACCCCGACTCGATCTTCAAGAAAAAAAATATCAGGGCGCCGAGGCCCCGCAAGAGCTCAGCCATGTGGGACAAGGATGGACTCACCCAGAGTGAGCGTGATGTTTTCTCTAAGGAGAATTATCCTGGTTTCTGAAATAGGTGCATGGTCCACTTGCAGACTCCAACCTGCCCTCATACCCTGACTCTCGTATCTATTCATGAATTAATTAAATGTTACAATGCAATTTACTAGTTGTTGACGTCCTCAAGAGCACGCTCCAGCAGCTCTTTCTCGGTGCCTACAAGCTGGCAGATCATTTGCTCGCGGCCCTCGAGGCCCGCAGCATTTTCAAAGTATGCAGCACTGCTGAGACCGCCATCGCGATAGTTTTCGAGGCGCTGAGTGAGAATGGCACCAAGAATTTCCACGACCTTGTCCTCGCTTTTGAGGTTGTACTCGCCTGTGCGCACAAACTTGGTGTACTCCTTCGGGCTGAGCGAAAAAACGCTGGCAACAAACACTACCGCCTCGGAGACTTCGCCGTTGCACACAAACAAGACATCGTGGGGGTCGACTCCATCTTGTTCGACAAACTGGTGCAGGTTCTTTTTCCAATAAGTGTAGCGGTCGCGCAGGCTGTGGCGCTTGGCATATTGAAAAACGTCGCGAACAAGATCCAAAATTTCGTGCTTGTTGTGGGGAATAACAAACCCATACCGGCCAAGCATAGCACTGTTTCCGTCCTCGCCATAGGTATTGAAGATCTCGGCGCCAGGCGAGATTGCTCGGGTGGTGCGGATCTCACACACATTGGAGAGGTCAACCGAGGCCCGCGAGGCTATTGAGTCGTCAGACATGATGCTCTCATTGTCACTAACCGGAGTGTCCTCCTCCTCTTCTTCCTCGTCACTGCTCTCATCAGAGTACTTGCACCCACAGGCTACGCTGCCGCACAGGTGGCATACTGTGCCGTCGGTCTCAAACCTTGCCGAGTTTGTATCGCTGTGATTGAAGAGGCATGCACCGGGCACAAGAGCAAGCTCGTGAAAGTTGTCAATATCAAAGGCGCGGCTCGACACTCTGAGGATAGCATCTGTGTAGTCGTTGAGCTCGACCTCAATACCGAGCTCCTCAAAGAATTCGGCCGCTTCTTGGTACCCTTGCTTAAACTGGTCATCATCAAGTCCACCGTTAAAGTTGATATCGCAGTGGCTCATCTTTTCCTTGAGGTCGTCCGGCCAAAGACGCGCAACGTCGGGCAGGGGAACCTGCTGCACCGACTCAATAAATGTGCGCCAGGGCGAGCCAGGCTGGTTCTTTTCGAAAAAGTATGCTAGGACAAGCCTTTGCATAGGATCAGTATCAATTTCATTGAGCATATTTGAGATTCCACAAGTTTTCGGGGAGAGAATCACTGCTTTGGGGACACTGAGAAGTACAGTGTCTTCAGGGATGAGGTTGTTGGCAAAAACACCCGAGCCACCGAGTTTACTGGGTTTGATGGAGAGACTGGAGGACCATTTAACATGGTTTTGGTCAAACCAGGCGATGAGATCCATGGCTGAAAAATCAGTTTTTTGAGAGGTGAAAGGGAATAGTTGTGGGGTCGCAAGAAGGACCCCTATTTAGCCATTTTATTTCAATTGCTGCTCCTTCAAGACAATTATATCCATATCTTTAGCCCAATTACCTCGCTACAACTCGCTGCGACTAGCCCCTTGGCTTGCACCCCCCTCGAAGACCCCCCCCAGGTCTGTCAATTATTCACCCTCTTCCCATTGGATGTCTTTGCAAGAGCAACACAAGCGCCTCGTGCAGTCGCTCTACCGCCAATCTTTGCGAGTGACCAAGTCCTGGATCAACCGTAGAGACGTGTGGCGCGCCAAGGCCCTTGAGATTCGCTCGCAGTTTGATGAGAACAAGGATCTCGACAACAAGTACAAAATCGACTTTGCCGTCAAGCAGACGCAAGAGTTGCTGCAGAAAATCAAGCACCCCGATCCGATTATCCCCCCGCAGCGCCCTGACGGTACCAAATATGAGCGCAACATCCCTACCGCGCCGCTGGTGTTCAAGTACCGCGAGGGAGATAACACTCTGTAAACTTGCATCTTTTTATAGTTTTGAACTTATTATATACAACACAGCTCTACTCAATCAAGCCCTCGCCCTGCAAGTACTTGAACTCTGGGGTATTATCCTCAAACGGACGGGGTCCAATCAAACGCACAAAGTCGGCGCGATCGAGCGACTCCTTGGCTAGTAATTCCTTGGCGATAATCTCGAGCTCGCCACTTTTTTCCGTCAATAAGACGCGGCACCGCTCGTAAGCTCCGTCCACAATGCGCCGCACTTCTTCATCAATCACCGCAGCAGTGGCCTCGCTGTAGGGCTTTGTGTAGTACCCCTCAGGCTGCTCAAAGTTGAGGTACCCAATCTTGCGGGACATGCCCCACTGTGCAACCATATTGGTGGCGATTTGGGTAACTTTTTCAAAGTCGCCCGAAGCGCCGCTCGAAGTGGTGTCAAAATTAAGCTCCTCGGCCACGCGGCCGCCCAGCGCCATAACCATGCGGTCGTCAAGCTCCAAGTTGTTGGGCAGCGGCACGTCGCTAGGCAAGTATTTGGCGTAACCAAGCGAGTTACCCCGGGGGATGATGGTGGCTTTGACAAACGGGTCTGTGTGCTCAAGGTACCAGCCGCAAATGGCATGGCCGGCCTCGTGGAATGCAATCACCTTGCGCTCTTCGGGGCTGAGAATCTTGCTCTTCTTTTCGAGGCCGAACGAGGTACGCTCCACGGCCTGCTCAAAGTGGGTCCACTCGACCTCGGCAGCATCAGCACGAGCGGCAATCAGGGCTGCCTCGTTGACGCAGTTGGCAATGTCTGCACCGGCAAAACCAGGGGTCAAAGCGGCCAGCTTTTGGGCCAAAGGTTCAAGCTCCAACGAGGTGTGGATCTTGCGCAGGTAAACGCGGTAAATATCGCGGCGGCCGTCCACATCGGGCTTATCCACCGTGATGTGGCGCGAGAACCGCCCAGGGCGCATCAGGGCCTTGTCGAGCACATCGGGGCGGTTTGTACCGGCAAGCACAATCACCTGGTGCTTGGTGCTAAACCCATCCATCTCAACAAGGATCTGATTGAGGGTAGCCTCGCGCTCGTCGTGGCCGCCACCCAGGTTACCACCCGAGCTGCGGGCGCGACCAATGGCATCAATTTCATCAATGAAAACAATCGAGGGCGCCTCGGCGCGCGCCACCTTGAACAGGTCGCGCACACGGGATGCACCCACACCCACAAACATCTCGACAAACTCCGAGCCAGACACGCTGAAAAAGGGAACGCCAGCCTCACCAGCTGTGGCCTTGGCCAGCAACGTCTTACCGGTACCGGGAGGACCGCTCAAAATAGCGCCGCGAGGGATCTTGGCGCCAAGGTCCTCGTACTTTTTGGGGTCCTTGAGAAAGTTAACAAACTCCATAATTTCCTGCTTGGCCTCCTTGCAGCCGGCCACATCGGCGAACTTGACCTTGACGTCCATCTCCTGGTTGAATTTTTTGGCGGTTGATTTGCCCATCGAGAACAGTCCATTCGAGGCACCTCCGCCGACACGGCGCATGATAAACCACAGGCCGCCGATCAACAGAGCAGTCGGTAGCATTCCGCCGAGGATCGAGCCCATCGAAGTCTCGTGGACGTACGAAACAGGCACGCGCTGCTCGTCGGGGACGTTGGCCACCGCCTCATCGTATTGACGGTCAAACGCCTCAACGGAGCCCACACTAAAGGCACGAGCCTCACCATTGGTCAAGACAGCAACGCCACGCGTGCGGTTTGTGAGGTAAATGTGCCTGACGGCGCCAGCATCAAGGTACTGAGCTCTAAACTCTTGCCAGCTAAGCTCGCGCTGGTCGGGCCGCATGCTGTACAACATGGCAACGCCAAGCGCGGCTGTACCAGCCCAGACCATCCAATTAAAGTCGCCGCCCTGAGGAGGCTTGGGAGCCTTGCCACCTTCTTTCGCGGGTTTGCCGGGGCGGAACTCGAACCGGATGTTGCCCTTTGGTTTCGGGGGTAAGGGCGTTGCCCTGAGGTTAGATGCTAAGGGCGAAGCGGTGCGTGCCCGCTGCGACAGCGACTGAAAGAGCCGCTGGACCCGCATCAAGTTAGTCATGAGGAAGTGCTGCTGGGAGCGGCTAGAGTCCATGTAGGGTAGAGGGAGCTCTTACGGAGATTATGCTAGAAATAAATAATATTATCGGCGCTTGGAGCAGCTGGAGCTGCAACGCACAGCGCAACGCTCAGCGCAACGCTGGCGCGCTACGCTGCGAGCGCATTCTTTCTTCTCCGCTCCAACAACGTCGCGCCCTCCATCTTGAGGTCAAACAGCGGCGCCGCGGGCGCGTGCTTGGCTGCTGCACGACGCTCCTTCTCGCGAGCATCAATCTGCAGGCCCTCGATCCCCTGGGCAAGCTCCTCCTCGTCTTCTTCTTGGATAGTGGCCTCACGGTGCCGCGTGTCTTCTTCCATGCGGTACACGGCGTTGGACACATCAAACGCATCACGGATGGCTCCGCCGCGCGCAGGGTCCTTCTTGGCAGCTGCCGCTGCGGCGGCACGCCGGTGCGCGGGGTCTTTGGCCGGTACTTTGGGCGCAACCTCGCCGCCCGTGATCCAGGGGTGAGCCAAAAACTCGTCAATTGTAAGACGCTTCTTGGGGTCCACCGTCAACAGCTGCGACACCAAATCCTTAGCACTATCGCTGATATCGTCCCACCACGGACTCAAAAACGTGTACTCGCCCTTGGCGACCTTGCGGGTGAGAGTGTCAATAGATTCATCATAGAATGGAGGGAACCCACACAACATTGTATAGAGTACGCACCCAAGCGCCCACATATCAACATTCTTGCTGTACTTTTCGTCCTTGACAATTTCGGGGGCCGTGTACCCCACAGTACCGCACGGCGTCATTGTCTTTGAGTCCCAAATGACTTTGCTCAGGCCGAAATCGGCGAGCTTGATTTGGCCAATACCGCCGCCGCCCACTCCGGGGTGGAACTCGCCCTCATCCTCCTTGGATTCGTCGTCGCCATCGCGGTAAACCCGCTGCTTGCTGGGCACAAATTTGACCTGAGCAAACAGCAGGTTCTCGGGCTTGATGTCACGGTGCACAACGCCGGCCTCCTCGTGCAAATAACGGATTGCATGGGCAACTTGGAGAATCACGTGGCGGCTAAGATCCTCGCTAAAGTAGGTTAGGCGCACAATTTGGTGGAAAAGCTCGCCACCGGGCACAAGCTCCAAAATGATAAAATAGTGGTCCTGCGTCTCTCTAAACGCCTTCAATTCCACAATATTGGGGTGGTGGAGCTGCCTCATGATGGCCGCTTCCTTCAAAACGGACGCCCGCTGCGATGCCGACAGCCCGCTCTTTATGACAACCTTGATCGCCACGTCCTGGCCGGTCTCGAGCTCGCGCGCCTTGTAAACAATACTAAACGCACCATCACCCATCTTATCCAACAACAAATAGTTTTCAATGCCCTTGTAAGTGGGCATGTGCCTAGCATTCTCAGTGTCTTCGAGCACAAGCTGCTTTGCCGCGTCCATCACGGGAGACACGGTGCCGCTGCGCTGCTCAGGCTTTTTGTCCTCCTGTGCCTGCTTTCCATGGCGAATAAAGTTTCGCAGGTTCCCAAACACTGGCATCTAAACAGGTTTGTGCGAGTAGGGGAGATTGGTGATGGCGCTTGTGATGGTCAGCGAAGCCTGGTAGGCCCAGCGCAGTGACGTCATGACGTTGGCTGATGTCATGGTGCAGTGCACGCTATCTTGCTCTATTTTTAGCGTTATTTTTCCGCTCAAGAGCGGGGGTCATAAATAAAAATCTTTTATGTAGCCGGCGCAGGCTCAGTTGCCTCCACCTGTTCGGGCTCAAGGGCATCTGCCTCCAAAGCTTTTTCAATCTCGCCCCAAAAGCTTCCAAACCCTTGTGACTCGAGCGCGGCTTGCACGTCCTGCACAGTAATTACCCGCCGGCCCTGACGCTGGCACTCGCGGTTGGCATTGTAGGTGAGGTAACTAATAAACGTCGTGGCGCTTCGTTGTAGCGCAGTGACGCCGTCCTTTGGTAATGCCGCATTATCTGTGGCTTCCTTGGCGATACGGCTCACCACAGCGCGCGGCATCAGCAGCTCGTCCATACTACGCGCGGGTGCCTGTTTTGCTGGTGCGGCCGCGGCGTTTCCCGGCTTGAATCCGTCGGGGTACTTCTTCCATCCTTTGGGGGGCATGTCAGCACTTTCGGTCCAGCTCACCTCTGCCCAGCAACAAACGACGAGTCTGAGGGTGACTCCTTTTTGGTTTAGAGATTGAGTCGCGGCTCGCTAAAATTTACTCGGTAAATAGCCTTAAGGGCCTGCACTTGGTCCTGCGCCCGCTAGCGCGTAGTGCCCGCAGGGCCTGCATATTTAATTAACCTAGCTATGACCCGCACTGCATAATCCTCCCCCTCCTCCCCCTGCATATGCACCTGTCCACAGGTTAATTAGGAGCGGCGATCAAGATCAGGCTGAAACCAGTGGCCAAGAAACTCGCCGCATGCTAATTGTGTTTGAGCGCTAGTGCCGGCCTTGACGGCAGCGCTCGCGCGTGTAGCCACCCCGCGCAGCGGCCGGTGCATCAACCGACGCAGCCTCGAGTTCGGCTCCGCATCCACAAGGCGTGCAGCCTGCACGTTATCTGTGGCCACCAGCTGTGAAAATAGGACTAGGCTACGAGTGCTGAGCGCGAGCTCGAGCGCGGCCTTGACGTCATGCACGAGTAGGACCGCAACGTGCATCTGGTTGTGCAGATCCGGTGCATCAGCGCTCGCCTCAGTGCCCGGATTAGTGCTCGCATCGGCGCTTGCCCGCAGCATAAACTCGAGCTCCTCGTATTGTTCAAGGTCGATGCTCGTGTCAATTGAGAGCCCCAGCGCGCGCTTGTATTGAGCAGTCCCCAGCGCGTTTTGCCGCAGGGATTTGAGCGTGTGCAAAGACCTATCGCGCGGGGGTCTAGATTCAATTTGTTCCAAAGCCTCTGCAAGGGCAGCTGCGTCCATTCTGGCAGCGCCGCGACTCGGCAGCATGACTAGGAGGATTATAGTAATCCCTTTTGTCCCTTTTAAGGTGGTGCCCCTTGGGCTAACCCTCTTGATATACAAAAAAATAAATTATGAACTGCGCATACTGAGCATTCGGGCGCGGGCTCCCCGCAAAATAAAGGGTTGCAAGGTCTTAGATGGCGCCCTGCATGGCGATCCTGGGCGCGAGACCAGCATGCTGCCAGGACTAGAATTTGAAATAAAGTGAGATGATGCAGCTGTTTGACGAGGGATGCCCTCACCACCCATCAGCTCAGCACATGGCAAATGACGCCCTTGAGCTGTTGATGCAGGCGCTCTAACCGTCGCCCATTACCCGCAGAGTATCCACCCACGCCTCACACTATGCTCGTGCTAACAAAATGCTTCATTGCTTGATCATGCTGAAAATTCCCAAGTACAGCGCGAACTTGTATTGGTAGCCGTGGGGAATGATGGCGGCGCCCTCAAATGGGTCTCAGTCACCGCGGGGCAAGGACAAGAGCCCCCCTAACCGAAGTTGGCCGTGGTGGGGAGCGCGTGGAGTTGCGCAAGAGAGTATACAGGGGCTAAACCCTGTTTATAAGTATGTAAATGTATGTATGTGCTATTTTCTCAGCTCCTTGATGCGCAGCAGCCACAGCAGCACCGCAAACAGCGCCACGCTCAAGATACTCGTCAACGTGTAGGCACTTTTAAAGCATTGCGGACCAAGACACACCCCCTGTGGCGTAGCCTTGGTATCGTAGAGGCGGCCCAGCCGGCGGGTTAAAAAGTACGAAACGCCAATGGGGCTGAGGGCGATGACGCCCCAATTGGAGCTGAAATGTTCAATTCCATAGGCCTCACTGATAATTCCCGGGAACGCGCCAAAGCACAGCCCGTAAAATAGACCGTTGCAGATGCTCAGTACGTCCAACATTTTGAGGCTCGTGGCGAACCGGGCGCCGAGTTGAGCCACCAAACATGCCGAGATCGACATGCTCAGGACCCAGTCGCGGCGTTGCCTTAATGAGTTTTTGATCCAGTCGCTAGCAACTCCCGAAATCATGCGGCCGCCGAAATTGGCCACTGACAGCACCGCCACTTGGCGTGCCTGCCATTTTTTTTCGTCTTCGTAGGTGGCAAGCGCCTTGACCATGTATCCACACGAGTAGATGTAGGTCTGGCCCATACCTGCGAGGCACCCTAGAATGATGCAGTAGCACCAAAACGACTGTAGGCTTGGCAGCTGGCGCCAGTTGAGGGGTTCTTGCTTGGCGGCTGCAGAGACGATATTGTCTGCAGCAGTTGACCGTGAACGCATGGGCACGAGCTGAATGGGGCCGTCCACAGTTTCGTCGCCTTCAAAATCGCTGTCCGAGTCAACTTTTTCATGCTTTTTATGGCCTCGCTCGCTCGAAACTATGGTGGGCCCAAACAGCACAATTAGAGCTGTGGGCACAAAGCTGAGGACACTGAGCATTGTCTCTGTAGGGTTAGAGCCGCCCGCACGGCTGGCAATTGTGCTCAGGACAAAGGCGCTAAGGCCATATCCGGCCATCACAACTGAAGTCGCAAACCCACGTTCACGAGGGTGGTTGATTGCAGCACACTTGACTGAGCTCGAAAAGGCAAAGGTCGAGCTGATCCCCACCAAAACAAGGGCCAAAGTCAGGAGCCACGCACTGGCGATAGCGTTGACGTACAGGGTGCGAATCAACGTATACCCGACCAAATTGCACACGGCCGAGATGAGGACCGGCCATAAAAACCCAAATCTGTCGACGAGCATTCCAGCAAACGGCCCCGAGAGCGACATGCTCAAGTTTCCAGCGATACCAATCGAGGACGTTTGCGTGGCCGAGAGCCCGAGCCGGTCGCTGAGCTGTGGCGCAAATGCGCTATAAATATAAAGCGTGCCGCACGCCATTGCGATGAAGAAGCATGCAGGGAGTAAACTGCGCATATGACGCGACGTGAAGCTTAGTCGGGGGACAAGGCAGGGGGTAAAGTAAAAGGGGCATTGACAGGGGTCAGCTTAGGGTCAAAGACCATTGAAAGCTTTGGAGTATGTAGAGTTTAAATCTAATCTAAATCTAGTAGTACACACGCGATCTGGGAATCTACACGGTAAGCATGCGGATCCACTTTTTCGGAGCTGATGGCTTCTCGGTAAAATGTCTTGAAGCACTCAAGGAGCATCAAGTTACAGTCATAAGTAGGCCGCAAAAACCCAGCGGCCGTGGCCAAAAACTCGTGCGCGATTCCCCACTTGTACAATTCGCTCGTCAGGCCGGCCTCGAGGTGAAATTTGCCGAGACAACCCCTCAATTTTTGGATTTGCTTGGTGAAAACCCAGAAATGGCTGTGGCAGTGTCGTATGGTCGGCTTGTTCCCAGTGAATACCTTCACAAGCTACCGTTTGGCGGTCTCAATGTGCACCCTTCACTGTTGCCCTCATTGCGAGGAGCTGCGCCTCTTCACCGTGCAATTTTGCAGCAAATACCATATACTGGCGTTTCTGTGCAGACTCTTGATCCACACAAGTTTGATAGGGGCAAGATTTTATGGCAGAGCGCGCCCCAGCCCTTGGATGGGCAAACCCTGGCACAACTGTCGCACCAGCTGGCCGAGCTGGGTGCTCAAGGATTGAGAACGGTTGTTGATAACAAGTTGTACCTGGGCGAAGGTCTCAACCCCAGCTGGACCCCGTCATGGGCCAAGGTCGTGAACAAGGAGGAGCACAGAATTAGGCCAGAGAGCACTGTATCAGAGGTGCTTGCCCAGTCACGGGCACTTGGCAAGCTTTATTTTGAGCACGAGGCGGCGGGCAAATTGTCGAGGACCTTAGTTTGGGATTTGAAGGAGGTAGAGGCGAGTGAATCGAGCGAGTCCAGCACACTCTCGCCCACCCCACGCATCACTCTCACCTCCCAGCTCCTCATTCACCTTGCAGACGGCGCCATCAGCGCAGCCACGGTGCAGGCCGCCGGGTACGCCGCCGAGTCCCCTGAGGAATACGCGCGCAAACTGAAAAAACGTAAAATTAGACTATATAGTAGCTAAAAGTGTGCACGCCTGTTGCCTATGCTTGCAAAGCCTTTTGGTCGTTGTACACCTCGGTAGCCTCCTTGATGCTGCGGGCCAAATAATCGCGTTGGTCCTTGCTGGGGACGGCAATGAAAGGGCCACGCATGTTATCCCGCAAGGCGATCTGGATCCCCTTGGCCTCGATCTTGACGCCCTTGAGTTGTGAATAGCTCACGGCCCACTGGCGCTGGAGCCCTTGCAGCTTGAGGCACAAAATGTGCTCAAACGAGACAATAATGAATTCACCCGAGGCGAGCTGGGTGTGTGCCAAGTATTGGTCGCGCTTGTACTTGGAGTCGCACATGGTGTGCAGCAGCTGCTGGCCAATAGCGTCGCGCTCGTTGTAGGGCCGCACGATCGTGTCGCGGTTGATGACCCGAGGCGGGCGTGTGCGCAGAATAGTGCTGTTGTCGAACATGGTAGTATTGTTGCGCACACCTTCGCTCACATTGGAGGCAAACTCTAGCACGCCCACGGCCGTCTTGGTCGGCAACCCCAGCAAGCCCTTGCCCATGCCCTTGAAGAAGCCAGAGGCGCCTTGGGCGGTGGCTCCCTCGAGAGGAGCTAGCGCCAACCCAGAGATACCGGCAAACAAGTTGTTGGCAAACGAGGTAGCGCCATATCCAAAGCCATTAAGAGCGTTACCGGGGCGGTTACGGATGCGCAGGTTGCGCTGTTGCGTTTGGTAGCGCGTATCCATTGTTGCCGCTTGCAGTCCTTTAGATACTGAGCCCGTCACCTTGGAAATAGAGTCGCTGACGCCAAACACAGTCTTTTTCATAAACGAGGCGCCGCCCTTTGCAATACCAATACCAATATCTTGGGGCCGGTCGGTGGCGGTGTACCCCAAATAAGGCTCATAAAACAAGTCCATAACGCCCGAACTCAGGTTATTGAATAGACCAACAGGGTTACCAAACAGGTCGGCGCTGCCCACGATCTTGTAAACCTGGTAAAGCAGCTCTTGCGAGTAATGGGTAAGGATGCACGACTCGAGGTTTTCCTGGGTTGTGCGCAAATTCTCAATCATCATGGCGTTCATCTTGATGGGGGCATCATCAATATTTGCCAGGGCCATTGAAGCAGCGTCCAAAATGTAGCCAATACCGCCGTCCAACCCGCCAAACAGGTCGGTCTCACTGAGAGCACCAGTACGCTCAAACGAAACATTGACTTGCACAGGCTGCAGGTGCAGCAGCTCAAAGTAGAGGTCGTTGCGCAAAGTTTCAGGCGGGGTGGGGATGCTCAGCTGGCCAGAGGCGCCAGCGGCGCCGGCCCCTTGGGAGCCTTGGGAGCCTTGGGGCTCGCCCAGCACGCTGTTATCGGTCCGCAGTACTTCACCCTCGCTGGGGTGCTTGACCATTTGCAGTACGCTCACCAGAATATCTTCGTCCACGTCGATCGTGAGCTCTTGCAGCAGCACAGTGGCGTGCTTGATGTAGCTAAGGCCATAGTTGCCTTTGAGGCGCGTCACCGCAGCGCTGAAAACGGGGTGCTGCTTAATCTCGTCGCCGTTGCGGGGAAGTACAGTGGGGTACAGCATCACGGGGAACCGCGTGTTGGCGGCCAGCGAGTTATCGACTTGGATCCACTGGCACCGGCACGCCACGTACTCAAACAAGTCGCTTTGGCGGTAAATCAGGGTAACATTGCGCACAATCGCGTAGCAAAACTCTTGGTGGTTGCGATTAATGTAGCTGACGCCCACACCCTCGATCTCGACCTGCAGATGGAACGCGCTTTGATTGTCGTCCGAATCCTTGGCCTTGAACCCTTTGTTGGCTGCAGTGTTGTTTGTACGCGTTGAAGCCCCTGTGCGAGCTGTGTCAGTTCTGCTCAGCTCGTAATTTGTTTCAGTGGCAGCCTCAAACGGCATTAGGACCAGCACCTGGCCTTCTTCGGTGGCAGAGACCTTGAGAGCAACTGGGTACACATGCCCATCCAAATGGAACTTTTGTGGCTCGAGCTCGCCGATCTCGGCCAGCTGGATCTTAAGCGATTTGTGCCCGCTCTGCAGGTGCAGCTCCTTGACCTCGGCGCTAGGGTAGTCCCACGAATACGGCATCTGGGTCTTGGGGGCAAGATCATAGCAGATCGGCTCGAACCGCGCACTAGCCTCGCGCTCGCGCTCGCCGAGGGCCTGCCAAAACTCAAACGACAAGTCAGTCAAGTTGCGGATCGTGTACGGCCACGTGCCTTGACTCAAGTAGATAAACAATGTGGCCTCCTCGAGCACAACGGTGACCTTTACAAGCACGGTGCGCTCGTCGCGACCTTGTACGCGCACGTGGGTTGTGCCGACGTTGCTCATCACAAACGCCGCCGACCAGTTTGCACCAAAGCCAAGGCACAGCTGGCGGTTGCACACGCTCGAAATAAACGGCACAGACATGTGCTGCTCGGGCTCGAGTGTACCCAACTCTTCAATCTCGCCGGGTTCCTTGAACTTGATGCGCTCGCCGGTCTTGTTGTAGATCACGTACCGCGGCGCCACCTTGACAATGTTGGTGCGCTTGTAGCGGCCCACGCCCTCGCTGAGCGAGATGCCGAGGTGCATCTGGCGGTGACGCTCGCGGTCAGGCACCGCCACTTCTGAGGTGGTGCCCACGGCAGTAAAGTTGATCGGCTCGGTCGCGCGCGAGTCATCAAGGCGCAGCGTGGCCTTGTTTTTGTTGTCGGGGTGCTCAAATGACCACATTTGGTGCGGCCCACATAGCACGCGGTTGAGGCGCGTAGCAACAGTTAATTTGTGCCCGGTCAAGTTCTCAATAACGTAGGGCGCCATCAGCACAATTGCTGTACCCTTGTTTTGGGGCATAGCCACGTACCCAATATCGATCCAAAGGCGGTGCGCTTGGTGGCCGAGACCACCCTGGGCAATGCCTCCGGTGTGGCCCTGCTGCTTGAGCTCCATGCGGTGCTCTACATTAAAATCAGGGCTGCGGCTGTTGATGATTGCAGAAGAACCCTTGTACCCTGCGTCGGGGCAATCAATGCTCAGCATGAGCAACTGATCACGGTCAACCACATGCACCTGCACGCGCTCGCCGCGCTTGATGGTGTCCTTCCAAGAGCGGCGCGTGTCTTCGCAGTAAAGATTGTACTCTGCATCAAATGGCAAGTTGTTGATCAGCTCAATGGGAGCAACCAAATTGATTTGCATGTAGGGGTAGTGGTTGGGCAACGGGATCTGCTGTGGGTAGTACGGCACAGCATGCACCACAAACGAGGTGCCCTGCTCATCAAAGCACTCTACACCGTACTCGTGCTTGCGCAGGGTGCGCCACCAAACGCTCTGAGAGCTCCAGCCATAATTACCCTTGTGGGGCCGCACAAACAGCTCGGTATTGACATCTAAAATGGGGGCAGCAAACGAGGCGCCGGCAGCTACCGTACGCTCAATCTCGTACCCGTCGCTGTCGCGCACAAGCCTAAGGTCCAGTGGGACCTGGGTCTCGTTGGCAATGCAAATGGTGCTGCGCAGTACCACGTGTTTGAGACTATCCTTGACCGAGATTTCGACCGCAATGCGGTGCTTACCGGGAGTGCCCTTGAGGATGTGCAGGTGCTCGCCAATAATATTGACATTGACATTGTGCAATGGGTCAAATGGTGCACCTTCGAGCTCAACTCCGATCGCCACTTGCTGGGATACACCGCCCAGCACTTCGCGCACACGACGCCAATCGTAAAAGCTCCAAGGAACAGTAGCACCATCTTCAACTCGCATGGGCTCGTGCACGCTATCAGCCGTCTCGCTCCAAATCTTGATCGGGTACCCTGTTTGGTTCACAATGCGGTACGGGTCACCATCGCCGAACCGGCCCTCACTAAAGATATTTTCGGGGTCTTGGCTGAAATAGTCCTGTAGTTTTTGTGCCATATCGATCAGCTCGGTCGTAATTTCGAAGTTGGTCACGTCCTTGCATTGCACATTGACTTGAGGCGCATGGTCGGCCGCTGGCTTTGAGACGTGGAAGAACAGGTTCAGCTTGTCGAGCAGCGGCTCCCATGCACTCTTGGAGAAGCTGTACACGTTGGCAAACGCCTCGAGCGACCCATCGGCACTGAGGTCAGAGCTCCAGTTGTGGACGCGCACGTTGAACGGCTTAATGTTAAAGTCCAACATAGGGATATGGTTGTTGTCAATGACCACGGCCCTGAACCCGCGCGTCTTAAGCATCATCTGCTCGCCCAGAACGCGGATGGTCGTAGGTGCGCGCTTGGGGCGTTTACGGTACACCTCACCGTCGGCGGTGACTCGGGTGGACTTTGCGGGTGCAGGCGCAGAGGACGCACCGGCGTCTGGCGCCCAAAGCGCACTGGCCTTGTTGAAAATAGCAATCGCAAGCAACACCTCGCTCAAGCTCACCCTAAAAACAAACGGGTCAACCTCGGCCATGATCTTGGTCAAGTGGGCCTCGGCAGAGCTGTCGACGTTCTCGGCGCTCGCGGTAATGTTAAAGTCGTCCAAAATCCGCAGCTGGTCCGAGGCGTTCATGAGCGTCAGGTACATGCCGACCTTGTGGATGCCGAGGCTACTGTGGCGGCCAAGAGCAGCAACAATGTGCTCGACCTTGAAAACGATCGCTTGCGAGTCGCGCTGTGAGGCATCGGCAAGCAGGTAGATGTACATGTTCAAAATCGAAACTTGGAGAGTCATGGCAAGAGGCGCTGCTGCCGGCTCCTCGGTCTCGGGGGAGGCCGTACGAGAAGCGGGGGCACTAGGCTCGCCCTCAAGCTCTGCGGGGGCCAGCTCCATGGGCTCCAACTCACTGTCGTCGCTCTCACTTTCGCTGTCACTCTCAGCCACGCCATCACTGTTTGTGGCCGGCAGGGCAAACTCCTTGACTGCGAGCAGATAATCCAGGGCCAAAATCACCTTAAGACCATCCAATGAAACATCCAAGTTGGGCACGCGGTCCTCATCCTTGGTGTACCGGGCCCTAAACTGGCAATCGTCGTGGCCCGCCGAAGGAATGATTTCGGGGAACTTGTTTTCAGAAGTGGCGCGCGAGTCCTTGACCGTAAACGCCTTTACACTAACGTCGCACGCCGTACGCGCGTTGACATTTTCGAGGCTCACCTCGGTGCTCTCAAGATTAAAGAGTGAAAGCTCATGCTTGGGCAGGTCTGCAGCCGTACGCACGGCCTCGGTGTGCTGGTACAGCCGCAGCTGCAGCAGGGGCGCCTCAAACTTGATGCGCAGCGGTTTGGACGCCACGATCGGCGGCAGCTCCCATTCCTCGCTGATACTTTTTTCGTCGGTCAGCTGCTGGCGCAGCGCGCCTACCTCGGAGCCCACATCGGCGCTGCCAGAGATGCGGCCTAGCATGTCTGCGCACTCGAGCACAAACTTGTACTGGTGCTCGGTGACATCCATTTGCACGGGGACAAGCTGCGCGTGGCCGTTAATCTCCTCTTCAATAGCGGCTTCAACTGTGAGATCGGCACTCTCGAGGACGCTGAGCGTTTGAAGGTGCCCATCAAAATACAGGTCGCTCGATACCTTGAGGTTGCGGAACCCGGCCTTGAGGGTCTGGCGCTGGGCTGCAAACGCATTTTGCACGTAAATCTCGCCGAGGTTTAGGCGAAACACCTCCAGTGCGGCGACACCTCCAGAGCTCTCACCCTCGCTCGCGGGTACCCGCGGGAATAGCACGATCGGCGCTTTGAGCACCACATCCAACTTCATGCGCTCGGGGGTCTCAAAGGTCATGGCCTGGTTGAACGCCATAGTACGTGCCTGATCGTAGACGGCTTTCATTTGGAGAAGCTTGGACAATGAGCGCAACAAACGCGCGCACGGCTCCTCGACCATCGAGATCTGCAGCGAGCCGGTCCTAAAGTAGACATACGCGTCGTACTCGTCGGTAGGCACCGTTTCGTAGCGGACCTCGGCCAGGTCGCCACCGCCCTCGATACCCACGAGCTGGCGCACAATGCTGTGGCGCTCAGCGCCCTGGTTGACCTCGTCCACAATGCTCACGGCGCCCAGCACGCAGTGCAGTTTGAGGGCGCCCGCGGCTCCAAGCAAATCCACCGTGAGCTTGAGCGATGCGAGCTCCAAGCTCGAGATAATCACCTGCTCCTCATTGATCTTGGCATTGACGCTCTTGAGCACAACGCTCACGTGGATATCGCTGGGTTCGGACTCGGCGATTTGAGGCGTCTCTTCAACCGGGCCATCGGGGCTGGCAAACGTGCTCATAATGTAGTCGTAAACACTTAGAATAGTTGCGGGGTTGACAATAAACTTGACGGCGGCAACCTGCACATCGACCCACTGCTCGCCGCTAGGCTCTTCGCGACGATAATCCACAGCGAGCAGCTTCGAGCCCTCAGAGCCCTCAGAGCCGAGGTTCCCCTTGTGGCCCTCGCTCTCGATAAACTTGCGCAACTCAATGGGCGCGTCGCTCAAAAAGTCCTCAATCATAAAGTCGTCCACCGTCAAGGCAAGCACCATCGTGGCCTGCTTCTTTTTGAATGTAAGGGCAAATGCGTGCAAGCAAATGGACGCGATCTTTTCGTTCCAGCCGCGCTTGACTTGTAGCTCGGCTTGCTTCACCAAAAAGCTCAGCTCAAACAAAACTTGAGGGGGCGGGCCCTTGGCCTTGGCGGCCGCCGGAGCAGCGGCCTTGCGCTGGGCCAGAGCAGACGAGGGGTCATGCTCAACCTCGGCGGGGGCGTCGCCATCGGTGTTTGGCACCGCGCTCTGCAACGTGCGCATAAACTGCTTGTACTGGACATCGGCAAACGAGAGCGCCAGCTGCGACAAATCAATCTCGACCTTGCACCGCGGGATCGAGACAACCTGAGGAACAATACTAAGAAGCAAAAGGAACGAAAAATTGGTCTTGTTGAGCAGGTGGTACGGTGAAGAGTCACTCTGCAACAGCTCGATCGTTTCATGAAATCGCGGCCCAATAAGGATCTGAGCGTCCTCGAGCGAAATCCTAAACTTGTCAAACATGAGCTGCTCCATGCGGTGCCAGTCCTTGTGGGCGCTTTGCTGCTGCTTAAACTCGTCAATAGTTTCCTTGGGCGCGAGCTCAGACTCGAGCGACAAGTGGCCCATGTCGAGCACAAGCACACCGCCCGCCTGGTCGTGCGGGTCCTCGGGCACAACAATAATGGGCGCATCGATATCGAGCTTGACCTGCAGGCTCTTGTGGTTGAGCAGCGCGTACTCGAGGCCCAGCCTCGTTTGCTCGCGCAGCTCCTCGACCGTGCGGTTTGCCGCGTCCACAATAGCGTCCACCGCTTGTGAGCGCACCGGCGGCGCGAAAAACTTGACCAGCTCCTCAACAAACACGGCGCTCCACAAAATCTTGACACTTTGGCTGCGGATGTTGAGCGTTGAATCGGCGGTGCCGTCCAGCGGGTGGTGCTCAAACATCAGCCAAAACAGAGTGCTGGCCTGGTCCTCGCTTTCGGCACGCTTGTACTCTTCAATAATATTCTTGAACGGAGTCGGGGTCAGATCCTCCACTCCAAACGAGTCGAGTGACAGCCCAAACAGCAAGTTATCGCTGCGCTGAATCACGTTGGCCTTGAGCGCGCTAAAGTAGAGAGCAGCCACATCGCCCGCGTCCTGTTTGAGGCGGATGCTGCCGCTCTGCAGCGAGACTTTTGCGCCCAGTAAAATTTGGTTTTTGGTTGTTTGGGCGGGCGTCTCATCAAAGATCGACATGAGTTCTTGCCGCTGCTGGGGCGTAATTTCTACCGGGCCATCACTCTGGTCGGGCGTAATGGCATTTTGTTGCGCTGCGGGCTGGCCCCATCCGAGCCACGACGTCCACCCCGAGGCGGCCGCCTGCTTCTTAGGGGGCGGGAACTTTACCTTGGCCATACTGCGAAACATCACAAGATCATCGTAGGAATACCGCTGCTCAATCTCGTTGAATTGTGCGCGCTCAGCAGCGCTCAAAGTGCCCGAGTATTGCTTGGCGTAGAGGGGCATGTACTCGCCCATATCCTCAATGCGCTGGTTGAAATTGTCCCAGTTCCAAATCCGCGACCGCTCACGAACATTCTTGAGCACCACATCTCCCGCATAACGCCACCAGGCCTTGGGATCTTCTTTGGCGCTCACAGTGGGCCGCAGCACGCGGTACTCGCGCGTCCTGAAAAACAGCTGAAATTGGTCGGCAACCGCAATCAGGTCACGGTACTGGCTGCCCTCAAGTCCAAGGGCAAGCTCCTCAAACTGCAAATCAGCATCAATCTTGGGGGTGCTCTCGTTGGCAGGGCGCTTGTTGAGCGTGATGTACCCCTGCCCGTTCACTGGTTTGAGGATGTACTGGCCGCCCATATCTGTGATACGCTCCCTGAGCTCGGCCATAGGCATACGCTTGGCGTCGGTATCCCAA
The DNA here is from genome assembly GCA_022577855.1 of Wickerhamiella azyma. Taxonomy (NCBI): domain Eukaryota; kingdom Fungi; phylum Ascomycota; class Dipodascomycetes; order Dipodascales; family Trichomonascaceae; genus Wickerhamiella; species Wickerhamiella azyma. The sequence goes on from JAKISA010000002.1 coordinate 136,806, forward strand.
TAAATGGCAAACGAGTCGAGGGTCGCCAACTTGTGGCTAGTGTTGCCCACGTCGCTAATAAAGGCCGGCTCCCACAAGGCGGTGGTGGAAACAGCGCTCAACTCGCCCAGGCTCATACCGCAGGCAAATGGGTGCGCAGGAACAGCGTCAAAGTCTTCGTAGCGAATGTGGATGTTTTTGATGGTAACTTGCAAATTGTCGATAATCTTGGTCACAAAACTGGCTGTTTGAGGGGCATTGGGGTCCTGCTCGGGCTGCGCGCTTTGAGCAACCTCCCACAGCTCCAGTTTGTCGAGCTTAGCGGTCTGCATGCGCCGCGCATAGTCCTTGTCGTCCGGGTAGAGGTCGGGCTCTGCGAGCACCAAGACATCCTCAATCAGCACCTTTACCGGCTTGTTTTTGAGGTTGCTGTATGGAATCTGCAAAATTAGCGACCCAATCTGGCCCTCGCTGACCTTGAGCGGCAGGTGCAGCTTGTCCAGGGCGCTGCGCTTCATTTTGAGGTTGCGCAGCTTGACATCGCCGCTCAACAGCCCAATGTTTAGCTGCTTGGGGTCAAAGTTCTCGACATACGCGCCAACCACGCGGTTGAGCACGCTTGCTACGAGAGATTCAAGCATGATTAATGCTGGACCCACCCGCGCCTACATAACCCGCGCGAGCGCGTGCATAAGCATATAAATTAAACTGTGGAGCTGCAAATCGAGTCAGCGCAGGCAATTGCGCTTGTAGATATTAGCAGGGGCTATGCGCCTTGACTCTGGGTATGGCTTGCTGCCTTGTTGCTGTTGTTGCTGCTGCCTTGACAAGTGGCATCTGCTACATGCACAACAGCGGGTACATCTGTGCACAAAAGCTGACTCCGCACCACGTCCTGGCCATACTATATGGCGCTGCACCCTTGAAGCTGTAAGGGGCTCCGCCTGCACTTGGTGCATAGCCGATCACGTGCTCAATTAAAAATCTCAAAATTTCTGAAAATCAAGCTACAAATCTACAAATGCCAAACTACTCCAAACAGCGCTACAAGACTAAACGCCGCACCCGCGACGCAGATCAGATCCTCAATGAAGACCTGAAAGACGAATTAACCATTCAAAAGCTAACAAACCAAGACTTTGACGAGTACAAGCCGGGCCTCGCCCAGTTTTACTGTGTGCCCTGCGCTCACTACTATGAATCTGAGCATGCTTTGCTATCGCATCGCCGCACAAAGGTCCACAAACGTCAGGTCAAGAACCTCAAGAACCCATACACAAAGGAGGAGGCCGATATGGCTGCCGGCCGTGACGTTGAAAAGTACTTGCGCAAGGCCGAGCAACAGCGTGAGATCCACAGAAACCCTACCTTGCAGGCGTTGCTTCAGATCAAAAAAGACCTGATGGAGATTCCCAAAACAAAGGCTCAAATGGCCGAGATGGAGGTCGAGGAGCAACAGGCGGAGGAAGAGGAGGAAGATCTCATTGAGTAAACGGGTGGTGTGGGTTGAGGTTCTTCAGGAGGATCAATTTCTGGCTCAGGAGCTGGCCAAACTTGCTTTTGGTATGTGTACATGTCAACACGGTGAGTCTGCGCTCAACCTTTGAAATTGGGGTCTGCATCTGCATGCGTCGATTATCGGCGGGAATTAAAATTATTTACCAAAAATTTAGTGTGCTAGCCATTGCATTGAATGCGGGTATTTGTGGTGTGACTCACACCCTCAGGCGGCGGCGCCCTCTAGTCCTGCTCCGATATCGACGATCGCCGTGACGCAATCTCGGCCGAGAACTCGTCGTCGAACCGGTAGGCGCGAGTATCAACATCAAATGATTCACCAACCAATCCTTTAACAATCAGCATAATGCCATCCAACCGCTCGTACAGCAGCCGCGCTAAAAACGTCGCGACATAGCCGAGCTCATCGGTAGGATGCATGCCTCGAAATTTTTCTGCGTGCATCTCGCTCAAAAAGCTCGGCGAAATCGCGGGAAGCGCCTCTCCAGACACTATAGAGCGAGAGCTCATATAAAGTAACGAATATGTGCTCTGGGTCAGGGCGGGTGAGGTCCAGCCAAGCAGCCACAACAATTGGGGCACCTGGTCTTTAGGAGCCTGAGCCTCTCCAAACATTAGGAACGACATCCAAAGCAGCTGTGCTACCTCTTGCTGGTTGTTGATTAGGATTTTGTACCTGTTTTTCGGCCAGGCACCACCAAGCGGCGGCTCAAACCGCATAAACGCCCGTAGCATATCTGCCGACTGAGATACCGTGAAAAACCGTAGCAACTTGGCCTCAAAAGTGCGACCACGTGTAGATACGCGTGGGTTGTCGTAGCGCTCCATTGAGAAATTGTGCACTGAGGAATACAGGTCTGTAATTTGGCTGAGCATGACACCCTGCAAGTTGCGGATAGCGCGCTTGCCGGTATAAGGGGTAGGACAAAAAGTGCCTACGACGGCAATAGCCAAACCAGTCAAGACGCACACACAACGCACCCATGCTACCCCCCAGCCAGGAGTCAACTCGAGCCCTACGGGGTCGTAATGATCGATGGCATAGCTGCCGCCCTCAACAATAACGATGCTCAAACTCAAGATAATGGGCGACACAGCGTTCAGATGGTTGCAAAAGTGGCGGTGCCAACTCAAGTACGCAAAGAAAACGCCCATAATTGCTGCATGGCCATAGGGGTTGCCGCGAGCAATGTACCACCCTGCGGCAGCTAAGGCACATCCATAACACGTAAATGTTGCACGTACAATAAAGCCATACAAACCGTCAACAGCTTGTCGGCTAACTGTGAGCGCTACCATGGCACTTGCCCAGCCAAGCCGCTTGGAGAAAAAGAGGTGGGTGGTTGTGCGGCAGTAAACAGGAATATAGCACGCAGCAGTAAACAAAGCTCTTTTCAGGGCAAACAGTACGAGCTCGTCATTAATATTGTGCCACACTCTGAGCAAGAAGCGGCCAACCAAGTCAACCTTGTTGCGTGGGGGTGTGCTCTCGGGGTTACGAGCCTGTACGCGCTCCAGTGGCTTGAACACCTCGTAAGAATCCTCTACCTCGAGGTTTTCGGCCTCGTTAAACAGGTCAAGATTGAGAAGAGATCCAAAAGCCGTGAAAAATGGGGTAATGAACCGAGGGACCGGTCTCAGTCGGTCAATGTCGCTGAGGAGCGCTGCCAAGAGCATCATGCGCTTGGCCAAAGTAATTGAGGCAAACCCGTAGTATGCAGTCATTTCACGCGTAAATACCGGCAGCTTGGAGGTGATACTCAAGTGGTCGACATTGCAAGATTTGTAGCTGTCGAAGAGAGCCTGCACGGCTTTTTGAGCCCGAATTAGCTTCTCTGCCTGGTCCATCTGGTGCCTTTGATGGGTTTTCCACCCCTTGAGTAGCGAGTAAGTTCTCCAAGCGTTCGCGGCTTGCACCCAGCTGGTGATCGCTTCCAAGAGGTCCAGCGAAGCCATCGATAGCTCGAGGTTGTGCTGCGAAACGTACTCGTAGAATTCGTCAAGCTCTGCCATTTCGAGGTCAGCGTGGCCACTATCAATGTGGCCGTGCAGGTCCTTCATCTCGCGCTCAAACGCACCCACAGGTGCATAGGCCCGAGCATGCTTGTTGGCACTCAAATATCGTCGCAGCTTGTGGGTATGGCTACGACTCGGCTCAATACCGAGGTGCTCAGTCTGGATCTGCTTTTGCAACTCTGTAAAAAAGAAGAGATGATCGCTCATAGCGCTGGCAATCTCGAGACTTTGTTGGTGTATAGAAGTGAGCTTGGCAGGAACCAACCGGCTGTAGCAAATTTCGAATTTGCACATGAGCTTGTCTGTCTGCACGAGACTCTTGACCTTGAACAGCGCATGAAGCTTTTTACGGGTAAACTGATGCAGCTCCATAAAGTTCACGTGCGACGGCCGCAGGCTCTGCTGCTGGTCAACAAACTCGCCCAAAACCCCTGTTGCGTTTTTCAGCGTTTCCTCAGTTTTGTCCATGAACCTACCATTCGAGGTGGTGGGGAAGATCACGCACGAGAAAAAGACCCGGGCGCACGACGAGAAGGAAATGGGAACTACAATGGCTCGAGCAAAGTACCACGGATCGAAATATGGAATCACAACATTACCAACGCAGCTAAGGGCGAGCGGAATACTGAAAAAGTACCATGAAAGCGTAAAGATTTTGTAGCGCACGCTGAGCCAGCCTATTGACGCCAAAGACCAGATCATAGCTAAAAGATGAATCACACTACATCTCGTTTCAAGGTAGAGACCCCTCTCCAGCTGGCTGATCATGCAATCCTCGTCGCCATAGGTACACAGGCCCTGTGCAGCAATTTGGGCCATAGTCCCGGCTTTTGTGGGGTATCCGCGCAGATGCCAAGTTATTGCGTTGGCCACTGTGACACACAAGACACCGTAAAACATAAAAGCTACGGCACTCATGCCAATAAGGATGCTGGTGGCTATTGAAATGGATCCCGACGCCTCGATGGAAGAACCGATATTGATCACATATCCCGAGGGCCCGAGCCAAACAGCGGTTCGGTCGATGATTGTTAGCAAAAAACAAACCCAGTACTGGAGCCAAGTGCGCAGCACGACCTTGAACGAGGCATAATCGAGGTGATCGAGGAACCAGTGAGGGTAGAGCTCATCCTTTGCGTATGTCCAAAAACTACTTGACGTTTCGTCCAGCGGTACAGAGTCCTGGAAATTGGCCGAAACGGCACTCTTTTCCAGGGCAGGCGGACGGCCTGCTGATGCCGTCATGTGCGAGAGCGAGGAGTCCTGTAATTGGGAGTATCTAGGATTTTTTGATATTGGTGTGAGGGTGTGCCCGTGCGGAGTACCAAGCTCTAAAAACATGCAATAATATAAACTTTATGAACCATTATTAGGTACCTGCCTCATAACTCGCTCGATTTCGGCCGCCCATTGCTTGAACTCGTTTTTGGTGGTTTTGTAAATCTTCTCGTGGTCGGCAATAAGCTTGTTCATCGTGGCCTCCTTGTCTGCTTCGCCGGTTGCTACACGGTTAAGTTCGCGCTCCGTTTCCTGCCGCAGCTGTGGCTTGGTGACGCTCTTGTGGAGGTTGAGCTTCTCGTACGCGTCGTAAAGAGCGCTACCAAGGTATGTAGGAACCAGAAAGGTCTTGTTGGTCTCAATGTATTGTCGGTCCTTGATCTTTTTGATGTGATCGGCCATGGTGGCGTCTGTACCAATGCCATTGGCATCCATCAGGGCAACCAGCTCGGGTTCGGTCATGTGCTTTGGGGCGCTTGTCAAGCCTTCCTTAAGCATAGCACTAGCAACCTTGATCTTTTCCTGCTCTTCGAATTGTGGGATCTGCGTGCCAGTCCATTTTTCATACTCATAAATATCCAGGTAGTTGCGCTCGAGCACCACGAGCCCCGAGGTGTGGAATTCCTCGTTGCCATACTCGAGATGAACCGTGGTCTGCTCACCCTTAGCATCATCGCTACAGCAAGCCAAAAAGTGTCGCGTCACATAGTCGTAAACCTTTCTTTGGGGCTCGCTCATTGTATTGGCCGCGACAAGGCCTACGGGGTGGATGGGGGGGTGCGCCATATCATTGCGTTTACCGGGCCTTGGCCGCTCAAATTTGCCATCGAGCAGCCCCTTGGCGTACTGACCGTGTTGGCCCGGCTCTTGTTTTTTAATCAAAGCCTTGAGATCGATTTCCGGGGCAAATGAATCGGTCTCTGTTCTCGGGTAACTTAGGAACCCTTCCTGGTACAGCTTTTCTGCATGTTGCATGATCTGAGCAGAAGTCATTTTGAGGTATTTCGACCCTTGCTTTTGCAGCATAACAGTGGTCAAAGGCAGCGGTTTATACTTGCGCACCGGCTTTGTGGTTTTGCGCGTAACTACCGCATCTCTAGTGCCTGCAGTGGTGAGCATGCGCTCATACAATACTGTAGCCACCGAATGATCAAATATGCGGGTGCGAGCCCAATTGAACGTGGTCTTTTTTTCGCCCTTTTTGACGTCAAGATCAATCTTCCAAAACTTCTCGGGCTTGAAGTTCTTGACCCGTTTGTACCGCTCAACCACAAAACTCATGGTTGGAAACTGGCATGAACCGTAGCTCAGTGCACCATTCCCTTTTTGACTGGGCAGTGAGCTCTGCAGCCGGGTCATGGAATAACCGGTGCGCAGATCGAGTTCTTGGCGTGCAGCAACACTATTGACCTGATTCATGTTCAGAGTAGAGGGTCGTGAGGCAGCTTCAATGAGATGTCTGGCCTCAACATTATTGAAAATGGCCCTCTTGACCTGGAGACGCGGGTTAGACTTTTGAGCCTCTTGGACAATACATTGGCCAATAAACTCTCCTTCACGATCACAATCGGTCCATATATAGAGAATATCCATTTCTTTAGCTTCTCTTCTGATATTTGCCGCCCGCTGCTCACTGCCATCAGTGTATTCCATCTTGATGGGCGCGTGGAACAGCGAGCCGGGATCATGGCCAAAGTCGCTGAATGGCTTGGGGAAATCCGGCCGAAGAATATGGCCAGCCACTGAGGTTACCACAACCGCGCACGAGCCCCAGCCGTTGGTGAACTTATGGGTGAGCTCGTAGTTGGGGTTGAATTTGGATGACCCGTGTCGACACCTTGCGCCACCTCCGCCCAGGGCATTTGCAATAGCTTTGGCAATGCTGGGCTTTTCCGCCACGCAAAGAATGCGCATTTAGAGTTTAGGTGCTTATGTGGGTCTTTAGGGAGCTTCTGAGGGCTGTCATGGGTGCTGTGAGGGTGCTGTGAGGGCCATAACGCGTACATTAGTTTTATTTTGGCGATTTCATCCTAAGCAGATGCCTACTGCAAGATCTTTTTTTTTTTTTTTCAATTTATGTGAGATTTCCTTGACGCGTCCTTGGCTGACGCGTAGCATTTGCCGATTAGCTAGCACATAGTACGAGCCAAAAATAGGTGGTGTAGATAGCTTGTTTCAACCTACAATATCAAGTCAATTGCTTTAATTAAGGCTATTACTACTCAAATAAGCCCTCAAATCTCAAGAGTTCACTCGAGACGCCCCCGCATGCAGGGCGGCTATCTTATCACCGGCTACCACAACGGTCACCGATCTCCTCTATCTATCTGTCATGTCTATCGCCACCAAGAGAGCCGAGACTAAAGCGCAAATTGACAAGTTTGCCGAGCCATTGACCAGCAAGGACATTGAAATCCTTAATCAAACGGCCGAAACTACCATTGGACAGGTCCAAGAAGGTGTACTCAAACCCGAACAGGTTGTGGCTGCCTACATCAAGCAGACTGCCAATTTGCAACCCAAGATCAATGCCGTGACTGAGCCCATGTTTGAGCGTGCGCTCGAGTGGGCAAAGACGACGAACACCAAGGGTCCTTTAGCCGGGTTTCCCATCTCCATGAAGGATACCGTCAAGGTCGAAGGGTTCGATACTACTGTGGGCTACAAAACTAATATTGGCAAGCCCTCAACCACCAATGCACCCCTGATCAAGATGTTGCGGGATGCTGGCGCCGTGCCGTTTGCAAAGACAAACATCCCCATGACGCTGCTATCGTTTGAGTGCACCAATGATGTTTTCGGCTCCACAGACAACCCCCATGTCGAAGGTTACTGCCCTGGTGGTTCTACGGGAGGAGAAAGCGCTCTCTTGGCGGCTGGAGGTAGCCGTCTCGGCGTGGGCACCGACGTCGCTGGCTCGGTTCGGCTGCCTGCCCACTTTGCTGGCTGCTACAGCCTCAAGTGCTCTACGACTCGTTGGCCCAAAGATGGCAATGCCACTTCCATGCCAGGCCAAGACGGTATCCCTGCTGTGTACTCGCCCATGACCCGGACTTTGGAGGACCTCAGCTTCTTTACTCGCACTTTTATTGGTCTCAAGCCATGGACCTACGACTACAGCTGTGTCAACATTCCTTGGAGAGTCTACAAGGCTCCCGCATCCCTCAAGGTGGGCGTGATTTGGAGCGACGACGTCATTGACCCCAGCCCTGCCTGCGCTCGTGCCCTCAAGACTACTGTAGACGCTCTCAAGGCCAAGGGCCATTCGGTCGTTGACTTTAAGGTGCCCAAGCCCCACGATGCTCTTCGTGTTGCCTCGCACCTGCTGGTCGCCGATGCCGGCACCCTGGTCACGCGCGACCGCCAGTGGTTTGAGACTGACGATGTTGGCGTAGGCCGCGGTCTATTTTACATGCGCCTGCCCTGGTTCTTGCGCAAGCTATACACTCTCTATGTGCGCTACATTCGCCGCGATGTGCACTGGGCAAACCTCATTGAGAACTTTAAGGAGCAGTCGGTCCCCGAGTACTGGGGCCTTATTGCCGAGCGCGAGGCCTACAAGTCATTGTTCTTCAAGCAGTTTAACGAGTCAGCCGTCGACGTGCTCCTCACCGTGCCCAATGCCACTCCTGCCTTCCCCCACGGCGGCCTCTACAACTCCTGGAGCTCGTGTGGCTACACCTTTTTGTTCAACTTGCTGGACTATTCGGCTGGTGTGATGCCTGTTCTCAAGGTCGACAAGGCATTGGATGCTTTGCCCAAGGACTTCAAGCCCAAGAGCGGCATTGAGGCTGGTGCGTACCTCAACTACGACGCCGACAAGATGCACGGCTTGCCAGTGGCCGTCCAGGTTGTTGGCCGCAGGCTCGAGGAGGAGAAGGTGCTGGAGTGCATGAAGGTAGTGCAAGACGCGCTCAAAGATGCAGGTGTTGTTTACGAGCACCTGCCCATTCAGTAAATAGCTCAAAGAATATATTATCTATACAAAAAGTGAGATGCTCCACAGAAAGCAGAGCAAAAAGTTAAGCCCAACGCGGGGGTCGAACCCGCAACCTTATGATGACTATCACCGTTGAAACGTATTAAGAGTCATACGCTCTGCCGATTGAGCTAGCCAGGCTTATTTGTTGATTTCGCATTTTTTGGTGCCTACATAAACCTTAAACCAGAGACAAACAGTCAAATTAGTCATAGTGCAACTTTTGGCAAATAAAAAAAAACTTTTTTTTGGCAACTTAAAAAACTATACCAAGGAATATAGAAAAACTTGGTTGGATGTCTGCGGCCACCATTATTGCTATTGAGTGCCCCGGGTTACACTACAGCTGTACGGCGACAGAGCTGACAACCCACGCCTAGAACTCCACAAGGCGCTGAACCTGGGACCCCTTATATCAGCGGGATGAAATTATGTCGCCAAAATGGTTGATACGGACTGACAAGTAGTGAGGCTGCTCGAACTGGCTATATTTTTGAGCATTGAGCGCGAAATCACCAAAAATATCGAGCATCGGTGCTTGAAGTTTATGGATCGTGCCACAAAAGCTGGTGCATATTATGGATCAAGACTCGTCGAGGCGATTTGCCGAGATTTATCGGAAATATAAAATTCAGCAAAATCATACTAAATCTGGGGGTAGCCACTGATAAACATTTTAATCAAGCACAATTCTTATCAATCGATTGTTTTCTGTAAGTTCTGGCGCGTATCATTTCCCCGATATGCGCCCATAGCAGCTTGACAATTAGCCGCCGTTAGCCGCCCCTATTTGCAATGTCAGAGGATATCGAGGCTGTGGCCAAGATTAAACACAGAAGGAGCAGAAATGGGTGTTTAACCTGTCGTAAGCGCAAGAAAAGGTGTGACGAGACGCGCCCTGTCTGCCAAATGTGCCATCGTCTCGAGCTCAAGTGTAATTATCCAGTTGCAGGCGATGATCGGCGCAACAAGCGCCGTAAAGTCTTTACAGTCCCAGATTCCCCGTCAAGCGCCGACCCCAGCCCCTCCGAATCTTCGTCCGTTTTTACAGAGGAGCTAGCATTGGACATTCTCAGCCCGATGTTTCAACTACAAGAGCTACCAAACAGGGATAGTTCCTCGATAGTTATGCCTGATTTTAGCCTCAGTGGAGCGTTAATCTTTGATGAAGCGACAAGTACAACCTCAATGGTAGCGAGACTTCAGTCAAACTTCAAGGAGCTTGATCAGACCAGTATCGACCTGTATACCTACTTTTGTGACACTCAAAGCCAATTAATGAGCGTTAGCCCCCAAAATCAATTCAAAAGCGTGTTTGCAAATATGGCAATTCACCACGAGCCCGTTCTTTACGCTCTTTTAGCATGGGCCGCATTTCACAAGAGCGAGGCACAACGATCGCCTGGCGGGGAGGAGCTTGCCCAAGCGCTTTTGGACAAAGCAGTGGGGCTCGTAAGTAAACCGGGCTGCTTTTCCTTTGCGGTAACTCTCGCCTCGCTGGTGATCATTATGACTGCCTACGTTTGCCAGGGTCATGTCTCCAACTGGCGCACATATATGGAGATCACTGCAGCCCTCATCAAGGAGCAAGCAGCAATTGGGTTTAATTGGAACGATGAAGAAGTCTATTGGCCCTTGAAGGTGTTTGCATACATGGACGTGTTGGCCTATGGCAACCGCAAAAGGACCCTACTATTGCCCAAGGAAATTCACGATAGCATCATGTCTTATCGAGGGGATGAACTTCCTGACTCGCTTTGTGCTAGCTGCCATCCCATTTTCCTTATTTTGGCCTCCATTAACCAGCTCTATGGTGAGATGCACGAGGGCTCTCTATCAATTGAGGCTCTGAGCGATAAGGCGAATGAACTTTTGGACAAATTAAGGGTAGCATCGCCAGACAAGGAGCTGCTATTGCCTCTCACATATATGGATGCGCAGGACCAAATCAATTTGTTTAAGGTGTTTCAGCAGCTGGCAATCATCAGCGTGCACAACCTGTTATTGCGCATGAATGCGGCTTGCATTCAGATGCAATTGCTCAACAAAGAGATGATCCGTCTTTTGAGTGCGGTTGTAGGTACAAAAGGTGAAGCAGCACTTGTTTTCCCGTTCTTCTTGGCTGGTGTGACTGCCTCGCACGCTGCCACACGCACCACGATCCTCAATTGGTTTGAAGAAATGCATGGCAGGCATTCACAAAGAAATATTCGCAGTGCTAGAACGCTTTTGCGTGAGGTCTGGGCCCGCGACGAGCAGGGGACCCGATACATTGATTGGAACCATTTGGCCGAGCTGAAGGGGTGGAACATGAATTTCGGTTAGACTGGGGCCAAAAATGAAAAATATCTGTACATAACGATGTTTCATGTCTACGAGTGCTTAATATACGCACATTGGTTTAATGCTTAGCTATATGTTGGCGGTTGTGGTGTACCATTTGCACCTGAATTGGGACCTGATCAAGCCCATCGAAGGGCACTTAATCATGTACATCTTGAAGTTGTTGAAACTGCAAGCGCATATTCATTTGTGAAATTTTGTCGTGCAGTCTGTCTAGAACAGAATTTGGCTCACCTGCATATACTGCATCTTCCCCGTGCATAAAGACACCTAGAATGTGCTGCAGCACATCTCTTGTCTGGCGCGTAAAAGAGGGATGCCATAATTAGAGATCTGATTCCTCAGCTGCTCTTCTAAGGTTAACTAGGATGAGCGACGAAGAAAAGCCCGTAATTCTTGCACTGCCGCAACTGCAGACGCGTGTTGCAGAGCCCCCCAGCGATCCCACGAGTGAGCGCACTAAAAAGCCCACGAGTGGGCAGCTGCTCAAACGCGAATTCACCGCAATTCGAGACGAGTACGAGCCAAATACGCCCAAAGGCTCGGTCAAAGTACCCAGGCATGACCACGACGAGTCGGCGCGCCGCCGTGTGGCCTTGCTGCGCGAGTCTATCTTCCGTCACTCAAATTCCACGGCTCCTCCCCCGTTTAATTTGAGCTGCGACTTGGAGGGCGAGCAAGAGAGTGGGGCCGAGAGCAGCAGTCCGTCGGCGACCCCCACTAAACTCGGTTGGCACCCGCTCATGTGGTACGACCTCAAAGCAGCCTGCCGTAGAACTGGTGCCGCTCCCGACGAATCCGTCCCCAATGAAATTTTGGAGCTATTTAACTGGCTCAGCGAAGATGACTTGGCCTTCAGAATCAAGATTATGCACGGTAGGCACGAGCCAAAAAATGAACAGCGCTCATTTTGCGTAATTAGCTAGATAAAACCCGCCATTTTTGCTGCTCCGTATCGTCGGCCGCCGGTTATAAGGTTGCTTGCTACGCTGCACTGTCTCAGCAGTGGTGCATAAATTGACCGACAGGGAACGCGCCGCAGTATGCTCATGCGGCGCAAAGAGTATGATAATGTTATGGACGTGGTAGCTTCGCTTGTGGCCATTGAAGTTTGGCCGCCGTCGCTATTTATTCTGGCGCTACTCTGGGTGCTCTTATTTTACAAGCAGCCCCAGCAGTGCCACAAACTATTTGGTACCTATGGAACACAGCGTGCCCGGCCATGAGAGCTATAATCCCGGTTGTTGAGTGAGACACTATAATCATTCAGTATATAAATGCATATCGAGTAGTAGGCCGTATGCGCGCAATGTCCTGTGAGGACGCTGCCGATTTTGTGATAAGCGTGCATTCAAAGTGTCTGCATAACTCCCCACACGGAGTAGATCCTACACCACCCTAGCTTGCTTGCGTGGGAGCACGACCCAGATCTGGAATTGAACTTGGATACTGATAAAAATGCGGCGTTGAGGGAAGTGCTGGATAACAACGGAAAACCTCTATTCAAAAACTATAAAGCCTACCATCTGCACATGCCGATATTTAATCGCGCGATACAAGTGAAATGTGTGAGGTGATTTGACTGAATGGCCTGAAAGCTCCAACTTTTGCTCGTCTTTTGAGTGAAAACAAAAAGCTACTGAGCAGCCTAAATGTGTGCACTCCTAGTGTATCTCAACTGAATAAAGCATTCAAACCAAAGAAAGTCGCTACTGACACTATATAAATTCATATGCTGTAGAACTTAGACTAGACCAAGCCTCAAATCATAGCAGCTAGGTACCCGCCCACACTGGTACCTAGACATGATCTAATTAGTATCACGCAGCTGAGTTGCAACTAGTGAGATTTAACTTAGCTTTGTATCCTCGAAAGGTCCGATGGGCTTTGCTCTGTAGTCTTCAGCTGCTGCGGGTGATCTTGATTGTATCTGGGAGCTGCATCGTTGCCACAAATTACGAGCAGTTGAAGGAGTTGCCCGCACGAATGCTTTGCAGCAAGCAAGCTAGCCGACTTACGACGCCAGTACACGGTAGCTCCACGTGGGGTTTACTTCCGAGCTCCGGGCAAGACGATGGAGAGCCATAAAAGTTTTCGCGCATGCTAGGATAAAAGGATGGCTGGCCATAATGCTACTAAGAATTAAGTGGTGAGAGAAGGTTTATAATATTCCTATATGGGGCCTGTGGAGCATGGACAACCATGGGCTGAGAGGAGATCAGAAGGAACGACTGGGAGAGTGCCCTATAAAGTACAATAGCCTTCCCAAGGAAACAATAGCGCACTACATTTTTCTGTTGGTATTGATTCCCGAGAATGGTGTCGTTCTTGGGCTAGACATGGCAGAAGCTCAGTTCTATCCACGAATGCCAATATCAAGAGGACAACGGACACAAAGGGGAAAGTGGTCTAGAACTAGTAGCTAGAGTAAATAAACTCACAGCTACCTCAAGTACAAATTGAGCCGTGGCTACTACAAGGCAGTCAGCCCTCTCATCCTCGTGTCTCATAGGCCAGACATTGGGCTGGAACTAATGAAAATCCCAGATCATTACCGAAAGCTGAATGGACTTTTTCTCTTCTCTCTCTTAGCCGTGAGCTACTTTAGTGGTGAGACAGGGTTTATAATATTTTTGTAAATACATACGATGCATGGAACTCTAAGATCATGGACAAGGGACTCGACAATGTTCAGATTTTCTGACTAAGGCAGCGTACGCGTCGACATCCGAGTGCGTAGAGCGAGATTCGACAGGCCATGATCTCGCCACCAAGATTGATCTCTGAGCACGGCATTGTTCACGGACTGGATCTGGCACGGGCTCAATGTGAGGCCTATAGTTAACTAGGATAATTAGATAAATACACACAAACGCTCCTCCAAACTAGTGAGAGCTAACATAGTCCTGCATCTCCTCATGATCATCATCGATCGCGTGCTGTTGCTGAAAAGCGCTGGCTGCTGTGGCAAGCACAAGCATTACAATGCAAAAGCCAAACACGGCAACGCCAGCAAGCTTGTATGACCACACGACGCTACCAATGTACATTTTGGGAACGGTGCGGATAGCCTCGATATTCTCGCGGACTTTTTCAATAACCTTTTGAGCATCAGGCCCCTCGACATTGCGCTCGAGCTGCTCGTTTAAGGTATTTGAAAAGATCGAGGCCGCCAAGGCAGTACCGAGACTTGAGCCGACCCCTCTAAACGTGTACTGAGCGCTGGTGGTCATTGCCTGGAATTTGCTGGGCACGGCACTAATGAGCGCAGTAAGGCACACAGTCAAAGTGGCAGTAAAGCCCATACCAAACGCCAGGTACGCCGCACTTGTGTACAACCCGCTTGAGGCAGTGGTATCGTTGAGCCAGGGCATCACGGCAAACATGGCTGTTCCCAGCACCATTGTGGCAGTGGAGACCATCCCAAGCACATAGTAGCGACCAGTCCTAGCCATGTAAAAGCCGGCCGACAACGAGCCCGCGGCCACACCCACAAAGTTGGCAATAAGGCGGTGGGCGACCTGGGAGTAGCCAAAGTCGTAGGCGGCAGTGAGAAAGATGGGCGAGTAGAATAAAAACGCGTAATTTGCGCCCACCGCGAAAAAATTGGTAAAACAGGCCGAAATGATTGTACGGTGCATGAGAATGCGGATCGGCAGGAGGGGCTCACGGGCGCGGTAAAGCTCCCAATAAACAAAGACAGCAAGCGCCACGAGCGCCAAAACAAACGCCGAAATGATGGGAACGGAGGCCCATGCGTACTCGTTGCCGCCCATATTGATGCCAAGCATAAACGACGTCAGGGAAATCACGAGGGTGATGGCGCCCATAAAGTCGATACGTTCAAGGCTGTTGCGATGAATCGGCTGGCTAGGACGGCGGCTGCGGCTTTTGGAGCGGCGTGTACGGATATCGATGGACATTTCTTCATCAAGCACGCTCACATCAGTCTCGACCACAGCGTCGGGCAAAACGGGCTTATCGCTAAGGAAGAGCCAAAGAGTGACAATACCTACAAGGCAAAGCGGTACCTGAAGCGTAAAGGCAAGGCGCCAACCGCCAAGATCAGTTGCAACAGCGCCAAAAATACCACCAGTTGCCGAGCCGACCCCAAACGCGATATTGTTGATCCCTTGGTAAATTCCGCGTTTGCGCAGGGGTACATAGTCGGAAACGGCAATTGTACTTAGGCTGAGCAAGCCGCCGGCGCCAATTCCCGAAATGAATCGGCCAAGCACCAAAGGTCCGAGGGATGGGCTGAGACCACAGATAAGGCATCCGAGGGCAAACACCGAATTGCAGAAGATTAGGACGGATCTACGACCAAAGATGTCGCTGATTTTACCATAAAGGGGCTGGAACGCCGAATAGCTTACCAGGTAACTCGTGGCGACCCAGGAAATATCGCTAAGGGCGTTGAGGTCAGAGGCAATGTGCGAGAGCAATGTGGAGACCACGGTACCGTCTAGCGCGGCCAAATATACGCCAAAGTAGAGGCTAAACATTACCATTGTGTACTGAAAAGTACTCAGCCGTTGCGGCGGGCTAATCAGTGGCGTGCGTTCCATTGTTTTGGCAGGTGCGCGACAAGTTGGGAGGATGATGCGCGGGGAGGGGCAACAGGTAGAAAGAAGGGGGGGAGGATTTTCAAATTGATAGCTAAATTTGAGATATAAAGGGTGCGATTAAATATATTTGCTTATCGGCTTGGGGTCCACCGAGGAGCGCGATTAGTGAGGCACTGGGGGGTACCTTGCATGTGAGGTGCAGGTGCAGGTGCGAGCGGAGGGGCACTGCCTAGGCGGCCTCGCGCGCGCGTTTCATCTCCTCGACGCGCTTTTTAAGCTCATTGGTGACATCCATGGCCCGCCGCCAGTTCTCCGAGCTGCGCTGCAGCATGGCCTGGCGGCGCACGCCGGTCACGCGCTGTGGTGCTAAAGCCAATGAGAGAGGTCTCGGCTGGTCTCCCGGGGGGCTCGAGCTGGTGTTGCTAGCATTACTGCTGCCGGTACCCAAGCTCACCTGTGAGATGCGCTGATCCAAACCAAAGCTAGTGTCGGGGCTATTAAGAGCTTCGGCCTTGAGGCGCGCAACCTCGTCCTTGAGCTGGCGTACTTGAGCCTCGGCCTTGTCGCGGAGCTCGCGCTCACTAAAGAATTTTGTTTTGAGCGCCTCGTACTCGAGTTTGGAAACGTTGAGCTCGCGTTTCAACTGCTCGCACTGCAGCTCATAATCGGGGCTCGAGGGTACAATTGACTTTGCGGGAGACACGCGCCCGGCCCGCAGAGGTGACTCACGCCCGCGCAGAGGGCTTGCGGCGCGGCGGCCTTCAGAGGAAGCACTTGCGGCTTTCGGCGCTGGCCGTGCTGGGCTGAACCTGCGGCGTGACGCCTCGTCTTGCTTTACAGGCGTAAAATCTGTGCTTTCAAACGGCCTCGACTGTTTGATGCGGTCAGACGGAGACAATTTTGGTGGGTGCGCGGCTGCCGGAGCTTTGGAAGCTGTCCGGGGGACCGCCTTTGGCTTGGGGGCCCCCCCAGCTTTGGCCGCCACCTCGACAGAACTGGCGGCATCCTCGACCTTCTTTTTCCGTAAATCATCTAGTTTGCCAATAATCGAATTCATTTGAGGGCCCAACAACTTGACGAGCGTAGCCAAAACCCGCGCCGTTTCGGCTCTCACCGGCTCCTGCGAGTCGGTCATATTTTTGACGGCTTGAGCACCAATTTCTTTGAGAACATCCACAGGTCGGTCCTTTATTTGACTCAAAAGCCGCACAATCACCTTGGAAGTCTCAATTCTTGCTGGAACAATCTTGTTGCCGAGGTTGGCCCCCAGCGCCCCAAGCACTTCGGGGTACCCCCAGCACCCCACGAGGGCCTCGAGACACTCGCCAATACTTTCGATAAGAGTAGCCTTTTTCTCCTTGAGCCGCCCCACAATCGGTTCAAGCACCTGGTGGTACCCAAACTCGCCCCTGAGGCCTAGTGCAAGCAGCCGTACAATCGAGATTGCAGCGCCGTAGCACATGACATTAACATCTTTGGCAATGACTCGAGTGAGCTGTGACACAAGCGCACTAAAATCCTGGGGCTTGATGCGCACAACACCGTCCAAAGCTTCGAGCACGCTCTCCAATGCCTCCTTGCGTTCCTTCCATTTGGCAGAGGAGACTGGCTCCGAAATGTCTGGGAGCTTGACTGCCACCGGATCAGCCAGGGAGTAAGCGTCCAGGGCCTCCATTTCTTCGGGTTCTGTGCCGTCTGCACCTCCATCGCCTCCTTCGGCCTCGGCCTCGGCGGCCTGTTCCTCAAGAATACGAGGCACGCGCGCCGGTTTGAGCGTCTCTACAGCGGCAAATTTGGGATCCAACTCTTTAAGCAAAGCCGGCTTGGCTTTGGCAAGCGCAGCATCAACGGCAGCGCGTCCAAACACCCCGCACAAGGCCAAGGCCAACTGGGTGGTTTCGGTACGGACATTGCGGTCTGTTTGCGTAAACAACTTTTCGAGAATTTGAAGAGCAGGTTTAGGGGGCAGAACACGGCCAAATGTAGCGTACAACGCCCTCAAATTAGCCACTGCCGCCGCTACTGCCTTGGGCGATTTGGTTTGGGTGGAGGGCACCAGCGGCTCCACAATTGCTGGAGGATTGGCTGACCCAGCGCAAAGTTCTTGGCAGCACACTTGAAAGACTTGTTTTACGCTTGGCTTGGCTGCAGCACACGCCTTTTCTGCCATGGGCCCCAAGAGGCCATCACGCAGCGAATCGACTGCGGCGGGGGCCGCAGCCTTGGCATAATTGGCAACGCACGCGATTCCGGCCTCTAGAGCAATAACATTCGCGTCGGTCGCGGCGGTTTTGAGCCGCGGGGCCCACTCGCGCATGGCCTGCTCATCGTGGGCGGCAAACAGCTCGCCCACCTGTGTGTATGCGTTTTTGCGCGCGTTCCATTTGCTGTGGCCCCATTGCTGCTCCAACGGCAGCGCCAACACGTCCTCGTCGTCCATAAAATATCAATAATAAACACTCAAACGCGGCTGACCAAACCTCGCCGACCTGGAAACTCCCAACCTGAAACACCCTCCGGCGCAGAAAGCGCTGTTCGCTGTTGCTGTTGCCCGATGGATGAGGATGTGCGGCTGACCCCAAAGGTCTCAAACGCCATCATTTACTCCACTTTGGGCATTTTCCTCGCAGTAGGAATCGTCACTGGCTTTGCTATCCGTAAAAAGGGCGAATACTTTGGCGCCCATACTAATCGCAACGGCTTCTTTTTGGCGCTCAACTTTTTGGCTACCGGCTTGGGCAGCACTGTTTTGACCACATATCCCCAAGCAGCAGCCTACGCAGGCCTCCAGGGGGTGCTGGTGTATGCCCTAAGTACGGCGCTGCCAATGTTTGCCTTTGCATGGCTGGGGCCGCGTATTCGGCGTGAACGACCTGACGGATTCGTGTTTACCGAGTGGGTATTCTGGCGTTATGGAGCTACCTGCGGCGCTGTTTTCTCCACTTGTACAATTGTCACAATCTATTTGTTTGCCGCGTCGGAGCTGTCAAATATGCGCGAGTGCCTGCAGAAAATTACTGGCAAAGACGAGCGCGGCGCTGTTTATGTTGAGGCGGCCTTTGTTGCTTTGTACCTCGCTCAAGGAGGGTTTGGAACCTCATTTTTCACCGATAATATCCAGAGTGCCACCATGCTGGTTTTGTGCGTTATTAGCGGCGCGGCAATGGCCTCGCACTTTGAGATTGAGCAGGAGCTCGTGGGCGAGTCGGGGCTACTTAAATCAAACAAACTCGGCTGGAAGATGCTCTACTTTTTGATGGTTGAAAGCGTCACAAACGACTTTTTGTTGGCGGGGTTTTGGATGCGCACGTTTGCCGCCCGCAACACAACACAGCTGTTTATCGGGTGCACTATTGCTGCAATTTTGTTGTTTGTTATTTGTTCGGTTACGGGTGTTGCCGGAATGATGGCTATTTGGTCGGGGCTCGTCAACCTGCGCTCATCCAACCTTTACTCGGAATCCCAGCTGGCCTTTTTCGATGTTTTGATGCCAATGCCAACATGGGTCCATGGGATGGTCATTGTGCTGCTTTTAAGTATGAGTATCTGCACGTTTGACTCGCTTGCTTCCTCGCTTGTTACCACAATCCACAACGACCTGTTTCGCAACCGGATCCGCCTCATCCACATACGGATCTTGACGCTGGTAATGATGATCCCCATTGTTGCATTGGCAATGGCTTCGCCAGATATTTTGAGCGTGTGCGACCTGCTGGCAGTGGCCATTATTCCAACCCTTTTTCTAGGGTTGTCCAAACGGTTCTACTTTGTCTCGGGGCTGGAACCAATTTGCGGGCTCGTGGGTGGTGTCTTGTCGGTTTTCGTTTATGGATGCATCTACTATGGCTCAGCGCAAAAGGGGCTCGACTTGTTGGTGCTCAATAACGGAATTTACACTGATGATTGGGGGCCATTTGGAATCTTTGCCGTGGCCCCATTCGGCTCATTGCTGGGCGGGTCCCTAGGGTTTTTTATGCGGTTTGTATACTTTTGGTACACTAGAGGCCGCGCATCTTGCGTGTTTGACCGTGATCACCCTCACTGGGACCACCGGGCCTCTGAATACTTTCAAAGCGAATATTACCGCTTCCACAAGCCCAAAATCTGGCTCACCATCAACTGGTTCTTTTTGACTGCGCCTGAATACAAGAAAAAAGATGATTCAAGTTCCACCGATGAGAAGCAAAAGCCGGAAAGTACGCAAGACAGCGTCGCTTCGAATGGCCAGAGTATCGACAACCGCAGCCTCTCGAGCTGAGCCTCAACCTCACGGGTTGAATATTTATTGTACTTATTTATTGATTTTAGTTCAGATCGAGGGAGTCACGTTAGCCGCTGGACAAGATAGTAAATGGCTGCACCAATTATATGTAAAGTGCGTGTCTGTGTGGCAGTATTTAATTCACTATGAGCGACTCGTCCGACATGAGCGCCGTCTCGCCCGCCACCAGTGCCGGCCTCGTGTCCGACATGAGCGGTAGCCCACACCCCTCGCCATTCATCAACACCCCCTCCGTCCACGATAGTGTTCTCGCCCAGTACCGCCAAGTACTTGCCGATAGCGGTCTGTCCGCCTGCCCGATTCACTACTTTTACTATGCGTCGCTGTGTTGAGCCCTCAATCAACAACACTGATCTAGAGCTCCAGGCTGTACTTGACATCGCGCGGTTCTATCCCCTCATTTATAAATTTGTGCGCTTGGCCAAATTGGAATGGTGGACAAAGCTCTCGTTTTGCAGACGGAACGCAGAAACAACCTGAGCCACGCGCCTCATCTTGTTAAAACCTTTGTCTGTGAGGTTTCAACTGGACTAAACTTGCAAGACTCTGGCTTTTGAGATCTTTCTGGCCATGCTAGCTCGCGCCGCCCAAAGTGTTCAGGGCGCAAATATAGCCAAGCCGCCCGCAACGCCGCCAAGACCCCAGGTAGTTCACATGTGACTGTCGCCAAGTTATGTAGTATTATGATTTATTGATAATTGCGGCCATTTGGTGCCCCGAGCTGTGCCCTAGACCTAGCACTTGGTTCTAGGGCGCGAGATTGAACGAGACCTATGCGCCGCTAAATGAGTTTAGTATATATTAGTCCTTGTTTTCAAGCTTGAAGCCCCAAGCCTCCTCGCCGGGCCTGGTCTCGTAGTACTTTTTCAAGTCAATGCCGTGGTGCTCGTGCTTCACGAGGTTAAACCAGGGGAACACGGCGAGGTCCATAAAGGAGTATGTGGAGTTTGAGGCGGCGACGCGGCGCAGCCACGAGGGAAGTTGGCCCTCATCGTGGCCGTAGGCGCTCTTGCCGGCCGCCAATCTGCTCTTGATCTCGTAGCGGTCGAGCTTAACCTCGCGAGCGTTCTCGCGCTGACCCTGAAAGCGCAGGCTCGAGACGGCGTACTGGTTGAGGAAACCCGCGATGAAACCGAGGCCAACGCCCCATCTCATCATACGTCCGCTCAAGTGGAACTTTTGAAAGCCACTTTGGCCGTAGGAGCAGGCGCCCAAAAATGCAGGGCCACTGGCGGTGAAAGCGCCGACCGCAAGCCAGTCGCTGGGCCTGAAATAGCCCACAACACGCTGGAAATGCGGGTCGGTGTCGATGATCTCGTGCTGAGCGTTGTGAAGAACGAGATTTTGTGACATTTGATGAACTTCGATTGGTGAGCAGCCTCCATGACAAACTCACTCTCCTGGATGAGTCAGCGGCTCAGCGTGCTCAGCGAGCTCAGCGATCAAGCCAGGCCAACGCCAACGCCAAAGCTAAAGTGCCAAAAAATCGAGCACTCCAAACTCCCACCTCACTTTTTTTCCAATGTCCCCACTCTGGCTAGGGCTCTTAATTGTACCGTTTGCATACTTGATTGTGTTTGGTCGGTCTATGGCACCGCTCGAAACCCCGCGCAAATGGATTGAGAGCCACCTCCGTACCCTGGGCTACCTGGTGCCCCTTGTTTATTCAGGTGTAGTGGCGATGTTTTTTTGGATGTTTGACCGTGATGTTGGCCCTTCCTTGACGCTGCCACACCTTTGGCTTTGTCGCATTTTGTACCTGCTTCCCTTTTCGTCAATGGCCCTTTGCGTCTTTAGCGACCCCGGGATTGTGGATCGCTTAAATCATGCGGAGGCTCTGGCAAGGTACCCTTTTGATTTTATTTTGTTTATGCCTCACCGCGAGTGCCGCACGTGCCTGTTTGAAAAACCCGCGCGCTCAAAGCACTGCAGTGTCTGCAACGTGTGCGTTGAGCTCAGCGACCACCACTGTATATGGGTCAACAATTGCATTGGCCGGCGCAATTATCGGTGGTTTCTCTACTTTTTGGCCGCCCACTGCTTTATTTTCGCCTATGGATTTTGGCTCAGCGCCCCGGTCGTCTGGGCGGCCGCTCAGGGGCCTACCCTCATGGCCCGCGTGCGCAGCAGTATACGCGCAAATGAGTCTGCAGTATGCATTGTTGTTGTTTGTGTGCTAATTGGCCTAATAACTATGGCGTTCACAGCCTATACTCTCCAGTTTATCCATGTGGGCTCAACCTCAAACGAAAAGGACAAGTGGGACGATGTGGGCGACCTGATTGAGGATGGCGATCTTTATCATTATCCAGGGCACCCTATTGTGCTACAAAAAATTGGAACTGGGTTCAATCGTCAACTGAGACCCCACGAAAAGGAGGCCGTGGGCGACGCGCAGCCGGTCCAAGTGCAAGGATTTGGGGATATTATAAACATCTACGACCATGGATTCCGCGAAAACTTGAGGCGGCTGCTCAAAGCAGAGTAATTTCGACTTCCCTCCGATCACTAATGGCACCTCCATTTATCCAGTTGCTGTCCAACGATGGCCACCGGTTTGTGATCACGCGTGAGGCCGCAATGGTCTCGGGATTTCTCCGAGCATCGCTCGGCAACTCGGCGTTTGAGGAGAGCAAAACGGGGATCATCCACCTCGATTTTGACTCGGCTGTTTTGAGCCGCGTGTGCGACTATTTCTATTTTAATTTGCAATTCAAGGGCGGCGAAGCCACAAAATTCGATGTGCCACCTGCTTTGGCCCTCGAGCTGCTTGTGGCAGCCGACTACCTCGACACCTGAAAGGTCTCTTCGGAGCTTGATTTTTCTTTGCCTCACGGGGCTGTGTAACTCTACGACTCACGATCTATAAATATTAACATACCTCCAGCGGCGGCGGGATCTCTGGAATCGATCCGAGACTGAAACTCATCGCCTCAAATGCCTTGAGATCTTCGGGCGAGATGGCATCAAGCTTGGGCTGAGGGTTGTCTCCAGGGCCCTGGACATATGCTTTGTGGCCTTGAGAGGCAGAAGCGCTGGACGCAGAGCCAAATGCGCCGCCTGCGCTGCTTCCGAATGCATTTTGAGTGCCAAACGGCGACGAGGTCGAGGCAGAATTTTGGCCAAACGGCGATGATTGGAACGCATTGCCAGGCTGTGCAGCAGGCTGTGCAGGCTGAGCAGGGGCCGAGCCAAACGGAGAAGACTGCGCCGGCTCAGGCTTTGACTCGGCCAAAGCGGCAAACTGGTTACCCGATGATCCAAACGCGTTTTGGGGCTTGGAATTGGCGTTGCTCGAACCAAACGCACTGGAACCAAACGCATTGTTGTTTGAGCTCTGGTTTGTGCTGCCAAAGGGGCTCGAATTGTTTGTGTTTGTAGTGCCAAAAGGGCTCGGGTTGCTGGCCGTATTAGGTGCTGTGTTGTTGCTGTTGTTGTTTGTGCCAAACGGACTCGAGTTGCTAGCGCCAAACGGGCTCGGATTGTTGTTATTGGTTTTGCCAAACCCGCCAAATGCGGTGTTGCTGGTGTTGGCGTTTGAGTTGGCGTTACTGCCGAATGCATTGTTGCCAAACGCGCTCGAGTTTGCGCTTGTATTTGCTGCCGAGTTGCCAAACGCACTGCCGGTATTGGAACCGCCAAATGCGCTGCCCGAATTTCCAAACGCCGAATTTGAGTTGGACGACGTGCCAAAAGCGCTGCCCTGGTTGGTATTACCCGAGCCAAACGCGCTTGTGTTTGCATTATTTGATCCAAATGCAGAGCCCGATCCGCCAAAGGCGCTGCCCGAGTTGCCAAAAGCCGATCCACTCGACCCAAATGCGTTGGTCTGAGGCGTGCTCTGGGTGTTGTTACCGCCGCCAAAGACGTTTTGCGTAGTTCCAGTAGATCCAAATGGATTGGATTTGAATGCACTAAAGGGCGAACTGCCTGCAGTACCGCCTCCAGTTAGAGATGTGTTTGGCGAGGATGTAGCGCCTGCTGCGGCGCCAAAGGCGCTGTTTCCGTTGCCAAAGGCGTTTCCTCCCGACCCAAACGCCGAGTTTCCATTTCCAAAGCCACCTCCACCCGAGCCAAACGCCGAGTTTCCGTTGCCAAACATGCTGCTGACTGGAGGGCTTCCTCAGGGCGTACCTCGTCGGGCCAGGGGGACGGTCCAAACCGGCGTCGAATTGGGCCCAGGGAGCTATAAAAAGCGATTTTCGTTGGCTAGCGCTATGAACAGCCAATACCAAAAATAAAATTATTTTCAACTTAAAAAGGTTCACGTGCATTTAGGGAAGGGTCCATGCAGGAACTATGCACCCCACAGCTCAATACTCCCACCCGCTCCAGTCTCACAGGCATAAAATTAGACTTTTTTTCTCCATGTTAAGGCTCTATCCACAGGCCCTCAAGGCACTTGAAGGCGTGCATTATGTGCCATTTATAGCGCGATCGACAGATGACCACATCCTGACCTCAGACATCGTCGCCTAAAATGGAAGCAGTAGAGAGAGGACTTGGAAACCAGATTTTGGGTCAGCCCCAGCGTGACTACAACCACGCAGACGACAGCCAGTACAGGCAGCTTCGTGATCAAGCCCAGAAAGAGCAGGATCAGGCCCAAAAGCTTAGCCACCAAAGCCAAACTGCGTTTCAGAGCGGCGACAAGGCTGAGGCGCACCAGCTGAGCGAGCAGGCCAAGCAGCACCGCTCAAAGGCTGAGGATCTCAATGTTCAGGCCGCTCAGTGGGTTTTCAGAGCCAATAATGCCGACTCAGGTCCCGACGAAATTGACCTCCACGGCTTGTTTGTTAAGGAGAGTCTCTCTGCGCTGGATGCCCGTATTCATGCTGGCCAGCAGCGGGGCGAGTCTGTTTTGAAGGTTATTACCGGCAAGGGTATCCACTCGCAGTCGCACGTGTCCAAGCTCAAGCCTGCCGTTGAAGAGTATTGCGATAAGAATGGCCTCAAGTGGCAGGTTGACCAAAAGAATACGGGCGTTGTAGTCGTTCAGCTTGGCCAGGCCCAGGCCCAGGGTTATGCCCAGCCTCACCAGGCCCAGCAGGCCCAGGGCTACAGCCAGCCTCAACAGGGCCACAACCAGGGTTACTACCAGAACCAGAATCAGAATCAGGGCTACAACCAAAACTACAACCAGAACCAGAACCAGAACTACAATCAAAACTACCAGAACCAGGGCTACAACCAGAACCAAAATTACAACCAGAACAACAACCAAAACAACAACCAGGATTTGGTCAAAAAGATCAAAATGTACATCAACATTTTCAAGCAGATCAAACGCGCTTTGCAGGGCTGCCTTTAAGTTTAATTGTATTTATAGTGTTTCCTAATTGATCCCTAATACCGAGGTGGTGCACTACGCGCTGCGTCAAACGATGCTGCCCTTATTCCACGACTATGGCTGCGCCGCTGAGCTTGACACGGACGTGTCGGCAAACTCAGCGGGGTTGTCACTAGAGCACGCGGACTCCGAGTCGTGCTCGCCCTGGTCCAGCTGTTCGTGCAAAATTATCTATATACAATCATGAATCGTGAAATACGCTCTCTGTCTTGGCCAACACGCTCTGACCAATCTCAATAGTCTTTTTCAAGCTCTCGCTGGGCTCAAAATTGTCACGGTATAGGTTGGGCAAAAATAGGGTCAGCGCGCTCTGAATTTGTTTTTCATTGCCGGATTTTACCACCATAGCCATGATGGTGTCAATGTACAGGCTGGGTAGGTCCACAAGCATACAGGCCTTCTCGAGAAGCCTCCACATGACGGTCCAGTACCCGGTGTTGATGAGAGCCGCACAGAGCGGGACCAAAATTTGCGGTTGCACAAACAGGCTCTGAGACTCGATGAGTGACAAAATTTGTGTGAACCGCGGATCCAAAAACCCCTGGGGGCGCGCAGACGGCGTGGGGTCGGCAAGTGCGCTTGAGGGCGTAATGCTCTGGCTGCTGGGGGCCACAAATGCACGCCACAGTACCAAAATAGCCTGATCTGTCAGGAGGAGCTGCCCACGGGGCCGCGTAATGAGGTTACACAGTTCCAGCACCGCTTTGGCCTTTTCGTTGCACACGACCTCAAATTGCTTTGTGGACTCGGGCGTGACCCGCATGTTTTCAAACTCGGGCGATTTGTGGTAGGTTATGGCCGCAAGCAAGGTCTTGAGGTCCTTGGTCCCAAAGGTAGTGCCCTCAATTAGCTGGTCACGCACCCATGAAATAAGGGACTCGAGGGGCTCGCCATTGATGTGTGAGAGCACCGTGGCGTCAAGGTCGAGTGCGCTGGTAGTAGTTGCGGCTTTTTGCGCGGCGGCTTTGGTACTGTATTGGCGGCTACTCCCCGGGGCACCCCCCGAGGTACCCCCCGAAGTACCTCCAGTTTTCGGGTCACTAAAGCCCTTCCAAGGAACTTCACGAGACTCGGGCTCAAAATCCTCGGGCTCCTCAACCAAACTCTCGAGATCAAGCAGCTGGCGCTTGTCTTCTGTCATTAGATGCACATAAATATTCTTGTTTGTGTCCACCACGATCCAATCACCAGTTTTTTGCTGCAGGGTGGGGTCGACCTCGATCGCAGGCGCATAACTGCGCTGCCGTTCTTGTCTGCGCCGGGTGCGGCGGCGCCATGTGCGAATAAAGTTGCTGCTTAGGGTGCCTTCAATGTCGGCCTTGATGCCCTCCGACTTGAGCCAGCTGCGCAGTTCCTGGGTTGCTCGGCCGAGGTGCCTTGATCCGAGGCCGGTTCCGAGTACCATAATACCGGGATTGCTCGGTTTGTCGCGGGCATCGACGATTTGGAGGTCTTTCAGGCCGAGGTCGTCGGCCAGCTTTAGGCAAAGGGGCTCGAGCTGTTGAGGGGCATCGGCCGGCAGCTCGAATTTTGAAGCTTGTTTAAGCTGTTGTGCGGTCTCGGCAACATACCACGGGCGCACGGCCTTGGTGCTAAACCCCTTCAAGGCTCGAAGGCTCATGTAAGATTTTAATTTCATGGAGCTGAGATTGCAAATCAAGCAATGGGAGCGTGATTTTGAGAAATCTAGCGGCCGCAAGCCGCAGCAAGACGATATCAAGGCCAATCCCGAGATTTACCAACTTTACAAAAAATATAAACGCGAAAAGCAGGCCGCGTTAGGCGCTAAAGACCCGAAAAAGTCAAAGTCCAAGCCCAAGCCAGACCCCAGTGAGGCCGCAAAAGAGGCCGCAAACTCTAAAGAACAAGCCGCTCCTGCATCCCCACAGCCTCGAGAAACTATAGAGTCACCACCTGGAACACCAGAACCGCCTCAACCCCTAGAAATTCTGCCCACGCCTCAGCTGGGTGGCCGTACCCTGGGCCTGTTTGACCTAAAGATGACCCCCACAAAGACTCCTCAGCGCCAAATTCAGGTGGCTACGCCAACTTCACGACGAACCCCAAGCTACCTAAGGCAGCGTGACTCGCCAATGAAGTCGCCCATGCGCGCTCGCCGCCGCTACAAGTCGATCAGCGAGCTCAGCTCCAAATTTGAGGATGAAGCACCGACTATGAGCCTGGACGAGATTGCCAAATTCTCGCTGGTTTCTGACCCGTCCAAGGACAAGGATACACAAAAGGATAATGAGGGTGCTCCAGACAAGAAAAAGAAGTTTAAAAAGGCCGTTATCCGCCCAGTTCTTGAGAGCGATGTTCCCGTCACCTCCAAGGCTGGCGACAATTTCCAACGCCTAAACATTCAAAAGCGCGGGTTCAAGGGTAAAAAGAGGTAGTCTATTTATTAAATAATGCATTAGATGTGAATACACACGCCCGGGCTCACGCTCCCTCAAGCCATGAGCAGCTTGAGCATACCCTCGACCCTCTGGGCATCGGTTGCATGGTCGACCTGGCCACTCACCTTGCTCTTCAAGTCCGCCACAAGGTTAGTGAGCACCAAACTGTTTTCAATCACCTCGCTAAACTGGTCAATCACGGCACCAACCCAGTCTGTGATGAGCTCCACGCACCGCACATCGTGCACGTGCTTGGCGCACCACTTGAGCAACGGTTCCAGCCCGTCCTCGTCCCGGTTGGAAAGCGCAATCTGGACTTTACCACGTTTGCGCAGCTCTCCAAGAACCATCATTGTCTGCTCGGGAGTGACGCCAGAGGTAAAGGCAGAGTCGAGGCCCTCAGACCACTTGAACGCTCTGACATATTTTTCATAGGCCTTGAGACGCGACTGTAACTCGTTTGAGGGCTTGTTTTGCGACTCGTAAACCTGCGACTCGAAGTCACCGCGGTACTCGGCACCACGGATCATGCGAGCAAAATTGCCGCTCTTGGCGGTTTTGGGGGTGGTCTTTTTGGCACCCGCAGCCTGTTTGCGAGTCCGCACACTCATCAAACCGGTGGTCAAGCCAGCAGCAAACGTCTTGTGGTCGTCGCTCACGCCGGCACTTAGCACAGGGCCGCCAAACTTCCAGCCAAACTGAACCTTGTAGTTGGGGTCATTGTGGTCAATCACCTTGACGTGGCCATCAAGAGAGCCGGCCAAGAAGCCAGACGAGCCGGCAGATGCAAGGCACGTCACGGTCTTTTGGAAGTTTGTGAGGCTGCGCAGCTTTTTGCCAGCAGCCAAGTCCCACACCTTGATTGTGGGACCACCGCTCGAGATAACAGTCGAACCATTCAGGCTCAAGACAGAGTCCACAGGCTCACCCTGCTCAAACGACATTACAGCGTCATTACCCACTCTAGGATCCCATAGTCTCACCACACCATCGTAACAGCCGCTCATAACTAGAGGACCAGCAAAGCAAGCTGTGCGCACATAGTCGTCGTGATCCTTGAACTCTGCCACCGGCGTGGGGCTGGTTAAATCCCAAAGACGCACGACGCGATCATCAGAGGCACTAAGCAGCGTCCCGAGAGCGGTCGGATGAAACTTCGTAACATGCGTGGGGTGGTTCGTAGGCTTGAGAGTAACCAAAACACTGCGGGAATTGACATTAAAGGCCTGGATCAGCCCCGTTCCGTCACCGGCTACGAGCATCTTACCATCGTGCCTAAACTCGCCCGAATACACCGTATCCTTGAATCTAGCAAAAGTTTTCTCGATTTGCTGTGTTTTCGAGTTCATAATTTGGATGCGCGTCGAGGAAGTGAATGCGAGGTCGCCCGAAATGGGGTTAAAGTGGATGTGGTCGATCGCATTGTTTTCCTTAACCAAGAGCGGGGCCTTAAATGACTTCCAGTAACGCTGCTCGGGCGTTGTAGCGTCTGGCAAAGCCGCCGAACGGGCAGGCTGGATTTTGGGCAGCACCGCACTCATGTTTTGTCAGAAACTTTTTGAAATTTTTTTGAAACTACCTCTCTGACCCGGAAAAGGCCCAAAAATTAAATGCAAAAAAACCGACTCATTGCAGTAATTGGAAACACAGGGGTGGGTAAATCCAAACTTGCAATCGAGCTCGCCAAAAAATTTGAAGGGCAGGTCGTTAATGCAGACTCTCTGCAAGTGTATCGCGGGGCCGATATCATCACAAATAAGCACCCAGTGGAAGAACGCGAGGTTCCTCATCACTTGCTCGGCCATGTCGATTGGAACGAGCAGTATACTGTCAAACATTTTGAGCAGGAGGCAACACCTCTTGTGTCCAGCCTCAATGCCCAAGGGGAGCTGCCTGTACTGGTTGGCGGTACTCATTACTACATTCAGAGTCTTATTTCAGAGGAATTGATTGGCGAGCTTGGCGCAGATGTGACGTCAGAGCAATTGGCGGTGCTTGACGACCCCGCCAAGGTCTCCTCAACCCTGCAGCAGGTAGACCCCAAAATCCTCCAAAAGTTTCACCCTAATGATACGCGGCGTCTGCGCAGGGCACTGGAAATTTACTACACTACTGGCAAGCTCCCAAGCGTGATATATGCATCACAGTCGACGACCGTGTCTGCAAAGTACAATGTACTGATCTTCTGGGTCCATTGCGATCGTGAAGTCCTCAACAAGCGATTGGACGATCGAGTGGATGAAATGATGACCCAAAACCTGCTGGGCGAGATCAAGGAGCTCAACGACTTTTACTCCTCCGGGGTACCCCTCAATACCAGTGTGCTCCAGGCCATTGGTTTTCGACAGTTTTTACCCTGGATCAAGAACCCTAGTGACGCCACGCTCAATGACAGTTTGACGGCAATGAAGTCGGCTACTACACAGTATGCTCGCAAACAAACCAAATGGATCATCAACAAGTTCTTCCCCTATCTGGATCAAATAGGTGCGCGCTACGCAGTGGTAGATTCTACTAATCTTGACTGGCAAGGCATGAAGGACCGAGCCTTCAAAATCACCCAAGAGTGGCTCGACGGAAAGCAAGAGACGCCGCTTCTCTTGGACAATATCGAGTGTGGCCGTAAAGCTGCTGCCTTTGACTGGGTTCGCAACGAGTGCGAGTATTGTGGGGTGACTGTTGTTGGAACAGAGGCGTGGAACGTGCACCTGGGGTCAAAGCAGCACCGGTACAAGTATCGCGCTGCCACACAACCAGAGCCAGAGTATAAAAAGCGGATCAGAGAACGCAAAGAGCAAGAAGAAAGGGACAAGCAAGTATAGTGCCAAGTGCAAGCTTCCTCAAGTGCCTGTCTTCAATGCTCAGTATTTATAGACTTTTGTAGCTTTGAACTACATTATGCGATGTTTGGCTCACTGTTGCGAGGTTTGTCCCGCCCAACCCATTGACATTTAAGTTTAGCTCAAATCCACGAGTCGCTTTACGCAGTTTTAATAAGTGGCGCCATTTTGGAGCCCATTGATCTATACAAAGTTGAGCACACTAGCCTGCACTTCTTAGCCGCGACCAAACACTACACCGCGGACGACAGAGTAAGGTTCATAGGTTTGGAGGCAATTATTGAGAGGGAATACAAGCAGCAAAATGCCCTTTTGGTAGAACCAGGAAATGTTCATCGTGTGATGATCGTAGTCCTCGCCAGCGCCGGCGGACCTGCGACACCCTGAATTTCACTCAGTGTATCACCTGCAGCATTCTTCAACAGTCTAGTGAAACTCTATTGCCACTTCGTCGGCTGTCCTCTGCACTCTGTCTCTCTCGAAAGGTATGGAGTTCTTGATGAACCCACGAGAAAAACGCTAGCACACTTTTGCCGAAAATGGGGGGTTGCAACTGAAAAGGAAAGAAAAAATTGTGAATTGATCTTGAGAGTAGTGCAATTCAATGGGCTTCAGCTCCAGTATGCAGCAAAAGTGTTGCAAAATGATGAGGCTTTGGTGGCCGAGGCTCCGTGGGAGAATCCTCTCGCGCTCCAGCATGCCACAAAGGACTGTTGCAGCAATTGTTTTTGCTGAAAATGTACTTTTTGCGTGAAGAGGCAGGCGTGCTGTTCCTTGACCTGGTCACGCGCTGGGCTAGATATAAATAGTTACATACTACTCAAACTTGATTCCCATTCCCGAAGTCCAGACATTATCCTTTGGCGCTTGGGGCGAGCGTGGTGCCGGCACCGGTGCGGGCTCTGATTCTGGCTCTAGCTCGTGCTCGTACTCGTGCTTGTGCTCGTGCTCGTGTTCGTATTCAGGCTCAGACTCAAACTCGGGCTCATACTCGGGCTCAGGCTCGGGGCGGCGTTCAAGCTCTGAAATCTTGCTCAAGAGCGCATTGTAAAAGTCACGGCCCTCATTCAGATTTGCAGAAATGGATTCGTACTGGTGGGCAGCCGTTTGCAGAGAGTCGATGGCCTCCTCGCGAGCGCTCGATCGGGACGCTGTTTCGGCTTTCTTCTGGCCAAACACAGCCATTTTCTCCCTGAGCTCGTCGATGAGGCGTTGCTGCTGGCTTTTACTATGATCCACAGCGCTCACATCCTGGTCAAACTGGGTAACTTTGGAGTTGTAGACCGGCTCCAGCTGGTTGGGATCGGTGATGGGGGTCTGGGAAGATGCAATGAAATCGTGAATGGGGGTGCTCAAATCAATGGAACGCAGCTTGGCATTGAGGTAGGCAATTTTATCGCGGCGTTTGGACGCCAGCGACTCGAGCTGCTGCACGGTGGCCAGCACTTTTTCTGAGGCGAGCTGCAGCGACTGTGAAACCCGTGAATGGCCTGAAGAAGGCACAAACGTCTCAATTGCCGCATACCCCTGGCCCAAAACCCCAATAAGGTACTGACTGCTGTTGATTTTATCCTGCAGCATCTCGTCGCTACGGCTGGCAGTGGCGATGTAGTCGAGTAGTCCACTCTTTTCCATCGAATCTGGCAGGCTCACGAGCCGCTGCTTAGCCTGAACTTGCAACTTTTTGTTTTCATTTAGGAAAAATTGAATACTTTCGACGCCTCCTTTGCTCTGGATCGCCTCTGATTCGCGCACAAGCGCCTTGGGGATACTGTCGGGCTCTGTGATGTATTCGAGAGATGCCGGCAGCATATACTCTGCAAAGACATCAGTCTTTTGCTGATTGAGTTTTTCAAGCTCATCAATAACAAAATCCTTGACGTATTTTTGCAGCCGCTGCGAATAAGCTTCAGGGGCGTGGTGCACGGCAAACGGCAGCAATAGAGTAAACAAGGTACGTCCAGGAATGTCGGGGTGCTTTGGCTTGGCGCTGGACATGGCCTGAGGCATGGCTGGCCTTGAGGGAACGTCCTGGAGATAAAGCAGATCATTCTCCTTTTCGGCGCTGCGGCAGTCTGAGTCGACCCGGCCAAGCAGTGCATCAACCTTACTTCGCAGCTGTTGGCTGGCGTAGCGGCCCAGGGGCTCCTTGAGCAGCTGCTGGGCCTGCTGGAGGCGTGCGACCTGCTCGCCATACTTGTGAGCCTCGAGGCAAGCCACACTCTGGCGATATTGGGCAATAGCACTAAACAGAATACGTTTAGCGGCAATATCGTCGCACCATTCTGCCTTGAGCTGCGGAACCTGGCGCGTCAGGGTTTCTGCCTTTTGGCACGCTTCGGCCACTCCTGCGGCCAGTTTGGCCAGCAACGAGCTCTTTTGATCACGTTGCGCAGCCCAAAAGCATTCTTGAGCCTGAGCCAAGCACAGTTCACGCAAAAATTTGAACGTGGGAAGGTCCAAACCAACCATCTCGAGAGGCTTGGCTGCCAACAGGTCAAAACAGCCTGCCGCCAGCTGGAAATTTTGGTACGCGGTCTTGTAATCGGCATTGACCTGGGTATAGCGCGCTCCACAGTTGTACAAGACGTTTACCGCATCAAACCAAAGGGTTTTGGCCAAAAGCAGTTTGTTTGAGTGACCGAGGCTAGAACTCCAGGAAAAGTTTACCACATCGCCTGGAAATTTCAGGGAGATGTTGCGAATCAAGCCAAAATACGCAAGAAGCGGCTCCACTGGCCCACTTTGCACGGCCTTAATCGCCGCAGACCGGGCCTCTGCCAGGGCCTCACAATCGTCCACGTAGGGCGCGCTGGTTTGGCCAAAGTTTTGCTGGATGTACTCCACCAACGCATCCTTGAGGGGTACTTCGCCGCCCTGGCGGACCGGCACCTCGAGCAAGAAGCAATCCATTACTACAAACTTCAAGTTTGCTATGATTGAGCCTATTGATCTAAAAAAGGACGTGGGGGCAGGAGGCCCCGAACAATTGACTGGCGAAAAGAAACCAGGCGTTGTCAAGGTTCCATTTGCTCGTGTTCACGGCCGTGGTGGCGGCCACGGACCTGTCGTGCACAAACTGCACGTTGAGCCTCAGGAGCACAAGGAGGCCGGCAGCGACGAGGAGAGCTCTAAAAACAAGAATAAATAAATAACGTACATCAATTGACCTGAATTTATCTGTGGGACGCATGCCACGACTGCTTGCGCGGCTGCTGGTGGCTTGCGTCCATGTCGGGCCCCTGCTTTCTCTTTGCAGACCCATTGGGGCCCCTGTCAGAGTTCCCGTTGGATCCATAGGTAGCACCGCCAGCCGAGCCGGCCAAGAGTGGGTTAAAGTATCCCAATGGCAAAATATTGAATGCTGTGGCCGAGGGAGCTCCTGGACCTCTGGGTCTATCCTGAGGTGGTGGCGTGGAAGATGGGCCAGATTTGGCTTTCTTTCCCCCTTTTTTGGGCTGGGCCTGGGCCCGGAGCTGCGGCTGAGGCCTGGGCTGCGACTGGGGCCTGGCCTGAGACCGGGGGTGAGGGGGAGTCTGGGTAAGCCCGTTGGTCTGCTGGCGGTGGTCTTGAGCTCGCTGGGATCCCCTGTGAGGTTCCCTCTCGGCTTCCCTCTGAGCTCCCCGCTGCGGTTCCCTGTGTTCCCTCTGGGCTTCCCGTGGGGCCTCGCCGTCTGCCAACTGAGCGGCTGCTCGCCGACCCTCTGGCCAGCTCGCTCGCAGAGCCTCTCGCTCAGCCGCATTCCCGCTCTTCTTCAGCTCTTTGAGCCACTCTTGCCGCTTTGGCTTGTTTTCTGGACAGCTTGACGGGGACGTTTCCCTGAGCCTTGGGCTGCCCCTGCCCAGGTTGCTCACGACCATCCACTGGTCCACTCGCCTTGGGCGCGGTCTCGGGGCCGCCTCATGCACAGCAGACCGAGCTTTTTGAATCAGGCTAGAAAATAATAGATCTGTCTTGTCTGACGCTGTAACAAAGATCCTCGAGTAAATCGACCATATGTTGCACCGATCTCGCCTGTTTGCATGCCGCCATGAAATATTTGCGCACAATCAGCTCCACTT
The DNA here is from genome assembly GCA_022577855.1 of Wickerhamiella azyma. Classification (NCBI taxonomy): domain Eukaryota; kingdom Fungi; phylum Ascomycota; class Dipodascomycetes; order Dipodascales; family Trichomonascaceae; genus Wickerhamiella; species Wickerhamiella azyma. The sequence goes on from JAKISA010000002.1 coordinate 171,419, forward strand.
CAGCAGTTGCATCGTGCTTTGCGGCGTCGGATGCGGCGTCTGATCTAGGTTCTTCTTGAGACGCTCTAAAGGGCCCTCTGGGGTTTAGTCCCAACCCTACTCGAGGACCCTCGGGAAAAGATTCTGCATAGCGATAAGGTCCATTCACATCGTCGATTTTGACCGAATCTAGGTACGGTAAATGGCTCGCGAAGATGGACGTTCATAGGCTCTTGGGGACGTTGTGCATTGTGCAGCCGAGGAATAATCAAGGAACTGTCTATCCAGGCTACTACAGGTTCCCTATGAGCAATTTGAGGCGGAGCGCCCAACATTTTTATCAGTGCCCCCTTCAGCTACTTTTTGAGCTTTCAGCCGCGTTGGGTTTACAATTGTGGATCCCTTTAAGACCCTGACCTGGCTCCCTCCCTGGCTCGCGCGCGGAGGACGCTTACTCATTACATTTTACCCCACACTTATGCCTAGTTTAGGGACCAAAATCAAGCGCATTGGGAGCCGCAAGCGCGATAAAAACAGCCCCCGTAACAGCTTGAGTGCATCTAGTGACCAGAGCTCTACATTGAGTGGCGAGCCTTCACTTGAACGGCCGTCCGAGCGTCCTTCGGAGCGGTCGCCTGCCCCCGCGCCGCAATTTGCGCCTCCTGCCACCCCGAAGGGAAGGGAACAAGCATCCCAGCCCGAATTTAAGAAGCCCTTCCCCTCGAGTTCAGAGTCAATTGACTCGCCGATGCCTCAAAGCTCGCTCGATAGGGCTACCCCAGAGCAGCCGTTGGAGATCAAGACTAGCGGCGGAAAGACGTTTGTTTTCAAGCCCAAACTGGCACTGTCCCAGCCGGCATCCCCCGCTGCTTCTCCGGTGGCCACAGGCGCCGCAGGGCCCAAAAAACACACTCAATTTGTGGAGCCCAGCAGGCCGCTCGAGCGCTCGGCCTCGCTTGCGCAGCTTGCTCGCGAAAAGAAGAGCTCGTCGTTCAACGATACGCGGCATTTCTACTCGACTTCTTCCTCGCTCAATGTGGAGCAACACGCGGCGCGGCCCTCGCTGTCGCGCAAGAGCAGCTACGCAGACGACCGCCGTGCGCTGGAGTACATGTCCAAAAAGGGCACCGCAGAGGGAAGCAACTTGTTGTATCGTACCGGCTCGCGCATTTGGGACGCAAACAAGGAGAGCGGCTGGTTTGCCTATGATGCCTCGAGCAGGATATCCAGCGGCAGGCCAAGCCGCCGCACCTCGGTAGCCGGCTCGGTGGCTGGCTCAGTGGAATCTGATGTTGATTCTGACTCGTCAAGTGAGGAGGATTTGCATCCTGGAAGGTACATGTCGCCCCAGCATTATGATGTGGACGACGAGGCCGAGCCCGAGTTTGCTGATTCGTACCTGATCAGAGCCGCCGACTGGTTGCTCGGGATCCCCCACGACTCGCCCATGACGCTGCGCAACAGCCTCAAGAAGCGGCCCAAGAAGCTGAGCTTGGGCGAGAAGCGGCGGTACCGCGAGGCCACTGTTACGGATGACCCGGCGTTTTTATTGGCGGCGTATCTTAGTTTAAAGGAATTGATGTAGTTATTTATGACATGAGGGGTGGGTCAGCGCTCTTGTGTGCCAAGCACAGGGCGTTGAGGGCGCCTGCCCTGGCTGCATGCTGTCGCATCGACCCGGGGGTGCCAGGGGAAGATGCCGCAGGGCCTCTTTACGCCCGTTAGATGAAACTTATGCAAAATAAATTATTTGAGGTTGCTGGCTTTGCCTGCCTTGGGATGCTTCTTTTGCACCGCGTTGGCGTTGGCCCCTGTAGCCGCCTTGGCCCCGGCTCTCGCCTTGGCCTTGGCTTTGGCCTCTGCCTTGGCCCTATTTTGAGCGCCTGGGTTGGTCGAAATAATATCACGTGCAACGGGAATAGTACGCTTCTTGCCGCCCTTGGCAAGCCACTCGGGCACATCGCACCCACTTTGGCGCATCACATTGGCTACCGCGTGCACACTCTCAAGATCCTGTTTGGTGTAAAAGGTGATGGCCTTACCCTTGCGCCCAGCACGACCAGTACGACCCACTCTGTGCACATACGACTGGGCATTAAGAGGAATATCATAGTTGATCACCAGATTGACGCCGTGGAAATCCACACCGCGACTCAGCACGTCCGTGCAAACAAGTACCCAAATATCACCGTTTTTGAAGCTGTTAACCGCCCGGTCACGCTGGCTCTGAGTCAGGTCAGAGTGAATCACGTCCACACTAACCTTGTCGTAGAGCAGCTCATTGAAAAGTGCCTTGGCACGCTCAATTGATTGGACAAATACCAGAATGGGCGGCACAACGTCACCTCCTTGCAGCATCTGGCGGATTCCAGTAAGTTTGCCCTGCTCATTGCCGCAAAAAACCAGCTTTTGCTCGACATTTTCCGAGGCGGCCTCCTTGAGACCAACAATGATGCGAATGGGGTCGTGCATGATGGAGGCTGCAAGCTCCTCAACATTTGCGGGCATGGTTGCCGAAAAGATTGCCTTGGTGAGGTTTGCAGCAGTACACGCGGCAATGATCTCATCGGTTTGTTGCACAAACCCATCGCCCAGGAGACGGTCACTTTCGTCCAAAATAAGGGTTTGCACTGTGCTCAAATCGATCATACCCTGTTGCACAGCCTCAATAAGACGTTGAGGGGTGGCCACAAGCAGGTGCATATTTTTCTTTTTCCCGGCATTATTGTTGCGCAGTTTTCCAATCATTTGCTTGTTGAGATGAGCAACCACCACACCGCGGGGAGCCAATTCGCATGCAACCTGGTATATTTGACCGCTAAGCTCACGCGTGGGAGTCACAATCAGGGCACCAAGGCCCTTGGTACCTTCAAGCTTGGACAAGATAGGAACGGTAAAGGCCAAAGTTTTACCGCTACCGGTAGGAGCACATGCAAGCAAATCACGGCCAGCAAGCAATGCGGGGATCGCTTCGGACTGAATGGGCGTGGGTTGTGAAAAGTTGTACTTGACCAAGTTAGACTTGAGGTTGTCTGAGAGACCTTCAAATGCTTTTAGGGGGGCAGGCACATCAGAACCCTTGATTTTGATGCGGTGAGTAGCTCTGTGATCGACCTCGGGCTCGGCTTGAGCCGCATTGGCCTGAGCCGGCTGAGCACGTTTGGGCTTGTGCTTGCCGAAAAAGTCTGTTGAGGCCTCTACTTTAGGAGCCTCTTGCTGAAAAATATCGAGCTGGTTTTTCTTGATTGATGCGCCTCTAGAAAGAAGTTTGAAAACGTCCATTTCTTTGAAGCTGTGGGAAAGTTGATTCAAGCTGGGTGAAAATTTCACTTTGTCATGCTCTTCAAACGGTCGATCTATGTCGCTCGTGGGCTGCGCAAGGAGCCCCATCTGTACATGAAAAGCCCTCTAGGGGTTGCATACCCCCCTAAGGCCGAGGCCCTGAGGCCCGTGCACGAGTTTCTCGGCGAGTTCAAGCTGGCCGACAATGTGGTTTTGCAGGCCGTCACACACAAGTCATTTGCCCACGGCAAGACCCCATACAATGAGAGGCTGGCTATTTTGGGCAAGGCGTTTGTGCAGCGAGAGGTTGCTCGTGCGATCGCCGAGGCTGAGATGGACGTCAAGGTCAATGCTCTTGACGTGACCACCAGCTCGCAAATTGTGTCTCAAATATCAAAAAAGAACAACCTTAATTCGGTGCTGTTTTGGAAGCCGGCCAATGACAGCCCCAAAACCGAGGCGACCGTGAACTCGAGCGTCGTGCACGCGCTGGTTGGCGCGGTTTTGCACGAGCATGGCGACCAAAAGGCACAAGAGTTCGTGAGTGAGCGGCTTCTCCAAGGCGACAGCTCGCTGTATGAGCTTGCATCCCAGCTGTACAAGGCGTAGAGCAAGGAGCAGGCTCCGTGTAAATAATGATATATATCGCATTGTGGGAGGGTGAGCTAGGGCCCGGATGGGATCTTTGCCGTTTTGTTTCTCGCCTGAGCAGCTCTATAAACTACAAAAAACTACAGAAGCAAAAGCGGCCATTGCAGCTACTTCAAAAAAGAGAACGCTCTGGTTGGAAGTCAGCTCCTCGTCGTCCCTCGTATTCTTGAAACCCCCCAAAAACTACAATCGTGACCCAATCACATCCACGTTTTCTGCAAAATCATCAAAGCGGCACAACGACATGAATTCCCAGACCTGCATCCGATATTACCGCCCTCGTTGAGCCCATGTAGGGTTGCCCTGGCCATTGCTGCCCTACGCGGCCTCCGGGAGGAGTCAAATCGGCAGCTAGGGGGTCATTAAAGCCTCTGTTGCTGCTGTGATAATGTCGCGATGAATCTGAACGTGATCTGAGCCGTGCGCGGGGACAGCGAGGCGAGCAGAGGCATGTCCACGCCCCAAGGCGATATTTTACAACCGGTAGAGACCAACCTCTTTAGTCCACCTATGCCCCGGTCGATATACGATTTTGGGGTGGTCGCATGTACTGACATCCCATTAGGGGTTGCCGCATGAAGGTCCCATTAGGGTGGTGGCATCAGATCTTTGTGGCGTGGACTGTGGTGGTTTTGTTCAGTATCTGAGGGTTGCACCTAATGCCCTTCTTTCGCCGCCCTCACCGACCTCGTCTGTCCCTGCGTCGCCTGCCCCTGCGCCTGCCCTGACGCCTGACCTCAGCTATGCAATGCATGCATGTGGGACCGCCGCCGATCCTCGCGCTCAAACACGTGTCTAACGCGTTTAATAGCTCTATATATCGCTAAAATGGTGCCAGTGTACGTCACACCTGCTCAACCCCCTCTCAACAAATTTTATCCACAGCTGATGCAAATATGTGGGCTATGCATAAAGTTTGGGCTGTGCGCGGAAAACTTTTGATGACGCGATTCACGCGATTTTATCCTATAAAATGTAAAAACTCGACACTTGAGCTGACCTCCTTGCTGGCACGGACCCTACCAGGAATTTTCATCTCTGCAAATTGTCATCATTCGCATGGTACCAGAGGACTTGTCGCGGTACTACGCGGGGTTGTACGCGTACGTTGCCGCGCTGCCCAAGTACAACCATCGCATTAGTATGTCGATGCAAAAACTCGGCAAGTTTAGCATCGTTCACTTGACCGAGCTGAGCTGCGACATTTTTGATGAGATTAATCGGCGACGCGACCTACCCCATTCGGGGCACTTGCCGCCGCGCAAGGACATTCATCAAAAGCGCAATAACGCGCGCTTCCAATTTGGCGATTTGAGCGTTCAGCGGTTTGGCGATATGTGCCGCGATGTGATTGCCGAGCTCGAGCGGCGGTTCCCCGACTTGGCCGCTGGTTCGCATGGGTCAGGGGTGCCTGAACCGGTCCCCGAGATCCCGCCGTTGCACCGCACGCGCACGTTGCGCAGCGCCAAGCCCGCCGCCAGCTCTGAGTTCCTCAGTGTGACCGAGCCAGGCCAGAGCGCCGCCCAGGCCCAGGCCCAAGCAGTGGCCACCAAGCAGACAGAGGTGGTCCCAACAAAGAGCACAATGGTGATGGAGGAAAGTGATAGCGACCCCGAGTACGAGTCGTGGAATAAGAGCGACCAAGGGGCTACGACACGCCAGCCGTACTCTGTGGACTCACCCGTGGTCCCTGAGAGCGCGTACAGCCTGAGCTTTCGGGACTCGCCGCGCGATTCGCCGCGTGAGCCGAGCATACGCGACAGCGGTCAGAGCGGTCAGAGTGGTCAAAGCGGCAGCGCCAGGCACGCCCCCAGCCGCAGTGTGGCCAGCGCTGTTCAGGGGCCCTCCAGCGCGGTCCAGAGTACTCCGCGCGCACCCGCCGCCGAATCCGCGCACAACTCTTACGATACTCCGCACGACTGGAGCTTTGACAATGACGCTGATACGTCCAATCTGAGCGCGCTCGAAAAGCGGTTGGCCGCCTCGACAAACCTTGGCCTAAGTGCAAACAACGACTTTCATTTTGGGGTTGAGGAGCAGCTGATTGACTCGCGCAGCTCGCGTATGCCTCCTGGTGCCGGCGGGCACTATTTGGATACCGAGACGCCGACGTTGGACCCCGCCAGCCCGCGTGCTGTGCAGAGTACTTTGGAGCCCGCAGGGGGCCAGGCGGCTGGGGTGCAGCCCAGGTCACACGACCTCATGCACGACCTTGATGAGCTCAACGAGCCCAGCGGTGGCCAGGGGCACAGCCACAGCCACAGCATTCACGACTTTGAGCGTCAAGCGCACACCCAGGCACCCACGCAAATACACGACGCCCTGGGTATCCGCACAGGCTCGTTTGACAATTCCCTCGGGTCGCGAGGCTCTTTTGACTCGCTTAAGCGGCGCTCTCTCGGCGAGCCCGAACAAGAATTTGAGCACTCTGGGGAGCACGCGGCGCAAACACCCACGCTCGCGGTCCAAAACTCAACGCCGCGCGCCTCAGACATTCTCAGCTCGCCCCGTAGCTACGTCTCTGGTGAGGAAATCCACGACTCGGTGCACTCTTCGCCAGGGCTCGTCGAGTACTCGTCGCATCTCGAGGACCAGGTCCGCGAGCTGGAGCAGCTAAATGCCGAGGTGGTCAAGGAAAACGAACAGCTGCACAACATGCTGGCCGACACCGAGAACGAGCGCAAGCAGCTCGAGGAGCGCGTGGGCGACGCCACGCTCGTGGAGCCTGATGCCGAGACGCTGCGCCAGGAGTTGGCCACGCTGCAGCAGGAGTACGCCCGCGTTGTGGCAGAGAGTCAGAATAGGAGCGAGCAGGAGCCCCAGTCGAGGGAACTCGACTCCCAGCTCGAGACCGAGCACGGCGCCCTCAGGGACGCCCATAGCGACCTGCAAGAGTCGCACCGCGCGCTCGACGAGAGCCACCAGCTGCTGAAGAGCGGCCACGACGATATCAGCGCACGCCATGCCCAGTTGCTCGAGAGCCACGAGCAGCTCAAGCAAGAGAACGAAGAGCTCAGGGCCCAGCTAGAAGCGCTTAGGGCGCAGCACACTGAGCTGCAGGGTACCCATTCTGCCCTTGAAGACCAGCACTCAGCGCTCGGGCAGCAACATTCCGAGCTTCAGGGCGTGCACTCTGAGCTCAACGAGGCACACACGTCGCTGCAAGGGACGCTCGCTACGCTCAAAGATGAGCACTCGGCCCTTCATGACACCCACATGGCGCTTGTCGACCAGCACACGACCCTGCAAGAGCGGTCGCTCGATGAGCCCGCGGCACGGCCCCTCTCTGAGCATGGCCAGGCCCAGCTTAGCGCTCTTCAGGCTCAGCACACCACCCTGCAAACTCAGCACGCGGCGCTTCAGGAAGACCACCGCAATTTTAAGGATGAGTACGGCACGCTGCAGGGGGCGTTCCAGCACCTGCAGACGCAGTACGCCAACCTGCAAAACGAGCAGGTGGAGCCCAAGGGCCTCAATATTCAAATGGAAGACTACACAACCTTGTTGAGCCAGCACAAGACTCTCCTCAATGAGCTTGAGGACCAGCGCCGAGTGACCGACCAGGTGCGCCAAGAAGCCCAGCGCATGCTGGGCGAGATGCGCACCATGACCAAAACTAGTTTGCCGTTTACCGAGCTCCAGAAACAGTTGGCCGCTGCCAAGGCCGAGGCCCAGCACTGGCGCACCATTAGCGCGTCCAAACCGAGCGCGCGCGTACGTGACCGCGAGAGCATTGTGGCGAGCCCCGCTTTGGTCTATGATCCCCAAGGGCTCGTTGATAATATCGAAGTCCTGAAATTCCAAGATAATATTGAGAATCTCCTTAGCACGCGGTCCATGGACAGTTTGCACCTGGTTATCTCGAGCGTCGAGCGCATTTTGGGGTTCATCTCGGCCGACGACACGACCTTTGCCAAGCAAACGCGGCTCGTGATGCGCACCGCCAACCAGCTCATTAGCGCTACCCGCAACAGCGCCGAGCAAGGCCTGCTGTTCCACCGCAGCATCGTGACTGCCGCGTGCAGCGACCTGAGCTTTGCAATGTGCGAATTCCTCAAGGACGCCAAGGTCAAGCCGAGCGAGTTTTTGGCTCCGAGCGCTAAGGAAAGTATGGATAGTTTGCCCCAGGTGCCGCAAATGCAGAAGGTCAAGGAGGTGTCCCACCAGCAGGTGCCCAAGGAGATTATGGTGGGTGAGCGCAAGGAGCTTGTCGGGCCCGGTTCGGTCGGCTCTGTTAGCTCTGTGAGTGCTTCTGGGTCCGCTGGCCCCAGCTCGACTGGCTCTGGTGCTCCCGCCTCAGCAGGCACGTTGACCGCTCGCGACTCGGTGGCCTCCCTCGCCTCCAGTAGCCGTGCGCATGGCTCGTTTGGTTCTCTGGCCTCTGGGTCGACTGTTACCGCTGTGGCAGCCTCGGTTTCAGCAGGTTCAGCAGTGGCTGGGTCCACCGTCGGGTCCACCTCAGGCTCGGCCCCGAGCTCGGCCCCTCCTTCGCTGCCCAACTCGGCCGGTGTTGGTTCCGCTGGAGCTAGCGCTAGTCGCCGCCGCAGCAGTGGCAAGTATTCCTCGGCATTCGATTTGGACGAGATAGAGACCGCGTCCCGCGCCTCGCGCAGCTCCCTGGGCTCGCGCGTCTCGGTGATTGATGAGGCTACGGCGGCTCCTGTGCCGACTGCTGTGCGCAACAGCATGCACAGTCCCGTGCGCACAAGCGTTCAGAGCTCTCGCAGCCCTGTTCGCGAGTCTCGCGTGAGCCACGGCAGCTTGGGTAGCCCCGCGCGCCCCGTGCCGACCCTTGTTGTGCCCGAAAGCCCCAAGGAAACGGCCAAGGATTCGGCCAAGAGCTCCCCGCAAACATCACCGTCGCGCCTAAGCATCCCTCCAGTCCCTATCCCTGTGGACTCAACTGTTGCAGAACTGCAGGCGTACCTCGAGGAGCAAACGAGCGAGACTGTGGATAGCATCCGCGAGTTGCTGAGCGGGATCAAGGCCGACCTTCAAGTGGCCGAGCTGCGGCCGCTGGTCGACAGCATTGTTTACTATGTTGACTTGATGGTGCGCACCACTGGTGCATGTATGGACCGTACCGAGCACTGGCTGCTCAAGGACAAGGGCGCGTTCATTTTGCAGAATTTGGATGATTGCTGCCGGCGCATGGCTGCCTTGCGGGGCAATTTGGACGAGTTTCAGGACGATGATGCGGCGCCGCGCCCGCTTAAGCAGCGGTTGGCGGGTGTCTCGTTTGATATGGCAAAGTGCACCAAGGAACTGGTCAAGACGGTTGAGGATGTGAGTCTCAAAAGCGAGATCGAGACGCTCGACCAGCGCATGGGACGTGCTTGATTGCTCGGCTTGTCCTTGTCCGTGATGTTAATTATGCTAGCTATTTATTCGACGCTCTTGCGCAGCTTTTCATATTTTGAAGTGTCGAGCTCCATACGCCCGCCGCCAGGTTTACGGAATTCTTCCCGTAACGACGGCGTGTACGCAGCCTTGAGGCCCGTATATGCAAGGGCTGCTACCGCTGCTGCTGCCAGAGCAGAGCCAACCCACGGCAAATGCTGGTCAATGTACAATCCAAGCGCAATCACATTGACGGCAATGTGAGGGGTCATCTCGGTAAATATAGTGGATCCAAAGAGATAATCGCGATCAGTGTGCCACAAATGGTACAGACCATCACGGCTAAACAATGAAACAATCCAAAAGATGCTCAACAAGTCCAAAACTAGCAGCAGTCGCGAGTAAATCGCATGTGTACGACTCGAGGCACCACTTGCCTGGAGGGCAACACCGCTCAGCGTCATGTTGACACCGCTCAACAAAGTGCTCCAAATCCAAAAAAGGTGGTCGGAAGCTCCCTTGCCGGCACCGCGAAGAGCGATTTGGGTAGTGACCCAGGGCAGGGCGGGGCCCAGCAACAAAATTGCGATTTGGAGGGTTTCGGGCGTTTGGCCGTCTATCCTGCTCACAAATTGGATCCACCAGCGCGCGCACACGGCAACCGCAGCGGCAAGGCACGCCAATGAGCCAACTACGCGCATAGTAAGCAGCCCGTGCTCCCTGCCTCGCCTAGACCCCCTGGAAGGACCCCCTCGGCCTCCTTGGGACTTCGGCTGACTCGCCTTACAGGGGCCCTCAGCTGACCCTATCCAGCCAGCCTCGGGTCAGCTGAGCCCTGCACTTCCCTTTGTAATGTCGTCGCTAGGTGAACTCATGCGGCAGCAAATCCACGAGCGGTGCACAATTTCGCGTCTATATTGCGAACTCTTGGAGAGTGCACCCCCTACGCCTCGTATTGTTGGCGCAGCCCACGATTGGACCCTGCGCAACATTGAAACCTTGGTCAATGACCTGCTGCACAACTTGCCCAAAAACAAAAAAATGGAAGGTCTCTATTCGGCACATTTCGCCGATTCGGGTATGGACCCCGAACGGTTGCACGAGCTTGTTGCTCAGCTCGCCGATGCTTTGCATGAGCACTCGGCCGTGAGCGTGCGCATTGAGCAGTACGGCAAGGGTGTTATCTAGTTTAGAGCTTAAAATGTATTAATTAATTGGATGTTGCAGCCACTGCATGGTCGCCCTACGCCCTGGGTTTCAGAGTGTGCAGCAGCACCAAAGCCCCCGCCAGCACCGCAAAACATCCCCACCACATGCTCTCGGGCATAATCCGTAGTGTGTGACGGTACGAATTCAATGCAAGGGTCACAATTGGCACCGAGCTGGCAATTGAGACATAGCTCAACCCGAGCCAAAAAGAGGTTAGGCCGTCCTCGGGAGCAAACTTCACGCACATGGCGAAAATTGACGGCTGCCCCACGCTCCTCAAGCTTTGAAGCACCTGAACAATAAAGTACAGCGACGGACTAGGAAACACGGCTGTCAGTAGGGCCCCGGTCATAGCAAACAAAATGTACCAATAACCCATAAACTTGTCCACACGGTCGATTTCTGTGCTGTGGCGCGTATAAACAACATTTAGCCGGTACAGGATAGCAGGCGCAATTACTGCCAAACTCAAAAGTTCCGCCGCGCTCGACAAGCTCCGAAGGTACCCATTCTCGCGAGCCGACCAGCCAAACCGTGACTTGACATATATAGTCGACAGAGTCATTTCAACTGCAACAACGCTTGACCCAAGAGCGAAGAATCCCGCGGTCTTCTGCAGAGTGCGCTTGCGGATGGGATCTTGCTCCCTAAATCCAGTGGCCAGCTTGAACGACTCGAGGGCCGAAGGCTCTTCCTCACGTTTAATGTGATTAACTTCAGTGAAAAGGCCCCAAAAAGCAACAATGGCAGAAAAATTTACCACCGCACTCGTGGTAAACAAGCGGGGGATGCTAGTGTAGCGAAGTAAATAGCTGCCGAGTGCCGGGCCCAAAATAGTTACCAGACTCATTGTGGCCCTATTCCAACCCAAAAATGTGGTGCGCATGTTGATGTCGCTGGCCATCTCTGTGATGTAAATGGTTCCAAAGAACTGGCCTACATTGAAAAAGCCCAAACTGTGGAAAAGAGCTGGCCCCAAGCACCACATGTAGTGCACCTCTGAAGAAACGCTGAGAAGCACTACAAACCCAATTGAGCCGATAAGAGAAATGAGCAAAAAACCAATGCACACTACTCGCATTCCAAAGCGGTTAAGGGCACGTGCGGCAATCAGCATCTCCAGTACTCCACATACACTGGAGGCAGCGTTTAGATAGCTGTTTAAAAGCCCATCGAGCTCGCTGGCCGCCGGCTCTGTAAAGCAAAATTCCTCGCTAATGCCCTTGTAGCGGCAAATAATCAGGTATTGGGCATCGGAGACAGCCTGATTGGCAATACCAAAACCAAGGCTGGAGAGAAACAACAAAAACAAAAATACAAATACCGACTTGTAATGTACCTTTAGAGCAGATCTCTGCGGCAAAATTAGCGGTTCCTGCTCAGATCCGTCGGACATCGTGTGTGTGATTACGCCTGATACTGGGGCATGCATATGCACCTAAATAATGCATGTGTCATTTGTTGGGTCAATTGAAGAAGCGCATTTTCGCGGATGTGGCAGGCGGGCTGCTCTTAAATGGCCTTGTATTAGAAATTGTTTCTATTTGACTGCAAAGTGGCACATCTTAAGCCTAAGACATAGTAGTTCTGGATCGATCAATTCTGTCCTTTCTTTACAATTTGATATATTATACACTGAGTAGCCTTCCTCAGTAGAATACCTGGTACGCCCCGCTAACCTTCCAGCTATGTCCTGGGCTTGAAAGTGTGCAGAAGCATCAATGCACCTACCAGCAATGCAAAGCAGGTCCACCACATGCTCTCAGGCATGATCCGCAGTGTACGCCTATAGATATTCAGTGCCAGTGTCACAACTGGTACCTGACTAGCAATCGAGACATAGTTCAATCCCAGCCAAAACGAGGTCAGGCCATCTTCAGGGGCAAATTTAATGCACATGGCAAACACAGACGGCTGGCCCACGCTTCGCAGGTTCTGAAGTGCCTGTGCAGCAAAGTACACGGAGGGCGTGGGGAATGCGGCAGTGAAAAACGCACCAAATATGGAAAACAGTATGTACCAGTAACCCATAAACTTGTCGACGCGATCAATCTCTTTGGTGTAACGCGTATAGACGCTACTAAACCGGTACAAGATGGTGGATGCTGCCACGGTTACGCCAAATAACTCAATGGCACTCGAAATGCTCTGCAAATAGCCGTTCTCGCGCGCCGACCAGCCAAACCGCGACTTGACGTAGATGCTTGACAAGGTCTTTTCGACCGCAACGACAACCGTGATCAAAAGCAAAAAGCCGATTGTTTTCTGCATAGCACGCCTGCGCACTGGATCCTGCTCTCTGAGGCCTGTGGCCAGCTTGAGCGACTCGAGGGCCGAGGGTTCTTCCTCACGCTTGACGTGGCTAACTTCGGTGAAAAATATCCAAAATGCAAAGATAGCAATCACGTCAACAGTAGCAGTTACTGCAAATAGCTTCGAAATGCTAATGTAGCGCAAAAGATAGCTGCCCAATGCTGGCCCCAGAATGGCAACCAGGCTCATTGTTGCTTTGCTCCAGCCGAAAAAAGTGGTGCGCAGGTTGACGTCGGTAGTTGACATTTCTGTAACATAGGCAGTGCCCATAAACACAGCCACGTCGTAGAATCCCGAACTATAAAAAAGGGCAGGGCCCAAGCACCACATGTAGTGCACCTCCTTGGTGATGTTCAAAAGTACCACAAAGCCAATTGAGCCAATCAAGGAAATAATCAAATAGCCAATGCACACAATTCGCATGCCAAAGTGGTTGAGGCCGCGTGCGGCAATCAGCATCGACAACACCCTCCAGACGCTTGCGACGACATTTAAATAGCTACTGAGCAGCCCATCAAGCTCGCTTACGGCTGGCTCAGTAAAGCAAAACTCTTTCTTAATACCCTTGAAGCGGCAAATGACCAGGTACTGCGCGTCAGACACGGCCTGGTTGGCGATAACGAACCCAAGACTCCCGAGAAACAGTAAAAGCAAAAATACTGACACAGGCTTATACTGTGTCTTGAGCGTTGACCTCTGCGGCGAAATCAGGGGCTCCTGCTCTGGTTCGGACATTGGCGATGGTGATTACGGCTGATCTTGCGGCATGCATGTGCACCTAGATGAGGTATCGATTCTGTAGGGCTAATTGACGCATTACTGCTTCATAGTGGTAATTTTGGCTATTTTTTCCTTGTCTACTACTTTTCGGGCTTGGAAAATGTGAATAACACCCACCTGACTCAATCTGTGCTCACGATCCGGCAACCCCAGTATTCATCAAATATCTTTCTTCATATCTAAAAATGTAGCTAAGTCTTTGCTTTGATGGTGTTGATCATCACAAAACACCCAAGTAGCCCAATAGTGCACGCCCACAAAAAGCCTTCGGGCAATACCTTGAGCACCTGACGATAAAGTCGCAGCGACAAAGTGACGGACGGCAGCGTGGCAAACATCACAATGTAGCTGAGACCTGTCAAGTACGACGTAATTGCGTTCTCGGGGGCGAACTTGACGCACATTGCACTCATGGGAGCCTGGGAAATTTGGCACAGCGCATGAAAGACTGTTGTACCGAAAAATACGTTGGGGCCCGGATACACAGCCGCAATAACAAAAGAGATCGCGGTAACTCCGACGTTCCAGTAGCTTAGAGTCTTGTCAACCAGGTCCACGTCTCTTGTGTGACGAGTAAAGTATTTGCTCAGAAATACTAAGACAGCGGGCGAGATAATGGTCGAGCATGCAAACTTGATGGCAGATGAGACGCTCACGAGGTATCCATTCTCGCTAGCCGACCAGCCAAACCTTGACTTGACATAGATCTTGGACAGCTTGCTAAATACTGCCAAAATAACGGTAATAACAACCACAAAAGCATTAGACTTTCGCAGTGTGCGTTTGCGAATCGGGTCCTCCTCTCTAAATCCTGCCGCAAGCTTCAAGGATTTAATAATTTCTGGCTGTTCCTCAAGCTTAACGTGCGAGGTCTCGGACATGCAAAAGTAAACCGCCACAATAGCAGCAGCTGAGGCAAACGCGCTAGCTGCAAACTGGGACGATATGCCCCAGTGCCGCAAAATGAAGCCTCCAAGGGGAGGACCTACGACCTGGACGAGGCTATCCATGGCGCTGCTCCAACCCAAAAATGTGGTGCGCATATTGACATCTTGGACTGCTTCTACAATGTAGACCGAGCCCAAAAATTGGGCAACCGCCTGAAACCCAGATCCATACAGAACTGCTGGTCCTAGGCTCCACATGTAGTGAGCACCGGGCGACTTGAGCAGAACCCAAAATGTGAGTGAGCCGAGCAATCCAAGCGTCAAAAAGGTCAAACTCATGCCGCGTATACCATACTTGTTGAGGCCGCGAGCAACAAACAGTACCACGACAAGTCCCCAAATGCCATCGACCGAAGTAATGTAGGAGCTGAGGACACCCTCGAGGTCGTTTGCTACCGGCTCCTGAAAGCAAAGGTTTAGGTCGAGGCCCTGCGACTGGCAAATCACATAGTACTGGGCGTCAATTACCGCTTCGGCCGCAATCCAGTATCCCAGGTTACCAAGAAATAAAAGACATAAAAACACATAAACACGGGTATATTCCTTTGACGGTGATTGCGCCGAGGAGAGTAGCGGTTGCTCCTCGTGAGTTTCCGCAGTTAGCATGAGACGTACAATCTCAATTCCATTTCTTGATTTTGAGGCATGCATATGCAATGCATGACATCACGCAATAAGAGATAGCGGGCGGTGCGGGAGCTGGGCGTGCAGTCCAAGTCGAGGCGGCCTCCCCCCCCCTGCGGCTGTCAATTAGCCGCCACCACCCTAACCCTACATCCTATATAAACTCAGCACCCCCCAAACGAATTTTTCATCTCTTTGCCGATTGGCTAAGATCAAGTGTAGTATCTGTTCTTTTCAGTGTAACAGCTGAAATGACGCTACGGCGTCTTTATACTAATTTTTCTCCTCTGCTCCGGGGCCGCTGGGCTTGCCTATGTCACGGAGCTTGCGGCTGCTACGTCGAGAGGCTGTGGCGCTGTAAACTCAGTCAAAACGGGGTCGTTTTGGTCAGGTTTCTTATATAGCTTGTCTAAGGAGCGGTGTAGCCACCGTCCACGGCGATGTTGGCGCCAGTCGTATAAGTTGAGGCATCCGAGCCAAGATACAAATAGGCGCCCACAACCTCCTGCACGAGCCCGAGGCGGCCTACAGGAGTCTGCTGCTTCCACTTTTCCTGGATGGCGCTGTCGACATGGGAGAAAATGTCGGTCCTGATATAGCCGGGGCTCACGCTATTGACGCGGGCAAACCCGGCCCATTCAACTGCGAGCGAGCGGCTCAGGTGCGACAATGCGGCCTTGCTAGTGCAGTAGCAGGCACGGCGTTGCGGTGTATTGACAATTGAGGCCGACATGCTCGAAGTAAAGATGAGCGAGCCAAAGCCCTGGGCCTTGAACACGCGGCCAATGGCCTTGGCACAATAATAAGCTCCATCCAGATTCACCTTTAGGACCCGTTCCCATTCGCTATTGTCGGGTTCATCAATTATGTCGGCCTTTCTCCACGAAACGCCCGCATTGGCAACAAACACATCAATCTTGCCAAAGTCCTTGACCTGTTCGTCCACAGTTGCCTCAACAAGGCCGGAGTCAGTGACTTGAGCCTGATAAGTACGCACCTTGACGCCATACTTTTTTGAAAGTTGCTCGGCCTTATCGGTGGGATTGTGCGAGTTGTACCAAATGGCTAAGTCGGCACCTGCCTGGGCATAGGCTTCAGCAATACCAAAGCCAATGCCGGTGGATCCACCCGTAATAGAGGCTACTTTGCCCTTGAGGGACAACAATTGCAAAATAGAGTTGTTGCAGGTTACCGCCTGGGGATCTTTTTGGGGAAGCTCGAGACCAGCAAGAGTGTGCATGATGTGGGGTTGGTGACTGAGGTGATGGGGTGACTGAGGTCATAGGGGGGCCGCCTTTAAGATCACTGGGGGCGAAGTGGGTGAAACTGATTTGAGTAGATTAATTAGTGCCAACTGATCAAAATTCAGGCATTCACGGCACTCGTGGCACTTTTTGTAGCGGAGCTGTACCTGCCAATCGCCAGTCGCAGCTGGACACTATGCAGCCCGAGGGGAGTCTGTCATACTAATGCAATAAAATAACTAGGTTTAATTTCCATCAAACAATAAACTCGCGGCGATCTCTGCATTGCCGCCGGTCTTTTGCAGCGCCTTGAGCACCTCGTCGCGCGTGAATCCAAACGACTGCAAATTCTGGACCAATTCCTCGGGGAAGGTGGGGCGAGGGGGTGCCGCAGGAGCACGTGCCGCAGCGGGTGCTGCCGCGGGTGCCGAGGGAGCCGCAGAGGGCGCAGAACCAAGGCGCTGGCCTCCCTGGGCTTGGGCAAGCGAGGGCTGGACGGGCTGAGCTTGGGGTGCCCCTTGGCCTTGGGCTGCCGGGGGGACTTCCCGCTTGCTCTTTGGGATCTCATGCTCGCCAAGAAACGGGCACTCTTGGTCCCCCAGCACAAGCGCATTCTTGCGCAAATCAATCGAGGCCTGGTGATGGCGGAGCATGTCGAGACCAAAAAGCATGTCAAAGTCGAGACCCTTGAGCACCGTAAAGCTGCAGGGGAAAAAGCTCGAGCCAATCTTGATGGGGGCCATGTGGATCTTGCCCACAATCTCGCTTGTGCCAACGCCATAGGCAGTGCCCTTGTACCGCGCATCGATGAGGTGGGCAAGGCCACACTTTTCGGCGCTCTCGGGGCTTAGGATCGTGGCCTGTGCTCCGCTATCCACAAACGCCTTGACCGGAACACCATTAATCTCGAGTTTGATGTAGAGCATTTGCACCGGAACAAGCGATTCGGGCATTTCTTCCATGGCCGCTGCCAAATTCTCGTCAAGGGGGTTGGCCTCGCGCGACTGACCCCGGTTCATTGACAGCAATTTTGTGCGGAATTGCTCGGGGTCATGAATTGAGGCCGCCAGTTCGGGCGCCTGCTGCGAAAACTGGCTAAAGAGAGTCGGGTCATAAAGAATATTTTGACGCGTTTGCTCGATGGGATCAAGGGCTCCACTGGTGTTTCCAGCACCACTGGGCTCCTCAAATGAGTTGCCCACCATGAGCAAATCGTCTTGAGTAACGCCGCTTTCCTCCAAGGTCGCGGCCATGTCGAGGAACTTGTCGCCCAATTGAACCCGCGTGGACTCGCCGTGAGGGAATCCGGCCTCGCCCAGCGCATACACCATAAAGTCCAGTACGCTCATCTCGCCAGAAACGTCTACCGCCAGTACAACATCGCTCTGGGTAAAGCCTACGGAGAGATGCATGATGCTTAGTGTCTTGAGCGTGTTTGTTGTGTGGTGTGGGTATATTCTATAAAGTTCCAATTGTTCGAGCCTAGTCTATTCTCAAAGACGGTTCTCCATGGCGCTTTTCTTTTTGCATGCACAACCACAAGCTAAATCACATGCCGGCCTGCCTCCAATCTGTCAGCTTTAATGGGACTGTTTGGAAAGTTATTTCACTATAGTTTTGACGCCGTTTTGGTGAGCACAGTGCTTGCCGGAGTCCGCCGCAGCACCGGCCTCACATTCAAGACTCAAGAAGTGGGCAACGGCGACGCCAAGAACCTGGTTGTGCGGTACCTCGAGTTTGGCGAGGTGGTGTTTGATATGAGCGTGAGCGTGCTCGGAAACACCGGGTACTTTGAGCGCAGACTCCCTTGAGTGTGCGGGGCGCGTCTGGAGCCACCGGGTCGCCCTGAGGCAGCCCCAGCTGCACTGCGCGCAATTAAATTTATTTAATTCTATAGGGTTCTTAGCACTTTTCAGCACTTTTTGCTCTGATATTGGCCCCTCTTTGGTTTTCACATTGACCCCTCTCTGCCCTTCGCAGTGCCCACCACAGCCAATAGAGATCCAGTCAAAAAGGGGGTCCCGCCAAGGGGCGATGACCAGGATGCCCAGTATGCCAAGCCGTCGGTCATGTACAGAGAGATACACACAGTGCCACAAATTTCAGCCGCACAATATCGATATTGAGGTCAAGCAAGGTCAATCCTTATCTCGAACGCCTCACATGAACTCAAAGTCTGTTTTGCCATTGCCCAATGCGATTGCTCTACTTGAACTTGGCCAATGCATGACTAGCCACTGGCACAGCCCGTTTTGACACAGCCCGTTTTGGCTAGCCGCTCTGGCACAGTCGTGCGACAAAGGGTGCGGAGCTCAGACCGATGATCAACTAAAAATAGCAAACCTTTGAACTAGCAGCTAGATAAAAATCCTTGTTCAAAAATGTCAGTGGGGCCACTCAACAGGGGGGGCAGACAAGGGATGATCCTCGGAATGTACCTGCGCGGCGTCTCCTGGCGATAATCTCGCTACTCAAAAGTGAAACATTCGGTCTGAGAACTTTTGAAGTCCAAAAATCGTAGTGAATTAACCGCGAAAAGATTTTCCGAGGATTTTCCGCTGCTCTGCCCCGGTGCGTGGGCTTGCATGCCAAGCAAGGGGGGGGGCGCGCCGCATGCGTCGCGTCTCGGCCGGACCATCGGGTGTCAAAGTTTCGGCGCAGAGAAAAAATCGGCCAGCCAAAAACTTGGCCCAAATAAGTCCAATTTGTGTAAAAGACGCGTGCAAGGCCAGAGCTGCCCGCCAATCACGCATTGCATCCTTTTTCCGTTTTGGGAACGCTAAGCCTTGTTTGCGACGCGTCAGCTCTCCAGCTACAGGGGCGCAAACTGAACGGGTCCCTGGTGTTTGACGCGCAAACTCCGCTAAAAACCGCCCCATCAACTCCCTACACCCGTGAGAATCAGCATGCGCCCCTACCCCTCAGCCACTTTTCACCCAGGTTAGGGTAGTCATACATATACAGCAGACCCCCCAACCCAAGGGGCTTGATTGTTGATCAACATGAAGTTTAGCACTGGCTTGTTTGCAGCGGCGCTCAGCTACGCGCTGGCCGATAGCAGCTCTAATGCTACTATCGAGATTGTCGGAAACAAGTTTTTCTACTCCAACAATGGCTCGCAGTTCTACATCAAGGGTGTTGCCTACCAGCAAAACTCGGCCTCCACCACAAACTCGAGTTTTGTTGACCCCTTGAGTGACACCAGCTCGTGCGAGCGCGACTTGCCCTACTTGTTGCAGCTCAGCACCAACGTGCTGCGTGTTTACGCCATTGACAGCACCGCCGACCACTCGGGCTGCATGAACCTGTTTTACGAGAATGGCATCTATGTTATCGCTGATTTGGGCGAGCCCGACCTGTCAATCAACCGTGACGACCCCAGTTGGGACCTGAGCTTGTACGACCGCTATACGGGTGTCGTGGACGCCATGGCCGGCTACGCAAACGTCCTCGGCTTCTTTGCCGGTAATGAGGTTGCCAACGCCAACAACAACACCGATGTCGACGCATACGTCAAGGCCGCAGTCCGTGACACCAAGTCGTACATCGCTGACTCTGGCTACCGCAGCATCCCCGTTGGTGTTTCGGCCGCCGACGTGGCCGATATCCGTGTCGAGGAGGCCGAGTACTTTGCCTGCGGCAACTCGAGTGTTGGTGTCGACTTTTACGGTATCAACATGTACGAGTGGTGCGGTGACTCGACCTATTCTTCCTCTGGATACCAGAACGCCACTACCAACTTTGAGAACCTTGGCGTTCCCCTTTTCTTCTCTGAGTACGGCTGCAACGCCGTGACCCCCCGTACTTTCCAGGAGGTCGGCACTCTTTACGGTGACGACATGACCGGCGTGTGGTCGGGTGGTATTGTCTACATGTACTTTGAGGAGGAGAACAACTATGGTTTGGTCTCGGTTGATGGCTCCACTGTTTCCACTCTTACCGACTTTGATAACCTTAGCTCGCAGCTCGCCACCATTTCGCCCAGCTCCACCGCCTCGAGCGATGTCTCCACCGTTACTCGCACCACCTGCCCTAGCGTCGGCGACTACTGGGACTCGAGTACTGACCTGCCTCCCACCCCCAACCGTGGTCTCTGCGAGTGCATCTCTGACGCTGCTGCCTGCAAGCTCTCTGATAGCGTGAGCAGTGACGACTACGGTACCCTGTTTGGCATTATTTGCGGCTTGGGTTCCATCTCGTGCGACGGCATTAATGGCAACTCCACTACTGGTGAGTACGGCGCGTTTGTTGGCTGCGACGACGAGTCCAAGCTCAACTACTTGCTCAACCTCTACTACAGCGCCAACGGCAAGAGCAGCAGCGCCTGCGACTTCTCCGGGTCGGCCACTCTTGTCTCCGCCTCGACCGGCAGCGCCTGCTCTGCCGTGCTCAGCGAGGCCGGTACCGCCGGTACCGGCTCGGTTACCGCCTCTGTTTCGGCCACTGGCACTGCCACCGCCGTCAACTCGGGCACCTCGTCCGGCTCCTCGAGCGGCAACAGCACCTCGTCGGGCTCGTCGGGCTCCAGCTCCAGCAACGGCGCTATCCAAAACATCCAGCTCTGCGGCACTCTGCTGGGCTCGATCGCCCTGGTCTTCCTTGGCGCTCTGTAACTTAACTTTTGATATTTAATGCTTTTTGTGTCTCGACCTGCGACGAGGGTAAGGGCCAACGGCCTGCTCCACCTCTGTGCTCCATACTGTTTGTACTATACAGTCCTACTCTGCTCTAAACCAGCCCGCCAGGCTGCCCGGCCTGCTCTTTTTTCCAGTCAACTTATACTACTCAACTTCCTGCTGGATCTGTGCAATCTCCTGGACGTCCTGGTTCTGGTCAGCCCTGGCCTCCGAGTGCTCGTCAACCTCGCCCGCATGGCGCAACTCGCCCGTATGGCGCAAATCACCGACATCGTTCTCGGCCAACTCGACCTCAACCTCACCCACCTCAACGTCACTCCCAGAATCACCCTCATCGTCCTCCAAATCCTGCTCCACAATCTCGGGGTGAACAGAGGCAATATGCCGCGCCAAATCGTACTTGCGGAAACTCCGGTGCTCGCACTCGGCCATTGGACACGGCAGTGACCGGTGCTTGTTGTGGGACCCAGTAACAAGACCAATTGTGGTCTTTGTGGTCTTTCGCGGCCGTTTCTGCAGCGGATCAAACAAATGCGGATCAATCTCGCCCTTGATTGCCGGCTCAGAGGGCGGCAGCGGTAATCGTGCGGGTGGACCCTCGGGCTTTTTGGGTTTGGGCGGCTCGTTGGCGTGCTCCTGAATGTGGGTCTGGAGCGCATTGTAGCACGGAGCAATGTGCC
The DNA here is from genome assembly GCA_022577855.1 of Wickerhamiella azyma. Classification (NCBI taxonomy): domain Eukaryota; kingdom Fungi; phylum Ascomycota; class Dipodascomycetes; order Dipodascales; family Trichomonascaceae; genus Wickerhamiella; species Wickerhamiella azyma. Next base: position 193,105 of record JAKISA010000002.1, read on the forward strand.
CACACCCGTGGCATTTGTGCACCCGCTTGTCCTGCACATGCCGCTCAAGTAGTTTGGGGGTCCTGAAATTCTCATGGCAACCGGGGCAGTTGAGGCTGTGCCGCAAAATATGCCGATCGAGCTGGATCTTCATACGGAACCCTTCACCACACTCGTCACACTTGAAGTTTTTCATGTGCATGCCCTGGTGTCGCGTAAAATGCTGCTTTGTGTGGAACCCCTTGCCGCATTCGGGGCAGGTGATGGCTTTGGTGTCGTTGTGGATGCGGGCGTGTGAATCCCGGTGGCTCTTTCGGGTGAATGCCGCATCGCACTGATCGCACTTGAATGGCCGCTCGCCCGTGTGCGTACGCATATGCTGCTCAAGCAGCGACGGACGGCTGTATCCCTTGGGGCACTGATCGCACCCAAAGTATGGCATTGTGGTTGGAGATGAAATTTTGCTTTGTAAGGATTTTTCACCTCGGGTTGGTGGGGTGAAGCATGCGATGCGCGAGCGGGAAAATGCGTTTGGGGAAATTTTTATGCAGTTTCATAGCACTAGTTAGACTATAAACTCTCTGCAAGTCCCTTAAAAATGGTCCCCACCTGGCCAAACTTTTCAGCCCACAAGCGATTACCAATTCTTCAATGTCCGACGAAGAGGTGGATTTCGAGCAGTACGACGAGCACTTTAGCGAACCCGAAGTCGACGCTGAACAAGAAGAGGACGTCGCTGCGGCCATCGCCGCTGACGGCCGCCAGATCGTCGACTCGGGCGTGCCTGGCGTGAAATCGCACAAAGACCTCGCTATTCCCAAATCTGAACGCACAACGACCCCTTACATGACGAAATACGAGCGTGCTAGGGTACTGGGTACGCGTGCGCTGCAAATTTCAATGAACGCGCCCGTGCTCGTCGACCTCGAGGGTGAAACTGATCCGCTCCAAATCGCTCTGAAGGAGCTTAGTCAGCGCAAGATCCCCCTCGTGATCAGACGTTACCTGCCAGACTCGAGTTATGAGGATTGGGGGTGCGACGAGCTCATTGCTGATAATTGATGTAAACTATGAACATATTTTTTTGTGCGCTGTGTATGCTAGACGCGTCTATAGGCCCTCAGTCTCGATGCATGGGTCAGGCTCGCCTGGAAATGAGAGCCTCCTTGAACGCCTTCTTCCCCTTTTCTTGTGGAGCTTGGGCTTTAGTTGTGGTTTGGCCTCGAGTTTGGACTCGGCAGGCTCGGAGTCGCTTTCCTCAGACCCCGACTTCTGGCTTCGTGGAGGACTCTCCATGAGCGATTCCATGAATTTACGGCTCCTCAATGATGCTGAAATGGCCGACGATTCGGGAATAGCAGGCTCACGGTTCAAAGGCGCGGGTGCAGCATAGGTTTGTTTTGAACTTGCCAAATACAGCGATGATCGGCGTCGAGCTTTTGAGCATAGCTCCGGGCTTGGCGACCTAAACCTTTTGGCAAAGTTTGATTCAATTGGGTTGGCTGAAGCAGGCGCAGGCGCACGCACCGACTTCCTCTGAAAGTCAGGTACCGTTTCGGTTAAAGGCTGAGGTGCATAGCCAGGCGCAGGCTGCTGCGCCGTGTTCCCCATTTGAGCAGCCCCTTGCCTAAACACCTGTCCTTCAAATGTGAAACTGTCTCCCTCGAGCTTGAGATTATGGCTTGTTGCTCCATAAACAAAATAAATTAATCCTTCCCTTTCCCTAGCCTCCTTGGGCCACAAGCAGTTGAACAACCAAGCCGCGTTTTTGAACAAAATCAAACGAGGTAGGCTAGTATCACTTGCATCAATCAGCTCAACACGTGAATCCGTTTGATCGCCTATTCGGAAATACATGCTCACCTCGTTATAGCCTGCGACATCTTGCACCACTACTGGCCAAGGGTCGCCATCCCAGTGTTCAACACAAAATTTGGCGGCCAAATTCCGCTCAAAAGCTTCTTTTTCATGGCGCCCGAGCGTAGTTCGCGTGGATTTGGCGGTTTCTTCTATTCTGCGCACGCCAACATATACACCTTCAAATCTGTAGAGGATATTTTTCCAGAGTTTTTTCCCGCCTAACGCGTAAACAGAGATATGCAACCCATTCTCGTCAAGTGCAGCATACTGATTTGGTCTGTACACTCCCTCCTCAGTCACCTTGGCCAGCATCCTTAGCTGGGTGGCTGGTCGCGGCGACAAATCCGGTGGCGGTCGGCGTGGCGAAACGTGGCGACCCCCGGTGGCGAAGCGAGGCACGCGCGCGGCACGCGCATAGCCCCTTGCTGCGGGTCCAAGCCTGCATGCTGGGCGCAGCAAGACCTGCCGGAAACCCCAAAAAGGTTGAAACAAAAAGTCCGGATATGAAGTTTATCGGAACAAATGTGCATGCCGTCCAACTGGGCCCCAAAATAGAGCCGGGCCGACTCGGTTTAGGACCAAAGCGGGTCCAGGACCCTTGCATATGCGACGCAATGCATCGCGATGCACCAGCCGCCCGGTGCGCGTATAAGAATAGACCGGAACCCCCTTGCTTGACACAGCACAACACAACACAACACAACATCCAAATGAACGCTCTTCTCATTGCCGCTTTTACTCTTGTTTCCGCCGACGTTGGCGACATCATCTCGTCTGCCGTTGCTGGTGCTCAGAGTGTTTACTCTGATGCCACTTCTGCCGTTGCCGGTGCTGCCTCTACTGCGGAGAGCTACGCTACTGAGGGTGCCTCGACCGCCGAGTCTTATGCCGAGGGCGCCGCCTCGACCGCCGAGTCCTACGCCGATGGTGCCTACTCCACTGCCGAGTCCTACGTGCAGGGCGCTGCATCCACTGCAACCAGCGCCGTCGAGGGTGCCGAGAGCACTGCTTCTAGCGCAGTCGAGAGCGGTATCAGCTATGCCAGCGCCGCTGTTTCTTCTGGTGAGTCTGATGCCTCGAGCTACGTCGATAGCGCCACTGCTGCTGTTGCCGCTGCCTCCAGCTCTGTTACTGCTAGCGGCTCGAGCGCTGCTGCCGGTGCCTCTGCTTCTGCAAGCTCTGGCTCTGCTGCTGCCACCTCTTCCTCTGGCTCCTCTGGCTCCAAGACCACCTCGGGCACCGCCACTACCAGCGCCGCGTCCAGCTCTAGCACAAAATCGAGCTCTGCTTCTGCTTCTGGCTCGAGCGCCTCAGCCTCTGGCAGCTCTAGTTCCAGCGACACCTCGGCCAGCAGCAACGGTGCCAATGCCGCCGCCGCAGTGGGCGTTTTTGGCGCCATTGCCCTCCTCCTCTGAGCGCATTGCAACAACTCAGGGCAGCTCGCTCCCTTGGCATTGTATATAGACGTAGCATTAACTTATTGACTTTTTCATGATTTAAATACTCAGAAGATCCAAAAACTGCTTGCGATCGAGCTGTTGGCCCTGGGCTGTGCGCTTGAAGAATTGGGCCATAAAAGTGTCAATTTCGGCGGTTGAAAGCCCTTCAAACTCGAGAGCCTCGCGAACCTCGGTGGGATCAACACTATGGCCAAACGCTTCAAGCATTTCTTCGAGCTGATCGCGCGGTTGGAGCTTGCCAATGTGGCCTGACATGACGCTGAGAAACGCCGCGCACGAGACCGGGTCACCGGTTTTTTCGAGCATTCCATCAAGCATTTCCTCGTTTGAGCGCAGTCCGACGCTCTCAATCATGCGCTGGAGCTCCTGGCGGCCGACCGAGCCGGTTCCGTCTGCGTCGATCATTTGATAGATCTCGCGGAGGAGTCGCACGGCATCGGGGGTCAATTGTTGCAGAGACTCGCTCACTTTGCGTAGCGAGAGCTGGTCTCTGGGTCTGTTATTGCGCTTTGGTTGTTTGATCATGTAAGGATGTGGGTCGATGAGGGTGCCAAGGGGGAAAGGGCAGGGGGATGAGGCTTGAGAAGAGGGCACTGAAGGGAGGCGAAGGGGGCCTGATCCCGCAAACTTGTTTTAGTCAGAGTTTAGCGCGTCAAAAAGTTTTGTGTTTTAAATCGCAAAAGTAAACAAACTCTGCAGGGCTGTCCAGGGCTGAGCCCAGGGGGCAGCACGCCGAAGGAGAACCGAGGGGGGAGGTCTACTAATAACCCCTCGCACACATAGATATCTAACTAAACACTAGCGGCAATAGCCTCGATGATTCTCGCGCCGCTCCATGCCTGGGTCGGGCTCGAGTCGCCGCAAAACGCGCCGTTCTTTTGAGTGAGCTCGGTGAGACCCGCCCACTGCGAATCGTTGATCCAATTGACGTCGCCCTGCAAGCGCGCTCTGAGCAAGGCCACCGTCTCGCTCTTGGGGACATTGCGCAGCGCATCCACCTTGACGAGCGCGTGCAAAAACACGCCCTTGTTCCAGACCCACTCGGGGCCCTGGTGGTAGTTGCGGCCCTTGGCGGTAGCAAAGTCGTCATTATCGACGCCATTCTCGTAATAAGGCCGGTAATTCCAGTCGCTGGGGTCAAGAGTTGCCATCCCCACGGGGCCACACAGCGCCTCGTCGGCTACGCCCAGCGCAGTAGTGGCGTGCTCATGGTTGAACAATTCAGGAGCAACAACAACCGCGATCGGGAAATTGCACCGCAGCTGGTAATCCTCATAAGGTTTACCGCTCTTGTACAAGTCCTTGTAAATACCGCGGCGGTTCACAAGGCTGGCATCCACCTCAAATTGAGCGTCCTGCTCGGGGTTGATGGGCACGTAAAAGCACCGTTCAAAGTTGGCTTGCACGAGCTCGTTCCATTCTTTAAAGGAGATGCTCGAACCATCATCCTTCTTGACCTCGCTGCCAAACTTGTCGGGGTGTTTGCACACAAACCGAAGACAACTCTTGAGAAGACCCACAATCTCGACCGCGGCGCCGTCGCGCGGCGTGCCTGGAACCCCATCATTCTTGCCGCGCTCGCTCTCGCCCATCTTGTCCATCCACGTGCCGCAGTTATCCTGGTTACCGCCGTGCACAAACCCGGTGGCCCAATCGACCCAAATGTGCTGGTTAAAGCCGTTATCCTTCATGTGCGAATCAATCTGGGGGCCAGCATTGTGCTCGCGGAACGTGATTGAGGCGGCGTGGCGCCCAAGCACCTCAGTCACCAACTCGGCAACAGTGCTCGAGTAGCTGTAGGCTTCTTCAGATTCCCACTCGACGAACCGGTCATCCTTGGGAAACCGGCGGGGTACTGCCACATCCAAAAGGTCCAAGGAGCCCGTGTGCACGCAATAGTCTTGCACGCACTGCACAAAGAACCACGCGGCATCGCGCGCATTGTAGCGGGGGTTGCGCCCGGCGTCCAGCAAATTGGGGATAAGGCCGTGCTTGAGGGTGGCCCCGAAGCTTACAATGTGCTGTTTGGCCTCTTCGTAGCGGCCAGTCTCGTGCAGCAACCCGCCAACGCTCAAAAACACGTCGCGGCCCCAGCACCGCATGATGCCCTCGCTGAAATGGGGCAGCCCGGCGGCCATACTGGGCACCTGGTTGCGGGCCTCGAGCGAGGCGCCCGGAAGGTCAGTGACCATCTGGAGCGAAGTTAGGGCCAACTTGGTCATAAAGTCGCTCTGGCCAATGCTCGCGGGCATGAGGTCCATGGCGTGCTGGACGGCCGCGTCGTACAAACCAACAACAATAGCAGCAAAGTAGCGCGGGCGTAAAAAGGACGGGACAGTGGCTACAAGCTTGACACGGTCCTCGAGCCAGCCAATCACGCTGTCGAACGAGTTGTTGCTAGCCTTGTTGTAGTGCTTGAGGCGGGCCAAGATGTGGTCAAACGCCCACAGACCTTGACGCAAGTTATCGCACAGCACGCTCCCGAGATCATTCCCTTTAATGATGCTGCGCAAAGGGGTTACCCAGCCCTGCAAACCCGCATAAATGAGGCGACCGGAGGGCAAATCGTATACCCCCAGCTTGCCCTCGGTGGACCCGCGCTCCTCGCCCTCGACACGATACAAAAGCACGCTCAAATCAATCAGGTTGAGGCTCTTGACAGCATCTTTCTGGCCGGTGCGCACAAGGTGCTCGATTTTTTCGGCGTCAAACGTGCGACTCAACTTGAACAGCGCCACAGAGCCCTGGGGAAAGTCGTAGGGTGCAGGCGTGTAGATGCGCGTGCTGCCATTCTCATGGCTGGCATTCCACGGCTCGAGCTCGCTGAGCTCCACCTCGATCGGTTTAATTGTGGCCTCCTCATCCGTGCCACCCCTGGCGCTCATTTTCCAGCCCTTGAACCACTCGGCTTTGGTGCCCTCCAAAAACACCTCGGGCAGCTGCTGGTCGCCCTCAGGGTGGAACGCCGTGCGCGCAACCAAAAAGTACCCGTCGCCCGTCTCGGGGTTGAGGCGGTTGACCGTGATGTACTGGCCTTGATGGTCGGTAAACGACTCGAAAGCGTTCATCTTGCCGAGCTCAGTGTGCACCTCGTTGAGAACGCGCTTGGCCTCGGTGATCCCACCGTCAAACACGTACGGCCGTTCCTCGGAAACAACATTGAGGGCCTTTGGGTAGCACTCGTCGTTGCCCATGGTGCACCCCGAGGCAACCTGGCACATGGCGACCAGCCCAGCAGTGCTGAGGGTATCCTCGACAGTGCGCTTTTGGGCAAATGTTTCATTGTCATGAGTACACTCCATGAACCACGCGTGGATGGGCCTGCTGCGGATCTGCTTGACGCTGTCCTCGAGCACCTCGCCGGTGATAAACGAGCCGATAGGCAGGCCACCATTGACATTGACCTGCGTGCTGAGCTCCTTAACACTGTCTGGCTGGATAGCCTCGCGCAGCAGCGAAGTAATGCCCAGCTTCTCGACATAAAGCTTGTCAATGGCTTGGCTGCCGCTAAACAGCTCGGCCACCACATACAAATCGGGCCGGACCTCGCGTGCCTTGTCAAGCAGGTACGAGCCCACGTGGTGCGGCGTCGAGTGGCAGTTGTCAATACGTAGCCCTCTAAAGTGTTTGGCCAGCAGCTGCGTGTACTTGGTCATGTGGTCCCACAACCAGGGCGAGCTCGAGGGCCGGTCGCCGTAACGTAGCTTGACGCAGTCGCCCCAAATAATCACTTGACGAGTAAGGTATGCCTTAGACGTGGGCCCGGCAAAGTCGTGTAGCGGGTCGGCGGCCCACACCCAGCCATTGTTAGCCATGGCCACTTTGGCGCCGTTGTCGCGTTTGACGTACGTAAAGTAAGCCTCACCGATAGGTGCCTTGCTAGAAATAGTGTCGCCCAGCTTTGGGCCGTGCTCGTCGACGCGGGTGTACTTGAGGCGGTTCTTGAGCTCGCTCAGAATGGTCGCGCGGTCGGCGTCGTACTCGCGGTACAATGCCAAATTCACCTCATCCAAAATCTGGCGCACGCTAAACTTGCTGGCCGCAGCAAACTCGGCCAATTTGGACGTGTCGAGGCGGCGTGAGAACCGCTCGCCAAGCGTGCCAAACCCAACCGAGGCAACTTGGCGCACTTTTTCGGCAAGCCCTTCGAGAGTATTTGGCACATCGCGGGGCTTACGGCCTTCAAACGGGTTTTGCTCAACAGTCTTCTCCAACACGGCGACGTCCATCGTGTAGTACTCCCACAGCTTGAGCGACTCGAGCAGCTCGTCCACGTGCTTCGCAACAGCCTCAATATCCTCCCAGGACTTGACGGGGGTTCCTTCAAGCTTGCTGCTCAACTCCAGCAGACCGTGGTCGAGCTCAATGGCAGCACTCAGGTGAGGAGCCGTCTCGGCCGTGTACCCTGCCTCGGGGTGGTCCTTGAGCCAGGCTGAGTTGTTGGCGGTGTGGTTGAGTACTACATCGCTCAGGGCCATGATCCCGCGCTTGTCGAGCTTTTCAATCAGCTTGGCCACGTCCTGCTCGCCATGGGGGAACACGGCTTTATCCCATCCCAGTTGGTCAAACAGCGAAAAGGGGGAGTCACTCTCGCCGCGCTCTTGCAGGGGGACAAAGTGGATCATGTTGTAGCCCTTGTGCTTGATCTTGTCGAGCTTGGCATCCCACTCCTCGAGCGGACCCATCAACTTGGCCAGCACTGTCTGCACTGTGAGGGCATTGGGTACCATATCGGGCATCACAATAAAATTCCACTCCTCGGTCTTGTCCTCGTGCTCCTCAAGGTCGCCATAAAACCCGTCCACGCGGGAGTACTCGGTGTACACCGAATAGGGCCCACTTTGGTGGATCTCAATATCGATAAACGAGTCAGAGTGGAGAGTGGACGAAATGGGGTATGCTTCAAACTGGTCGCGTTTAAAAGAGTTGCCCTTTTTGGGGTGGTTGGTGTAGATGGTGCCCTGAGCAATGAGCGAAGTTGCCGGCACAATTAGGCGCAGCGTGTACGGCTCGACAGGAGGCGGCAAGTAAAACACCTGGCCCGGCGCCGAATAGGGCACCCCGCTCTCGAGGTTGAGCTGGTAAATCATATGCAGGTAAGAGGGTAGCAAACAAGCGCCGAGTTAAAAAGTGCAGCAAGATGCGCGCGTCGCAAGTTTAGGAGGAGAGTTTATTTTCTATTTAACTAAGTGGAGTAGAGCTGATAAGTGGAGTAGCGAATGCGGAGTAGTGGAGAGTTGCTCCGGGGACGGATTATCTCACGGCGAGCCTAATCGGGAATATGCACAGTGCTTGGAGAGCCCCAATGGGAAGGCATCCAATTTTGGAATTAGGATGCGTCAATTTTGGTAAATAGAGTGCGTCGCTTGTGCACTTGTGCAACCAGTTTGGGTTGCTGTCTTGGCGGTTCCAACCGAGTTACCCCACCAGGCCAGGCCAGGCTGAGCTGAGCCAGCTGAGCGAGCGAGAACCACTGCCAAAACTAGCACAGCACACAATGTCACGCATATTAAGAGGAGTGATTTTTTGTGGATCCGCAGCCGTTGGGGCTAAAATCGGGGTCAATTTGCCCAGCGACAGCAGGTACCCCAGCGAGTTTCAGAGCTTTCTCGAGTCACATCCCTACATTGCCGAGCTCAAGCAGCAGGGCTGGGAGCAGCAGCCGCAGGATATTCCGCCATGGCACAAACGCAACATGGTTTTGACTGGATTGCTTGCCGGAAAGGGCAAGTTTGAGGCGCCTCCTGTCTCGCTAGTCCAGGGCCAAAAACGCCAAACGGTGTTTCAGCTGGGCAATGCTTGGGGTCCCACTATAGAGAATGGTGTGCTAGTCACAATTTTGGACCATAATTTGGCGGCTACCGCGTGCCCGAAACGTGCGTTGACCAAGTCCCTCGATGTGGAGTTTTTCAAGGACGCCAAGCCGGGTGTTTTGGTGCTTCAGAGCGAGCAGGGTGAGGTGCGCACCCGTAGCGCTACTGCGTCAGGTACAGTGTACCAATTGGAGGGTTCAAAGGTGGGTGCTGCGCTGGCTCGTGGCGAGGTCTTGATGGTCCGGCCCAAGTGGGCAGGATCTTTTTAGCATGCAGAGTAAATGAGTATTAGCTTTATATGTATACGATAGAGTTTTTGGCCCAATGGGCACCACTTGTACCCCAGAGGCCGAAGGCATCCGGTCTCCATGCTGCGTAATTTGTCAAAGTCGGCTGGTTCCGTAGGCGGCCGTGCTCGTACGAGCTTGCGTAGCTACAGCGAAAAATCGCCCCTACAGATTGCATTCAGCCTTAATGACGAAGAGGATGAGGAGAAACGGTACCGCACCGAGAAGAACCCGGTGATTCCCAATGTGGAAAATTTGGGTGAGCGCTGGCAAAAGATGGACGCGGGCCAGCAGGATGATATTATTGCATACCTTGAAGATAAGGCCCGTGGCAGCTGGACCGAGTTTTCCCTGGATGAGAAGCGTGCCATCAACTACATTTATTATGGTCCTTGGGGTCCTCGCGACGCCAATGCTGGGGAGAGTGGCAAGGGGTATAGTGTGTACGCCGGGCTTGTTGGAGTTACTACAGTTGGTCTTGTGGGGTACAAGCTTGCGAGCGATGCCACCAAGAGCGAGTAGGGATCGCCAAGGGTCTACCAGTAAATGCACATAGTGGGGCCTTGGGGTGCCCAGATATATATAAATAGCCATTGAGTGTGGCGAGGGGAGTGGGAGAGGGGGGGCTGCCAAGGCAGTGATCGACCCATGGCAGCGATCGACAGCATGCAGCCAGGGAGAGGAGCCAGGGCCGGGAGCCGCTCGTGGGCCTCCCAGGGGCCCCCAGGAAACCCCATGCCACCCTTGCCCAGATTTAGAAAAAGAATAAATTAATAAATTATGTTGCACGATGGGAATCGTCGCCCTCGCCCTGGCCCAGCCTCGCCCGGCCTAATCCCTCTTGGCCAACAAGTCGGCTCGGAGTTTCTCCAAATTTGTGCTGTCGCGCGCATCATTCTTTTGCACAACCAAGTTCTTGAGCCACTTGTTCTCCATCTCGAGCTGCCGGATCTTGCCCTCGAGGTCTTCAATGCGCGACTGCATCTGCTTTGTGTTGCGCTCGAGCTCCTGCTCCTTGAGCTTCTTCTTAATGCGGAACCGCGCGCTGGCGGCAGTGTTGCGGCGGCGCTTGTCCTCTTCGGCCACCTGACGCGACGAAATCGCCTCGCTGTGGGGGCCGCCCTGAGGGGCAGGAGTGGGGGCAGCTGTGGGCGTCTCAACTGGGGTCTGCTGAACAACCAAAGGGGGCTGAGGGGCGTGGTGCACCGGCTGAGCAGGCATGGGCGGTTGCTGCGGCCCAGCAGCAAACGGCAGCTGGTGCTGGTGCTGGTGCTGTTTGTACCAGTTTTGGCGGTGCGCCGTGTGCAGGGCCGCGGGCGTTGTTTCCTCGCGATCAAATTGGTAGCTGGCAATGTCGCCAGCAAGCGAAAACTGCTGCAACTCATCAAACTCAAACAGCCGCGCGTGGTCGTCGTGGGACGAGCCCGGCTGAGGCTTGCCGGCAAAATGAATTTCCTTTTCTTGCTGCATCAAAAGTTCATCCACCGTGCAGCCAATATCGGTCGATTGGCCTACATCCAGGTCATAAAACTGAGTATTGGAAAACATGCGCAGCTGGTCGGCCTCATGCTGGCGCTGCTGCTCTTCCAAGTCGTTATCCTCCAAAGTATTGAGATTATTTATTGTCTCAAGCCCTCGCGCCATTTTGTTTTACTATGGGGTCACCAGCCTTGGCGTGCGGGATTGCGAATATATTTGTAGTCCGGGTGCGTCATGTCACGTGAAATGACGACCATGCTGATCCCATGTATGACAAAGCAGGATCATGCAAGCGCTGCAAGCGCTGCAGAGATCCGCCCGCAGGATGGGGCGCTCTTGTGCATAATCTCCAGTGAGAACTTGAGGCATTTTCACAGGCGCCCGCAATTTCTTAAATTCATAAATCGTCACTCTCTTGGATCGGGGCAAGCGCTTCTTTGCAGGCGCCAAAATAGGTAATTACGCGGTCCCCGCGGTGTACAACCAAACTTTGACTGCGTTGCACGCGGGGCCGTGAGATTTTGCGCTCAACGCCCAGACTCTTGGTTCGTAGTGGCTGCGCTGGTGGAGCCAGCGCCGCTGCCGGGGGCGCCTGGGGCGCACCTGCTGCAGGTGAATGCGGGTTGTGCGCGCTGCACTGCGCGCTGCGCGGATCCGCCCGTTCATCTTCATTCTCATAATACTGCTCATAAACCAAATCTTCATCAAACTCATAGCTTGAATCGCTAAATTCCAAGTAGTCTGTGGGGGCACCGGCACTAGCGGCCGCTTGCTTTTGCTCGGGTTGCTCTTTTTTGTAGTACTTGACCGAAGAGTGGCGATCAAGGTCAAACGAAAAATCGCTTTTTGCATCATCCTCAGCATCCGGCGTAGAACTCAATGGGCTAACTTTGTTCTCAGAGTTCATTTGATGATTATTGATCTGGGACGAGCTGCACGGGGGGAACGCTTGCATTGAGGCCCTCGAGCAGATTGCATGCCTTGCACGTGGTTTGCGACGTAATATAGCCACAATTGACACACTTTTGGGCCCCTGCGACCTTGAATTGTTTGCGGTTCACCACAAATTGCTCGCCCGAATGAATCACATCTACAATGGCACTCGGCCTCACACTCTCCAAGTTTTTGATCAGGGCACGAGCGTTGCCTCTAAAGGCCTCAGGGGAATAAGTGCATTCGGTGCTGAAATAATCAAGGCCCTTATAGTGAGCATAAAGCACAATTTCCTTCTCGTAGCAGTACTTGAGCGGCTTGGACCGCTGCACGGGCGAGTCGGCACCGCGAGTTATGATTTCGGTGCACCGATCCAGCCGCGAGATATCGCCTCGAAGCAAGTTCATCAAAATGGTTTCGGCCATATCGTCGGCATTGTGGCCAGTTACAACATGCTTGATGCCCAGCTCAAGGCACCCACGGTCAAGGGCCTGGCGCCTAAACACGCCACAGTAAGTGCAATTATTCTTTTTACCAATTTGTTCAACAACGCGATCCATGCTCCATCCTTGGTACAAATCCAAATAGCTAACAATCTTGAGCGGCATGCTGTACTGGACCTTGTTTCGTTTGACTGTTTCGAGACTGTCGTCGCGGTAGCCGGTGATGCCTTCGTCCACAGATAACAGAGTAAACTCGACCCCATAGTCGAAGCGGTCATTAAGGGTTTTGAGCACATGGGCCAGCACAGTACTGTCTTTTCCGCCCGACGCTCCAATGGCCACTTTTTCACCCCGGTGAAAAAGATTGTTTGAGGTGATTGTTTCGTGGATCTCGGTTTCAAAAAGGGTATAGAAGCATTCTTTGCAGACCTTGTTGCCTGTTTTGGGCCTTTTGAGCGCTGCTGGCTTGCCACAGGCGCATTTGTGCAGTGGGTGTGACATTTTTGAAATTAATTAGGCAGCCTGAGGGATGGGGTGGAGCCTTGAGCAGGGAGTGGGGAGACAGGAGCTGAGGCCTGAATTATGAAGATTAGACACATTATGAGACAATTTTTAATTTTGTCCACATAAACTACAATTGATAGAGCCATATGAAGGCCCCACAGCATTCAACTCATCGCGGGGTGTGCCGCTATACCGCAAAATCCGCACCAGCACTCGACAAAAACCCTATCCACACACCTCTCTACCTCATTTTTCACCAAAAAATTTAGCACCGTTTGCCTCTTTTGGACCGCGACCAAACTTTTCGCTTACCTATGTCAAAGTTCTTTGCAGGAGGAGCCAGCGACAGCGACTACTCTAGCTCTGAAGAAGAGGACCTGTACCTGAGCGAGCAGCTCCACGAGGAGAGCTCCGAGTCCGAGTCTGCCAGCGATGCCAGCGACAACGAGGGCTCCGACGTGGAGGAAGGTTCGGGCTCCGAGGCTGGCGAGGGTAAAAGTGCCCCCCAGCAGTTTATGCGCAACAAATTCCTCAAGGGTCAAGGCTCAGACAGCGATGATAGCGACAGTGATGACGACCGTGGCGCCATCAAGAGCGCCAAGGACAAGTTGCTTGACGAGATTGCCGGGTTTGTGAAAAGCTTTGATTCGGCCGTCCAGACCGATGACTGGGTGGCCGCGGGCGCCCAGTTTGACAAGGCGTTCAAGAGCCAAGAGCGCGCCATGCGCCAGTACTCGGTTGTGCCTGTGTGCATTGTCAAACTGCTCAGCACTGTGGACGCCACTATTGCCGATGCTAGGGCCAAAAAGCTCAATCCTAGCAACTCCAAGGCGGTGAATGTGGTCAACCAGCGCACTAAAAAGCTCAGCAAGGAGTACGAATCCCGTATTGCCGAGTACGTCAAGGACCCCGAAGCCTACGACCCCGAGCCGCCGCTCGTTTCCGAGCTTGTGCAGACCCAGGTCGAGCAGGGCGAGGAGTACAACTCGGCCAATGTTTTCACTATTCTGAGCACGATCGTCCAGGCTCGCGGTAAAAAGAAGACCGACAAGGGCGAGCAGATCGAGGTGCTCGAGAAGCTGCTGGGTGTTTCGGACACGGCCTACAAAAAGCTCAGCGTGTTGCTGATCCTTGTGCCCATCAGATTCGATTTGCACTCGTCGCCTATGCCCACTGAGGCCTGGCAAGCGATTGAGGCCAACATTCGCTCTCTTTTCGAAATTCTCGAGGCCAACCCTGAGTTCATCGTGATTGAGAGTGCCCGCGAGCCCGAGGAGCTTGAGACTCCTCCCGCCCCCGGTCCTGGCGGCGCACGCCAGATTCCCGGTAGCGTCTCGAGCCTTGTGGAGCGTCTCGACGATGAGCACATCAAGGCCCTTCAGCTGATTGACCCGCACACCACAGAGTATATTGAGCGTCTACGGAGCCAGACCAAGCTGTACGATCTTGTGCTGCGTGCCCAGTGCCACATTGAGCGCAATTTGGAGCGCATTGGCGCCGAGCGCTCCGAGTCGCTTTTCCGTTTGCTGGTGCGCCGCCTCGACCACATTTACTACAAACCCAGCCAGGCAATCATTGTTACCGAGCAGAGCGCTTGGGCCTCGGTCCCGAAGGGCCTCGAGAGCAAGATTACGCCTCCTTTGGAGTCGGCCCCCGCCGCCCCGGCAGAGTATACTACGGCCCTCGTGGACAGCATTTGCAAGGTGTTGTACGACCAACCCAACACTGTGTTCCGCTCCAAGGCTATGCTTGCGCTGATTTACCACTACGCGCTCAACGATATGTACTACCAGGCTCGCGACCTGATGCTCATGAGCCACCTCCAAAGCACCATTCACAATGCCGAGCCCACGGTCCAGGTCATGTTCAACCGTGCGCTTGTGCAGGTTGGCCTTTGCGCGTTCAGAATTGGCCTTTTCCAGGATGCCCTTACCTCGCTTCAAGAGCTGTGCGCCTCGAGTCGTCTCAAAGAATTGCTTGGCCAAGGTATCGCCAAGACGTTTTCGAGCGGTGCCCCCGACCGCAGCCAGATTTTGCCGTTCCACATGCACATCAACATTGAGCTGATTGAGTGTGTGTACCTCACTTCGTCGCTGCTGGTTGAGATCCCCGGCAAAAAGAAGAATGTGTCGAAACCATTTAGGCGTATGCTCGACTTTTACGACCGCCAAGTCTTCAACGGTCCCAGCGAAAACACTCGCGACCACATCATCCAGGCCGCCAAGGCGCTTCAGCTCGGCGACTGGCGCTCGGCTACCGAGCTGCTGTGCTCGATCCGCGTTTGGTCGTTGCTCAACAACTCGAAGGAAATTCTCGAGATGTTGGAGCTCAAACTCAAGAGCGAGGGCCTCTGTGTCTACTTGGCTGTGTTTGGCAGCTCCTACGAGAGCCTCGGCGTCGATTACCTTGTGGAACAGTTCCAGCTGCCTCAGGAAACTGTGCGTTCGCTTATCTCGCGTCAGGTCGTGAACGAGGAGCTGCACGCCTCGTTTGATGCCTCGGACGACTTTGTGCTGTTTGGCGCTGCGGCCGACCCGTCCAAGCTGCAGCTGCTGGGCTCTCAGCTCGCTGATAAGACCGGCGTGCTTGCCGACCGCAATGAGCGCCTTGCGGGCGACGGCTCGGATAAAAAGCCCCTGCGCAAGCGCGCGGTGGCCTAGGACTAGAGCTAAAATAATCAAACTAGTGAATGTATCTACGGTTGCATGCTGAAGCACGCGGCGTTGGCTCTCCAAGCTGAAGTGCCGAAGTCTCAGACCCAAATACAGGAGCTAATTAGCGCTATCTACACAAAATAATTTTTAAACAGCACACCCTCCAAACTCTCGAGCTCGTCCGAGCTAAACCGTTTTTGGTCCAGGTGCCACGAATCTTGGCGCGTGCGTTTGAAATCGCCAAAGATCTTTTTGCACGCTTTGCCCACAACTCCAACTCCAGAGGCAAAGGGGGCAAGTGCACTTAAAACGCGCGGCACAAACTTGGGTAGAGGCATGTCGTAGGGGTGTGCGGCCACGAGTGCCCCGAGGCCAAGCACAGCGCCGTGCTGCGTGGCGCTAGCATTGAGCTGCCGTGCCCCCAGCTCCTTTCCAAACTGGCACTCGAGCTGGGCCACCAGCTGCGGACGCTCGTGCGGCGGCGTGCACAGCGTCCAGTCCCGCACCAAATCGGCCGCCAGCTCGCGCACTTCGTTTTGTGGGTCGTAAAGGTGCGCCACCACGAGCGGCAGCACACTGCGGTCAAACTCGACAAAGTTGCTGGCGTAAACGGTTTGAACAAACAGCAGCAGGCGCACGCGCTGGTGCCATGTGCCCAAGGGCTGGCGCAACAGGTCGCCCACGAGCGTGAGCGACTCGGGGCCCATTCTCAAAGCTGCAAGCGCCTTGAACACGCTGTTAAGCTGGGCCACCAGCAAATCGTCGCGCACGTTGCTCAAAGCAATGAGCGCCGGGACGCGCCGCAGCAGCGCCGCCAGCAGCGCCGCGCTGAGCTTGCGGGTCGCCAACGTCTCACAAAATAGGCAGAATGCACGCGCCTGATCCACCTCCGAGGCTTGCGGCGCAATGCGGTCGAGGCACGCCTCGACCAAAGCCATATCTTCATGGGGTTGTGTGAGTGTTTCGAGTGACTCGGCAAGGTGGTACGGGCGCGTAGACAGAGCGTATGCGAGCTGCTTAGCCACCTCGGTCCTTATACTCTCGAGGGGGTGCCCGAAATTGTCACAAAGGTTGAAAAGCAAGTCCCCGCTGAGTCTGTACTTCCAGGCGTGGCTGAGAATCAAGGTGGACCGCAGCGCCAGCCCCACACTGTCGCGCGTACTGGAGTCTGCATCGAGCCGCAGCGCGTCCAGATCCTTCAACAGAGGCCACAGCCGGCGGTGGTCGATCGCCGAGTTGGCAGTAAAGTAGTAATTGTTCCAGTGTTTCAGGGATTCGGGCGCCAGGTTGCGGTACACAGACGTTTGTAGACTCACAGCAATCTCGAGCGCGGCGGCCGCGTGCGGAGCGGAAGCCACTCGCTGGACGCTCGCAAGGCCAAACGAGGCCTCGGCCAGCACGCGCTGCCAGTTGAGGTCGTCAAAGTCGCCATGCAGCACAGCGGCCACATCGGCCCACTTGAAGGCGGTGAACTCAAGAGAGCACAGCTGAAACAATAACTTGAACAGCACGCCATGCACGATTTCGAAATGATTATCTTCTGGGCGCGGCTCGACCGCCAGCTTTTGCACAAACGCGGCCAGCCACTCGCGGGTCAACAGGGCACCAAATGCCCGCAACTGCTCAGCGTCCGCAGCTCTCAGCTCACCCTTGAAGCCCTGGGTGCGCTGCACTTGGACACCCCGCCACAGGAGCCAGCCCTTGTGGTTGTACGGGGAGTGGGTAAACAGGCTGAAATTCATTGCTTGGAAGTCGTAAAAAAAGGCAGGCACTTCAGTGTTGCTCATCTCGGTAATAAAAACCTCAGGTGAGGGTGAAGATGAGGCGCCCTCGGCGCCCTCGGCCCCATCCACATTCGCACCCAGCTGGTACATGCCGAGGTTGTTACCCGTTTGCGCCCTAAAAAACACATGGTCCAATGCCTTGATAAAAGCTCCCTGGGCCACGCGCTTGACTGCGAGCGTGGCGCTCGTGGTGTGGCTCGCCAGCAGCGCCAATGAGGCCGCTTTGAGCGGCACTTGAGGCGACTGCACAACGCCCACAAGCGAGGCTACTGCGAGCGCCTGGCTGCGCCAGTGGCCCTGGGCGTGCTGGGTGATGAGCCCGGTGAGGGCCTCAATTTGGGCAAGGGCTTCTGCGCGCCGTACTTGATTGGCTTGGGCCAGTTGGAGAGAGGCCGGGCAAGCGGGCGGGGGCACCCCTTGCTCGCCACATGGCAGCCTCACATCCTCCAAAACCTGGTGACCCAGCTGGTACGCCACGTGCACGAGCTTGTGGTTGTCTGAATTAAGGGCCTCAAACACAAGCTGCGCAAACGGTACGAGCCATTTGTACTGCCGCTTAACCACGTTGGGCATACTGCGGAACGCCAAAAACTGTAGGCCGCTTTCAGCACGCCCCGACTCGCCGCCACTGAGGGCAGCCCGCGTTGCCTCGAGCACGTTGCCGAGGACAAGCGCGCGCGATTTCGGCATCACTTTGATGGCGCTGTATACGGCGCACTCGGCATGAAACCGAATCTCGGGCAGCTCGCTCATTATTGATTCGGTCAAGGCCACCAACAGCTCGCGATCGAGCGCCAGCATGGGCCGTGAAGCAACCGTTTGGCGCTGGAAATGGTACAGTTGGGCACGCCGAGCCATCATGGGGCGCGGGTAGAGGCGCTTGCGCAGTCCGTGCAGCTTGAAAGTGCGCTTTTCGCTCGCATAAACGCTCTTGAAGATATGATCGTGGCGCGCGCTTTTCTCAATGCCCACATCATAAAACCACATTTTTATTGCAAAAAGCAGCGCTTTGAACGCTGTGCTGTCTGAATCGTGCTCGCGCTGCAACGTGCGTAGGCTCCTCAACAAAAATTGGCCCACCTCCGAGCGCACAGCGTGCACGCGTTTTTTGACCGCGGGGGTGCCGCGGGGGCCGCTCGCCACGCGAAACTTGTAGGCTATGGCGCCACTGAGGTCACCATCTTCATCAAGGTATCCCTCACTGAAAGTAGCGCTCTCCAGGGGGTCTACGAGCGGCGCGATGGCGCCAGTAGCCGTGCGCAGAAATGTAAGGTTGTGGGCAACAAAGTCGCTAAACTCGGTGGCGCTGCGGGTACTTTGAGCCAGCTCGGCCTCGACATTTTCCATACTTAGCCTCACGTGCTGGGCGTAAAACTCGACCGCAAACTCGAGCTCGGCCTCGGTGGGCACGTGCCACTCGAGTTCCAGCGTGCCTAGGTCCACGGTACGACCCCAATCTGCGAGTGTTGGATCGCCCACAAAAGTGCGAAAATCGGTGCAAAACGTGCTCACCAACGTCTGGATCGTGTGGTGCACGAGAAACGAGACATGGTACACACTCTCGCCGCGTGTACTCTCGCGCAAGAACAAAGCCAGCTCCTGCAGCTCGCGCCGGTGGGCCATGACCTTGGCACCTCCCACCGAGACAATCATGTTTAAGATACTCTGAAACCACACAAAGTTGCGGTCGCGGTGGCCAAAACTGCGCAGCTGGGCCGCATTGTTCTCGAGCACCTCGTTGCGGATCGCTGCGTCCAAAACTTTGAGCAGTTTTGAAAAGGCCGGGGGCGCAGCTAGCACCAACTTTGCGCACAGTTGGGCCACTGCATCGACCGAGGTGTGCATTGGGGTGGTCACAAACTCGACGAGCCGCGCAGTGAGCCGTTCAAGCAGGGCAGGCGGGACCGCATGCAGCACACACCCCATGGCGTATGGCGCGTAATAAGTGAGGTCAAACTCGGGCGAGCCGCGGATTTCGTTTGATTTCTCGGGCATATTTTCGAGAAGAAGGAAGGTCGACTCGAAAAGAGTGTTGACGACGCTCTCGAAATTGGCAGTGGAACTCTTGAGAATTGCAGAGGCCTCTTCGTCAGTGTAAGTTGGATAAGTAAAATCTGGGCGCTCCATACCACTCACAATCGCTGAAACATGCTCGAGCGCCAGCTCGGGCGAGTCTGCGAGCGGCGCAAATGGCACGCACACCGCGGCCACTTGGACAATTTTGTAGGCGAGAATGGCGCGCGTCGGATCGTTTGCATCGATGCTGGGCGCCACGAGCTCGAGTAGCGAGGTCAGGTGGAACGCGTACTTGGGGTGACGCACCAAAACGGGCACCAAGGCGGCCAACAAACCCAGGCAACTGAGGGCGCGGTGCGGCGTGTAAAACCCTTGAAGAGAGGGATAAATTTCGCTGAGCAACCTGGGAATCACCACGTCCGGACTCACAAAGGCCAGCTTCATGAGTGCCGGCATGGTGCTGGCCATTGTTGTGCGGCTTTTCGAGTAGAGACCGTAAATTAAGCCGTCGAGCACGAGCACCGCAAACTCGTCGCAGAGAGTGTTGTTCAGCTTGCGCTCGTCGCGCCAGTTGCCCTCGCCGCTGCGCTCAAAGTTTATGCGCTGCACAAAGCTCCCAACGAGGTCCACGAGGAATCCAAGGTATTGGGACTGGTCGGCAGTTGCTAGAGGATGGCAGTAGGGTTCGATGCCTTTAACGAGGGTACCCAAGAGTGCCAAAGGGTATACCTCGCCCTCCGTACCCCTCGGCATCAGACTAAACACGATGGTGGAGGCTGCACTCAAGCGGTGGCTGGGCCCCGGTAGCTTGATTGCCGGCGGGTTTTTGAGCAGCCGGTGGGTTGCACCGACCACATGCTGCATTTGCTCGCGCGTAAATAGCCCATGCTCCCCCAACTCGAGTGAACTTTCAAGGCACCGCGCAGCCGCAAAACTGAGCAGCGGAAACAGGCTACCCACGGGGGAAAACGACCACAAATAAAATATTTGCGGCATGTACACCTTGTAGAGCTGAAGCTGGTCGCGCGGGACTTGGGTAAACAGAATAAATAACGCCGTCATGGTGAGGTCGCCGGCGTAGCCGGGGGGGCCGGTAATTTGGCTCAGGATAGACTCTAATTGGCGGTCAAAGTCGGTGCCGCTGTAGATTTGTAGCTGAACTGCCACATTGCTGAGGATCGGGATGCTTTTGAGCACGAGTTCCTGGAAACAAGTTTGGTAAAAGTTGGACGGCATTAATTTGTGCAGGGCCGCCTCAAACGGCCCCCAATTAAGGCCAAGTTCGACATTGTTGCGCTCGAGGTACCCTTGAGGCCCGGCCAGTTTCTCCAACATCCCGCTGCACCGGTCAACAAGATTGATTTCGGTCGCTTTGAGCATCACCTCAAAGTAGAGGCCAATGAGCCGTTTCCGGGTGGGGAGGGCCAAGGGGTATTTTAGCTTGAGCCACTGGGCCAATTCGCGCGTCCAGTGCAGAAAAAGCTGGCCGCCATGGGACCCAAACACGCCGTCGAGGTCGCCACTTGTTTGAGCCAGCTCGAGTTGGTCCACGATAAAGTCGACATGTGCGGTTGAATTGTCGTTTGTAGTGGCATACGGCACCAGGCGGCCGTATGGAAAGGTGCCCATTCACGTGTGCTTTGGTGTTTGGTTAAAGGTGGTGGGATTTGACCAAGCGCAGGGCTGGGTGGCGGCGGTGGCAATAGAATATTAATTAGAAATTAATGTGCGGTTACGCGATCGCGGTGGCGGCGCGGTGGCAATAGAATAGACTATAGAAAATAAGGAGAGTCACGTGTGCGGTGGCGCGGTGGCAATTTTGCGCAAAAAAAAACCAAGCTGGTGCGGCAAATGCCACAGTCAGCGGTATCCCAGAAACAAATGCACAGCGGCGTGCGCCAAGACGTGCAATGTGGTCTAGGCCAACAAACACATTTAGAGAGGTGTAGCAATTTTCTCGAGGGTCCGATTAGAAGATTGGTCTGTTGAGGACTTATAAATACTTGAAACACGGCACTTTTGAGGGGCACCATGGATTTAATATCAACAAAATAATTGAGCCGGGGGAGGCTAATTTTGAATATGTAGCCTCCATATAGTTAAATTTGAGCATTCCCAGCTGGATCTCTGCAGTTTGTACAAACATCTCATCATGCACGCTGCACGGTTACAAATTTAGTCGCGCAAATTAGGCGAGCGCTCGAGGGCAAATCTGCGGGTGAGCTCGGCTGGTGATGGCCGACCCGGGGGAGCCGATGGCCTGGAAAGGTGAAGTGAACATAAGGCATTAGATCTATAAACGATAAATAATTAGGCAAGCTGGGTCGCTCAGGCCAAGTTGGGTCGCGCACGAGCGCTCGCTCAAGCCGACTCTTCACTCGAGTCGTCCGCTTGCTTGACTGGAGAAGTCGCCTTGGCCTTCTTGCGGGGCTTGAATTTGTAGTTGGGGTGCTGCTCGCTGTGGATGAACTTTTCGACCGCGGCAGCATCGCTAAACTGGTCGTGGACCTGGCTGCCCTCGGTCTGCCACAGCAAACCAACAATGCTAGAAATGACTTGGTGGTTGATCTTTTGGCGCTGGGCCGCAGCATTGGCGCGCGCGCGCTGGGTCTGGGCCTTGCGATAAATCATAAACGAGTTGAGCGGGCGCTTGACGTGCTTGCTCTTGGCGTCCACCGAGGTACCGCCCACGTCCACCGAAATTACTGGAAGCACCCTGAGTTCACGCGGGACGTCACTCGACCAGTCACTGTCGGGAAACATCTCGAGATGCGTAGCAACCACATCTTGATTCAGACCCTTTTCGGCGGCCTTGTGCATGATGTGAGCCTTGCGGTGCTGGTCCAGCAGCGCCAGCGGCATGTGAAGAGAGAGGGCACGCGATGTGCACTTGCGCACCGACGGGAACGAGTGGTGAAAGCCCATGCTCTGGATCTTGATTGCCAAGTTCTCGGGGGTTTTGGACTTGGTGGCTTCAGAGCGAGAGGCAGGCCCCAGCGTGGGAGCTTGAGGTTGAGGTTGAGGCACAGACTGCACCTGCACCTGCACCTGCGCCTGAAGTTGGGGCTGCGGCTGCACTGGGGCATGCGGCACAAAGTGCTCACCAGTCCACACCGGCGGGTGAGGAGGAGGAGCGTGCATTGTTGTTGCTGAAGGGGGCGCAGATGCAGGTGCAGTGTAGAGAGCAAGAGGAGGAGCCATGCTGTAGTAGGGAGTAACCGGCGCCGACATGGGCGCATGAGTGTGCTGAGGAGTGCCCATAGGGGCGACTGTGGGGGCGACCAGCGCGAGCTCTTGCGGCGCCTGCGCCGGAATAGTGCAATAATCATAGTCATATGACGTGCTGGGGCTCACTGTTTCGGGAGTCAAGGGGTAGTTGACGAGATCGGCCTCGGCCGCCGCTGCCGCGGCAGCAGCAGAAGCTGTGGCAGAGAGATCAACCTTTTCTGAAGCAAGCTCTGTATAGTCTGAGCAAAAGCTCCAGTAGGCGCTATCGTCCTCGTAAAAGCTAAACGATTGACCCGAGGGCTCAGCGTATAGAGGGGTGTGTGAAAGTGTGGAGTACATCTGTGAGGGTATGGTGACAATATGCAAAGATGGGGTGAGGAGATGTTTGTGGGACCAAAAGTGACGACTCCCAAAGTGGATTTTTGGCGAGTAATATAGACCAATGCATGCTGTTTGTCACTGCATATGCACTGCGAGGATAAGCGTAAGCATATGCACCATGTGCATGCTCATTTTGGCCTATTTTGGGGTGGGGGCATATTCTCATGCACTCGTCTACGAGTTCTGAAACACGGGTAACTGGTTACGCTTGAGTACCCAAGGGGACACTAATTTCAAAAAGAACCAAGCATTTTGCGCTCGGCAAGTCGTAGTTTCCACAACGACAAAGAATAGGTGCAGGTTTAAAGTACTCATGCATGATGTATGCATATGCTACGCAGCCACGAGTGACGTCAAAGTGACAGTGCATGCACGGTTGCGGTATTGATAGTCTAGAGAGTAACAGCGTAAACTTTTCAGCGAGATTAGCGAGTGGGGACGTGTATACAGGCCATGCACTGGATTCATAAGCTCGCCTATGCAATAAGCGCAACTTTGCAAGCAACTCAAATACCGCGCAGCGGTGGGTAGGCTACGCAGATCATCTGATAGTGGTGCTTGCGTATAAACACGGCAAACTGCGGCCTCGCGTCGGGGGTTTTTTCGGGGGGGTGAGTTAAACCACACTTCCCCCACTCTTGGCTTGCCCCCACGCGAACAAAAGTTTTGCCAAGAAATAGCCCCCGGCCCCCATGCTTTTCGGAGCGCCGAAGCTTTTAGTCTAGCGAGATGATGCCGCATAAAAATGAGCGTAACCACACTGAAAAAACCACAGAGCCTCCCCTCTCTAGTAATGTGAGACATGCCTAAAATAATATAATTATTGAGGAATTTAGCCCGAGCGCGGCCACATGCATTCTGCGCGTGGACCCTCTCTGGGGTGCGGTTATCGTGGCCCACCCCAATGCATATGGTTTGAGATCCGGTTTAAAGATAGATTAGCGCAAAAAAGTGAGCTTGGCTTGTGGGAGGATGCGGGGTCGCGCTCGCCACGCCGCGCAACGGCGCAGGACATTTTCACCTGTGCCATTATACCACGCGCAAACACTTTGGAGGACGCACTCGAGCGTTGCAACAAATTGTGGGAAAACTTTTGACTGATAGCTTATCGCGAATATTTGCTCATAATTCCCCCAGGTCGCCCATTTCTCCGCTTATTCCAAAATCCCGCAACCCTCAATGCAGTATAGGCTGCATGCACCCTCGGCAAGTTGCCAGTACGGCTTGAGCGGCTTGAGAGGCAAACTGCGGGTCAACAGTTTGCAAGTGGCCCCCTAGTACCCTTGCCGAGGGTAACCAAGCGAGGTGCTTCGAGGGCGCATACGGCGTTTCATGTTGGCCACCCATTCCTCGAGCCCTAACCTGAGGGCACTGACGCTCTCTATCTCGGGGGGGCTCGGGTTAGGGTTCTTTGTGACCCAATCAGTGTGTGGCCAAAGGATCAAAACTACAAAATAAACAAAGAGATTAAGCAAAGAGGATTTGGGTGGTGCGAAATTTATTCTAAAGTCTCGCACCAAAATACCGCAGATAGGGCCCAGACCATGGTGACGTCACGCCCACAGCCATGCAGAGCTGTATGCGGATGCTCTCAAGCGATGCATGCAGGGTTACTCGGACGAGGTTCAGCATCACTGATGAGTAATATGAGGTAATCTAATTTATGCGAATATTCGCATAAATTCGGCGAATATTCGAAAGTGGGATGGAGGGCCCGAGGGAAAAAGTAAAAGTAGTTAAAAAGGGTGCAGAAGTAGCTGCTGGTTTTTTAAACCAATTTTCCACGGAGCAATAGCGTGCAAGGCCGCCTGCAGCAATGGCACCTTGAGGGAAAAAGTGTACCCCTGCATGAGAGATTTATGTCTGAGCAGCACATTTCGGATAACTAGCGCTCGCTGTTCTCTCTCGCTGAAGCTGTCACCTTCACGCCGATCGGCGCAGCGTCGCCCCAGGCAACCAGATTGGCGAATATTAGTATGTTGAGCCAAGGCTCAGCTCGCGAGTTATGTAGATATATAGCGCACCATATCAACGCTTGCCCCTGCGGCGGCCGCGGAACGGCCGGGGCGCGTGATTAGGGTGATACACGTAGCAACTCTGGAGGTCGGACTTGTCGACCCGATTATATGCATTTTGGGCGATTTCGGTAGATGCAAAGTGGACAATGTACGCGTTGTTTTCCGAAACCACCTTAGTTACAAGCCCACGGTCCTCCTCGGCAAGCTTTTCAATTGCCTGTTCTTGGCTGAGGGTGGTCTTCATAAAGATGGCATAAACGGTCGAGGGCCGTTGCGCAGCGGGCGCAGGCGGCTTGCGGCGGCGCACATCTTTGCCGGAGGCTTGAATAGAAGTTGCCAAAGCGCCATGAGGAAGCACCTCGGCCACAAACGAGCCGGTACCGACGTCGGCCAGGCCAAAGTGCCATACGCTGCGGTACGGCGTGCGGAGGATCTGCTTTCTTTTGGCGAGCTCGAAAAGGGCTGCAGCGGCATTGCACCACGATTTGGTAGCCTCATCAGCTTCCGAAACTTGGGGCTGGGCGATGCTCCAGAGCGATTCCCACTCGCTCTTGACGGTGGTCTGGAGGGTGTCATAACCACTGAGAGATGGCCCCTCCAACGCATTGTGGTTGACGACACACGAGTACGGCAGGTGCAGGTTCGCACTGAGCGTATATTTCGCACGAATGGCCAAACTAAACCATTCTAGAAGCGGGTTTTGCGAGATGGCCGCGTGGGTCACAAACAGTTTGGGTTCCTTGTGACCCTTTAGCGTAGCTGCCAACTCGCCCAACTGCCACGCGCCCATCCAAAGGCTCAGGGAGCTACCCGGGATGGTGAGTTCTGCGTCGCCCGAGTCGAAAAGCGAGTTGAGGCGGAACGCACCTCCCAGCCCGCAAAGACGCAGACCGTTGACGAGAAAAGTACTCTTTTCGTCGAGGATATGGAGGTTGGGCACGTGATAGTCGCCGCTACGGAACTTTTCCACAACTCTCAGGTCGTCGACCGAGCCCCAAACCGTGTACACCGGCACATTGAATTTAAGCTCTCCACTAAGGTAACGGGGGAGTTCAGACATGCGGTCGGCCATGTACTCGCGCAATTTGTCGTCCTCGGCGGGAATTTCTTCAGGAACCACCAAGGGGGAGTAGGCAGCGACGTTCTTTCGCATGGTGCGAATGTTGATGCGGCACGCCGAGTCCTGGTCGTAAAAGCCAAACGCCGAGGTGTGCACGACAGCCGTGGCCCCGTGAAGGGCTGCGAGCTCGTTTACCGAGCTGAGCTTGCCCCGCAACTCGGCCAGAAACAGGATCTTTGAGCCAGTGGTATCCATGACAAATGACGTGGTGTGTGAGCCTCGAGAAGGGATCAAGAAAGAGGCGGTGCTGCTGGGTGAAATTATGATCACGTTCAGATTCAAAATATCTACTCTAAATTTTTTGAGGGTTCACCCTCTCGTCGCCCTCCCTAGCTTGCTGCACTCCGATCAGCAACCTTGTGTAAGCACAGCCACCGGCGGAATATGGATCACAGCCGAGCAAGCACGAGGGCGTATGGGCCCGGTGCTGGGCACGCACGGCAGGCTTCGGCGGGTGGAGCAACGCGCGATGCACGCGATGCGAGCCGCGACCAGCTCGAGCAGCCCCTGGAAACGCCGCCGCCGCCCCGGTCGCGCGCGACTCCGCGCAAGCCCAAAGTCCAAAAGCGCACGAGCGTAGGCCCCTGGGACTTTGTCAAGAGCGTTGGCGCGGGGTCAATGGGCCAGGTAAAGCTCGCAGTCAACCGGTACACGCGGCAAACGGCCGCAGTCAAGATCGTGCCCAAGGCATTCACCCAAAAGTCGAGCGGCGAAAGTAACGAGACACGTGACGCGCGCGTCGTACGCGAGGCAGCGCTCGGTAAAATCATTCTGCACCAAAATATCGCCCAATTGTACGAGGTTTACAGCATGACGTCCCATTATTATTTGGTGTTTGAATACATCTCGGGTGGGCAATTGCTGGATTATATTATTACCCATGGTAGTGTGAGCGAGATTCAGGCGCGCAAATTCGCCCGCGAGATTGCTTCGGCGCTTGATTATTGCCATCGGAACTCGATTGTGCACCGTGACCTCAAGATTGAGAATATCTTGATTTCTGATAAAGGCACCATCAAGATTATCGATTTCGGCTTGAGTAATCTGTTTAGGCGTGATGAATTCCTCAAAACTTTTTGCGGATCACTCTATTTTGCCGCCCCTGAGCTCCTCAATGCCCAACCTTACGTCGGGCCAGAAATCGATGTGTGGTCGTTTGGTGTGGTGCTGTACGTGCTCGTTTGTGGCAAGGTTCCATTTGAAGACAAGAGTATGAGCGCGCTGCACGCGAAAATCAAGCGCGGCGCCATTGAATTCCCTCATTGGCTGAGCCCCCTGTGTACCGACCTGCTCAAGCGGATGCTGGTTGTTCCCAGCGCCGAACGTGCATCCCTGCGGGAAATTTTGCACCATCCTTGGCTCAACAAGGGTTATGATGAGATTCCCAGCGCGCACGTGCCTGCACGGTACCCCTTGGGCCTACCGCTTGACGAGCGCGTCGTGGACGAGATGGCGCACATGCACCTCGGCGATGCCTCGGCAATCGCCAGCGAGCTCGAGGCGGTCCTTTCGAGCCACGCGTACGCCGATGCGGTGCGCCACCATGGCGACTCGTACCGGCACGCCGACCCCCTCAACTCGTTCCACCCGCTGATTTCGCTGTACTTTTTGACCCGGGAGAGGATGGAACGACTCGGAAAGATCGAGAGGGCCAGTGGGGCGAGTGCGGCTAGCGGAGCAGCGAGCGCGTCCACGTCCAACGCCGCCACCCCCACCCCCGGCCTCAGTTCGCCGCCCTCGCGCTCGCCGTTGCAAATTCAGACCCAATTCCCGGCTGCAGGCATAACAGGTGGCACCTCGGGGCCCGCTACTGGCCCTCCCGCGCTGGCCTCCCCGACAGGCCTCGCATCCCCTCGCACACCGCAAATGCCTCCCCTCGGCTCGCCGTCAACGCCCGTGCCGCAAATCACTGTGGAAGAGCCCATGGACTTGCCCAAAGTCAACGAGCCCACGCCGCCGCAGCTCAGAGTGCCTGCGACGCGCATGCGTAGTAGGACCCACGGCGAGGACGCCAGGCCGGCACTTGATGTGGGGGACACCCCCGCCACCGGGCTCGGCATCTCTGACGACTCAAGCAAGGGCCTCAGCGCGCTTTTTCGCCACATTTCGATCCGCAAGCGCAGCGAGTCGCGGTCGCGCACAAACTCGCCTGCACCGCCTCGCAACCGCAACCGGTCGGCAACAACTGCCCAGCCTGCGCCCCCGACTTTGACTGTGGACACAGGCGCCACTTCTGCAGGTGCTGCGGGTGCCCCGGCCCCTGAACCCCCCACCACCCTCACCACCACTGGGGGCCCTCGCGTATCCCGCAAGGGGGCCCACTCACGCGCCAAATCTACCTCGCACACAGTCGACTATGCGCCGTCAACGCCAGGTATCCCCGAAGTCCCCGATATGCCCAGTATTATGGCCCCTAAACAGGTTTTCTTTCGCGGCTTCTTTTCGGTGCAGAGCACCACGTCACGGCCGCTCGTGCAAATCCGCAGCGATATTATTGCGGTTTTGAGCGATTTGGGTATTGAATTTGTCGAAATAAAGGGCGGCTTTTCGTGTATTCACGGGCACACGGCGGCCTCTGCCGACCGCTCGTTTGGTAGCAACGCTGGCGGGCACCTCAACAGCCCACGCGCAGGCCGCAACCGCCTTGGGCATGCGCGCCAAGTTTCAATGGGTACGCCAGTCTCAAGCCCGCGCCGCGCAGACAACAACTCTGACAGCAACTATTCCTCGTCGAGCGAGAGCTTTGAGATGGATGGGTCAGACATGCTGGGCCATGTCGACTCCAACATGCACACCCCCGTGCGGTTTGAAATAGCTATTGTCAAGGTGCCAGTCCTGAGCTTGCACGGCGTCCAATTCAAAAAGATTGCCGGCAACGCGTGGCAGTACAAGACTATTGCGCAAGAGATTTTAGAGAGACTACATCTTTAGTGTATATTAGCGTAGAGGTCGCTACATCCCAGCTTCTCGGCATCCTCCTTATCGCCTGCATGCGAATCGCATGCGTACGACTCGCTTGAGTAGCCATGCGCTAAGCGTCACTGTGCGTGCTGCTGCGACTCACTCGCGCCCGCCCGCCTACTTTTGGGGCTCATGCAGTTACATGCAGTTAGGTGCAGTTACGCCGCAGCATCACCTGAATGCGTCACCGTGTGGACGTCACCTTGGGGGTAACCCATGCGTAACCTAGGGGCGTCACCCATGCGTAACCCTTGGAGCGTCACTCTGGCGTGACACCCCAAGTAACGCGCTTGGCATGACTTAGATTAGAAACCCAGTGACGCTCTACCTTTTAGAGTGACGTACACTCAAAAAAGTAACAAATTTAGGGTAAGGTCACCGCCGATCCTTATGCGCGGGCTCTGCACGACTGCACACTGATGTTTCATCTGCACCGTAACCTTTCGGAATGTTTAGTGTGGCCAATATTCACCAGTTGTGGCTCCTATAACCCTCAACGCGTGTCTCAAATACTGGATTTGTGCTCGGAATACCAAAAGGAATTTCTATTGGAACCTAAAAGGCCAGTACGCGGCCTTAACAGCTAAACCTTACCCTGCAATCACGACCCAAGCCGGGGCTCCCGCACCCTAGCTTCCCTGCAGGTTGAGCCACTCCCGCGGCGGGCCGCTTCTGGCCCCACTTGCAATTAAATTTGGGTGCTTGGCGCATATGTTCGGCATGCCGCGAGGCAGGCACGCCTGCCGCACACCAATTGGTAGCTACCTGAGGGGGTGGCCGGCCTTGGCCAAGGGCCAAGCCAATGGCCACGCTTAGCCGCCAAGCGTAGCCCCACTTGCCCCGCTTCTGTTTTTCCCACCGCACTTCGTGTAGAATTGTAGTTTAAATCGTTACCCCGCCAATAAATCTAGCGAAAAATTTCATCAGCGATATCCCGCTCGCCCATAAATTCCTGGAGACAGATGACACGCACAATCACCTTCAATCCCTTAAGAGCACCAAAATTAAATCAAAATCCCTCACTCCAGAATAACTGCGTACCCTGACACCTCCCAAAAAGAGTCTAGCGGATCTTTCCATGCGGCCCCATGCACGTAAATGCAGCTCAAAGCAGTTGCTAAATTTGGCTTAAATGGCCTGAGGTTTGCCGGGCAGCGTAAGGGGCCGTAAGCACGAGAATTAATAAATTATTTTTACCATGCACGCACACCCTCATTGTGGTCTGCATGCGTAGTCCTGCATACGCCCACGGCTCACAAACTGGACCGTTCCGTTAAAAAAATATCTCTCGAAATGTCTCACCAACTCAAGCAGTGTCTCACTGTCCCCGCTGGACCTCAATTCGTTACCCATAGACATGAAATCCTAAGGGTCTCAGCAGCGGCGTTACGCACATCACTTTAAGAATGCCGTGCATGCGGGATGCACTTTGACAGATCCGCCTTAATATTTCTATGGTATTCTGATCATTTATTCTAATAGTTCTAGTTCTAGAGATGTATGCATCAAATTTTCAGCCTTGCTGCTCGACTCTGGTATGCAAAGCCAAATGCACGTATGCGAGCCAGCAACCAGCCCCTCAAAGCCTCAATGAGCTCGTGCGTCACCTAGCTCATCTGCACGGTTGTGCACTTTGCAGTACATCCCTGGCCGAAGCCACATGTCTTACAATGTCCGACACCAGCCACAAGTTTCAGCTGCACAATCCCTTTCCTTTTTTGGATTTCCAAGTCAAGCGCAATCATGCTACCCCCATTTTTTTTTTATGAATGGTATACCTGGATCTACCGTTGGTAGATCCGCCGGTTGATCTGGCTTTAGCGCCGCTTCTCAGGGGTGGTCGATCTACAGTAAGATGTACGATGTCTCAAATATGCATATCCCTGTGTCTCAGATCTAAATGGCATAGTTAGGCCCATGTAGACCTTAGAAAAGGTTGCCCCAGGGGTGACTTTGCGCATCGCAATAGCCCTATGCGCCGTTGCTTGGCCTACTCGCGCCGCATCTTGACAGGTTGGTGCCGTTGGTGCCGCATCAAAATTATAGGGGGAGGGTCCAGATCTGGGTAAAATAGCTCTTTTGGCGTTAACAGTATTATGAGGGTACACTAGCGGCTTCAGTTATGAGAGGAGAAAAGAATTGTTAGGCACTAGGTGAATCCGCTAAAAAGCGAAGATGGGATACATGCTCCTATACAACGACCGCCATAGCCCAAAATTGTCGAAATTGCCCGCCACGCTCAGCATCTAGCAGCAGTGTCCGGCAGTATCGCTGCACTGTCGATCAAACCCAACGCGTGGATTTTGTGGCATCAGGTGAAACACGGGGCTGATCACCTGTCCCAAAATAAACTCTGCCAGTGATAGCACAAATGAAATTTGTTGGTGTTACGATGGTACTCTAAGTTTTTCGGATCATTGTGATATATCTTTATAAAGTGCGTGAAAAATTCGGCCGCACACTGCCTTTTTCATTTTGGCCGATCAGCCAGTGCCAAGAGCGGGAGAAGGCCCCGTAACATTTGTTTGGAGTGACGCAATGCGCAGCAGCACTTTTTTCCGAAGGGATATCAAGACAATCCGAGGACAATCCTCTGCTGAGCTGCAAACTGCGGTATATACTGCCCCACTTTTTATGCAGATTAATGCTGGGCTACGGAGGAATCAATTTACAGGGGCGGGCGTAACTGGATGGTGAAAACTGGGGGGATCTGCCGCCGCTAATAATTGATTTGAGCTTGGATTTCGTCCGCAGGGATGCCGTGCGAGATTATCGCGCGAGACTATCTGCGCCACGATTCGCCATGATCCGCCACTTGGGGAGCGAGTAGGGTGCTATGGCTCAGAGCTGAAGTGATATGGCAAAGCGGACGCAGTTGAATCGAGTGATGCTCAGGGTGGCTTTGGCAGGTTTGGCTACTTGGGCTAGCTGATACGCAGCTGTGCATCTCCTTTGGCTAGCTAATATGCAGATGTATTTAAATGCTGTCTCCTCTAAGCTGCTTGTCCTGCTCGCCGACCAGATCCATACGGGCTGAATATCACCCTCCTCCAGGCTCGCCGACTCCTCCAGGCTCCAGGCTCGTCCTCATCGACTCGTCTTTGACTCGTCGATTCCGCCACACTTTGCCACTCGCCTGGAATTTTACCAGCCACGACTCGAGCTAGCCCAGTCATGACTACAGAGCAGTATGGAGGCGACGAGATCAACGCGGCCGTGATTGATACGGGTGCTGCGTGGACGCGGATCGGTTTGTCGGGTAGCTTGGGGCCTAGCGTCACGGTACCCTCGGCGTACATGAGTTATGTTGGCCGCGAGTACGTGCGCAGCGAGCTGCCCGACCCGCCCTATGAGGACGCTAATGGGCAAATGGTGACGCCCGAAGCTCCTTCTAAACAGGACCCCGAGGAGCGCGTCTATCACAAGTTTAGCGATGTGGACATGCTGAGGCCCCGTCCTGGCGCCAGCATTTCGCCGCTTTTGGAGGAGAGCGTGCCCACCGATTGGGCCACTGTGGAAGAGCTGTGGACTTGGGGCCTTGGTCAAGCTGGAATCGAGGTCAGCGAGGCCCCCATTCTGTTCACAGAACAGATTTGGGCTACCGACGAGCAGCGCACAAAAACCTTGGAAGTAGCGCTCGAGAGCCTGGCAACTCCCGCCACATACATCATGAAAAGCCCCGTGTGCTCTCTTTTTAGTGCCGGTCGCGGCTCTGGCCTCGTTATTGACGCTGGACACCAGACTTTGAGCGTGACCCCCGTGGTGGACGGTTTGGCCCTGTACAAGCCGATGCGCCGCTCGCTCAAGGCTGGCGCGTACCTTGACGCCAAAGTCAAGGCACTTATCGGTGAACCCGTGCCCACATTTAAGGTGGCGAGCCGTGAAATTGTTGGCCTCGCCGAGCCCAAATTTGTCGAGCGCCAGGTCGAGGCAACGCCCAGCTACACAGAGTGGTTTTCTAATAAAATTGTTCAGGACTTTAAGGAAACTATGGCTGAAGTTTCTGCGCCTTCTTTAGGCGAAACAAGCGCCCAAGGGACGCCCGCCCCGGGAGCTACGCCAGTTCCCGAGCAGCCGCCAAAGAGCTATGAATTCCCTGATGGGCACAGTGTCGAGTACGGTGCCGAGCGGTTTCAGCTGGGTGATGCCCTTTTTGAAGGCGACGACGACGATCAAATGGAGGATGAAGGCCTCAGCGGATGGAGCACCAAGGGCGCCTCGCAGCTTGTTGTCGAAGCAATCAATGCGTGCGACGTTGATTTACGGTCTAATCTGGCGAACAATATTGTTGTTACTGGTGGTACATCGCTGCTGCCGCGGTTTGTGGAGCGGATCAATGCCGACGTGACGAGCGCGTTCCCGGGGCTCAAGGTGCGCATCCACGCGCCGGGTAACTACACCGAGCGCAAAAATTCGGCGTGGATCGGCGGAAGTATCACTGCATCGCTCGGAACGTTCCACCAGCTTTGGGTTTCTAGGCAAGAATACGACGAGGTGGGAGCCGATCAGCTGGTCAAAAAGCGGTTCCACTAAGCACTTTTTTTTTCACACTCAAACTTTCACATGGCAAAGAGTTTGAGATCAAAGCGCCAGCAACAAAATAAGCGCATTAAACGGGCGACCGGGTTTGGCGATGTGGCCAATGCCCGCCAGCTGCGTCTTGCCGAAAAACTGCACGGCGCCTCGAGCGAGCAGCTCGAAGCTTTGCGCAAAAAGGTGGATGCCGCCAGGGGCGTTGAGGTCATGGAGGACAGCGAGAGCGAGGAAGAGCCTCAGGAGAAGCCCGAGGAGCCCAAAAAAGTCTCTACTTCGGGATGGAACAAGAAGCGCAAGCACCAGGGCAAGTCCAGGACCAAGAGACGGTTCAAGCGTTGATATTTATGTACATTAGTTATAATGCAAAAAAGCTCGCAAAGCACATGCAAAAGTGCCTTGGGGTCCCCCTGGGGTTCCCTGGGCCCCCTCCAAGCGCACTCGGAGCGTACCTTCCCAGCTGACATGGAGGAACTCGAGATCGTCCAGCCTCCACCACGCCAGCACTCGAGGGCACTGGCCATAGTATACATTATATTGTGGTATACATTCAGTATAGTGCTCAGTGTCTACAACAAGTGGATGTTTAGCGCAAAAGGACTCGATTTTAAGTTCCCAGTGAGTACCACCTCCCTGCACCAACTCGTGCAAATGGCCATGGCCTACGCGACTATGCACGCCCTAAAGATCCCCAGCCACGACTACAGTTTGAGGGACTTGCTTCACAAAATTCTGCCCTGTGCAATCGCGTCCTCGGGCGATATAGGCATGGGCAACGTGAGCCTCATGTATGTGACTTTGAGCTTTTATACAATGGTCAAGAGCAGCGCCCTTGGATTTGTTTTGCTGTTTAGTGTGCTGTTCAAGCTCGAGACCCTGTCCTGGGCTTTGCTGTGCATCATTAGCGTCCTTACCGCAGGCGTGTTTATGATGGTCGCTGGCGAGACTCAGTTTAGCCTTCTTGGATTTGCGCTCGTGCTCAGCGCCTCTTGTGCTTCAGGTTTACGGTGGGCTTTGACCAAAGTGTTTCTCCAAGGCGGAAAAAACAAGACTAGGGCAAAACCGCACCCGGTGCAAACGATCTTACTTTTTACGCCGTTTATGTTTGTTATTTTGCTCGTTTGGGGCCTCATCATGGAAGGACCGCGCGCTTTTGTCACCAGCAACCTGTGGCAGGACCATTCGCTGCCGGTGGCACTCTTTTTGATCCTTATTCCGGGCGTGTTTGCCTATGGCTTGACGCTGTCTGAGTTTGCCTTGCTCAATATTACAGGGCCGCTCACGCTGTCCATTGCCGGAATCTGTAAAGAAGTGGCTACAATTGTTGTCTCTGTGCTTGTTTTTGGCGACGATCTCACACTCGTTAACGGCCTTGGTTTGCTTGTGACCGTGGGCGGTATTGGCGCGTACCACCGGTTCAAAAGTACTGAGGGCGAACAAGATTACCAGGAGGTTCACAGGGATTAGGGAGTAGCTTTTGAGAGTTCTCACGGGGGGCCCTGAGCTCGCCGCTCTGGCTCGGCAGCACGCCAGATCTAGCGCATTGCATTGCATAGAGATGCACTTTTGTTAATTTATTTGTTTTATAGTGAATATGTCGTTATACCATGTGCAGTCAGGGGGTGCCAGGGGTGCCCAAGGGCGCCCAAGGTGCTCGCTGTCGCTCAGGCCGGCCACTAGCTGGAATGCGGGGGCGGGGGGGGGGGGATCTGCATGGTGGTGGGGGCCGCACCAAAAAAAGGAAAAAATAGCAAAAATCAAAAAAAATCTGCTGAACAACCTCCTTCTCTTCCAGACCCCCTGGTGCTATAGAGCCATGGCAACGCTTCTGCACGCGAGGGTCTCTATCTGAGGGTTAGGTGAGATGCTATGATAAGACTAAAAATAGGCGTGCCAAAACTGGGATTATTCCGGGGTGCAGCGGCGGGCCAAGGCGATCGCCGTACCGAGAGCAACCTATAGATTACTACCAAGACTTGCCCTGGCTCGCCGCTAAATCGGGAGGGTGCTGAAGCGAAGCATTCCCACACGTGCGCTTACCATACATTATGCAAGGTTTAGGGGAAGGGCAACTTTAGATCGTGTAGTCATCAGCCCATTCATTTTCCAACATTCTCCTTGACAAGAACTCGGCAAATCTGATGGAGTTGGCACAAAATATACTCTCAAGAGTGGAGGTGTGGGACTCGAGCCATGTTTTTGCGGCCCTGCTGATGGTTATGGGCGTCAGCTTCGGCCTCGCACGGCTCGTTAACCGAGTCTCCGGTTCCAAGCAGCAAAAGCCCCTTTTCCCCAAAGTTGGCAAGCAGAGCCAGCAGCTGGTGGGCGCGCAAAAGTGTTCGACCACTGAACCGGTCCTTTTCATGCAATCTATGGCCGATAACGGCGACCTGAACTGGAATTTGTCGTATGATTATTATGCCCCGCCAGGCCCTCAGGGCGCCCCGAGCATGCCCCAGGGTGCCCACGGAGCGCCCCTGCGCCCCGGCATGACGCTAGAGTCTCATGGGCCTCACAGCGCCGCCTCTGCTTCGCCCCCTTCGGTGCCTGCTGGCGTCCCTGCTGGCGTCCCCGGTGTACCCATGAGCCACGCGCCCGTGCGCCGTATGCCCCCTGGCGCGCCCAGCGCTGCCCAGCGTGGTGCCCCTTACTACCGCCAAACCGCTCAAAAGCCCCAGCCCGAGGTTCAAATTATTCCTCAGAGTTACTACCAATGGGATGAGCACTATGATTATTTGGATGGTACTCAGGTCCCTCAGGTGCCTCATGGAGCTCCTCAGGTGCACAGCACTCCCCATGCTCCTCACGGTGCTTCTCATGGGGCCCCTCAAGGCCCCCCGTTTGGCCAGATGCCGCTAAATTTGGTGCCGGTGATGGACGACATGCCTCATGGTCACAGCCACGTGATGCCCCACGGTGCCCCCCAGCCCCACGGTGTGCCCCACGGTGTGCCCCACGGCGTACCTCAACCGCAGTTTGATGGCGTGCCTCACGGCCACAACGTACCTCATCCTCACCCTGTCGCCCCCGCCCCCCACATGATGCCCACGGAGGCACCACCCATGCAGGATATTTACGAACCGCTCGGCCTCGATTACAGCATTGTGAACGACGTGTTGGACGTTGTTTACGACGACCCGACCGTCGCGGCGTACATGCCAGCAGCAACCGTGTCGCCGCTTGAACCAGTGTCGTACAGTTCGAGCGACCACAGCTCGAGCGACCACGAGTACCTGAGCCCTCCTTACAACTATGGTGCCGTGCCCATGCGGTCGCCGCCCGCATCGGAGACCCCCGAAGACGAGAGCTCCAACTTGAGCGACACGCCTTCGCTCGACTCGAGCTCGGAGCGGTTTGTGTGCCCCCACTGCAAGGCCGATTTCCGGATCAAAGGATACTTGACGCGGCACCTCAAAAAGCACGCGCGGCAAAAGGCGTACACGTGCCCGTTTTACCACCCCGAGGGCAGCCAAAAGTGCCACCCCACGGGCGGCTTTTCACGACGTGACACGTACAAAACACATCTCAAGGCACGACACTTTATCTACCCACAAAATACTCCCTGCAGCGAGCGCGCGAATGTGTCGGGCACCTGCTCGGGGTGCAATCAGGAATTTGCATCCAATGAGCAGTGGGTCGAGACGCACATTCAAACGAAATCGTGCCGCGGGTTGGAGTAGGTTTATTTATATTAATAGTGACGATGTTTGATGAGGCGAGCGAGCGAGGGGGTGCCAAATTTCAAATGTGACCCAGCACATTCACAGCCCTGGGCAGAGGGTGTCTAGCTGAGCCCTGTACATAATAAACCCCATCATGTTAACACCTCGCACCCCTAGTTTACTCTTTTGTACCAAAGATACAATTCGTGGAGGCTCACCAGGGCCACAGCTGCACCGGCTCGGGCAATTGCGGTCCACCCATAGCTCGGTGATACAAAGGCCACAGCAAGGATTAATGCCAGCGTCACATTCCAGCTTCGTTCCATTCTGGAAAAGATGAAGAGTATCAATAGGGTTAGAAAAATCGCAAAAGGCGTGGGCCACTTGTACATTTGGGTCACTATAATCACCTCTCTCTCTACCACGGCAACGCCCACGTGACCCCCTCTACATAAGCACATTTTTTTCACCCCGACCTCTTTTCCAAGCAAGCACCAAAATCTACTTTCAAAGCTACTCAAGTTCAAATCAAGCTTTGGGGAAAGTCTCCGGCCCATTTTAGCAGAAATGCCACCCTCGAGAGAGCGGTGCGCCATTAATGGTTTCATGCCTTGTCCAAGGCCTTTGGCTCTATTTGGAGCGTGGGATATCGGCGTCTGGGCGCTGGCCAATCTGTTGGCTAGACGACAGTTATGTAGATGTTTGACGGACCACTCAATGGAGCTTATTTGGTGCTTGCTTCACTAGCCCGGCGGGGCCTTCGAGGGTTTGGCAGGGCTGGCCCTCGAGGTGCTCGCGCGCATGGTCGCACATGACGGGTTGTTTTCTGTGATGAAATATTTTATCGAGTCAAGCTCTGAACTTCTAATTTCTTTGTTGACAACCTTTTATTTCTGAGATCATTTATAGGACTTCTGTAGATAGCCAAGCACGCTAAAAAAAAAAAGTATCAGAGTCAAACTCGTCATGTGGCGCGCAGTAAAGCTTGCCCACGCGCGCTCACAAACTCTCGAATTAATAGATAAAGACTACACACTGCACTAATTTCCCATAAACTGCTTGGCCATGCTCTGAACCATCGGGTCATTCATCATTTTGGCCATGTTGGGGTCGCTCATGAGCTTGCCAATATCGGGCATCCCGCCGCCGCCGCCGCCGCCACCGCCAAACTGCGACTTGAGTGACTGAGCCATCGGCGAGTTCATCAAATCAGCCATAGCGCTCGGGTTGCTCATCATCTTGGAGGCCATGTTGCGCACTTCGGGGTTCTTCAGGATATCGCCAAGCGAGCCCAAACCGAGGTTGTTTGCAGCGCCAAATTCTTCATTTGGGGTCGACGCCTCACTTGCGCGCTCGCCCAGCTGGGATTCTTGCGCTTCAAGGCGCGCCTTGACCGTTTCAAGGCCGCGACGCATGCCCTCGCTGGGGGCATCACCCTCGGCCTTAAGGCCCTGTTCATAGGCATCGATCGAGCCCTGGATGTCACCAAGCGTGTAAAGAGCCAGGCCCAAGCGCCCGTACGCCTTGCTGAAGCTCGGGTCGAGCGAAATGGCCCTGCGCGCATCACTCACGGCAGCGGTCGGGTTGTTGACCTGGGAGTAGGCTGCGGCACGATTAGAGTAGTACAGCTTATTTCCTGCATCCAGAGCAATGGCCTCGGTGTACAGCTCGATCGCCTGGTCGTAATTTTTGTGGGCCATCTCGCGGTTACCCTCGACCTTTTTGGCCTCTGCCTGAGCCTTTTGCTCGGGGGTTGCCTCGGTTGTGGGTGCCGCAGTGGGTGTAGCAGTACCCGAAGGTGCGGCGGAGGCTGAGGCCGCGGCCGAGGCGGCTCCCGAGACGCCCGCGGCGTAAATCGCCGCCAGGTCGCCGGTGCCAGGTTCAACGCCAAACACCTCGGAAATCGCATCGATGGCAACCTCAATAGACTCCTTGTCGTCGGAACTCACGCTTCCATTGGCCAAACAGTCGCCCAAGTACTTAACGATATCAGCCACGAGCGGTTTGGACATGACAAAGATGTTGCCTGGGGTCTGTGACGAAAAAGCGGTGCGCGAATTCCTCCGAGCGAGCCGGGCCGTAAGCGACGAGCGGGTCACCAGCCAACTCAGCAGCGCAAATTGTGCCGACTGGAGTGCCCTAGTCACAGAAGAATGGGCAAAGAGGGCTGCTGTGCTCGAGGTGTGCCACAGCGTCGCGGCTGCCGAGCCCAGCTCCCCTCGCATCAGCGCGTTGTGGCAGCACGCCCGCGACCACATCAAGTTTGAACAGACTTCAATCAACCCCCGGGTGGATAGTTATGGCGCGCGCGACGAGCTGCAGGCTGAGCAACAGAGCCAATGGGTCCGGCACGAACAAATGGTCGAGGACATTGTCTGCGGAACCACGAAAGGTTTTTTTAAAAAGAGGTGCCATACTGAGCTCTAGTAGCGAAAAATTATTGTAATGCATATCTAGTAATCTAGTAAACGAAGCCAAGGATCTTGCCGGCAACGTGCTTGCGGCGAGCCTCCTCGTGGTCCATAATACCGGCCGAGGTGGTCAGGATAAGGAAACCAAACTGACGCGAGGGCAGAATGTTGGCGGTCCACTGCTCAATGTCGTCGATCTTGACGTTGAAGCGGGGCGAGATAACGCCAACCTTGTTGAGGCGGCCGTTAAGCTGCACAACAATCTTACCCGAGCGGTGGTCGTCAACCCACTCAAAGTCACCAATGTAACCTAATATGTTAGTTTCTTGTTGTTGGGGGATGTCCCGGTTCACTTGTCACCTCAAGCCACTGTTGGGCGAGAGCCACTGTCTGGATCCGAGTTTAATTTCCGAGCATTTTATAGGAAGAACCACCATTGAAAAAGGTGACCGACCAGTTATATGCTCGAAAGAAACTTACCGTGCTTCTGGATCACCTGCAAAAAGCGGATGATCACCTTGGAAGAGGGGCGGATAAGCACCTGGCGCTTGCCAGCCTTCTCGGCGTTGGAGATGGTCTTGAGGGCGTCAGCGAGAACAGAGGTACGAGTCACTAGGTTAGGATTGAACGGGGGCAAAGGCTAGAGCTGAACTCCTCAAGAGCTAGCTCAAAGCCTGGCCTCCGGCAGAACAGAGTGTCCGTAGATTCTGATCTACTTGGACAACCGGTGTGTCTCTGCCGAGAGACCGATCATCACTTACTTTTTGATTGACTTCTGGAGCTGCCAGGCCCAGACGGATACTCGTGAAATTTGCAAGCCCTTGGTGATGATTAAGTGGCTGACTACGCAGAGCCCTAAGGTACCGACCTAAGGTACTCGATAGCACCCCAGGGTAAGGGCACGCTCGACGCGTTGCCACCGACGCCACACCACTCTATTTTTGTTTCACTAATTAAACCCATGCAGAGTCATCAGCCTCGATTCACAAAACAAACAACTCTCTCTAAATGGCATTTGGCGACTTTTCGGGGATTTGTAGGCAATCTAATGTTCCCTTGTGTGCTCTCGTCGGTTCCTATCTCGACGGGACGCTCCTTCCCCAAGATAACCAGTGTTTTCCCCGCACGGTCATTTTGGCAAACACAATGGTTTTCAATATCGGCAACGTTTTTATGCAGCTGGCCATGCTTATTGTGGTGGCAATTGTTGGCTACAACTCTAGCATCAAGTATACCGCCGTGGGCCGCCGAGAAATGCTCGACCTCAACTATATCTTTTTGCTGTTGACCATGTTTTCGCTCGTTGTGGACGCAAATGTAGCCAGCCCCGAGGGCACGCCCTACGCATACCTCGTGGGCGTTCAGTCTGCGTTTGCCTCAGCTCTGTGTGCCCAGCTCGTGGTGATTGGTTTAACCATGTTTCAGTTTTGGGAGGACGGCTCATTCAAGGCCGTGTTTATGGGCCGGTGCTCGGTCACAATCTGGGCAGTTGTTAATTTCTTAATTGCAATGCTCACGTTCAAGGATTGGGCTCACTCGGGGGTCATCGGGCCCAACGAAACGGCATTTTTGATGGCGTTCCTCTATGTGGTGAATGCTGTTTATGTGTGCTTTTACGGCGTTTGCTCGATGTGGCTGTACGCCAAAGTATTGCTCGAGTACTGGGCGATTGGTTCAATGCTGTTTGCGCTCTTCTTTTTCGTGATCGGACAGTTGCTGCTATACCAGTTTGGCACGCTGATTTGCGAGAATACGCGCCACTATGTGGACGGCAAGTTCTTTGCAACCATTTGCAACATGTTTGCCTATGTTATGGTCTACAAATCTTGGGACATTATCACCACCGAGGACCTTGAATTCAGTGTGTCGCCGGTCGACAATGTGTGGGACCTCAAGAGCGCCGACGAGGGCCTCAGCGAGAGCGAGTATGCCATGAGCCATTATACTCAGCAGACCGGCATGCTTTAATTTATTGTGTAGTGCATTGGGGTTACCCTGAATTTAAACAACCCATCGCCCATTCGCTTGCCCAGAGAGCAGCGTTCGCACCCGCCGCTGACATGCCTGTGGACCCACGAAACTTGATCCGGGTCCAGTCGACGCCGGCGCTCGTGCGCAACGTGTGCATTCTGGCGCACGTCGACCACGGAAAAACGTCGCTCAGCGACTGTTTACTTGCCACAAACGGAATCATCTCTCAAAGCGAGCAGGGCAAGTTGCTCTACCTCGACTCGCGCGAGGACGAGCAAGAAAGAGGCATTACCATGGAAGCGTCGGCGATCTCGCTATTTTTCAAGGCTGCACAGCGTCCGCTGCCCGGCCAACCCCCGAAAATCGATGAGTTCCTTGTCAACTTGATTGACTCGCCTGGTCATATTGACTTTAGTTCCGAGGTCTCGACAACCTCGCGGCTGTGCGATGGTTGCGTTGTTGTTGTGGATGCGGTTGAAGGTGTGTGCTCGCAAACTGTTACGGCCCTCAAGCAGAGCTGGGACGAGCAATTGACGCCGATTCTCATGATCAATAAAATGGACAAGCTGTTTGCCGTGCTCGATATGAGCGCTTTGGACGCGTACATTCACCTGGTAAAGCTCGTGGAACAAGTGAACGCCGTCATTGGCACATTTTTTGCCGGAAAACGTGCCGAGGAAGAGTACCAAGCCTCGCTCGGCCAAGCCAAGGTGACCACCGAAGAAATGAGCGATGAGGACCTTTATTTTGATCCCATCAAGGGCAATGTCGTTTTTGGCTCGGCAATTGATGGCTGGGGGTTTAGTCTCGGCCAGTTTGCGGCCATTTATGAGCGCAAACTCGGGCTCGACCGCGATAAGCTCCTAAAGTGTCTCTGGGGTGACTATTACTTTGACCCCAAAACCAAAAAGGTCTCTAAAGGCGTCCGTGAAAAGAAGCTCAAACCCATGTTTGTCCAGTTCATCCTGGAAAACATCTGGGCGGTGTACCGGGCAGCCACAGAATACGATACCGAAAAGCTCGAAAAAATCATCTCGAGCCTTCAACTTAAAGCCCAGATCGCATCAGAACCAAAAGCTACCGTCAACAACATCTTTCATGCGTGGATCCCCGTGTCGCGCGCGCTGCTCATGGCCATTGTCCAGCAGGTGCCGAGCCCCCTCAAAGCACAGACAATGCGCATGCCGCGGGTCTTGGAAAACACACCTGCGTCCGAGCTTGTGAGTAGTGCCATTCGCGAGGGTATGATGGGCTGCGCAAGCGATGCGCCGGCAGTTGCATTCGTGTCCAAAGTGCTGCAAGTTCCTGCCAGCGAGATCCCCAACGAGGTCGGTCTAGCCGGCTCAATTGAGGACCTGCGTCTCAAGAGCTCTCGTGGTCGTACCAGCAGCGAAAAAGAGGTGGTGATTGGCGTTTCGCGGGTGTTTAGCGGCGTTGTCTCGGTGGGCGATACCCTCGAGCTGCTTTCGCCCAGCTACATTCCGGGTGAACAGGGAGAGGAGAGTCAAGCCCAAGTTACAATTAAAGGGCTCTATATGCTCATGGGGCGTGACCTTGTTCCGATCAAAAAGGCGTTCCCGGGTACCATTGTCGGTATTGCCGGTCTTGACGGAAAAATCATCAAGAGCGGTACACTCGTGGACCCTTCGAGCCTTCCCGGGCCCAATCTTGCCGCCGGCAGCCACATTGCGCCCCCAATCCTTCATGTGGCCCTTGAACCGGCCGACCCCCGCCAGCTGGATGAACTGGAAAACGGCCTCAAACTCTTGAATATCAGCGACCCAAGCGTCGAATTCCAGATCAGTGACGATGGCGAGTACATTCTGGGTACGGCCGGCGAGCTGCACCTTGAGCGGTGCCTCAAGGACCTCCAGGAACAGTTTGCAAAGATCGAGGTCGAGGCCTCGGAACCGGTCGTGCCGTTCCAGGAGTCGGTTGCCGATTCGGGCGAGTGGGATTCAGAGGACCAGCGGGGTCTTGTAGAGCTCGAAGTCTGCGATATTTCAATCAAGCTGCGAGTCGAGCCGTGGACTGAGGGCGAGGCTGAATTGCCCAATACAGTGGCCAAACGTGGCTCCACCGTCCTAGTTGATGCTAGCGGGCTCCTCAAGTGCCGTCACGGCGTTGAAGCTGCCCGTGGGCCGCTCGACGATGCAATCATTTCGGGGTTCACTGCCGCCGCTCAAAAGGGCCCCCTGATCGCCGAGGCAGTGCAAAATTTCAGGGTGACCATCCTGCAGATTGAGGGCCACTCTGAGACTCCTAGCGCACCCACCAAGCGCCGTATTATGGCCGCTGCACGCAAGCTTGTGCACCAAGGACTCGAGCAGTGGTCGCCGCGCGTGCTGCTCGCCATGTACCGGTGCGAGATCCAGGCGCCTACTGAAGTTCTTGGAAAGTTGTATTCGGTTGTTACGCGCCGCCACGGCCGAATCATTTCGGAGGAGCTCAAGGACGGCACGCCATTCTTCAACGTGTCGGCCCTGGTACCGGTTGTACAGTCGTTTGGGTTCTCGGAGGAAATTCGCAACAAGACTTCTGGGTCAGCCAACCCTCAACTTGTGTTTGATGGCTTTGAGGTCCTGGACCAGGACCCTTACTGGGTGCCCACCACCCTCGAGGAGTATGAGGAGCTGGGCGATACCGCTGATCGGGAGAATATCGCGTTGGGCTATGTGCATGCTCTACGTAAACGCAAGGGTCTATTTACCAATGAGAAGGTCGTGGAGAATGCCGAAAAGAACAAGAGCTTCAGAAAGTGACCCTAGCCCTGCCGCCGACGCCGCGCAGGCAATACATTTCAGGACCCTCTACGCTAGTAAAACTATAAAAGCCGTGCCCTGTTATTCTAGTATAAGCCTCTTCCTGAATCTTTGCTCTCTTG
Organism: Wickerhamiella azyma; assembly: GCA_022577855.1. NCBI lineage: Eukaryota > Fungi > Ascomycota > Dipodascomycetes > Dipodascales > Trichomonascaceae > Wickerhamiella > Wickerhamiella azyma. Next base: position 237,486 of record JAKISA010000002.1, read on the forward strand.
CGCGATGGAGGAGGCAACCAGAAGGGGTCCTTCTCCAAGTGTCGTCTTTGGTCCTGAATCTCTCTCTCCAATTCGCTTGCATTGCTCCACTTTTTTAATAGGGTCAGCCCCACCGCTACAATGCACAAAACGGCCAGAATGTACATTGGAATTTGCAGCACCCGCTATTAAAGTTGACGATGCCTCGGATGTGCGTTTCAAGACGACCGGACTTGGAATAAGGTCAATATTATATAATTGCAGCCATGCAGCGCTCCAGCAGCCTCAATCTAGTTGTTTACAATTTCAATATATCATAATTCCACTCCCTTTAGTGCAATCGTCGAACTCAGCTTCGCAATCACATCATCATCAGCATGGAGACCACCCCGCTGATCCGGCCTCAGCGGCACATTGGCGTGACCTCTGCCATTCTTTTAAACATCAATCGGATTATTGGAACGGGAATTTTCACTATTCCGGGCGGTATCTATAACCTCACCGGCAGCGTTGGCTGGTCGCTCGTGCTGTGGTTATTTGGGGCAGTGGTTATTTTGGCCGGGTTTAGCGTTTACCTCGAGTATGGGCTCGAAATGCCTCATACCGGAGGCGAGCTCAACTACTTATCGCGGGTTTATCGCAGACCAAAATATTTGGCTACGGTGACCTATGCCATGGCTGTATTCATTCTCGAGTTTAGTGCCACAAACTCGTACGCATTTGGCCTTTACATTCAGCTGGTGCTTGGTCTCGAGCCCAGCGAGCTGGCTTCGCGATACATTGCATGCGGCACAATCGTGGTCATTTGCGCAGTCCACACCGTACACCCAGAGTTTGGCAAGCGAGCATTGAATATTCTGGGTTTTTTCAAAATTTTCACACTTGCTTCCATCTCATTTATGGGTCTTTTAGTGTTGAGCGGACTGTGGAAGTTGGAGCACCAACCACACAATTTTAGCCACATGTTTGCCAATGATGGGTTTGGCGGTAGTGCTTACAGCTATGCTACTGCTCTGTTACGTGTTTCCTATTCTTATCGGGGCTGGGAAACCGTGAATTCTGTCTTGGGTGAGGTCAAGAACCCTCATCGCACAATGCTCATTGCCGGCCCTGTCTCAATTTTTTTGACGGTTGGCCTTTACTTTTTGTGCAATTTGGCGTACTTTGCCGTGATTCCAAAGCACGAAATCGCGGAGATCGGGGCAGCTATCGCCGGCCGCTTTTTCGAGATTTTGCTCGGTAAATCGGTGGCAGCTCGTCTGCTACCGCTTTGCGTCTGTCTTTCCAACCTGGGCAATGTTCTGGTCGTGAGCTTTGCTTGTGCACGCGTAGTTTCAGAGTTTGGCCACCACCACATTGTCCCATTTAGCGACACCTTTGCCTCACTTGAACCGTTTGGCACCCCTATCGCGGGGCTTGCACTGCATGCCTTTTCGACCTGTGTGGTTGTTTTGGCACCTCCTTCAGGTGACGTCTATGAATTTATCGTGGACTTGAGCACCTACCCAGTCGCAGTTATTGCCCTTGCCATCACGCTCGGCCTCTTTTACCTGCACCGCCATGCAGACCAAGAAAATTGGGGCAAGGGCATGAACAAATTGAGGGCACCGCTCATTGCCATCCTCTTGTTTGGCCTCGCGCAAGTCTATATGGTGATTGCGCCCTGGATCCCACCGCCTGTGCCCAGCTCTGGTGGCCTACCGTACTATGCCTACCCGCTCGGCTCAGTCGGCGTATTTGTTGTGAGCGGTTTGTGGTGGGCGTATTGGCGCGATACTGACTCGCGCAAAAAGTTTGAAGTCCAGTTTGGCGAGCAAGTTGGAGTTACCGATCCTGCACTTGCCGGTCTCTTAGATTAGCCTGAGACATGTATCATAATATTTTTTAATTTATTCAATACTGCCTTCTACAAGATCTTCATGGCAGATAAGCTATGGGCTAAACAGGATTTTTACGAGAAAAGGTCTTCATTGTGGAGCATAATCGTGTGGCCTCGGAGCAGTTCACCACCTCACAGAAAAATTATGCTAGAGACTCCCAATTATAAGGGCAAAACTATTGCGCACAATTGCCCGATTTATCGATGCAAGATCTGTCAAGTTATTCGCGCCTCGAGCTCGTGTGATCTTTGTTACAAATTTATAGACACTCTTACCTGTGCTCAGTGCTCACAAGAAGTGCGCTGTGGCAGCTGTCGTACATCCGACACTTCGAATTTGTACTTGAAATTTATGATGCTCGTGAACAACGCATACTACGAAACCACTCATTCCACAGTATTCAACAAAAGAGTTAGGGCCCTACTCACCCTAGAGCACGGTCTATTGGTGTATGCAAATGCAATTGAAAGGGCCTATCTGAAAGGGGCCAAAAGGGCAGTTATGTATCCACATGCTCCCAAGTATGCTTCTGAAAATGCAAAAAATGATATTGCTATTGCCTGTATAGCACTGAGGGGTGACCACGCTGCAGCTCAGTTTGTGGGCAGTACTGCCCGTGAGCACCCTGATGTATACAGAACCTATTTGAGGGGTTTGCGCAATAAAAAGACCGTTTCGCTGAGAAATAGCTATCTCTAGTTTATCTGCGCATACTCATTATATTATTGTCTCATACAACCTCTAGAGTATAGTAGTCTTCTTAACTACCTCCGAGCTATCATGTACAACAATGTCTGGCCCCTTTTTGCTGAGCACGTTCCAGCTCACCCTCAAGTTTATACACGTCTTGCACAAGTCAATCTGAACATTTTCAAAATCTTCATGGCAGACTCGCTTTGGGCAAAACTCGACTTTTACAATGTACAAGAAAACATCTCGCAACACTACCTTCTGGTCTCTAGCCGATTCAGCAAAGACGAAATAATGGCAATAATTAATTTTCCCCGATAAAAAGCAAAAATGGAGCGAATTATACCACTCATTTGCGCATAAGGTAGAGAGAAGAGCTCTTCTGATCATTGTGCGTTTCTGCATCTTTGCCCTGGTGCTCTAATCTTGGGCGAAGAGAATAAAGACGTAGGAGTAGTTGGTTCAGTCAAATGGTATGTAGTATATATGGTGCTTGCCAATAATATGGTCTTTCTCAAACACGACTTGTACCCGGCGCATGCTCTTATGGAGCCGCTCCTTCGGACTGAGGCTGGCCTTCTACTGAGTGCCAACAGCCACGCTTGTCATGACCAAATGAGAGGCGTCACTCCCATAAATACCAGGACCACCTTTTATTCCTGTGAAAATGCTCGGTCGGACGTTAAGACCTGCCGTCTCGCTGTCAGGGTTAACAGCATGCTTTATGAAACAATAGAATAAAATCCGCGCCACCATCTTGACGTTTACACGGCCTAAATAAAGGGTTTACGCAAAGGGCTTGATCGGCTGGATATGTAGCTCATGCATCATTTTTGCTTCGGATGCGTATCTTGAATGGCGTGTATAACCACAAATAATTTACATTAGACAAAACTAAGACAATCGGTTCGCTTGCTATAAACGGCCTACAAATGTCACAATCCAGCAATGGAACACGAGGTTTGGCTCGCGATAGCCCAACACATTCCTGCACATCCTCAGACATTTACTCGGCTAGCTCAAATTAATTTGACGTGCCACAAGGTGTTTATGAGCGACGGATTTTTGGGGAAAGTTAAGCTTTTTTCGCGTAAGGAGGAACATATCCGTTCACTATCTGGCCGAGTCTCGTTTATTCAAGCCTGGGGATAAGCTCGCCATTAGGAATTTGGCGGGGAGCCTAAAGTTTGTGCCGGATCAGAGCCTCATTTGCATAGAGTGGAACAAGCGCGGGGCTATGTTGTGCGAGATATGCTTTACATACCCGTCTGGCGCTTGTGGGGGCTGTATGAAGCATGCTTGGTACTGCGAGAGGTGCACATCATTTGGCAGGTCTGGAAAATCAAGTAACCTGTATTTGAATGATTTAGTACTGACTCACAAAGCTAAGTGCATCGGAAATTACATCTGTGTAGACAACACCCCAATCAAGTACTTTTTGGTCATAAACACGGGCTGTTACAGTATTGTTCATACGACCTGAAGGAGCACAAGAAAGCGGGAAAGAGCAAGTATATCTCCAAAAACGCAGTTTCGATAAGCCCACACGCCATTAAATGGTTGCCCCATACCATGAAGACCATTGTTGATATCATATGCATTGCACTACGCCAAGACAGCTCAGCCATTGAGCTTGTCGACCGCGAGCTGTGACAGGACCCTCGCATCTACACGACCTATATGGGCCACATGCGGAGATCCCTAGTGCGGTTAGACTAGTCAAAAATAAATAAATACTACTGGCGCTCGCTCTCGAGCTGGTCCACAATCCACTGGATCTTTGGCCGGTCGCGGAAATTGGGCACCAGAATCTTTTGAATGAGGTTGGTCAAATCAGGGTCCACGTCCTGCGGAATGTTGACCTCAGCGCTGAGGATCTCGTCGACGTTGCTAAAAGGGTTCTCCTTGTAGATCATTGTGTAGAGCAGCACGCCCAGTGCCCAAACGTCTTGTGGGGGGCCTTCAAACGGGTTACCCTCGAGCACCTCGGGCGCTGCATAGTCGACGGTTCCGACAAACACGTCAAAGGGGCCCTTGCGAGTGTATGCGGCCGAGCCAAAATCAATCAGCTGGCACACACCGTGCTGGTCAACAATAACGTTTTCGTCCTTGATATCGCGGTGCACAATGCCCAAATTGTGGATATGAGCAACCGCGGACGCCACCTCAAGAAAGATGTTTTTGCATTGGTCGGCTTCGAGGTCGCCCTGCTCGATATAGTCAAAGAGGTCCACTGCGGGGTTGCCGTGCAGTTCAGTCTCAATGTGAAAGTGTTTAGAGTCTTCGAAAAAGTCGATAAGCACCGTGATGTTGGGATGCGGCTGCAAACGCAGCTCGTTGAGGATCTTGATCTCGTTAGGGATCGTGCCGAGCGAACGGTCGCGCGTCCATGTATCGACGAGAATCCGGTCCTTGAAGATGCTTTTGATGACCACGGTCGTTTCCTCGTCTTCAGAATCGTCCTCAGCGCCCTTTTCCTCACCCTTTGCCTTCGGCTTGGCCAGAGCCACCCGGCCATAAGCGCCTTCGCCGAGCTGCCTCAGGACCGTAAAGTCGGCCATTGTGAGCTCACGACGACGTGCACCCACCTTGATCACGGGTTTTGGCTTTGGTTTTGGCTTGGGCGACACAGGTTCCTTGACCTCAAAGCTCAGTGCCTTGACGGCCTCAACCGCCTGCATCTCGAGCGGCGTGAGGCTTTCTGGGGTGATTGCATTCGGAGTGGTGGGAATACTCAACCTCAAACCGCTGCGAGGGGTCGCGGGCGACGAGATCGACGAGTCTGAGGCAGTACTTTTGCTGCGAAGCAGCTCGAGCTGAGACGGCACAACACAGCCCACATCCGAATCAAAAGTGGGCCGCGCAAAGGTTAGCCATACGACCTCGATGTGAGGACCCAAAATACGCAGCTCAATATCCACAAACAGCTTGGCCCCGCGTTCGGTTACAGCTTCAACGCCGCCATAAGGAAACTCTTGAAAGTAGTCGCACTGCTGGCCAGCGACCTGGCGAAACATGTGCTCGGGCACTACAGTGCCTGTACTGAGCGTGGGCACAAGAGCCTTGATGGCGGCCAAGTGCTTGCTGAACTGGGGAACTAGAGCGTCCATGTGCTGGCCCACAAGTTGGGCGGCATCACGGCCGAGCATGTTGAAGATCGCGGCCGAGTTGGCGGCCAAAATGTTGTGCTGGGGGTCCAACACAATTGCTGCGCCAACAACGTACGGGAATCGCAGCTTGATGTGGTCCTGCGAGTGCGAGGCCAAAACGGGCACTTGGCGGTCAAACGCGCGCAACGTGCTGTGAACAACCGTGTTGTGGGACTCGAGCAAGCCCGGGGAGATCTCGTTGGCGTGTGCAACCTCAAACGGCGGCGGCAAACTCAGCGAACCGTTGCGTTCATACGAGACTTGGACGACGCGCATATCTATTTCCTCGAGCACCCACACAAGATTGTTTCCACTTTTCTCGACCCAAAATGAGGCAACACTCTGCAAAGACCCCAGCGGCTTGATAATGTCCATGAGCTCGCCGCTGAGGGGGATGGCCGCGTCGCCAAGCAGCTTGGCGCGCAGGCGCTCGTGCATCTGGGGGTCAACAAATTCAAACATCGAGGTGCCTACGGCACGGTGCTGGGCAAGTCCAAACATGAGGCATGCCAGATCGTTGAGGCTGCGGATGGCAAATGGCTCGCTGGTCGAAGTGGTAAATACCGCATTTGCCTGCGGGTGGCCGGCCACCGGCGTGGGCTCACACGTGGCATCCGGCTGGCTGAGTGCCTGCTCCACCAGGGGGATGGCCGCAAATGAGGTGGACCTCCTCAGAAGTGAGGGGCGGCCGTTTTGACGGTTGGCAGAAACATCAATGTAGGGCATGCTCATGATCTCGCTGAGGGACCCCTGGCCGCTCTTGACGTCGAGCAGAGGTACCGCAAGTGAAGTGGAGGGTGGGAGCTCAAACGCCTGCTTGATACTCGAGATATAGTTTTCGATTCGGTTATCCTTGAATAGAGCGCTACTGGCCCGTGAAACGTCCTTACGGTCTTGTAAATTGACAAAACTAGCCGTTTGACGAAGCAAAGGGGACGGGGCGAGCCTCGTGGCGCTGCTGGGCGGCGTAAAATTGCGCGTGCCAGGCTCCCTGGGAGGTTCTTTGAGCCGCTCCAAACTTTTTAGCACGCTCGCGAGGCGCGCCGACACGAGCTGTTTGGTGCCTTGGGTGTATGAGAAGGCGTATCCGCTCAGAGAGATAGTCTCTGCGTCCTTTTCCAGCAGCGAAGCTCTTGGCCGCGGGCTGTACTGAGCGGATAGCATGACAAAGTGTGGGGCCGCTCAGCCTCTGGGAGGAGGGGTGATCTGGGTGATCGTGGAGGAGGGGGTGGGGAGTGAGCACAAAATGAGGACGAGCATGGGCACTAGTGTCACCCACTGTCACTCACTTTCGATCGATCTATACTTTATGGTCTAGACCAGGCTGAGTGAGCCCAGAGGGGTACCCAGAGAAGGCCTCGCTCGGCTCGCCACAAGCCATGGCTCACATCGCAAATAGCGTTAAAATAAACTAGTCTACTCGTCGTCGTCCTCCAAGTCAGCCTCACTGATACCAGTGGGGCCGGACTGGACCTGGTTGTAGCCAGTGAACGGCTCGGCGTTGATCTCCTCGAGCAGCTCGTTGGCCTTTTCTTGCCATTCCTTGGACATGGTCTTGGGCAGAGGCGGGGCCATCAACCTAAAAAAGCCAAACAGAGCCACGGCGGCAGCAACGCCAATGGCGGTACCGTACAGAATATACGAGGTAGAGCCCTTGGGGTGCACAGGGCGGCGGGGGCCCCACTCACCGTACGAAATGTAGTGCGTGGCTTGCTTCTCGAGCAGTGTGAGCTCGCTCCAGGGGCCCTTTTGACGCTCAGCGAGGGCACCAATGATCTCCTCGCGCTCGGCCTCGGGCATGCTCTCCCAACGGGTGGGGAGCTGGCGCAGAGTAGGGTTTGAGATGGCAGTGCTCATTGCACGGCTGCTTTTGGCGAGCTGAAGGCTGCGAAGCATTTTAGCAGAAGGTGGTTTAGTAAGGGGAAATTCGATTGGATGGCATTTTGCCTAGTTCAGGTCAGCATGGGACCATCACGCGAGGGTCTCGGTGGGGGTCTTAACTGTGGGCGAGGGTGAAAGAAAAAAACGCTTCTTGTTTTATTGATATTTTTGAAAAATTCATGCAGCCAGCTGCATCAGCTGCATCTTCGCGCCGCATCAAAAACTAGCGCAAAGGCCAGCATGAAAGCAGCCATAGCCAGTCTATATAGGAGATCGCAATTATTCTGATTTCCGAATTTTCTCAAAATAGTCGCGCCTTGTTTTTGACTTTAAAACTAATGCGTCTTTACCAACGCTTGTAGAAAACTACCCGAGCGACCGGCTATGAGGCGCCTCGAGGCGACTTGGGCGGCGCTGCAGCCAATGGATCTGGCACCCCTGGGGGCCCCGGCGTGTGCCATCGGCGCCATCGCCACCCTATGGACATCCCCACAATGTTACAATGAGGCAAACTCAATCTGAACTATACTTGTACATGTTAATTAGCTAAAAATGTCCAACCTTACTCGCGCCCGGGTGCGGCCCCCCCCCATACTTGCTCATTAGCCTGTCTCACATCTGTCATCCCGATGGACTATATGCATCGAGAGCACAATTGGCGGCAGGATATGCCCAACGAGGAGCGACACCGCATGGTAAATGCTCTGTTGGGGCTGCTCCGAAGCATGCAGTTCAAAGATCAGCAGCACCAGGAGCGGATCATGCAGAGCGCGCACTCGTTTGAAAACACCACTTTTCAGCAGAGCAGGACCAAAGAGGAGTACATGCAAAAGATAAACGAGCGCATGCAAGCGGTACGGGCGAGTCTGGCTCGCCTCAGGGCCCAGGGAGCCCAGCAAGGAGCTCAGCACCCTCAGCAGGGTCACCCTCAGGGGGGGCACCCCCAGCACCCTCAGGCTCAGGGGGCCCACTCTGCGGGCCAGGGACACCCACAGCACCCTGGGCACCCTCAAATGCGCATGAATATGCCCTCACAACAGCAGCGCATGCAACAACAACAGCGCGTACCGCCGCAGTCGCAAACGCCGGGTGCGCAGCAGCAGCAGCCGTTTTTCGATCCGTACCGTCAGCCCCAGACGCAGCCAAGTGCGGGCGCCCATGGAATGCCTTCAGCTGGACCTGGGGGGATGCCCTCAGCCGGGGGGATGTCCTCCGGAGGCATGGCCGCACGACCCTCTGGGACCCCTCAAGAACAGAAAATCAACCCGCAAAAATTGCGCGCCATGTTCCCCCACGGTATCCAAGTGGCTCAGATCCCGCAGCACATTTTACAGCTGATCCCCGGCCTACCGCCCCACATAACTACTTTGCAGCAGGTGCAGGACTTTTTAAAGAGCAGCTCGGTGGACCCGGCCGCGATCAAGATGTTTAAGGCGCAGTTCACCAAACACATTTATGCGCTTGCCGAGAAGGTCCCTGATGGGCCCGGGGCGGGCGGTGGTGCCCCTGGGGCAGGCGGTGCGCCTTTGCCCGTGCCGCAGGTACCCTCACAGGCTCAAGTTCCTCAACAGCGCCAGCAGGCGCAGCAGGCGCGTGCTCAGCAGCATGCGCAAGCTCAGGCCCAGGCCCAGGCTCAGGCGCAAGCGCAGGCGCAGCGCCGGGCTCAAGCTCAGCAGCAGCACGCCCAGGCCCAGGCTCAAGCCCAAGCCCAAGCTCAGGAGCAGCAGCGGGCTCAGCAGGCGCAGGTCCAGGCGCAGGCCCAGGCGCGTGCTGCCGCCCAAGCCCAGGCTCAGGCTCAGGCGGCTGCCCAGGCTCAAGCTCAGGCCGCTGCTCAAGCGCAGGCGCAAGCACAGGCTCGTGCACATGCGGCTCAGCAACAGCATGTCCAGCAACGGCCCACGGCGCAGCGGGTGCCGGTCGGACAGCAGCAGCAAGTCAAGCAAGAACTGTTTCAGCTAATGCAGGAAGTCAAGAATGAAGGGCCCATGCTGATGGAGGACCATACTGCGCAGCTTAGCGACGAGGAAAAGCAGCAGATTGCCAAGTATGTGCAGCCGACAACCACTGCGCAGCTGATTGGGCGGCTCGACCAGATCATCCAGTTCTTTTGGCTCTTGTCCAAACGCAACCACGAAAATACCAAAAAGATTATTCGGTGCCGCCAAACCCATGTCGAAATGCTCGAAGGGTACCAGCAGGGCAAGTTTCTCGTGACTGTGGCCCAGACCGAGCAGCTCAAGCAGGAGGTTCAACTCTATTTCCGGTTTGTGCGTGACTCAAATGCTCAGCGGCGGCGCTCACCCGGCCAGCCGCAGCCTCAGGGAGCTCAGGGCATGCCCCAGGTGCCCCAGGTGCCTCCTGTCCCAGGCCAAGTTCCTAGTGGAGTTCCCGGCCAGGTTCCTGGCGTACCGAGCCAGGTGTCCAATGGCGTCGGAGTGCCCGGCAGCGGCCTCTCGATGCCGGCCCAGGTCCCCTCGCAGCTCCCTCAGCAGCCGTTCCGGTCACCCGCCCAACAAGCGAGCATTCTGACCCCGCCCCAGCAGCAGCAGCACCTGCACAACCTAAGCCAGAGCCAGTACGCTCATGCGATGGCCTCGCAGCACAAGCTGCCGTACAATTCGGTGCCGTATGGGCAGAGCGCGCCCGGGCAAAACACCCCTCAGCCTCAGACTCAAGCTCCCCAAGCTTCTCAGCAGGGTACCCCTCAGCAAGCGCAAGCCCAGGCATTCAACCCAATGTTTCCTGGTCCTCAGACCCCGATGGTCCCGTCGCAGCGTAAACACATGCCCGGTATGCCTCAGGGTGTGCCACAAGCTGTGCCTGGTGGAGTGCCCGGCGGTGTGCCAGGTGTGCCTCAAGTACCCCCAGGGCAGGTCCCTGGAGTGCCTGGAGGTGTACCAGGGGTGCCCAACGGGATCCTCAATGGAGTCCCGCAAGGTCCCATGGGTCTCGGGCCTGGTGCCCCTGGTGCACCAGGGGTCCCAATGGGCGGAGTCCCCCCCGGCGCCAGAGCAGGCTCTGGTGCTCCTGGTGCTCCTGGCGCCACAGCCACAGCCCCCGGGACCCCTGGCCAGCAGCGTGCGGTACCCGTTCGGATTCCCAACATCCCTAGCATCATTGACAAGACGCGCGTGGAAAACATGGACCGGCTCAAGGCGCGGGCCAACGGCGATGGGATGTGGTACTTTTTGTCGTCGCTGGGCACAGTGCTCAACGTGAGCGCCGACGAGATCCAGGGCACTGTCGACAGCATCAAGGCCAGCAAGCCGCTGGCGGCCCCAGCAGCCGCGACCGCCGCAGCCTCGCCCGTCCAGTGGAAAGCGATCCCGGCGAGCGACGTGCGCACTGCGTTTAGCGAGGTGGACCTGCTCAAAGAGTCCAACATCTCGTTCCTTACTCCGCCCGAAGAGAAGCACAGCCCGGACGGGCTGGTGGAGTGGGACTATGAGGAGCTCATTAATTTCCGCAATGATGCAGACGAGCTGTGGAGCGTGTAGTATTTATATATAGATTAGATTAGATCAAGCGAGCGAGCGAGGGGGAGGGTGCCCTGGGGGACACGAACATGGGAGCTGCCCTGAGGTGCCCTTGGGCTACTCTAAAAAGAAGGTATTTACATGCAATGTTTAGGGCCATTGGCCGTTTTTCTTTTTAAGCCGGGGGTGCACTCTGCCAGGGGATTTGGGTTCTGGGATATGAGCCATGGGTCAGGGGCCAGGGGCGCTAGGGGAGCCCCAGGGGAGCCCCGGCTTGGCCATCCCCGGGCTCGCTCGCTCACGATCCTTCCAAGATCCCAATGCTCTCATGAATCAAACCCCAAACCGCCTGAGCGCTGATCCGTGACGTCACGTACACAGGTCCCTCCTGGGCCTCTGTAACCACTGTTTGGCCATTAGCCACCTCGACCCGCGCATAGTAACCGTCCACTCCCAGCCCATCAAGCTCATAAAATGCCATCAGCACCGCAATGGCCAGCGGGTCGTGCAATGGAGGCCCATTCACAAACCCAAACTCGAGCTTGTAAACCGAGGCAAAGTATGTCAACAACTCGTACATCATTTGCCGGAAAACTGTATACTTGTCGTGCTGGGGGCCATGCTGCACGCATTTGAGCATTTCGGGGGTTGCCAGCACCTGGTGGCTCAGGTTGAGCGGGGTCATAATGATGCGTCCTGCGAGCTCGGGGCACTCGAGGACAATACGCGCCGCCTCGGGGTCGCTCCATACATTGTACTCATGCCGTTGCAGCGTGTCATCGCCGCGTGCTCCACCCATAATACTCACGTACCGCACATGCTGGAGCAGCTCGGGGAAATGTACCACCAACATGGCGATATTTGTGAGCGGACCGGTAGCAACAATAACCAATTCACCGCCAGCCACATCAATGGCCTCTGCTATTGCCGGAACGGCTGTGTGATCCGACTGTCGTTGGCCGATGGGGCTGGGCAGTAGCGCCGTGCCATCAAGGCCGCTGCGGCCGTGGATGCGATCGGTGGTGTGAATAAGACCCGCAAGCGGTTTTTCAGCCCCGGGGAAAACTGCTGTTTGGTGGTGGTGGAACGCCGTCAAAAGCGACAGCGCATTGTTGGTCGTCGAGTCCAGCCCGCTCGTACCAAAGACTGTGGATACGCCAATGAGCTCAAAGTGCGGTAGCGCGCATGCCATCAGGAGCGCCAGCGCGTCCTCATGGCCGGGGTCGCAGTCGAGCCACAGCGGTATCATGTAAGTAAAGGGGGCGCCTCCCCCTCGCGTCACCCCCAGTCAGGGGTAGCTGGGAGTTTCAAGCGAATGCTATGTAATGTAGGAGTGTTATAGGAATTACTAGTAGCCCCAGTAGAGCAGAATAGGGGCCTGCCACTAACAGCAACGGCAATGGAAATCATGGCTACCATCGAAGGCCTCAAGGCCATGCGGATCAACCGGGATGCACCCGTGGACCATATGATTCAAGAAATCCCCGGGCTCAGCCCCAAACAGCGCCGGCTTCACGAACTAATTGCCTTGCTGCTCTCGAGCCAAACTACCGACAAGGTCACAATGGCGGCCATGGCGCGGCTCCGCGCCGAGGAATTTACTGCCGAGGGGCTCGCAAAACTATCAGAGCAGCAGCTCCAAACTCTTATTTACCCGGTAGGCTTTTACCGGCGCAAGGCTGTCCAGCTGAAAAAATGCTTGGGGGTGCTGCTCGAGCAATATGAGGGAGACGTGCCCTACGAATTTAAAGATATGCTGGCATTGCCCGGAATTGGACCTAAAATGGCGTTCCTGCTGCGTGCTGGCGCTTGGAACGAGATTGATGGCATTGGCGTCGATACCCATGTGCACCGCCTGGCTCAATTGTGGAAATGGGTACCGCCGCATCGCGATCCGGAAAAAATTCGGATTGCTCTCGAGGCCCTCGTGCCGCGCGAACTATGGTACGAGCTCAATGTCTTGATTGTGGGGTTTGGCCAAACTATTTGCCCTTCCAGAGGTCCCAAGTGTGACCAGTGTTTATTTATGGCTAAATGCGCTGGTGCTAAAAAGACTAGGACTAGGGCTCAAAAGAGGAAGCGAGGCAAGGCGGAGGAGCCGGCTGAGGCTCAGGTCAAGCTCGAGTATGAGCCTGAGCCAGCAATTGAGCCTGCTTTAAGTGCCCCAGAGGGTGCACCTGAGTCTACTCTGAGCACGCCTGAGGCCCCGCTCGTCTACCCCAAAATAGAGCCGGACTTGGACGCAAAAGTCAAATTAGAATCATGAAAAGGGCCTTTTCCACCCCAACCTCAAGCTGACATGGACGACGACATTTCGAGCCTAGAAAAGCTGGTCGCTCCGTACCTCCCAGAGCGCGAGAGCACCTCAAAGAGCACCTCTAAACTCGCCAAAATGACCCTGACTTGGGCCCAAAGCATCGATGCCCGTATCTCGGCCGGTAGAGGGCTACGGACAAAATTGAGCGGTAGCCACTCGCACAAAATGACACATTATCTACGTACAAAGCATGATGCAATTCTAGTTGGCTGGAAAACTGTCGAGGCGGATAACCCCAAACTCAATTGCAGGTACCCCGGGTTTAGCGGCCAGATCCGGCCGGTAATTCTCGATTCAAAGCTGCAATGGCAAGCAAATGCTGGAAAATGGGCGGTTTTGGAAAATGCCCGGGCCGGCACGGGACTTGCACCGTTTGTACTGACGACCGTTGACAGTGCAGGAACCCCTGCCGCATCGGCGATCCGGGCCGTTGGGGGCCAAGTGTTCACGCTGCCGAGCCTCAGGTGGCCGCAAGTGCTTGAATGCCTTGGTGGTGCATCAATTCAAACAGTAATGGTCGAGGGGGGTGCCCGCGTCATTTGCAGCGCTTTGCATAGCGCGCTTACACACTGCATAATCGTTACTGTGGCTCCAGTATTTTTGGGAGAGGCCGGTGTAGAGGTGACGCCCTCGGGCCGATTAGAGCTTGAGAACGTTTCTTGGTGGCATCAAGCGGGGTGTGCCGATACGGTGCTTGTGGGTCGCCAACCTAGCGAAAAGTAGTCTAGAAAAAGAAGATTCAAAATTTTAAACTTTTGAATATCGCCTCTGTTCCCTCTGTGCCGTAAGTATACAACAAAATTATTCGGCAGCGGTTCCTGCACCCGGCTTTGCCGCTTTGATTTGCTGCCACCCTTAAGTTTACTAACCACCAACACCATGGAAGACAGTGCCGACATTATAGACTGGAACACGTTTGGCCAGATCATTGAGCTGGACGAGGATGCCACAACGCGCGAGTTTTCCAGACGGCTCGTGTCAAACTACTACGAACAGGCGGAGCAAACTTTTGCCGGTATGGACACGGCACTGGCGGCCGCCGACCACGAAAAGCTAAGCAATTTAGGACATTTTCTGAAAGGAAGCAGCGCTTCTTTGGGTCTAATCAAGGTGGAGGCCACCTGCGAGGAGATCCAGTACCTGGACGGCAAATCAGATCAAGAACTGCGTCAATTAATTGACCGCGTTCGCACAGAGCACACCGAGGTCACCAAGAAGCTGAATGCATTTTATGAAAACCATAGCTAATTATATGATAATGAACTAGTCTTGACCTAGTTTTTTTGGGGTGGAGGAGCACGCGTTGACCGCCGATCGGCCGGATCTTTTTGAGGGTGTTGAGAGACCACCTTTCCCCATGTGGACCACTTTTTCCCCCCTTGACACACATAACTGCATGTAGCCACGCCAAACTCAATTTGGCTCTTGCGCTACCACTGTATGCACTTGACCCCCACCACTCCATGCATGTCCCACCACCCTATGCACCGGTATAAAACACCACCAAAAAGTGCAAGACAACATGCAGGTTATCAGTTTGAGCTTGATTGGTGTTGCCCTTGGCCAATGGTGGGTTGCGGGGGTCCCGCAAAACTACCAGTGTGCACTACAATTTGTTCCCAGTGCCCTGCTCGAGGATGCCTCTGCCTACACACAAATATTTCTAAACTCACTTACGGCCGAGAGCCCCGAGTTTTGGGGGTCCGCATATGGTGGATCATCATACAGCAGTGTTTGTGCCACTGATTTGACCACTACTCTCACCCAAACAAACCAAGTTACCGTGACCCTCGAGGCGAGTTCCTCGAGCTCAGACTCGAGTACAAGCACAAGCACGAGCTCAAGCACACCAGAGCCAGTAGCCGCGAGCTCGATCACGCCAGATCCTGCAGCCACAAGCAGTGCCACAAGCAGTGGGACACTACCCGAGTCACAGAGCCTCACGGGTAACCTCACGGGGGCCCTCACCAAAGCATCTAGCGCGGTTGCAACTATAACAGCTACGCCAAAGATGGTTTGTATTATAATCGAGTAGATAGTAATTGAGTTACGGCGAAGATGATGCCCAGGGCGCCTAAGGCACCGAGGAAATCCGAGCGCTCAAGGAATCCCCGGCCACCCTCACCAAACACGTTCAGGCTATTTTTGTACAGGTCTATCTAAGCTTAGAAAACAAGGTTTTTGCAACGTTGTCGTCCAAGCAGTGCTGGAGGTGGAAGAACTCCTCAACGCAGTCCTCCTTGTAGGGTTGCTCCTCATAGTCGTCCTGCTCCATGGCGGCGGTCACGCGGGCGGTGCACTCGTCAAAGTGGTGCTTAAAGTCGTGGCAGACGCCGGCAGTGTACTTAGCACGGAGGGTATCGAGGGGGTCGGCGATGGCATCCTCGTCGTCGTCGTCCTCATCATCGTCATCCTCGTCCTCGTCCTCCTCGTCGTCGTCACCACCCTCAGCGGCGTCGTCGTCGCCCTCGGGCTTGTCCTCGGAGTCCTCAGAGTCGTCAGATTTCTCCTCGTCCTCAGACTTTTCCTCGTCCTCCTTGTCGTTGGCGGCGGGCTCGTCGGCCTCGTCGGCCTTCTCCTCAGCCTTGTTGTCGGCACTCTCGTCCTCCTCAGCGTAGGCAACGGGGTACAGAGCCTCCTTGATGTCCTCCCACAGGCTAGTGATCATTTGATGGGAATGGATTTCTCGTCAGTTATTAAGGACCACTGTCATTGGTGGAGCGTCACGTGACTCCAGTCCCGACCATGCTTGGGCAAACACCATAGGAGAAATTACAATAGTTTATTTTAGTGAAAGAGTAACAGCTGTAGACCGCGGGTGAGCCATGGGCTATGCCAGTCAGTACCGCTCGCCGCTCACATCCGCTCAGGGCCGCTCACCGCCGGTCAAACTAAGCGACGACGCAAGGCTGCGCAGCTCGTGCAACGCCTCGCCTCACCAAAATGGTATCACGAATATTAATGCTATATACTAGTTACCTAGACACGCAGAGCAGCCTCAGCAGCGGCCTGCTTCTTGGCAATGACGTCCTGAGCCTTCTGGCCCATGACACCACCACCCCACTTGCGGCGAGCATCCTCGTACTTGACGGTGTAGTTGCTCTGGATGGCGGACAGGAGGGAAGAGAGCTCAGAGGCATCCTCACTCTTGACCTCGGTGATGGCGACAACGGCAGCGGTCTTCTTGCCAACCACAGTACCGAGACGGGCCTTACCCTTGACAACGGCGTAAGGGACACCCATCTTGCGGCAAAGGGCGGGGAGGAAGACAACCAACTCAATGGGGTCAACATCATTGGCAATGAGCACCAACGAGGGCTTCTTGTTCTCAATAAGCGAGACAACGTGGTTGAGACCGTACTTGACGGCGTAGGGCTTACTCGAAACATCCTCCTTCTTCTTACCCTCAGCGATGGCAGCGGCCTCCTTGGTCAGGCGCTCCTTCTTCTCGGCAGAGCTCTCAGGGCGGTACTTGTCAAGGAGCTTGAAAGCCTGAGCGGCAGTGTTCTTGTCAAGCACGTTCTGGAACTGAGCGATAGCAGGGGGCACCTTGAGACGCAGGTTGAGGATCTTCTTTTGACGCTGAACCTGGACGTACTTGGGCCACTTGACGTAGCGGCTCAAGTCAGTCTTGGCACGCAGACCCTGGCCAATACCAAAGTTCTTGGGGCGAGCCTCAAACAAAGGGTTCTTGGCAGCGGCAGTCTTGCCCTTCTTCTGGCTCAAAGGAGCAGGAGCGGGTGTCTTTCCAGTCTTCTTGGCGGGCTGTCATTGAGTTAGTTCTGAACTCTAAAGAGGTGGCACCGAAATGCCGTCTCAAGCCTCACTTACCATTTGGATGAGAGTTGTACAGGCCCGGAGGGGCCTTGAGTGGTGAAAAATTTTAGCCCTACGGGGTTATGTAATCTTGAAGAAAAATTCTGAGCCCTTATCGATGGATGTTGGATGGTGGGTTAGTCACCGCCTCGGGGACCTTGGCCAAGGTACTCCAATAGCTACACTACTAGCGGCATACGACTATCTATTGGTACATGCGTGACGTACTTGATCAAATGTTGCATCCTGCCATTGGGTACTTCCGGTGCTACTCAACGTCCCCGAGCAGCTTTCACTAGACCCAGGGCACCTCGATAAATTCCATCAAATCTAGATCTACGAATTTCAAAGTGCCCAATTTGACCATTTTGCCCCTCTCTCCACAACCCTTTACTACCAGTGACCGCGCGGCCTTATCAGCGATTACTCACTATCGATGAGGGGATTTATTTTTCAGGTTGGTGATGTACCAGCCCCGTCGCCATTCTGGACAAACGCCAGTAATATTTGCGGTAGCCTCAGCCTTGCGTGCTGGGTCTGTCTACTTTTACCACAGCTCATTGAGCAGTGGAGCACAAAGTCGGCCGACGGGATCGCCTCGGGGCTGCTAATTGCCTGGCTCATTGGCGATTTTATGAATCTTTTTGGTGCAGTGTACGGCCGCCTCAGGCCAAACATTATTATTTTAGGGCTTTGGTTTGTGTTTAGTGACCTCATTCTGCTCATTTCCTACATTTACTACAACCGCCAGTCAAAGCTGCGCAAGCTTTTGGCTAGAGAAAGTGAGGACGAGGGCGAGCCGCTTTTGGAGCGCTCGAGCCCCACCCCTTCGGAAATGCCCCCTAGCTTTTTGTTGTCGTCTGTTGTTCCCTTTGTTTTGGTGGTGATTATTGCATGGGCCAATTTTGTCCTTAGCAACGGTATGGACAAGGGCGGAGAGAGCACCAGAGTAGACCCCGTAGCCCAAGTGGCTGGCTACCTCAGTACGGCCTTTTACTTTTTTGCACGTATCCCCCAAATCATGCAAAACTACCGCCGTAAAAGCACACACGGCCTGAGCCCCATTTTCTTTATTCTTGGTATGCTCGGCAATATTACTTATTGTTTGTCCATTCTGCTGTACCGCAGTGACAAGGATTGGATCATTGACTATACGAGCTGGCTCGCGGGCGCTTTTCTTGCTGTGTTTGAGGATTTGGTGATCCTGGGCCAATTTTTGTACTATGGAGATTAGGGAACATACTCAATTCCTGTCAAGGGCTTTCCCGAGTGGTAGATTGTGGTCTTTTTGTTAGTTTCGAGGTTAATTTCGTAAATGGATCCTCCAAGATCAGCAACGTAGACAAGCGACCCGGCTACTGTGAGGCCAATTGCTTCGTCAAATCCGTTCACTAGGACTTTGTGCTCACTCAGGGTGAGTGCACCCTCCGTGTCTGCACACAGAGTGGCCTTGTTGAGGGAGTTGCCCTCAGGGGGTGCACCACGGTCCGTCCAGTAAAGAATGTCTTCACTAATTGCCAAGTCAATTGGTTCGGGAAGCCCAGACAAAAGAACAACAACTTCTCTAGTCTCCAAGTTGAGCGCGCAAATCTTGCCTTTGCCACCCTTTGCGGGCCCCTTTTGGGTAAAGTAGAGGGTACGATCCTTCACTGCGCAGCCGACATTTTGGCGCTCACAGTCCAAGGATTGGGCGGGGGTGCCCGAGCTGTGGAGTTTGTGGAGAGTACTGCTTTCCAAGTCAAGACTGTAGATAGCCAGACCCTCGCGGTCGCAAAAGTAGAGCTTGTCACCACTCAAACAGCATTGCTTGGGGGTGATGATACCGTCGGCCAGCTTGCGGTTTGTCCAGGTCCCATTGAGCTTTTCCAGCAGGTTAATTGAGCCATCCTTGTAGCAAAAGTCGGGAAAGTTGGACGGAACACCCATTGCTGTCCAATAAATTTGGTTGTTACGGACTGCCACTCCATCGGGGCTGTGGTCCACGTTGGCGAGGACACTGGCCTGCCATTGGCCTTGCGTGTAGTTGAGAGTGCTAATTGTAGCGTCTGAGCCGTCGCGATCAAAGCGCTCAAGGAATACCAACATGTGTCAGCGTGGAAGAACGCCCCAAGTGTGCTATTTATGTTCCAGACCCTATGTCAGGTGATACACGCATTCAATGTTAGCTATATACATCAAAGCTCCTCGTGACCGTCCACAAGATCCAACAGATCCTCCCACAGCGAGCCCTCCTGCTCTTGGACTTCTTCCTCTTCCTCGGCAGGTTCAGGGCCAGCAGGCACAGGCACATCATCCTCAACCACCAAAGGTTGTTCGCTGAGTTCTTCAGGCCACTGCAAAACGTTGGCCACGAGAGCAGTCCAACCAGTAAACTGTTTGGCACCCTTGGCGGCACCGGTGGAGCCATCGTACTGTTCCCATGCCAGGCCAGTGCGCTGCCACTCGCTGTGAACATTTTCAATCAGGTTGGTGCGCAGCTCCTTGTAAATGGTGGCGCACTGCTCGGCGACCGCGGGGCTGCGCTCGTGGTACCACTTGAGGGCATCCAGAGCCAAGTAGTTCATGTTGAACCAAATGGCACCGCGCCAATAATTTTCGCCGGTTCCAAATGCAGGGTCCGACCGCGACAAGCTGCGGATACCGGCGTCGCTCCAGAGCTGGTTGGGGTCGTGCAGCGCGTCCAGCAGCGCCTTGAGTTTGTCAGAGTCGGTGGGCTCCACAAGGCGCAAAAACAGCGGCAAGTGCGAGACATAGCCCACGTGGCACTCGTGCACATCATCCTCATAGTCGTCCACAGCCACATCACAAAAGGTGGCGTGGTCCTTGCTCCAGTGGAGGTCCACCAAGTTGGCGCGGATGTTGCGCGAAATCTCGGCATACTGCTCCACTTTTTCGTCCAGTTCCAGTGTGCGGGCAATATCCTCAAGGGCGCCGGCCATGGAGCCGACCCACGCAAGCAGGTCCACATTCAGCTCGCCCTCGCCCATAAAACTGCTACGAGGGTAATCGTCCAGGCCACTAGCAAGGCAGTGCGTGGCGGTGCGGCCGCGCCAGCGGTACGCCTCGGTATAACTTGTGGCTTCGCGGTCAAATTCGAGCATCTTGCCCTTTTGGCTCTTGCGGAACCATTTAAAGTGGGTTTCGAGGTGCGGGAATAGGTCCTGAAGCTTGGAGCGCGCAGAGTCGCTGCCCACAGCGCCCAAATGCGCCAGATAAGTCAACATAGTGGGCGGGTTGGCGATCGAGGTCACTTGAACCTGGAACTCTTGCGGGACGCGCGTGCGCGCCTCGGGGCCCAAAATTTGTTCGCGGCCAATCCATCCAGACTCGTCCATCAGGTTAAACCAACTAGTCAAGATATCTAGGACCTGATCTTGGTCGCTGAGGCCCAGCAAGTGGAACCCCTCATCCCAGTAAAAACCACGCGGGAAAAACGCACGAGAGGGAGTAGCAGTGTAAAGACCACGGGGCTCGAGAGTCTGCACCGGCCCAGCATCTTCTTGGGCAAGCGAGTCACCGTAAAAGTAGCCCACACCGGCCGCCAAGTTGGATAGCATCTCGCGCGCAAATGCGGCCTTGTCGCCCGTCAAGTTGCTAAAAGCATCATCCAGCGCCTTATCACGTGCATCCCAGTCGGCCTCAAGGTCCTTGTAGCTGACGGTAAACTCGAAATTGCCCTTGAAGGATTTTTGCAAAAAGTGGCTGTTTCCGCCAAGAGTATCATCGTTTCCAAGCTTGAGAACGCTCCAAGGAGGGAATTCGCGCAAATCATTCTCGGGATCAAGGCTAGCAGTGACGCGGTTGACGTTATCCTGGAGAAGGGTCAGGTAGACATCTTTGGCCTTCCAGGCATTATCGGCAGGAATATTGAGGCATGCATAGCTCCAAAGCGCAGGATCCACACCTTTAGCAGCAGGGTGAGTGCTCGAGGGATACTCGCCGCTGCTTGAGAAGCGCAAATTGAAATCACCGAGCGCCTTGGAGTGGCCCTTGAGGAGGGGCTCATCGACGCCTGTAGACCTCAGTTTCGAGTCAAGTTTAAGCTCGCCGTCGCCCTCGAGTGCGCTGTACCACACAAGACTGCTGACCTGGTTCGTAGGCTGCGTTCCAACCACCCGCACAACCCACTGCTCATCCTGCTTTTGCAGGTCAATTGTGATGTTTAAGTTGTGGGTGGGGTCCACAATGACCTGGGTTCCGCCAACTCTCGAGTCAAACGAGGTCCAGCTCGCCTGGGCATCGTCGTTTTGCAGGTAGTCGTGGCGCAAGTTTTGGATCCCGCCAAACCCGTCGTTGCGGAACCACATGAGCCCCGTCATGAGCGAGTGCGGGATGCGGGGGCGCATTCCAAAGTACATATTGCTGCGGTACGGCCCCCACAGCAGCGGGTCGGCCAGTGCCACGGCTAAAAGGGCAAGCGCCAGCATGTTGATTACAGAGCGTGAGCGCCCCTTCTTTCGCGTCCCCCTCGCGTTCCTCGCTCGCTCTAATGGAACAATTAGCAGAAATCGCCACCCTCTTGGGAATCAACCTCGACGCCGCTGATTTGGCCAAGATTGACGACGCTCTCAAGGATGGCGTCGAGCCCAATGCAATCGTCGAGCTGCTCAAAAGTGTAAATAAATAATTTATGCAAACCCGTCCCTGACCCTCTTT
This sequence comes from Wickerhamiella azyma, assembly GCA_022577855.1. Lineage (NCBI taxonomy): Eukaryota > Fungi > Ascomycota > Dipodascomycetes > Dipodascales > Trichomonascaceae > Wickerhamiella > Wickerhamiella azyma. The sequence continues at coordinate 259,330 of JAKISA010000002.1, forward strand.
TTCCTCGGTTTCTTTTTGGGGCGTTTGGCAGGCAGCGGCTGTGAAAATGAAATGTGGTCGTGCTCGGGCTGGCTGCTGGCCATGGACATGCGTGGTACTTGTGACCCCCAGCCTCCAAAAGCTCCTGCTTGAGTGAACGCCATGGGGCCTGCAGCCTGGGAAAAGGCCATAGGTGGACCCATGGGCGATGAAGGCTCGGCAATGCTCGAGGGAACAGGCTCTCCCCGGCGCTCCACAGGATCTAACGGATCAGGCCAGTCGGCCATCAACTCTAAAAGTTTCGGGTCAGTCGTGCTCTCATCCACTGGCTCCATCACAACATTTCGAGGCGACCGCACGGCAAAGTCGTGCTTGATGTGGTCTACAAAAACCCGCCTAAACTCTTGGGATTCTTTGCACTGGTTCCCCTCGAGGTACTGGGCATCAAGCGCTTGTAGGGCACTCACATCCCCACCCTTTGAGGATTGAGGCTCTGCAGTCGATAAAAACTCGGCCTTGAGCGACTTGATCTCAAACGTATCGCGCTCAGTCCAACTGTGCCATCTAAAGTCGTTGGTCCTTGGCGGCGGCGGCTCCACGAGCGGCTCAAAGTTGCCCCCGAGATCGCCCTCAGGTTTGTCCTCATCCCCAAGCTCGCCCTCAAACTCTTGCTTGTACAAGCCGCCAGTGGTACTTGCAATGTACCGCGCACCCTGCCTCCACAGCTGGCTCTGGGGATGCACATTGGGGTAAAAGTCTATGACGTAGGGGTCCAATTTGGAAACGGGGAAATCGTAATCGGGCCCCAGAGTCATTACGAGCGACCGTGGGTGCGCGCACGACGAAATTACGACCGAAGCGTCGCCAAACTCGCGCGTCACGCCAAGACGCCAGCTAGGCTCCAGCCGGTCTAGGTGGTGCTCGGACCACAGCAGCGGGCCATTGAGCATGCGTTTATCCCACCAAGCCAAAAAGTAATCCTCCAAAATAAATAGATCGTTGCCGCTGGTCGCCATATCCCTAAAAACCTGGGTCTTGGGCGTACGCAACAACGACTCCCATGACCCTTCACGAGGGTCCAACGTTTGGCACAAATCGCGCGACATGTATAACATTAAATTGGGCTCAAGCCAATTGGTCTTTGCCCAGCCGCTAGGAGTCCTTGCGATATTGGTTTCAAAGCTCTGCACTCCCTCAGGGTTATAGAGGTGTAGGCCGCCATCCTTGAGGGTAAGAGCCGTTTGAGCAGCACCACTTGAGACGTCCATAGTGTTTCCTTCGTACAGGTGGTGCACATTGTCGTTGCGAAGCACACCCAAACCACGGCGAGTACGCAGCAGCATCTCGTGGCCATGGCCGTGGCCGTGGCCAAGCTCAAGCTGCAAAATAGGACTACCAACGTCCAGCGTGCCAACCAACTTGTCGTGTTTCCAAGTGTGTAACAACGATCCATCTCCCCACAACAAACGACGGTCATGCCATGCCAGCCGCTGGCCAATGCTAGGGTCAAAAACGTCCCACCGCTCGAGCACAGCGCTCTCTGATTCAAGTGAATGGACAATATCTGGCGGAAAATAGCGAAGATCAAGCTCATCCAAGTGGTCAAGCGCCCTTAAGCGCCGATGGTTTACAGGAGCCCTGGGTCGCTTGATGTTGTTGGCCGAAAGTTCCAGCAGCCGGGAGGGTTTGAGCCTCAAGTCTTCATTATTTTGACGAGCGCGCAGCTCGTAGCCATCGATATTCAGCCACATATTGTAGCCATAGGATACAAGAGGCGGTGGACCTGACCCTGGCCACCGGTTCATATCGGTCACCAGCTCTTTTTGGGGCTCCCTTGAGGGCTCCTTTTGGTGATCCACGTCGCTCGCTATACTGGGCGAGGTCTCGGTTGGAATTTTTTGTTCACTAATTTTTTGAGCTTCGAGCTCCCTCTTGTCTGCTGATAAATTTCCAATCGTGAAATTTGGCAGGCTGCGTGCACCCGAAATGGCGTTAACTTTTGATTTCTTAGTCTTGAAAGTCCACTGCTCTCCATCAGCAAGTATATAGATAAGCCTGGCTCCCGTGCCTAGCTAGATCCAAAATCTGTGGGTCTGTGGGACTGCGCATAGAGTTCACGACTAGAACTTGTATTCATTCATACATTTTAGATCAATTCCCTAAGGATAAAATGAACTAGCTGGCCAAGATTGCTACAGAACCAAATCAAGTTTCGTACCATTGTCTCACTCAACATGACCCTGCCCAACAAGCTTGACCAGCTTCCTCTTGATTTGCTGCTTAAAATAAACGAGTCTTGCTTTTCAAATGATGCTCAATCTGTGTCGCGATTCTATTTGCGGCTATCCATAGTCAATTGGCACTTTCACGAGACGTTTATGAGCGACCACATTTGGGCTAAATTAGATGCCCATTGCGTTGAAACAAATATCTCTGCACACTACTTAAAGTTCAGGGCAGCAATGAGCCATAAGGAATCGGTACTATGCGGTAAGTTCGACTTTGGAAGATGGAGACACCCTGCAGTTAACTTTGCGCAATTCAACGAGTTGTCGTTTTATACTCAGGGCAACATCTTGGCAGAATCACACGGTGTTGACACGGAGAAGTATCATTTCAACGAACTAGTTGGCGACCGTGATTTGCTGCTTTATGCAGCGCGAACAAGAAAGAGTTTGCCCTGAAATGAATCTCTGGCGACAGACTTGCTCTACGCGACTCTTCAGCGCGATTCAAGGACGACAAAAAAGTTGTGCTGGCACACTTTGCAAAGTTGAGAGGGTGTTTGAACAAGGTATCTGAGGCTCTACGTGATGACCCTGAGGTGGCTCTAGCTGCCATCGCTAGAGACCCCTGGAACCATGAATGGTGCTCGAAACGGCTCAAAAACAATCGGGAAGTTGTCGAGGCTGCTGTCAAAAGTGATGGGGCTATTTTGAAGTTTTCCAGTGCACGATTGAGCTGTGAGCTTGTGTCCAAAGCGTTCAAGCCCACGCACAAACCGTGCCCTACATGCAAATCTAAAGCTGAGCGTGGCGTGGATCCCGAAGAGAGCCATAAACGTCCGCGAAGCTAATTGCAGTATGTTTATTGAGTCTAGTCCGTTGCCGCTACGAGAATAATTACTCGAGCCAGGGCTGCAATTGTACTAATATTTCGTCACCTCTACTAAATCCAGCTGGCTTGTGATCTTCTAAGGGCTGCAAGTCCGTAGTAATGGGGTCTGGGGACAAATGAATCAAACAATCACCTGGGACCGCTTGGATATCTACCTAATGACCTCATAGTGCATATGATGCGCTTACACAGATCTGGCACGGCACGGTCTATATATAATGGTATAAAACTATAACCCGGTGAAGTCATTCTCTCTCTCATATAGATGATTGTTATTGACTGGATAGACCGTTATTTCGAATGGGGCAGGAGTCTCAGGTCATTTACTGCAATTTTACTTTTTCTCATGAGTTTAATGGTACTGATACCTGCTATTATAGCTGTGGTAGTTGTTTGTATCGGCGGCATTCTGTATGCTCTTCTCTGGCTGGGCTCAACTAGCCCAAGATCCTCAGATGAGCCTACCAAACCCAAAACCACCCCTCGCGAGGAGCTTCTCGAGCTCGAAGTTTTGTTTCAGCGAGACCGGCTTGCAGCTGACCCCAATTGGGCACCAATCTCACCAGCCCAGGGATTGTTGGCAACAGAAGGCCTCGAGTATGAACGGGCTCTTGAGGTGGCCAAGTTCCAGAGACAAGCCTACAGTTTGGCCAAAGGAGAGTCATATTCAAATAAATAGTCTGTAGAGCTAGCTCAATTTTCAGAGACCAAACTGTTTGCAGCCTGAGACGCTGTGAGTTGCGTCAATGCAACAGCCCACAGACGCAAACCAGCATGGTCTGCTCTTGCCCAGCTAGCTTGTGACCTTCAAAGGGCTTTAAACCGTCAAAATCCAGCATATGCCGCAGCTACATGACATATAAATTGAAGATCTCCTTCCACATAGTGGTCTCATAGAGCATATGATGCGTTTATAAAGGTATCTCTTAATTAGTGCCGTGTATATGCTTATCACTCCTCGAAGCTCCCCCTCATCTAGATGATAATTGACGACTGGCTGACCGGATTCATCGGTTGGGGCGAGCGGTCCCAGTCAATACAGGGGACCTTGTTTTCTGTGCTGAGTTCAGGGTTACTGATAATGGCACTCTGTGCATTTCTCTCTGGCGTCTTGTTTACATTTGGCTGTTTGGCGGCGAGCGGATTCAAACACCTCATTCAGTTTGCCTTTGGCTGCTTGGTGAGCGGATTTAAACACTTGAGCTCATCTGTGGGACCTGCCAAGCCCACGCCTCGCCAGGAGCTTCTCAAGCTTGAAGTACAGTTCCAGCGAGACCGGATTGCAATTGATTCTAACTGGGCCCCACTTTCACCTGCGCAGGGGTTGTTGGCAGCGGAGGGTCTCAAGTATAAATTGGCTCTTGAGGTAGCCAAATTTCAAAATGAAGCCTACAGCTTGGCAAAAGGGGAGAAGCCGTATCCAGATACTAAAGAGTAGATTAATTTTGTAGACCGAACCGTGCGCAGCGTGGGCCTGCTCGCAGTCGCCTTGTCTTAACTCATTGAACTATTTTACAGACTCGTGGCCTCAAAGTCCAGGCAATTCTCAATACTCACGCCATCCACACCATTGATGGCCTGGCCGTCGGCAATGACCACGAGGCCTAGGACGCGCACGGCGTGCACAATGGCCGGCGCCAGCTTGAGCAGCCACCCGGGCAAAACAACGCCCATGAGGTTGTTTTGCGACGCAAACCGCGACGCCTCCTTGCACGAGTAAGTGACAGGGTTAAAACTGTCGCCGCGGGGGCGTATAAAGTAGCGGTTCGCGCTGGCGTACTGGCCATTCTCGAGCAGCCCCTTAAGCACGAAAAAGACCGGGAAATTGGCCTGCTTCCAGTTGATCACGGTGCAGATGTGAGCATTGGGCGACGTGAACAAGAATTTCGTCGGCGCTCCCGAGCGCGCGTGGGCGAAAACCACCCTCAAAATGCCATCGGCAGTCTCATTGAGACCTATTGACGACTTGACTGGCGACTCCGCAGGTGTCTCGAGCTCGTCGGCCGTTGGGTAAGACACATAAATGTTGATCTTGGGCGGGGGCGATTCTGCCAAAAACTGCTCGAGGCTTTGGATCGAGGGGCATAGCTTGTATACATCGGCAGCGCACAGCGAAGAAATGGCTATTTGCACACCATTGAGCAAATTGGTCGACTCGCTCACCAGCACAACGCCATCGCTGCTCAGAGTTACCGGAACGCGGCGATACTGACCCTTGAGGGAAGTGCCGGTAACCACCGAGTAACTTGCCGAAGAAGTTTCAACTGTGTGGTTTGCGTGGTAGTGATCGCGTGGATAAGCCACAGTGGCGCTCTCAATGAAGCTTGTGCTCTTCCAATAAGTGTCAAATTTCGTCACCTCGAGAGGCGGATCAGGGTACGGTAGCACCAGCAAGTATGAGAACCGCAGTGTGCCACTTGCCCTAAGCAACGCATTCAGCAGCGGCAACAAAATTTCGCCCGCGCTAGACTGCTGGAACAGGGCGCTGAGGGCCGTGGCCTTGACCATGACGCGCGTGCCATAGGTGGGCAAAACCTCAAAGTCGATGGAAAATTTGTTCAAGTTATCGATCTGGAACAGCTGCACCTTTTGATCTTCGCGTACCGGCAGCTCAATGTTGCGAGTTGTTGACGAGGTGCTGATGGCGATACGACCGGCGCTGAGCAGGCGGCGGTCCTCTTGGAACTCGATTGAGTTTTTGCCGAGTGTAGTTTGCAAAATGACCTTTTGAGAGTCGAGGAACGAGTGCCCATAACGCTGAATGGGGATGATGGGCGGTGGCAGCGACAACGCCGGTACATCATCCAAATCGAGGGCATCAAGATCGAAATCATCATCGTCCTCTTCTTCTTGAGCGCTCTTGATGGCTGAAGTGCGCGAAATGTCTGTGGTGCCTTCAGGGAGGCATTTGCGCAGCAGCAAAATGCTGCGAGAGTGGCCCTGCCAGCAGGCGTAAAAGAGCGCCGAGTACCCACGCTCGTCAAGAACAGCCCACTCTGCGCCGTGGTCAAGCAGTGCCTGCACTGTTTCGTATGTTCCTGCAGTCGCAGCATAGAAAAGCGGCGTCCACTCGTTGAGCTTGTCGACCTCGGCAAGCTGGGCACCGGCCGCCACCAACGGAGCCACAAGGCGCCAGTGGCCAGCACGAGCGACAATGTGCAGAGGAAACAAACCCTCGGCATCGGCAACCATATTTGGCTGGGGATATTTTTGCAGGTAAACCGCGAGGCAGTCCTCGGCATTAAATTGGCATGCCAGGTTGAGAGCAATATAGTCGCGGTCACTGTTTCCGTCAACACGTGCACCCGAGTTGAGCAGCAGCCCGAAAATCTCGGCCAAATTGAAAAAGAGCGCATAGTGCAGCGGCGAGTAATTGTCGTGATCCAGCAAGTTTGGTGACGCACCGGCACCAAGGAGAGCCTCCACAATTTGTGTTTGCTTGGAAATGGTCGCATAGTGTAGCGCGGTGCGGCCGTACTGGTCCTTGAGGTCGACTGCAACGTGCTTCAAAAACAGGTCCACGACAGGGCGGCCACGCTTGGCAGAGGCGCTGTAGTGGAGCACAGACTTGCCCGAGTACTCATCAATCTCGCTGAGGTCCACATCATCCGAATAGAATGCCAGCACAACCTCGTCTGAGGCGCCCGAAGCCACGAGAGCCCTGAAGGCAGCTCCAAGGCGAGGCGGCTCAAGCGCAAGCAGCTGCGAACGCCACTCAGCCAAATTACCCTCACCACTTTGACAATGCGTGATAAACTCGTTGAGCAGGTCGTTGCTGGGCTGATTGCTCACGCGGTTGGGCTCAAAAACCGTTTCGCCTGTGTTTGCCGCTTCGAGCTCGAGGTGCAGCTTGTTTGCCGTGTCCGAGATCTCGCCCAGGATCTCGCGGTTAAACATGGGCTGGATTTCGACGGCTCTCCTGAGGAAAAGCTCCTTTGTGTGGAGGTGCGAGCGCTTGTCCCATTTCTTCAAAACCTTGCTGAAACCGGTCCCGTTGAGCTCGACAAACTCCTCGAGCCGCTCCAAATCACTGCGGAATCGCAGGAGAGACTCGTGCAGCCCAATATAATCGCTGGAATTGTGGCCAATGCCTCGATCGCGAACAGCGCCGAGTTTGGTGCTTAGGGTGGTCAATCGAGCCTCAAGACTCTGCTCCTTTTCTTGATAGCACGTCTGAACCTTTTCAAGCTCGCGCTCAAGCTGGAAAAAGAAGGAACTCTTGTGTGCCTGCAGGTTCTCCTGCTGCGCCTTTGCGGTGTTACCCTTGCCTGCGAGCCTGTTTATCAACTTTTTCAGCTGCTTGTAGTTGATAAACTCCTCGGCGTACTCGGGAAGCTCCAATTGGCGCGTTGCCAGGTACTTGCCAAACTTCATTTTAGGGGGAGCACGTGCAGATAGATTACAGTGCGATGGAGCGAGGTCTTTTTAGACGTGCGTGAGCGCATGATGTAAATATAGACAAAACGCTCAGAGCTGATCAAGATCAACAAGGGCGCCCCTTGGATAACTATTTAAAATATTTGGCAAACTGCCGCATCAAGCTGTCGCGGCCTTCACGGTCGCCGCTCGCTTCCCACCACATCCCGCCGCCCAAATTCATTGATTTAGCCCATTTCGCTTTAATTTTCATCGTTTCCTTGTTGTCATACGACACAAATTGGCCGTTACCCTCACAATATGCAGCCCCTACTTTGGTGTCCACGTGCTCCCTGTGCCCCTGCATAGGCAGCTCCTTGAAATCGTGGGTCCCCGCCTCGTGTTTTCCTGGCAAAACTCCCGAAAATGGCTGGCCATAACCTTGAGTTTTGTCAAATGAGCGACCATACAGCGGCATTCCCATGATCAGTTTACTAGGGGCTACCCCGGCTCCAATATAGAATTGGACCGCTGAGGAAGCGCTCAGGGGGCCAAACAATGCTGCTTGATGGTCCACGGTTTGCGACCAGGACCCACTAAAGTCGTAGCTCATAATGTTCCAGTGGTCGAGGTACCGGTCCATTTCGGCCACTCGCAGATTGGTGCGCTGGTTGCCTGCAGGTGCCGCGATCGTCAGCTTGTACGAACCTCTTGGCTGATTTTGTCTCATCTCGGCACTTGCCAGCTCGAGCCGGACCCTGCGGAGCACGGCAACGTACTGCGCGGCCTGCTCGGCATTCTCGGGATATTCCCAGTCAATATCAATACCGTCGAGCCCATGATTAACGCAGAGCTTGACAGCACTTTTGGCAAATGTATCCACCTTCTGTTCGTCGCAAAACACCTGGTTCAAGTCCGAGGAGTAGGTCCAGCCACCAATTGATAAAAGCACTCGGAATTGGTGCTTTTGCTTGAGAATTTTCAACTCACCAAGACATCCCCGGCCACCTAGGGGCTGGGCCATGTCAGTGTCTGCCCAGGGGTCCGAAAGTGCCACAATACCGGTTGCAGGGTCTGTTTTGAAAAAGGCATAAATGACAGTGTCAATGGCATCAAACGGGAGCTTGTCGCAGGTGTAACCCCGTGCATAAATGGACCAATTCGTAAAATACGCTGCAAGCATGGTCAAGGGTTTGTTATGTGAACTGAAACAGCCTCGATTACACTCAGGGCTATGCAAGAGAGGGGTTTGGCTCGGAGTCTAAAAGTGTATAATTATCTCAAATCTATATAATTATGTGTAAAAAAAAGGCTAATCTCTCTTGAATTTGCCTAGCCATGTGTTTGAAATGAGCGAGGAAGGCCCAAAGTCTCCCATCCACCAGCGAACGATGGTACAGCTCGCAGCGGCAATAATCGAAATACCAAGGAACGCCAACATGACCATATTAGAGTCCTTGTACATGCGGTCAGCGTCTGCTGGCCATCCAGTGTAGAGTGAATAGCTCGTGGCAGCACTGCCCAGGTCGCCAAGGCCGCTAACTAGTGCAGCGGCGGCAGCAGTACCGATATCACCATGGTAGGTGAGGAAGATATTACTGCACCAGGTCATGATGATGGGGATTGGCGCACCAAGACCAAATCCGGCAATGATCAGACCCCATAGCGCGACCAAGAACCATGGGCAAAAGTGGCAGAAATCATCCCCACCATAGTGATCACACACGAGAAAGAAAACACAAATCCGCGGTGGCTCTTGAACCGATCAGACAAGGGCGTAAGGAGGAGAATGGCCAGCGAGCAGCTCAGCCAGATGGGCGCCGTCAACAAACTGAGGTCGACACCGCTGAGATTGGGGTTATTTGCCTTAAGAATCGTGGAGCCAAAGGTACCAATACCTCCTCCAACGCCCACCACACCAAAGTACATCATGATCAACGGCCACAAACGAGGGTCGATAATCACCTTGCCAACATCTTTGATGGTCCAGCGAGTGTTGGTGGCATACCGAGCCGTCATGTCCTGCTCGTGAAGCGCCTGCTCCTCCTCATTGAGTGGGTAAGAAGTTTTGATTAAGGCAAATTGAGAAGGTTTGCCCAGCGCAGGCGGTCTGCCGGGCAGCCACCAAATGATGCCGATGCCAACTGCGGTGGTCACTACGCCGTAGATGATCATCATCCACTGCCAGCCATAGTAACCACGCATACCGTCCATCTTTTGAAACCCAGCAGCAGTGAGGCCGCCAATTACACCCGAAATCTGCGGGGCAATGAAGTAGTAGCCGATACGCGTCGCGGTGCGCTCAGTCGGGTAGTACATGGAGATATAGTAGGCCATACCGGGCCAGGTACCAGCGCCAACAATACCCGAAAAGAAGCGCAAAGCAATGAGGCCAGGGGCAGTCTCGACAGCAGCGAAGCAGGTGTAGACGAGGCCCTGCGAGATCACAATGCGCGCGATCCATGTACCTGGAGCAACGCGAGACATGATGAGGTTCATGGGGAGATCGAAAAGAATGTAGGCAACGGCGTTGAGCGAGTTGGAAGCGCTCAGCTGTTGGGTGCTGCATTTAGTGACCGTCTTTAGGTCGTGGCCAACTTCATAGTTCATGGTAAGGACATTACCATAAGCGCTGTCGCCGTAGCAAATTAAAAAGTGAAGAAGAAAAAGCGCAGGAATGATGCGCCGATCAAGCTTGCGGTAGATCCGGTCCATGCGGCGGGGGCTGGGGCGCTCGGGCAGATCAATACTGGCGACCGTGCTTGGCTGGATGCGGGCTTCAGGGCCCTTTAACACCTGGGTTTCACTACTGGAAGTAGATTGCGAATCAAGGAGAATTGTATTGTCTCTGTGTATGGACATGCTGGATAGGCGGCAGCCTACTGTACTTGTAGCTGTGGCTTCTACTGAAACAGAGAATGAGATTTCGTTGGCTGTTCCATGCATTGCCCCACTTTTAAGCATAGATCGTCGCTAGAATTATGCATGTCTCAGTTAGTGAGAGATTGGCGAGGTTACTGCGTCGGTATGGGCCCATGCCCAGCAAGGGCCAAGGCTAGGGGCGGTTCTGGCACATGCACAGCAGTTTTTTTTGATGGCAAAATTTGAGAATTTGGGGTATTTTTGGCGGAAACCAATAGTTGCACACGATTGGGGGACCTGTATTACTCGTGAGTGGCAAAGCCCCGCAGACATGCATGCCTTGCGTATACATTAATCTAGGCTTGAAGCAGAAAATACTCGAGAATATATTTAGATTATGTTTAATCGCTCATATGCGAGCGATATTGACTGAAATTGATCCCAAACTAGGCGCCATTCGTACCGCGCAGCCTAAAACCAACCGGCACAGCTCTCTACACCAGCTTACACTATGGGCCTATTTTCAAAGGAGTCTAAGGAGCCAAAAGTGATCCACACCAGCGAAAGACGGCAGTGCTGGGCGGCGAGGGACACGTTTTTTAAGTGTTTGGATGAAGCTCAGGTGATCGATGCCATTAAAGATGACTCCAAGGTGCGAAAATCGTGCCCTCAAGAGCTCAAGGATTTCGAGGGCGCCTGCGTTGCTTCCTGGGTCCAGTACTTCAAACAAAAGCGTGTTGCCGACAAGCAGCGTGAAATGCGCATCAAGGAGCTCGAAGCGGCCGGTTACAAGGCCCTGGACAAGCCCATCGACAGAGACGGTGCCTAAGTATGTACATAGTGATTTATTTGACGAGAACTACAAGTCTAACCGTTGGACTTTGCAGTCGTAAAAGCTGCAAACGTAGGCACTCTCCTCATGCCAGGTACCACCATATACCATGCTCTCGTGCAAATCGGTTTGAGTGAAGGTGACCTCGGGCAGCTGTAGGCTATCTTTTTTCTCGAGAGTGGCCAATCCATTGTACATATTGCAGCTGAGAATTGTGTTTGGAGCCCCAGGATTCGGCAAAAGTCGCCAAACACCTCCACCAAGGTTCACATTGTCGATCGACCGGCGTGTCCTCAGGTCCATGATACGCAGGTTGTCGTCGTATCCACCAGTCCAAATAGCGTTTTCAAACGGGAGAATCGAGGTGACTCCTGCATCATGGTGCTTGACCTTCATTAGTTGAGTACCATCGAGGCTGTGGAACTGCAGCGTCTGATCATCTGCGCCAGTCCAGATTCCACCTTCTCCAAACCGAACGCACCAAGGCTCGAGACTGTGTGACTGTGTCGACCATGAAAGCTTGTTCTCATGCAAATCATACATGTACAAAGATCCGTCGGTAGATGTGCAGGCCATCTTGTCCTCGCTAAAGTCTAGCTGCAGGACTAGATCCGAGGACTCGCCAATGGGGATTTCGTGGATTTGGACAGGAACTGCATCCTTAATCTCCCACACTGTAACGATACCAGTGCTGTGGGCACAGTAAACCTTTTTTTTATACTCCACCACATCTAATATAGCGCTTTTTACCGGCATCGAATTTTTCAGGTTAAGGTCGGGGTCGTAAACATCTAGCGATCCCGTTCTAACTTCGTCCTGGAGTTTGTAGGTTCCAATAACAATCAAACCATCGATCGTGCACATGGCACATGGTGGAAGCTGCGTGTTGATTGTACTTATCGACCTCATTAGTTATGCGGAGAGTTCTGGTCGACACCTTTAACCGGAACCATAACTACTTGAGGATCTCGCTAACCGAGCGGTGCAATTTACGATGCGTTTATTGTATGCCTGAAGAAGGCGTTCCAGTACAGCCCCAGGACAGGCTTTTGAGTTCTGCAGAGATCTCGCGTGTATCGCGGCTATTTGTGAGTCAAGGCGTCGATAAGATTAGACTCACGGGAGGCGAGCCGCTGGTGCGTAAAGATTTTATGGATATTTTTGGCGAGATCGGCTCGTTAGGCCTTCGCGAGCTGGCTATCACAACAAATGGTCTTACACTGGCGCGCAAGTTACCACAGCTCAAGGCGGCTGGCCTCACGGGTGTAAACATTTCGCTTGACTCGCTGGTCGAGGCAAAATACAACTTTTTCACCCGAAGGCAGGGCCTCGAAAAGGTGCTCAAGAGTATCCACACTGCGCTTGATCTAGGGATCCCCAAGGTCAAGGTCAATTGCGTGGTGATGAGAGGCCGTAATGATGACGAGCTTTTTGATTTTGTTGAGCTCACACGCCATCTCCCGCTGGAGGTGCGGTTTATTGAGTACATGCCATTCGATGGCAACAAATGGGCCAAGGGCAAAATGTTTGGGTACATGGAGATGAGGGACGTAATTCAAGAAAAATACGCGCTTGAGCGCATCCCCCATGCAGCCGGCGAGACCGCCAAAACCTTTTCTATCCCTGGCCATGTTGGAAAAGTCGGCTTCATCACGTCTATGACCAGCAACTTTTGCGGCACCTGTAACCGCCTGAGAGTGACTGCTGATGGTAACCTCAAAGTGTGTTTGTTTGGAAACGAGGAGGTCTCTTTGCGCGATGCCATGCGGAAGGGCTCGAGCGACCAGCAGCTGTTGCAGTACATTTCGGCCGCTGTGCAAAAGAAGCGGGGCGAGCACGCCGACCTTGATCTTCTCAAAGATTTGAAGAACCGCCCAATGATCTTGATTGGAGGGTAAGTAGCGCACAAAAACGTGAACAACCACTAACAAGACATTCTTTGCATTTGCATTCTGGTGCCCTTGGAGGTGCCCTGGGGGGTGCCCGCGGACGATCCGGGGGTGATTCTCTTGTCGGCGCCATGGACGGCGCTTTTAGCCATGGCAAACCGCATAGCCAGACTCGGGCCTACTCAAAGCTGTCTCATGTGGACAGTTCTGGAGCGGCAAATATGGTGGATGTTGGGGAAAAGCCTGTAACCAAACGCTGTGCAACTGCTCAGGGAACAATCAAGTTCTCTAGTCCTGAGACTGTGTCCCTCATCCGCGACAATTTGGTCAAAAAAGGCGATGTCTTGAGCGTCGCCCGTGTCGCAGGCATCATGGCCGCCAAGCGCACGCACGACCTGATCCCGCTGTGCCACGCGCTGGCATTGACCAAGGTAGACATTGATTTTGAGCTCGGTGAAGATCTCTGCGTGTCGTGTTTTGTGGCTTGCAGCGGCAAGACTGGCGTCGAGATGGAGGCCATGGTCGGGGTAACAATGGCTCTCAACACAGTTTACGATATGTGCAAAGCTGTGGACAGGCATATGGTGATTGATAGTGTCCAAGTTTTGAAGAAGCAGGGCGGGAAACACGATTTTGAGGTGGCTCCAGACCAACAGGTTGATTAACCGGGTGTAGCCTTGGCAGGCTAGAGTGGCCATGAAATTTGTGGGATGCGTTTCTTACCGAGAGATTTAGCTAGCAATAGTTAATATTTACGTCTTTATTTCTGGCCGAGATGAACGATATCTGAGGGGGGCTCAACTTCAGACAAAAACTTTCCAAAATCAAATGTCCTAAAACTTTAGTGAACAAGCGCAAGGCTGCCCTTTTTGATGCCCTCGTTCCACTAGTAGTTGTAGAATCGATCCAAATTAAAATTTATCATCATGAGCTACACACCGGTCGCCTTAAACCTTGGCACCAAAAAGCCTGTGCTGCACTACATTTACATTAGAAAACACCAAAAAGCTGATGAAAGTGCTGTTTTTGTGAGCGGTTTGCCCCACGACACTACCCTCGACAACATAAAAGATTTGTGCAGCGCCCTGGGCAGTGTGCTCTTAGAGCGGTTTGAGTACCAGGGCAACAACCGTGGCCTAGTTCATTTGGTTGATGAGGCTGCGTGCGCACGTTTCCTCAAAAAGGCAAAGTCCAAACAGGTCCAGTGGGGTCTTTACGGTCCCAGAGGTGCTGCCGGTTATGAGATGCGGCACTCACTGCGGTTCCCTGACGAGCGCGAACTTTTGCAGGGCGTGGACGAGTACATGGAGGCGTTTGCCGAGATTGAGCAGGAAAAGAAGTTGGAGCGCGAGCAGGCAAGCGCCCAAGTTGATGCTGATGGGTTCCAGCTCGTAGTCAACACCAAGCGTAAGATTGATGAGGTTGCTCGTCCTCGCAAGAAGCGGTCGCACGAAAAGAGCGATTTTTACCGGTTCCAGCTGCGTGAGAACCGTAAACAAGAGATGAATGACCTGCTCAAGCGGTACCAAGAGGATAAAGCCAAGGTCGAGGAGCTGCAAAAGAAGCGTTTGCTGAACCCGTACTGAGTGCGGCGAGCTCGAAACGAGATCACACAGAGTGGTCAACAATCGCAAACGATCTGCAATCGGCGCGTTCGGCACTAGCCAACACCCCTTAACACCCCCCAGACCTGCTTAAAGCGCCTGCTGCAGCTTAGACATTGCCAATGCTCCGTTTGTTTACCCCCGTTCGCGCGTTATCTGCGAGCGCTTCTCGCGCGTCGTGGCCTGTTTCCAAGAACGGCAAGCCCCTCACATCGTTTATGGCGTGGTGCAAGGACGAGCGCGAGCGTATCAAGAAGGAACAACCTGACATCAAGGTGCCTGCCCTTGGCAAGGAATTGGGTAGACTGTGGAACGCTTTGCCCGAGGAGGAGAGACAAAAGTGGAAGGAGGGCTACGAGAAGGTCAAGCCTACTAAATAGTTAGCCTAAATTATTGTGTTTTCAGTTTGTTTCGGATGAGAGTGGCGTTAAGGTGTTTGATGGAGGCAGTTTGAGTTAAACCGATGGTGTTGGCTTGGATGTTTGTGCTAGTTTGTGATTTGATGTCTATGCTGTCGACGCAAAAGCAATTGGTGTGCTTGTGGCGTCACCTGGCCGAGCAGATCCGGTTGTGAACTAGTCGTAAATTGCCATTCACAACTATGTGTACTGGGGCAAAGATACCCCAAACACATTAGGAAATCCTGCCAATGAATAGCCAGTAATGTTTTGGATTCCCACTGGATAGTAATAGTGTCTACAAAAAGAAGGTCAGAATTGGCGGTTTGGGGGCGAAAGTAAAGTGTGCGCTGCGGCGAAAATAAACGCGCTTTCGTGGAGGCGGTCAGTTAAATAGCGTGAATATCTATGTTTGGCAGCGATTGAGGGACCCTCAAGTTTTGTACTGTCTGGAGACTGAGTAGACGCTGGACAGCTGTGTCTACAGACATACATGGGAGTCTGGAGACAAGTAGGTCGAAGACTCTGGAGATGGACGACGTGACAAGGCTGAACTCATTATGATAACTCTCAATGCCTGGGACAAAATTGGCGACTCTATTCCCAACCAAACCATGGGGTTGCTTGTTACCCTTGCTCAAGTCTCACAAGAGACACACGTTGTGCATTTTTGAGCAAGCGTATTTGGGCCAAATTCGATGTTTATGGCACGCAAGTTCAGGCCCCTTCAACCTACCAGTACCAAGGATATAGGCTGAATGGAGTAGCTTCTATCAACACTTGAGCAAATGTCCCCCCGCCAGCCAAATGTGGTTTTTTGAAAGGAGAGAATCATATGAATCCAAACTTCCTTTCCAGCTCTGACCTCTACTCTTAAATTAAAGCCCTGAGCCCAATTCCAATCGGCTCTAATGAAGAGACTGGTGAAAAAGATGATGGTCGTTCTATTGGAGGACTTGACCATGTATAAATTGAGGCTTGGAGGTTGTGGGCCACCCGCCCTCTCAGATTCCCACCATCCCGCCGGTTGCGGCATATCCACTATCCCTGGAGTAGCTTTGGACGACAAGCAAGTGTACCTTGCCTTGGTGAAACTCGTTTTTTTTAGCCAGGGAAATGAAGAATTTGAAGACGACCGGGATGTCTGCTTGGCTTTGCTAGAATATAGCGGGTCAAAAGTCTTTTTGCCCCTAGTGCTTCGAGAAGACAAACAGTTTGTACTTGACGGGCTCTCTGCAATCAACAACTCTAGCGGTGCCCCCACCCTATTCAGAATCACAGATATCTGTTACGGACGGTGGTATGATCGCAATGTTGTACTGCTGTCCTGAAGGTAGTAGGCGTGCAGGGACTCGGCGAGGTACTAAAATATACTTCCTGTGAGCTTCGTGAAGATAGCCAGGTTGTACAGACAGCTTTGGAAAGCTCTCATGGCCACTCTATAGAATATGTGTATGAGACAATACGAAACGACCGCGAACTTGCAATTGACACTGTGACCTCCAACCCACTAACAATTGAAACGATCTCTTAAGCCTTGCAGTGACCCTACAGTTTTGCTTGCAATGTTAAAATCGTACTTATGGAGATGCGCTCTTGGGTATGCACCTCAAAGCCTCCGCGGCGATCGTGAGTTTACGCTTGAGGTTGCGACAGTGAGGGCTGGCGCTCTCAACGGAGCAACAGATGAACTAAAAAATTAATCCATGATTGATCTCAAATGCCTTGAGATGTGCTAATGCGCTCGCTCTCCGACCTGCCAAAGTGGCTCAAGGAGGACGAGGCATTTGTTTGGGAGGCGCTCCGGCGCAATCAAAATGCACCATCAAAGACTATGAACAACTCAAAAACAAGATATTTGTGGTAAAAGTGGTTCCTGAAAATGGCTTGGCGCTTAAGTATGTGCCTGAAGCACTGCAAAATAACGAGGACGTTATGCTTGCCGCTGCTAGGTCGCTCAATCAAAGAGCAGGCGCACGTTTGCAAGCGGTGTAAATAAATATTCTGTAGTATTCCATTAATCGTCGTGCAAACAGCGGGGGCAACCTCCAGATTCGACAGTGGGTTCAGGGGCGGCAGCGGCATGGGCAGTTGCCAGCAAGAGGGTAAAGGCTTTAAGGTACTTGGAGACGTTCATTGACTGTGTTTATCGATAAAGTTTGAGCGGCGCCCCCCTCCTTTTTATATCCGAGGTTAATCTATATGGCGATCACACACGTCATTAGAGTCCTGCGCCGTGGCGATCCTCTGGGGTGGCGGTATCCAATTAAGATCCGAATACTGAACATTGAGCATCCAGTTTGAACGTCCATTCTGAGCATTCGTTTTAAAAGACAGGGTGAGCTTTTTAGTTAGGATTCGAGCCCTTAAGCGGTAAGTATCAGCGCAGCGATTTATGCATCATGTGCAGGAACACCCCGCACCGAGTATTGAAATGCAGACTGATAAGACACGGCGCAATTTTGTAATCCCGGGTTCACTGCCCATTGACTGTGCCTGACTGTGGCTTTGGTCCAGATGTGGCTTGGCTCGGAACCTTGGTTCGGACCACTTATACATTTTCAAGCGCCTACAATGCCCAACCCGTAAATCAAAATTGCTAACTTGTTGCCCTCAACTGACCCGCAGAACTCGCCCCGCTTGCAACTCTACCTCTACACTCCTACAAACGTGTTAGTCCCAACCGCGAGCTACCCGTAAGCATGTACGACCCGGCAAGAGACAGCTGGAACCAGGGCAAACGTCCCGCTGAAAACCCCGAAAACGACAAAAAACGGGTGCGTACACACTACAACTCGCGGCCAAATAATCAATACGCCGAACGCAACAAGAGCGAGATCCTTGGGCTTCGAAATTTCAACAATTTTATCAAGAGCGTCCTAATAGACCGCTACGTCGAGCCGCAAACTCGATGTCTAGATTTGGCCTGCGGTAAGGGTGGTGACCTGTTTAAATGGGCCAAGGCGTGCATTGATGGCCTCATTGGAGTCGATATTGCCGAAGTCTCGATCGAGCACGCCAAAACTCGGTACCAGGAGCTTAGGCAAAAGACTTTTTGGGCAGACTTTTGCGCTGGCGATGCCTTTAGCACCCCCTTGACCGAAATTGTTCATGAAAAGGCGTTTCCCGTCGACTGCATCAGTTGCCAATTTGCCCTGCATTATGCGTTTTCGAGCGAGGAACAGGCGCGAACCGCACTGGAAAATATTTCGTCGGTGCTGAAAAAAGGCGGAAAATTTATTGGCACCATCCCCAACGCAGATTATCTCCAGTATCATCTGCGCAAAAATGGCCAAGAGTGGGGCAACCAGATCTTCAAGATCCGGTTTGGCGAGCCCACCACTGTTTTTGACCCACCCTACGGCCACAAGTACTGGTTTACTTTGACAGAGGCAGTCGAAGATGTGCCCGAGTACGTGGTGCCAATAGACACGTTCAAGGCGCTTGCGCTCGAGTACGGGCTGCGCTGCGACGTTATGCAGCCGTTCCAGGAGTTTTTCTATGAGGCGGTGCAAAATCGCGACATTAGAAACGCCGCAATTAGCAAGCAGCTGCTAGACCCTCAGAGCGACCGCATCTGCATCTCTCCCGATGAACTCGCTGCCTGCTCGGTCTATTCGGCATTTTGCTTCACCAAAATTAGATCTGTGTAATTATTTAGAGAGACTTGGCGATCTGCGCGGCCATGCGTGCGTTGTTTTTGACAAACTCGGTGTTGACGGCGACCGTGTCGCCGCCAGTAGCCTCCCACACTTTTTTTAGCAAGTAGGGCGTTGAATCCTTGCCCGTGATACCGTCGCGCTCGGCAGATGCAAGTGCAGAGTCAATGGCAATGCTAACAACTGTGGGGTCCATGGCCAAGTTCTCGGGGCACGGCACGCAAAACACACTTCCCATGCCCAGCTGAGCCTCAAGACCAGCCCTAATGATAGAGGCAGCATCGTTAGAATCCTGGAAGGCAAATGGAGACTTGAAGCCAGAAGAGCGCGTGAAAAAGCCAGGTACCTCGCAGCCAGCCGGGCCGTGGGTGTAGACAGGCACACCCTTGGTCTCGAGAAACTCCATTGTTTTGGGGATATCAAGAATACTCTTGGGGCCAGAGCAAACCACAGCTACGGGGGTGCGCGCCAGCTCTTCAAGGTCAGCCGAAATGTCCCAAGTGTCTGCCACCCCTCTGTGGACACCACCAAGACCGCCAGTCGCAAACACCTTGATACCAGCTGCATGGGCCAAAATCATTGTTGCAGCAATTGTAGTACCGCCATTGAGGCCGCGGGCAAGCACAAACGGGATATCGCGACGAGATACCTTGACTGCCTCAGTTTGTGTCAACGCCTTAAGCTGGTCCTGATCGAGCCCGACGTGAGCTTTACCATTGAGGAAAGCGGTGGTTGCAGGCACAGCACCCTCGCTGCGAATGATCTCCTCGACCTCAAGGGCCATCTCGACATTTTTCGGGTACGGCAGGCCGTGAGTGATGATTGTGCTCTCAAGGGCTACGAGCGGCTTGGAGGCATCGAGGGCTTGCTTAACGCTCGAGGAAAGGGTCACAAACCCGCGGCGAAACATGATTAGTAGACCTGAAAAATCTGGGGGGAGTTATCGGGTGCATAATGGTCCCAATTGGCCGTGCCACAATTTCTCTAAGGTCCGGGTAAAGGGGGTGGAGAGCACAAACGGAGGACAGATGATGCCAAAAAGTAGACCTCAAGTACAAAGATGCGTGTAAAAGGTGCAGGGTGCGAAGAAGCATCAACCGTAGTGCATTATAATAGGATCAACTTGAAACTGTGTAACTACATGTGCATTCCAAGCCGTGCCGCTTATCAATCTGCATCTGCACTGTCGGCCTGTGCCTAAAAGCTCGCTAAACATTGCTTCTCCGAATAGTCTTTAACCAATATCTCCCGACCTTTTTATTTACCTCCACGCCTATCGGCATTTGTCTCTTGTCCACAAAAGCTCCCTGACACACACCTACCCTCAACCTTCATCCCCCCCCATGGGCTCGCGTACACTGACCTTTTCGGAGGAACGTCTGAGCAACCGTGAGACAGAGCCACTACTCAACGGCCCACGAAACCGTTCAATTACCTTTTCAGAGCAGGAAATCAAGCGCAATCCGGAAACCACCGAGAAGCTCGATACCTATGAGGGTGTGTTTGTTCCCACGACCTTGAATGTCTTGAGTATCCTAATGTTTCTGCGATTTGGCTTTATTATCGGCCAGGCAGGCTTTATTGGCTCGTCACTACTCTTGCTCGTCTCATATGCAATCGGCCTCTTGACCATCTTGAGCATCTCGGCGATTGCCACAAATGGTACAGTCCGCGGAGGAGGCGCGTACTACATGATCAGTCGTAGTTTGGGCCCTGAATTCGGCGGCTCCATTGGTATTGTCTTTTATATTGGCCAAGTTTTGAACGCCGCGCTCAACGTGGTGGGTTTTGCCATTCCCCTCGTTAGCAACTTTGGAGTAACTGACGGAGCTTTGGCCCGTATTTTGCCAGACTCGCCACAGTGGATGTTTTTCTATGAGACTCTGCTGCTATGGATCTGTTTGCTCATCTGTGTTATTGGACCCTCGCTGTTCACCCGTAGCTCAAAACTGCTCTTCTTCTTGCTTATTGGCGCTACCCTAAGCTTGCCTATCAGCACTCTGTTTGTCAAGCCGTACTTTAGTGATGCCTTTAATGCCTGGTACACTGGCCCGTCCTGGAAGACGTTTTCGTCGAATTTTTGGCCAAGATTCACCAAAGGAGCAGCAGGGTCGGATATTCATGGCAAAGAAACCTTTAGAGATTTGTTTTCAATCTTTTTCCCTGCAACAGCAGGCGTTTTTGCCGGAGCCTCCATGTCTGGTGACCTCAAGAGGCCTAGTCGTAGCATCCCCAAGGGCAGCTTGTGGGGTCTGCTACTCACGTTTTTGCTCTACTTTTCGGTGATTGTCTCTATTGCCTGCTCGTGCTCTCGTGATCTCTTGTACCGCGACGTCGAGGTCATGCGCGACTCAAACATCAGCCCCATCATTATTGTTGTAGGCGAGTTTTCCACGTCGCTTTTCTCGGCAATGATGGGGGTGCTGGGTGCGGCCAAGCTGCTGCAGGCTATTTCGCGCGACAACATCATTCCTTGGATTGGAAGATTTGGCAAGGGTACCGAGCGCGATGATAACCCCATTGCTGCCATTGTTTTCACTTATATCATATCGCAACTCACCATTCTGCTTCCAATCAACCAGATTGCTACGTTTATCACTATGGCGTTCCTTCTGACTTTTGTCGTAACCAACGTTGCGTGCCTGCTGCTGCGGCTCAGCGCGGCGCCCAACTTTAGGCCCTCGTTCAAGTACTTTTCATCCACAACCGCGCTTTGTGGTCTTGTGTTGAGTCTAGTAGCCATGTTTGTCGCCGACGGAAGCTCCGCAGGCTCAGTCTTGGCCTTCACAATCTTGCTTTTTGCCGGCATCCATTATTACACCCCGCCCAAGCCGTGGGGCGATGTTTCTCAAGGCCTCATCTACCACCAGGTCCGCAAGTACCTCCTAAAGCTTAGGCAAGACCATGTCAAGTACTGGCGCCCCCAGATCCTGCTATTGGTGGACGATCCGCGCTCTTCCTGGAGCCTCATCAAGTTTTGCTCGCACCTCAAAAAGGGCGGCCTTTTTGTGCTGGGGCACGTGGTGGTAGTCAAGGACTTTTCCCAAGACTTTGCCGAAGTTGAAAAACAGAAAAATGCTTGGACAAAGCTGCGCGACATGTGCCAGCTCAAGGCGTTTGTTCAAGTGAGCGCGTGCGGCTCGCTTGCTTCTGGTGTTCGCAACGTGGTGCTGGGCAATGGGCTTGGCGGAATGAAGTGTAATATTACTATGCTCGGCTTTTACGACGAGTCTGTGGCCGAGGCCTCCCAGGCCCTCACTATGGAGGAGTTGCCTACTGACGCGTGCCGCAGCGAGGAGCACGTGAGCCTACAGGAGTGGGTACAAATAATTGAGGATCTGCTCACCATGAAAAATACTGTGGCAATCGCAAAGGGGTTCATCAACCTCGAGTACCCTACTATGGCCAAGTTTGACGAGAGCCTTTTGAGCGACGAAAAGGGATTTATTGATCTTTACCCGATCCAAATGTCAGCTGTATTGCTCGACCAAGAGGGCAAGGCCAACGGCTACTCTATCAACTTTGATACTTATACCCTGATTTTGCAGCTGGGCGCCATCCTCCACACTGTGCCGGTTTGGCGCAAGACCCATCATTTGCGCGTGCTGGCGTTTGTTGAGAGCCAAGGAGAAGTACAAAAGGAGGAGTGCCGCGTCCGCGGACTTCTCGAAAAGCTCAGAATCAACGCTATGGTCAAAGTCGTGCCGCTTGAAAATAACCACTGCTACCAGGTCATTGTAAAGGGCGCGCAGGATGACGGCACGGTCGAAGCTGTTTTGGGCTCCCTGAAGTGGTGGACCAAGCTCAAGGACAGCAGAGCAAAGGGCAGTGGAAGCATTCGAATTCGCTCCAACGCCAACAACCAGTCGCGCTACGTGCTGCCCGATGGCTCTGTGTTTAAACGCCGCACCCTGTCGCAGCTTGAGCAAATGGGCGTGAGCCATAGCCTCAATGTTTCGAGTACGTTGCGGCCTAATGATTTGAGTACGTTTTACGACAGCGAGGATGGTTACAGTACCGACGGTGAGGATGTCGATGTTGACCCTCGCACAAACTCTGCAGACAGCGGCGATCAACAGCAGCAACAGCAGAGTGATACTCCTACCGTGCCCTCCTTCTCGTGCGATGGCTCAATGCTATTTAACGACCTGCCTGGCAAGGCCCAGCATCTCATTCTGAACGAACTCATGGTGCAGGAGAGCTCAAACACTGTTGTTTTATTTACAACGCTACCAGCGCCGGCGTTTGGCACCCACAAAAATGAGGAGCGGTCCAAGGAGTACTTTGACCTGCTGCAAACGTTCTGTGAGGGGTTACCTCCGTGCGTAATGATTCACAGCCAGTCCATGACGGTCACTACTAGCTTGTAGACTATTTATCATAAATTCTATTGATTGCTGAGCGATTTCTCGACCCTGCATCCGCGGGGTGTCGCAGCTTACATTGGGAGTTTATGCAGGGAACTGCCTGCATGAAGCAGCCTCATGCAGGCTCGGCCTAGACCGGTCGAAAACCACAACTTGAACAGACGTCCTACGCATGCACAAGGTCACAGTGGTCCAGAACGCGCAAAATAGTGGACTAAAACTAATATTGAACTGGCCTAGCAACTTTGCACGGGCGCATGGCCGTTAATTTGAGGCATCGGGCCTCCGTGCTAGGGCTTACACGGCGTGCATGAGACAAGGAAATGCACTTTTGATGAGTGAACAGAGAGTTTTAAATGTATTTATCTAGGAATATAAACTAGATGAGGATCCATCTCTATTATTTTTGATTTATGCACTCATGAAAGGTCGCTAATGCGCCGCCGAGCGATGATACCACGGGAACTGGTGCGACGACGTATATTTCACACCAATTTTTCAATAAAAATGCCAAAAAATCGCTCTCGCCTACCAATTGCTACCAAAACTAGCACAATATTGCCGCAACGGTTCTCCGCTTGTGAAATTTCAAAGCACTCACTCATTTCGAATCAGCGTGCATTGCATGCGTATGAACATGCAGAGAACCCCCTATAAATTGGGGTGTGCGGTACCATGTCTAACATCAATCCAACTCCCACTCCAATGTCTCAAGACCGCAACCCTGTTCCTGACCGTGCTGAAGACGACGCTTTCTTCCCCAGCCCCTACTCACTCACCCAGTACGTTGGCCCCAAGTCCGACTTTGATGGCACCACCTATCCCAAGCCCTACACTGGCAAGCAAAAGGTGCTTGTTATTGGTACCCAGGAGCGTTACCTCGACATGAGCGGCAAGTACATGAGCACTGGCAACCACCCCGTCGAAACCCTGCTGCCTATGCACCACATCCACGATGCCGGATTTGAGCTTGACATTGCTACTGTTGGCGGTGACTCGGTTAAGCTCGAGCAATGGGCGTTCCCCTCAGAGGATGAGACTATCAAGAAGATCTACCAGCGCTACAAGCCCGCGTTCAAAACGCCCCTCAACCTCGCCAAGATCATAGACAAGGCCGTCTCCAAGGAGTCGCCCTATGCCGCAGTGTTTATTCCTGGTGGTCACGGTGCCCTCAATGGTTTGCCCTTTGACAAGAATGTCGCGCGTATCCTCGAGGAGTTTACTGCCCAAAACAAGTTTGTGATCACCATTTGCCACGGTCCCGCCGCCCTCCTCGCTCCTGCCAATGTCAACAGGGACAAGCCGTTTGTTTTCAAGGGCTATGAGATTACCTGCTTCCCCGACTCTCTTGATGAAGGTGCCAACATTGAGATTGGCTACATTCCTGGCAAAATGAACTGGCTTGTGGGAGAGAGCCTCGAGAAGGTAGGCGTCAAGATCATGAACCCCACCATGACCGGCGCTGTCCACAAGGACCGCAATCTGCTCACTGGCGACTCGCCGCTTGCTGCCAATGCCCTGGGCAAGTTGAGCGCCAGCACCCTACTGGAGGTCTACGCCTAATGCAACGTCGCTCTAGCTATTGCTTTATTTTCATGTAGTTTATTTCATCGTGTACTGTAAAGTCTTTTCTGCGCTTTTACTGGACTCTGGGCTTAGCTCTACAGGAGCCACTTGAGTAGTTCAAATATGATACAGTTCGTCTATAAATACTATCTAGTCAACTTCCTCGACAGTAGGACCATCTTGAGAAGCACCAGGGGCTGAGCCAGGAGCTGCGCCAGGGAAGCCAGCACCACCAGGAGCGCCACCACCAGGAGCAGCACCCCCATACACATTCTTGAGAATCGGGTTGGCGATACCCTCAAGCTCCTTTTGCCTGTCGGCATACTCCTCAGTGGAGGCAGACGACGAACCATCGAGCCACTCAATAGTCTCGGAAATGGCAGACTCGAGCTTGGACAGGTCAGAGGCATCAATCTTGGACTTGATTGCGTCCTCGCCAATGCTACTCTTGAGACTGTAGGCATAGGTCTCAAGACCGTTCTTGGCGGCCACGCGGTTGGCCTCCTTGTCGTCGTCCTCCTTGTACTTCTCCGCCTCGTTCACCATACGCTCAATGTCCTCCTTGGAAAGGCGGCCCTTGTCGTTAGTGATGGTGATCTTTTGGGTTTTACCAGTACCCTTCTCGAGAGCAGACACATTGAGGATACCGTTGGCGTCCATATCAAAAGTGACCTCAATCTGGGGCACACCGCGGGGTGCAGGAGGGATTCCGGTAAGCTCAAACTTGCCGAGCAAGTTGTTGTCCTTTGTGAATTTACGCTCACCCTCGAACACCTGGATCAATACACCGGGCTGGTTGTCGGCGTAGGTACTAAAGGTCTGGGACTTTTTGGTGGGGATGGTGCTGTTGCGGCCAATGAGCTCGGTCATAACACCGCCAGCAGTCTCAATACCGAGAGTGAGGGGGGCAACATCCAGCAAAAGTAGGTCCTGAGTCTTGGAGGAGGTATCGCCAGTCAAGATGGCAGCTTGGACAGCAGCACCGTAGGCAACAGCCTCATCGGGGTTGATGCTGCGGTTGAGGTCCTTGCCATTGAAGAAGTCGCTCACGAGCTTTTGCACCTTTGGGATACGAGTGGAGCCACCAACTAGGACAATCTCGTCGACGTTAGACTTGTCGATCTTGGAGTCCTTGAGAACCTTCTCGACAGGCGCCAGAGTGGAGCGGAAGAGGTCCTGGCAGAGCTCCTCAAAGCGGGCGCGAGTGATAGATGTGTAAAAGTCAATGCCCTCGTACAGCGAGTCAATCTCAATGGGAGTCTGAGCGCTGCTCGAGAGGGCGCGCTTAGCACGCTCGCAGGCAGTGCGCAGGCGACGAAGGGCACGCTGGTTTCCAGTAATGTCCTTCTTGTTCTTGCGCTGGAACTCGGCAACGAAGTGGTTTACGAGGCGGTTGTCAAAGTCTTCACCACCGAGGTGGGTATCACCAGCGGTGGCCTTGACCTCAAAGATGCCCTCGTCGATGCTGAGAAGTGAAACATCAAAAGTACCACCACCAAGATCAAAGATTAAGACATTGTGCTCCTTATCCTTGGACTTGTCAAGGCCATAAGCAATAGCAGCAGCGGTAGGCTCGTTGATGATGCGCAGCACATTGAGACCGGCAATAAGACCAGCATCCTTCGTGGCTTGGCGCTGAGAATCATTGAAGTAGGCGGGAACAGTGATGACGGCATCGTTTACTTGGCCGCCAAGGTAAGACTCTGCAATCTCCTTCATCTTGGTCAAGACCATGGAGGAAATCTCCTCAGGGGTAAAGGTCTTGTTCTCGCCCTTGTACTCGACGTTGATGACGGGCTTTCCACCCTTGTCGGTCACCTTGAACGGGAAGTGCTTAATATCGTTTTGTGTGTCGGGGTCGGCGAACTTGCGGCCAATGAGACGCTTAGCATCGAACACAGTGTTTGCGGGGTTCATGGCGGCTTGGTTCTTGGCAGCGTCACCAATTAAACGCTCTGTATCGGTAAAGGCAACAAATGATGGCGTAGTACGGTTACCTTGATCATTGGCAATAATCTCGACTCGATCGTTTGCAAAGTGGGCTACGCAAGAGTATGTAGTACCCAAATCAATTCCAACTGCTTTAGACATGTGTGTGTGTTTGTACTGAGATGTGGGCCAGGACCCTCTATATATATGCAACCTATTGTATTTTCAAGAATAAGCGAGAAGCATCCATGCATACCCTAACCCTGTGCAGAGGGTTCCCGAATGTGCTAGTTCGAGCAAGAAGTGTGGGATGAAAGCCCGACCAATCTGTACTAAATATACTTTTGCACCGTCTGTTAAAGCCCAGGTGTAATTTGTAGCGCCTGTCGTAGGGTGCCGAGAGCGTAAGGCAGGAGTGAACCATCGTGTCAGTTGAGGAGCGTCAAGAGTGAATTGAGAAGTATATGGCAGCAATTGTCTGGCACCTGAGCAAGTCTGTCACGGAAAATGTTGTTGATATGCGTAGAATGGTCTACGCCACCCCACGGACCGCACTGTAACCACCAACGAGAGTTTTGCGGTATAGGGCAAGTCTACCTCTACTAACGTCGCCACTCGCCAATCAATGCTTCTAAATAGTTTATTTCATCGTGTACTGCAGAGTCTTCTCCGCGCTCTTTTTACCGTTGGCGTCAGTGACCCAGTATTTAAAGCCAATGTCCATGTCGCGAGGGTTCTCGGCACTGGGCTTGACAGTGATGTCACCCTGGATCACGTCGTTGACACCGAGGCTGAGGGCCTCCTCGTGGGTGTAAAACACAGTCTGCTTCCAGTGAGTGTACCAGGCGTGGGGGCCAGTGCTAAACTTGGAAGGGCGCTTGCCGTGGTTGAACTCAGTGTCGAACCAAACGACAAAACCGTGGACCTTGTCGGGGCGAGTGGTCACGAGGTCAAACGGCTTGGTGAAGCTGAGGTCCTCCTTGGTCAAGGTGTAGAGGTTGAGCTCATTGAACATGCAGGGCGAAGACACAAGGGCCTTCATCTCGACAATGTCAACGAGGGGCTCAGCGAGCGCAACAGGCACAAACGGGGTGTAATCAAAACCGTAGACATTAGTCCAGTAGCCGATCTTTTCCTTTTTGTAGTCCTCGTCCTCGAGCGAGGCCATCATCATGGTGCACTTGTCGGGCAAAATGAGACCACCGGGGGCCAGGTACTTGTCACGCGCGTAAATGACAGTCTCAACCATGGCCTCAAAAAGCAAAAAGTAGCCCATCCACTCGGAAACAATAATGTCAACCTGAGGGAACGGCAGCTCAACCTCCTCGACCTTTCCCTGTATTAAGGTGATCTTGTCCGAAAGGCCGTTTGCGTGCACGACCTTGCGAGCCAAATCGATGATGTTTGAGCGATCAACACCAATAACGTGCTTGGCGCCAGCATTTGCGGCAAACATACTCAAAATGCCCGAGCCGCAGCCAACATCGAGGACGATCTTGTCCTTGAACAAATCGCGATTGTGGTACATTGCGTCTCGGTAGGCGATGGTGCGCACCTCATCCTTGAGCATTTCCTCGTGAATGCCAAAGTGGTCATAGGAATTAAAGTAGTGCTGGTCCGAGTAGGTCAATTCAGACATGCTAGAGTGTGAGGTTGAAGCTCGAGTTTGTCAGATTTATTTTTTTTGTGGGTGGTGAAAAAGAAATTTTGCAGAAGAGAAAAACATGGCCAATTGGTGCTAGTGACAATTGATCTGTAGGGGTGTGGTATTTTTTGCTACCGAGACGACCGAGTGAAATTTTTCTTGGGCTATAGAAAATAAATGTTTATATTTTATAGGGAGGTGCCCACTGGGCAGGCAGGCAAGGATGAGCAGACACCCTGGGCACACCCCCTGTGCAATAAAAGTCTAATAATATGCATCATATCTATATATACGCCAACAACTCTACTCGAGCAGGGCCTTGCGCTGCGCGGGGGTAAGCTTGGCGAGCTGCTCGCGCAGCTGCTGGATCTCGGGCGAGACATCCTTGAGAGCCTCGGCGATGGCACCTGGGTGGGCCTCGAGGTACTCGACGGCCTCACGGTCGGTGGCGGCGCCATTGACCAGCGCGCTGAGGCGGGCCTTCTTTTCGGTGGCGGGCACGGCCAGAGCATCGAGCTGAGCCTCGAACGGCAGCACCAGCTGGCGGTAGCGGCAGCGCCAGTAAAAGAAGCGGCGGGCCTCGGCCCAGGGCACAACGCCGTTGATACAGCCCTTGGCCTCCATGCGACCGGGGCGGTCGTGCAGCTCGGCAAACTGGACCGAGATCTGCTCGTACACGGGCAGCAAAGCCTGCTCGCGGGCCTGAAGGCGCGCGCGAACGGCAGTCTTCTCCTCGATCTGCTCGGCCTGCTCAAGCTCCTCGAGCAGCTGGGCGTACTCGGTATCGAGACGTTTCATGGCAGCCACAAGCTTGTTGCGGCGGAACTTGATGCCAACGAGACCTTCGGGCTCGAGTACACCGGCACGAGCGTCGGTATCGGCGTACATCTCCATGACCTTGGCGTTGATGCTGGGGTCGACCACGACCCACGAGCCACCGCGGAGCTCGCCAAACGGCGGGATGTAGACAAACACCGGCTGCTTGTAGTCGACGAGCGCGTCCACAATGTACGAGCCGTACTTGAGCACCTCAAAGAACATATCGCGTTGGCCACCCGAGAATCCACGCCAGTTGGCCAGAATCATCAGGGGCAGCTGCTCACCGTGGTTGAAGTCGTTGATGGCCTGGGCAGTCTTGAACGCGCTGTTGGGGTACCAAACTTGGCCGGCCTCGGGCACAACCACCTCGGTCGAAGTAGGGTTGGCAGGGTCGGCAGGCAGCACTGTTTCAGTAGCCTTGGTCTCGACGGCAATAACACCAAAGGGGATACCACCGAGGCGGGCGCGGCCAACAATGACACCGCGGGCCCAGCCCGCAAGGGTCTCGCGGAACGAGCCCTCGTCAAACAAACCGCGCAGCTCACCGTCACCTTGAATCAGGGCGCGGGTATCAACGCTCTCCTTCTCGGGAACAAACTCGACATCGCGGTCCCAGCTCTCACCCACAACAACGGGCGGCAACTGGCCGCGCTTGGCAGGCACAAAGCTGAGCCACTCGAGGGCCTGGGCAACACCCTCATAGTCGTTGTTGGCCACAAGATGCGACACACCGTTCTTGTACATGATCTGGGTACCACCGAGCTGAAGGTTGCTCGAGTAAACGTCGCGGCCGAGCAGCTTGTTGATGGCCTCGGCACCTGTGAGCAAGATGGGCTTGCCCTCGATCTGAATGGCACGCTGGCCAAGGCGCACCAAGTAGGCACCAATACCCACCGAGCGGCACGACACAATAGTCAGGGTGAAGATATCCTTGTAGGCGCGCGAAGTAGCGCCGGCAATCAGACCTGAGCCACGCAGCGACTCGACACCGAGGCCCTCGTCCTGGCCAATAATGTAGTCAATCTTGTAGCGAACCTCGCCGTCCTCAACAATGCGGGTGGCGGCGCACGACTTTTTGCGCGTCTCATAGTCGGCCTCGCTGAGGTACAAGTAGTTGAAGCCCTTGCTCTGGTTGGCAGGGTCGACCCAGTCAACCTTGAAAAGCGGGATCAGCTCCTCGGCAAGACCAAGGCGAGCACCCGAGTTGGCACTAAGGTAGAGACGTGGGACACCCAGCTTGGCGGCGAGCTCGGTCACCTTGGCAAAGAATTTGTCCTCCTGGGGGCCAAAAGAGCCGATCTTGAACGTAATGTCGTTGGCAACAATCACAAACTGGCGGCCCTCGGGGCAACCCACGGTCTTGGCGGTACAGATCCAGCCGACCATACCAATGTCGTTAGTGCCAGGCTCGCGCGCCACCTCGGCGAGCTGCTGGCCCGACTCGTCGATGATCAACTCGCTAAACACAAAGTGATCGGCAGGCACGGCCTTGCCAGCAGCCTTCCACTCGTTGGCAATCGCCTGGCTAAACAGCTCGGGGAAATCATAGACAAAAGTGGTGCCCTTGACGTGGGCATCGTAGCGGCGCAGCTGAAGGTACTCCTTGGTGGGGTAGAGAGCGTGCACGGGGCGCAGGTGCATGGCACCAGGCTTGCCGCTGATGCTCTTGTAGACCCAATCGCCCGACTCGGTCTTGACCTCAGTGTAAAGCTCGCTGGTCACGACGTAACCGCTGACGTTCTTGATGTAGGCGCGGATGGGCAAAGTACCTTCTGGCAGCTGCAGCACAATGCGCACCTCGGCCTGGGTCACGCGCAGACGCCAGAGGCGGCGGCCGAACCGGTCCAAAAAGCCGCCAAACGCGTCCTGAATCTCGTGAGGCTGGAGCGTAAAAGTGGCGGCAAAGTTGATAAAGATGTGATTGAGGTCGCTGCCCTGTAAGTCCATCACCTGCAAAGTGTCAATGATATCGGCCATCAACTTGTTGGCCTCGTTGGTCAAGTACTCGGGGGTCGAGATATCGTCTTGGAGGCGCTCGGGAGTAACCACAGTACGCACAAAGTAGCGCTTGTCTGCCGAATCGTTGCGAGCCACGGCCTCGTACACATGAATGTAGCGGTTCTCGCTAAATACGGGGCGAATGTGGAAGTTACTCAAACGGTTGAGCTCGAGCTGGAATGCAAGCGGAGGGTTCACGTGGCGCAGAGTCTTGTTCTCGGTGTACTCGGGGCCCTGGAACGTAAAGAACTTGGGGCTGTTGCCAGCGCCGATCTGCACCAGTACCGTGACACGGCGCACCTGGGCGGCCAGCAGCTCCTGGGAGCAGTCACCCACAACGCTCGCGAGCTCGCGCACAATCTGCTCGTCGTCGTCAACGGCATCCTTTTGGTAAATGACAATGTTGCAGGTGTTGATGAGATCCAAACTGTGAGGGCGAGTGCCGGGCGCCATCGGGTCCGAGACGCTGCGGGCGCGGCTGCCGGTAGACTGGGGCAGCAACGAGATGGCACGGTTAAGGGTCTCCTCGAGGTCAAACAAATCGCCGGCAATAACAACACCGTGGCGCAACAACACCGGCTCCTCCTGAGGACTCAAGTGAGCCTGGCTGGGCACCCTGCTCAGGTTAGCGGGGGTCTCGGCACCGGCGCCACTGGGGCCGTGGTTGTGGGGGCCGACCTCGCTCAACTCAAAGTCATAAACAACAGCGGGGTCATCAGTGTGGTACCTGAGGTTGCCAATGGTGTTGGCGCGGTTGACCCTGCGCGCATAAACCTCCATTGCAGCAAGAGCAACGTACTGGTCCGAGCTGCGGAAGAACTGGAAGAGAACATCGTCAACCGAGTACTTGGAGTCCACGAGCTCCTTGAGAATGCTCATGTTGGGGTGACGGTGCTTGCGATCCACAGAACCAAACACACCGTCCATGACCGAGCCGCGCAGAATGTGCTCCATCTGCTCAGTCTGCTCGCGCAAAGTAGGCAGCGAGCACTGGATAATGACCTCGCGCGCCTTGAGCACGACCTGGGCAGTGGCGCGGCCGTCGAGCTCCACAATGTTTTTGAGCGCGGGGCGGATGTGGGAAGCAACAAGCGCCGAGTTACCCTCGCTGGGGCTGTACGCTTTCAAGATCAAAAGGATGAGAGCGTTCTTGGAGCTGAGGCGGTTGTGGCTCAGGACAGTGCGCACGACTACATCCAAATCGTCCTTGTTCTCGTCGCGCAAGCGCAAAATGACATCCTCCTCGCGCATATCGGTAAACGGCTTCTCGGTGTCGTAGTACCACTGCAAGAACTTGGCCACGCGCTGGTACTCGTGGGCCTCGAGGCCATTCTTGTAGCCCTCGGCCAGCTCCACCAGGGGCTTGGTGGTCTCGGCATAAATGGCCGCATCGGCCACGGGCCAGCGGGCCATGGTGCGCAGCACCTGCTTGGCGGGGAACTCGCTCTTGAGGCTCTTAGCCTTGTCCACAATACCGGCCAAAGTGCCGTCGAGACCGCTGGGCAAACGCGAGTGCAACGCAGATACAACCGAGCTCCACTGAGCATAGGGCAGCTCAGGGTTGCGAAGCAAGGCAACAGTGGCGTTAAAGGCCGAAGTCATGGCGTGCTGGTTGTCGTAACCGCGCATAATATTCTCGAGAATCGAGGCGCTGGCGCGGTACTGCGAGTCAATCTTGGACCCGCTAAGGGCGGCCGAACCAAACTGGGGCAGCTGGCCGCTGAAGGGCACGGCGTGTTTGACCTTGGTGGGGTCATCGAGCGCCAAAATGGCAATAATGTCGCCGCCCTCGAGGGTCGAGCCGGCCTGGCGAATGGGCTGGATGATACCGGCCTCTTTGGTCAACAAAGGCATAAACATCTTCATGACCTCGACCTCAGCGTAGGCCTGATTCTCCTCGACGTGCTCGCCGGGCTCAACAAGGAACCGCACGAGCTTACCGGGGCTCGGGGAGCGCAGCTGGGTGGGGTCGTTCTCGACCTCGAGCAAGCAGGTCTTGGAGTCGACACTGAGGCGCGTACCGTTCATCTCCTCCTTCCAGTACACGAGGTGGCTCTTGCCGTCAATCGAGACAAGCAAACCGCCGTCGCTGAGGCTGCGCACGCCAACCTCGGTGCGGCTGCCATTGATAAACAAGTTGTAGACTTCAGGGGATGCGCGCGTCGCAGTGAACCTGAAACTCTCGCCCTCGTAGGTAAAGTCGACCTGGTGCAAAAACTTAAAGCTCTCTTTGCTGGGGGTCTGGCCACGGCTAAGGGCCTCCTTATACGAGTTGATACCCTCAACAGAGGCGGTGTGGGCCTTGGTCACGGCTCCACACAGCACGGCAATAAACTTGTCGGGGCGCTCGGCAGTCAGCTTGCGCGAAATCAAATCGTCCAACCAACCAGTGGTAATAGTGTTACTCTCAAAGTCCTCGGTCTGGAGCAGCTTGATGAGGTACTCCACAGTGGTTCTAAAGTCACCGCGAATGCTCAGCTCCTTGAGGGCAATAACCATCAGGCGGCGCGAGGCCTCGCGGGTCTCGCCAAACGCAAAGATGTGGCCAAACTGCGAGTCGCTGAACGAGTGGATGTTACCGTGGTTGCCAACGGAAAAGTAACCCCACACGTTGGAGCTTGAGCGGAAATTGAGCTCGTGCATCGTACCACCACTGGGCTTGAAACCCTCGCCGGGATCCTCCGAGGTAATACGGCACGCAGTGGTGTGGCCGTGGGGCTTGGGGCGGCGCTGGTACGGAGCGAATTCGGGATCGCTGAAGGTAAAATCAATGCGGCGCTTGCTAAGGGGGTCAGCACCGTAAAACATACGAATGTCGGTGATCGAATCCAAGGGCAGACCCATGGCAATCTGCAATTGAGCGGCAGGCAAGTTGATGCCGCTAACCATCTCGGTGGTGGGGTGCTCGACCTGCAAACGGGGGTTCAGCTCCAAAAAGTAGAACTTATCGTCCTCGTAGTTGTAGAGGTACTCGACCGTACCAGTCGAAACATAACCAACGAGCTGGCCGAGGCGCACGGCCGCCTGCTCCATCTGGGCAAAAGTGTCGGGCTTGGCGATCTCGACGGGGGCCTCCTCAATAATCTTTTGGTGGCGGCGCTGGACTGAGCAATCACGGCCAAAGATCGAGATGTTGTTGCCGTATTGATCGGCCAAAAGTTGAACCTCGAGGTGGCGAGCGGCCGAGGCCAGCTTCATCACAAAAATGGGCGAGCCGGGGACCTCACTCTCAACTTGGCGATACAAACTGAGGAGATCTTCTTCACGCTCGACCTTGCGGATACCCTTGCCACCGCCTCCCTCGGAGGCCTTGATCATGACGGGCAAACCAATAATGCGGGCCTTTTCAAGGGCCTCTTCGCCGCTAGTCACGCAACCCTTGGCATAAACCTCGTCCTCAACGCTCACCAAACCGGTTTTGGGGTCCACAATAACCTCATCAACGCCGGTACCACTCCAGGGGATACAGGGCACCTGGGCGTGCTGGGCAACAATAGTGGACGAAATTTTGTCACCGAGCGAGCGCATAGCGCTGCCGGGAGGACCAATAAACACAATACGCTTGGGGCTAGCCGCCAACGACTCGGGAAGGGTGGGGTTTTCGGATGCGTGACCCCAACCGGCCCAAACGGCCTGGACGTTAGCACGCTCGGCAACATCGACGATCAGCTCGACGTTGGCGTAGTTATTGTTGTTTGTGCCGCCAGGAACCTCAATGACCTGGTCTGCCATGCGAATGTACTCGGCGTTTGCCTCGAGATCTTCAGGGGTGGCCATCACGGTAAAACTGATGGCACGCTCGTCACCAAACGTTTGGTAGGCCCACTTGCGCACAGAGCGAATCTCCTTGACCGCGGCGATACCATTGTTTGCAATTAGGACGCTGGTAATGACGGTGTGGCCGCCGTGCTGGGCGACGAAATCGCGCACAGCTCCGGACGGCGCAACTTCCAAACTATTGAGACCTTTGAAGTGAGAGGGTAAACCGCTCGGATCGTAGTCTTGCATTGATGGAAGAGGTGAATTCGCGCAAGGGGTGGGAGCGGTTGGAATATATCAACTAGGGTTAGGGCCGTTGAGAGTTGAGTGTTGAGGCCTTGAGTCTGTGAGGTTAGGTGAGTGAAAAAAGCGTGTCCCGGGGGTAATCTCGCCAGATCTTTGTGATCAATGGATTTATGGTGACAGTTTGTGTGAAAATTTTGTGAAATTGAGTGGTGCCGACCATGACTCGAAATTTGACAAGATGTGGGCCAGGGCCCCGGCAGGGGCCATGCAGGCGCTGCAGCAGGTGCATTGTGAATGGTGTCTTGTCAAAGCTGATACAGAAGATGTTGAACGCGCCTTCGGGCAGTTTCGCCCGCACTTGGCCTGCATCAAGCCGCAGCTTCAGCCGCACGACGCCCGCGCAACGCCCGGTAAAATCATGTGACCGTGTTTTAGCGCATACCCTGCATGGCATGTACATGCCGCACTAGCTACGTTTTCAACTAGATAATAAATAAAGCGATGCTGGCCCAAGGCTCACACGAGCTGAGGGCCCGTCTTGGCGCTGCCGTAAGACGATGCCTAAGTCCCAACCTCTTGACGGCCCGAGGTGTAGTTTAGCTCATGTGAACGCTCAAAATTCGGCAGACGCGCGCGGCAAACTCGAGGCTCTCAGCAACATCGTAGCGCGCAGGCAGCGCGTTCATCACGTCCTGCAGCACGCTATGCACATTAATGGGCCGCGAGAGGCCCATCGCCAGATGCTCGCACGCCTGTTGCAGCAGCACCATTGAATCAGGCGCAGGCAGCGGCGGCGGCAGCTGGTTGTGTCGGAGCATGGGACCATGCGGTGCACCTACTGAAGCAGCAGTGGCTGCAGCCATCATGCCGTCCATGTGCTGCTCGTACTCCCAATGAGGTTGGGCCGGCTGCGGGTGCGCCGCTTGGTGAGCCGCTTGGTGCTGAGCCAAAGAGTGCGCGTGCTGCGCCTGCGCATGCTGCGCGTGAGGGTGCTGAGGGTGTTGCGAGTGCAAGGCGGGAAGAGACGGTGGTGGGCCCTGCTGTTGTGGTTGGCTCGAGGTATGCCCAGAATGCCCCGAGCTATGCGAAGGGAGACTTGAGGGGTGCCCTGAGTGCCCCGAACTGTGCGTGCTGCGCGGAGGCAGCCCCGTGCTGTGCCCCGCACTGTGCGAGCTGAGCGAGCTGTGGGCGCTGTGCGCGTGCTGTGTGTGGGCTTGCCCGGGGTGCCCCGTAGGGAGCGGTGTGCGTGCTTGCTGAGGGGGGTGCCCAGGGTGGGCCTGGCCTGACGCGTGCGCGGGGTGCCCAGAATGCATCTGCCCTTGGCTCGGTGGGGCCGGAGCGCTCAGGGCCATGCCCTGTGCCACGGTATTTTGCGGTGGCGTGGGCAGTGGCCCGCTCGGCTCGTACTGGGGGCTCATGGCGTACATCACCGGTTGGCGACTCGCGTCCTGCTTGGCCTGCTTGGCCCGCTTGCGCTCCCTATACCGCCGCATGCGATTCCTGGCCATCAGCCGCTTGTGAGTCGTGGGCGACTCGGGCGTGGACTCTTGCTTTGAATCGTCCATGTCTGATGTGGGCCCTCAGACGTAGGTCTAGGTCGCTTGCTAATAAGGTCCGCGTGCATATACTTGAAATCCGATGACAAACTGCAGGACAAGGGCCATCCTGTGGATCCGTGCATTGAGGCATTTTGAGGGTCTGGTGTGACGGTTTGACACGCGTCTGGTGTCACCCGCAGTGATTCCGAACCGTTCGAGTGCCGGATCAGGGAGTAGCAGGGGTAGAACCGGTGCTAAGCGCTGATAGCTACGCGCATAAACCTTAAAAAAAATTAAAACGATTATAATACAAGCCAAGAATTAAAAGCTACGGGTTGAGAAAAAAAATAGCATTTTAAAATTTCATTAAGGTTGCATGCGGGTTAGGGCACCCCAAGAAAACTTGGACCCTTGTGACTAGGCTCAGGCAAGGATCTGCCAAATCTGGGAGATCTGAGAGGGGCTGGGAGATTTGGCAAAACTTTTTTTAGACTGTTTCTGGTCGAGCAACTGACCCTTGTCTTGTTGCCGGACAAGGGGGTGAACAAGGCGCAAGCGTCATGCCGGTACCTGCAGCTGCGCGGGGCGGAACGCACCTGCTGTTTCACCGATGAGCCGAGAAATGATGATTGGGGGGCTTGATGGTGATCAGGGGGTGGCTTAAGGGTTGAGCAGGTGCTATTAGGCGTGTTTATTGGTGGGCCCTCGAGGCCTGCCATGATGTGCCATGGTGTGCCCAGGATGACCAGCTACGGGCGCCCCAACCAAGGGCAAGGCACAATGGGTGGCTGAAGAGCCTACATGAGCAATGCCGAGCTTTGTCGCTCGAAGCCAACAATTTCCTACGGTTGCTCTAAAAATAGGCGACCGATTCCTGGATCACCCC
This sequence comes from Wickerhamiella azyma, assembly GCA_022577855.1. Lineage (NCBI taxonomy): Eukaryota > Fungi > Ascomycota > Dipodascomycetes > Dipodascales > Trichomonascaceae > Wickerhamiella > Wickerhamiella azyma. The sequence continues at coordinate 296,779 of JAKISA010000002.1, forward strand.
AAAAATCTGGCCTCGGGGCTCTGGGCGGCAAGGGGGCCTAATCTACGCCTTACATCATATGCCCCAGCTGGGTGAAGATAACCACAGCCAGGCGCCGACATGGGCGCGCCAATTTGAGAAAAACAAGCGGTTGGCGATCGTCCTCATGTTCTTTGCGGTGTTTGTAGTGGGAAATATCCTGTTTATGTCGCGGATCCCGAGCTCGACGCCGTTCAGGGCGGGCACCTTCAAACCAAACAAAAACCATGCGCACGAGGGTAAACTGGGCGGCGTTGCCTCCGATGTGCCCCACTGCTCGCAAATGGGTATCGATATCCTGCGGCAAGGCGGCAATTCGGCCGACGCGGCAGTGACTGTGGCGCTGTGCATTGGCTCCATCAACTTTGAGAGCAGCGGGATTGGCGGCGGTGCGTTCATCAATATCAAGCCGAGTTCCGGGCCCGGCATCATTGTGGATGCGCGCGAAACGGCGCCCAGCGGCGCCTCCAAGCACATGTTTGACGGGGGCCACCTCCGCGCAGCGGCCGGCGGGCTTGCTGCCGGCACTCCTGGCGAATTGAGGGGGCTTGAAACAATGTGGAAATTGTATGGCTCGGGCAATGTTACGTGGTACGATCTCGTGCACCCCGTAGCCCAGCTCAACCGCAAGGGGTTTGCGACCCCCGAAATTATCTCGTACTATATCAAGTCTGGGCTGTTTGACAAGTACCCTGGCATTGAGTTACTCGAGAGCGATGGTTGGAAGTGGTTTTTGCCTAATGGCCTCAACGGCGAGGTGCCTGCGCTCCTCAAGCGCGAGCGGTACGCGGAAACCCTCGAGCTGATTGCTCACCAAGGCGCCAATGCGTTTTACGACCCATTTGGCCCCATTGCCCCGTTTTTGGCCGAGGCGGCCCAGCGCTCAGGCGGCATTTTGAGTGCAGAGGATATCGCCGATTACCGCGTAGTCCTAAAAAAGCCCCTGAATACCACCTTCATGGGGCGCACTGTGTACACTGCGCCGGCCCCTTCGAGCGGTCCTGCTCTGATTATGGGTTTGAATGTGATTGAGCAGCTGCTCGAAAACAAGTCGCGCGACCTCAGCGCTGTCGATACTCAGCGCCTGATTGAAACCATGAAATGGATGGCGGCCGCCCGCAGCGAGCTGGGTGATCCCTCGTACATTGATAATCCCAAAGTCGACGAAATGTTGAGCCCCGAGTGGGCGGCGCGCGTCGTGGGCAACATCAGCGACTCGCACACCCTGCACTCGTGGAAGGATTACCACCCGAGTTATGAAATGAATGACCCCAAGGGTACTGCGCATTTCAGCGTTTTGGACGGTCAGGGCATGGCCGTGGCAATTACCACAACCGTAAACTTGCCGTTTGGCAACATGGTGTGCGACCCCATGACGGGCATTGTGCTCAACAGCCAGATGGACGACTTTTCGCTACCGGAAACCGATAACTATTTTGACCTGGCGCCTAGCGTCTACAACTTTATCCAGGCCGGCAAGCGGCCTCTGAGCTCCATGGTGCCGACCATTGTCACTGACGCCAACGACGAGGCCGAGCTGGTGATTGGCGCGGCTGGCGGGTCCCGCATTGTGACCGCCGTGTTCCAGGCGCTTGTGCGTTACTACGGCTACGGAGTCTCGCTACTGGATGTTATTGCGTACCCGCGCCTGCATCACCAGCTGCTGCCCGAACAGGTGGGCGCCGAGTACGGTATTCCGCAGCACGTGATCTCAAGTCTCGAAGAGAAGGGCCACGAAATCGATTTGGGGCTGCCCAAGTCGGCCATGAATGGTATTGAGCGTAAGAGGGGTGTCATAAACGCTGTGAGCGACTTTTGGAGAAAGTTTGGCGAGGCCGCGGCTCATTGATGTGCGCCGAACCAAGAAAAGTATTTATGTAGATATTAATGAGAGGAAACAGCCCAAAGGTGCCCGTGATTGATAGCGAAGATATGTTGGAGTGATTTTAGGGAGACTGTGAGCTGGGTGAGCGCGGACGCAGGCGCCGGGCGGCCCTGGCGAGCACTACCAACATTTAAGGATCTAGTCGAGCATGACCGTGCCCGGTTGGTCGGGGCTAGGTGACGAAGACCAATCCTGGCGACCGCGACCAGGCCCGAGTGGCGGCGGCTACATAACAAATTTTGACGAGCGGAGGGAGAAAGGGGAGAGAGGAGAGAGATAGGGATTTTAGCCTAGGTTAATGAAGTTTACTGTCTCTCTTCTTTCTTCTCCTCTACTCTCTCTCCTCTGCCATCCTCTCCTCTCTTCTACTTTAACAGAGGGGTGCAGGGGAGATTCGGCCAATTTAGAGCTGAGGGTTAAGGGGTTAGGCCTCTTTCACGTTTGCCACCCTCGCGTGACACTCGTACCGCTTGTGTGATGCTCGTCCAAGTGCCATTGAGCGCCATGGGACCCCTTTCGCCCTTTGTTGACTCTTCTGGATCCCCAGGGCTCCCTGGGTTCCCATTGCCCCCTCTGAGTCTTTTGTTCCGTTCCATCTGCCGCTCTGGGGTTCCCTGGATCCCCCTCGGGCCCCATCTCCACGCGCATGTGCATACATGTGCGGGGACACATTTTGCTGGGACACATTCCAGTAAATGTGCTGCAACCCATTGGGCAACCCCCACGCTCTCAAAATATTAGCTTTTCTTCTCCTATTTGTCTAAATTCAAATCATAGTCACGTGAATCGCCGCGCGCCGCCGTGGGTCGCTGCACGTTTCGCCTGCACAGTGCCCCGTGTTTTTCCCCGCATGCACAGTATGAGCATTCCCCTGTTGGCTTTATAACAACATGTAACCAAATATCACCTCGCGCATCCCCCTGGGCACTCCACTCCTCTGGACACCCCTGGGCCATGTCTAGCAGTCAATATATAATACAAGAGCTTTCACCCCTCCGCTCACAACTTGGCAGCAATATCCAGCCTGAACTTATCCTTAATGAACCCCAAAATCTGCGGGTAAAGCTCATCACTCGAGCTACCGCTAAATTCCACAAGCGTGCCCTTGGCGCGGTAATAGTCAAGCAACGGCAGCGTCTCATCAATGTAAGACCTGAGCCTTTTCTTGAAAATCTCGGGTGTGTCGTCGGCACGCTGCACGAGGGGCTCACCAGTAACATCGTCGCGGCCAGCGACCTTAGGTGGATTAAACGTCAAATTGTAGACCCGGCCCGAGCCTGGGTGGATCCAACGGTTGCAAATCCGGTCCAAAATCACTTCTTCGGGTACATTGAGCCGCACTACCAAATTTAAAGGGAAATCAAGGCTTCTGTCGAGAGCAGGAGCCTGGGTCTGGTTACGAGGAAACCCGTCCAAAATCCACGAGCTTTGACTGTTTAGGAGCCCACGGTCACCAAAAACATTTTGAATAAGGCCAACCATCACCTTGTCGGGCACGAGGCGGCCCTGTTTCATGTACGATTCGGCCTCGAGGCCGACGGGCGTTTGCTTGGCGATCTGGTCGCGCAGCACATCACCTGAAGAGATCGTCGAGATATTCAGGATATCCTGGCACAGTCGCCCGGTAATTGTGCCTTTACCGGCACCGGGAGGCCCTAAAAACAGTGCCCTGATTGGCTTGAGCTGCATGTTGGGTAGTTGAGATGTGATAAGGTGGAGTGCGGAGGGGGGAGCCCGTGGCGGGGAGAGTCCCCAAGCGCAGAGCACATTCACCTTGTCCTCACAGATAAATACATAACTAAAGCTTCTGGGCCATTTTGAAAATCACCCCCAAGGCAGCCTCCTCGGGCAAGTTCTTGAGCATATACACGAAATCGCTTTGAACGCCAATAGGCATCCCTTGCTCGAGCTTGTGCAACCGCTGGGTGTGCTCATAGGTCTGTGCAGCTTTCTCGGCCGCCTCGATAATACTTTTGTCGACGCCGCACATGGACGCGACGTTCATGCCAAAACTGCCGTTACTCTGGCCACCCTCGAGTTTGTACAAAAAGGTGACCTCACGCGCACCCTCCTCGGCCAGAATCGCCATGCGCTCGGCCTTGACCTCTGGGTGCACAGCAAAGCTGTTGTACAAAGTACCATAGTGGGTAGCAAAGTAGCCTAGGCAGCCAACATGGGTTGCCAGGTGGTGCAGAGTAGCCTCGGCGATGGCAAACCCGTCGCTCGAGGACCCGCCGCGGCCAAGCTCGTCAATCACTACAAGCGAGCGCGGCGACGCCTCGGCCAAAATGCGCTGGGTCTCGCCCAACTCCACATGGAACGTGGACTTGCCGGCAAAGATATTGTCGTTTGCGCCAAGACGCGTCATAATACTGTCCACCGTGCTGAGCCTGGCCTGCTCAGCAGGTACAAAGCAGCCGATTTGGGCCATAATGACCGCGCAGCCCGCGGACCGCAGCACGGTCGATTTGCCCGCGGCGTTTGCACCCGTCAACAAACTCAGTTTAGGCTCGGGGCCGCCAAGTTCGATAGTGTTGGGGATATAGGCCGGGTTGCAAGGGTGCACCAACTTTTCAAAGTAGACGTGCGCGCGCTCAGCTTGCTCAAATTCCGGCATGCACCGCGTGGGCATGTTGACGCTCACGCGGGCAAGGCTGAGCAGGCAATCAATATCGCTGAACGAGGACACGAGCGCCATGTACTCGCTGTAATTTTGGGAAAAGCGCGCATATAGCTTGAGCTGGACCTTGTCGCACACGACCTTGTGCAGCTCCTTGGCTTCTTGCAGCTCGCGCACCAGCTTGCGGACCTCGGGGCTCCAGTACCGTTTCACTGCTTTTGTGGCGGCCATTTGCTGCCAGTCATTGGGGACCTTGACCTTGGCAGGTAGCTCGACCAGGTACAGCTCCTTGCCGCTATCGCGGTAGCACGCGTTAAGGCTGTACTCTTTGCGGTACGCCTTGATGTGGGCTTCCAGCGCTTGTTCAATAGTTGTAATAGTTTTGTGTGTGTTGTCAAACTCGGGCTCGACCCCGGGCTCAGGCACTAGTACGCCCTGGGCAGCTTTGGCGTGGTCAAACGCGTTCTCCCACCCTGCGATGAGCTCGTCCAAGTCAGGGGTCGAGGCGCACAATTCGGCCAGCAAACCGCCCACATGCTTCGGAATAGTACGCTTGAGTTTGTTGAGGGTGCTCAAAGCACTGATAATACGCGCAAAGTCTTTGGTGGGCAGGCGGCCCGCGTGCACGCGGCTCAACAACCGCTCGACATCGGCCATACCCGCAAGTCGCGTCTCAAGGTGCTCGCGCAGCTCTGCATCCAGCAACACGCTCACTGCATCCTGGCGAGCCTTGATCCGCTCCAGGTCCTGCAACGGGTGCGACACCCACGCCTTGAGGCGGCGCTTGCCAAACGGCGTCACGCACTTGTTAAGCAGCTTAAAAAGTGTACCCTCAGTGCCTTGATCGTAGGTGTTGGCAAAAACCTCTAGGTTTTGCAGGGTCTGGCCGTCAATGACCATGGGTCCATTACGCTGCACCGGCTCGTAAACGCTAAAATTGCCAAGCGGCATGAGCTGCCCATCGAGTTTGAGCGACCGCAAGTACCACAGCAAACCGCCAACCGCGCTCAGCAGGGTAGGCGTGTCGTGCGCATCCCGCAACGCCGCAGGGTATTGCTGCTCGTCGGCATCTGAGCCAAAGTATAGGCCCCTCGCGAGCTCGTACTGAGTAGTGTCTGCATCCCAAAACTCAGCGCCGTCTTTGACAATGTTCCACACAGTGTCAACCGACGAGTTGTTTTTGAGGATCTTTTCGGCGTACCGCGACAGGTTACCCTTGGCAATAACCAGCTCGCGCGGACGCGTCTGGGCCACCAACGTCTCGAATTTGTGCAAATCTTCTTCATCCTCGAGAAAACTCAGGCTGAACGCGCCGGTCGAGGTATCGACAAACGCAACCCCAAACGTTGTTCCCTCCTGCTTGATGGCAATGCAAAACTGGCTAAGGTCGCTCACCAGCATAGCTTCGTCAGTCAAGGTACCGGCAGTCAAGATAAACGAGAGCTCGCGTCGAATAATTTTTTCCTCCTTTTTGCCGGCCGAGGTATCGCGCATTTCTTTGGCAAGCGCGCTTTCCATTTGGTCGCATTTGGCTACCTTGTAGCCCTTGTTGATGAATGCCGATGCCCAATAATCAAAACTCATCTCGGGAATACCGGCACACTGCATGTTGGCGCGGCCGCCGCCTGCCAACCGCAGGTCAAACTGGGCGTGCCCGATAAGCGCGTCCTTTTCGTAGAGCTCATAAAACTTGCCCTTTTTGAAAAAGACAATGGTGTCCCACAGCTTTTGCTTGATTGTCCAATACTGCACCTCAAAATTTGTGAATTTCGCCCACGCGCTCGAAGGAATATAGATAGTGCGCGGATCATAGTCGGGGGACCCTTCGGTGTTGCCGTCAGCGTCCTTGGCGTTAAGGATCCAGTAGTAGCGGCCTTCCTCTGCTTCCTCGAGTTTAAGCTTTTTGGTCGGCGGTTTGGCGGGTTTGGCGGCGTAGCTTGAGCCGGCCTCAAACTTGGCCAGGCCGCTGGGCTGGCCGCTCGCCGCGCCACCGGTGCCGGGCTGGCTGGAGTTGAGAAATCCAGACGCGATCGGTTCGTGAACACTCGAAACGCTCTCGGGTTCGATGGACGAGCAAGCCTCAGGCTCACTCTTAACCGCGAGCACCTCCGACTCCTTGACCTCCTGGGGCTCAAACGCGGGAGTATGCTTCACTGGAGCCGGCAACTCGATATCGCTATCATCGCTATCAATTGCGCGTCGCTTGAGCGGGCTAGACGGCGCGTGCTGAGGCTCTGCAGTAGCGCTGCCCCTGGTACTTGGTGGCGTGCGCAAGGTCTCACTGCCGTCGCGTGTGGCTTTGTTACGCGTCGGGGTCGGCGATTTCGAGAAGAAATGCAGTAAACTTTTTTGGTTTTGCACTGGGGTCGATTTGCCCATATGGGAGATGCAGGTAAATGAGAAACGCGTAATAAGCGCGACCAGTATATGCAGGGGTGGGAGCATAGAGCATGATGAGTATAGAGCATAAAAGTTAGGTTTGAATCTTAAGATTAGAAAAGCGATCAACGCCGCCAGATGTATCCATTGCCATGTGCATAATTCTCATATCCAAGGTGACCATCATCACCAGTGCACACCACGACCTAGACTCATTTGTAATGTCTGAGCGGCTGGTGCTCGACACATCGGCCCTCGAGACCTCGCCAGACGAGGATATCTCCAGCCTTCCTAGCCCACGTCTCGATACAGGCCTATTTGAACCGTTTCAGGGCCTGCCACGAGCTCCACTACAGCGTCTGCCGAGCAGCGCACGGCCGCCGGCCATGTTTAACAATATCTACACATCGCCGCCGCGGTACGCGCAGGCGCCTTCTTCGATGGACATTGTGATCCCTAAACGTGGTGAGTTTGTGCGCCAGTTCAGCAAGATCAAGCTCAACCGCGAGCGGCCCCAACGGTTGTACACACCGATCGCCCCTGCCCCAGAGCCGCTGGTGGAGCACGAGCACGCGAACACGCACGCGCCTGCGCCAGACAGGTTCCTGGACGTGCAAGATGTGTACATTGCATTCACGCCAACCCTGAAAAAGACGACGTGGGACAGGGTCAAGGCCCTCGGCAAAGGTTCCTTCTCCAAGGTCATTTTGGCTACTCCTACCCTCAGCCAAGTCCAGCCTGTGCAGCGCGCAGCGGCTCAAAAGCTGTTGGTAGCAGTAAAAATCACGCTGCTTGGCGAGCCGCACACCAAGGAACGCGCCCAGCTCGAGGAAGCTATCAGGCGTGATATCGAGCTTGTGCTTGATTTGAGGCACCCGTGCCTGATTGATGTTTTTGCATTCAATATTGACAATGAGCGCGCGCTGGTCGTGCTTCCCTTAATCAAAGGCGGCGACCTGTTTGAGCTGAGCGCCAAGCACCTTGCCCAGTTGGGCCCTGCGCTCGTTAGCCGCATTGTGCGCGATGTGGTCGATGCTCTTGCATATATGCATGCCAGCAATGTGGTGCACCGCGATATCAAGTTGGAAAACGTGCTGATTGATTTGCCCCTGAGCGATTTGCTGGCGATCGACCCCAAAACATGGCCTCACCCGGTGGCAATTGTGACCGATTTGGGCCTGGCACGCCGCATCGATCCCAAATCGCCACTGCTAACCACGCGGTGCGGTTCCGAAGACTATGTGCCCCCAGAAATCATTTTGAGCCAGCCCTATGACGGGCGGCAAACCGATATGTGGGCGCTTGGCGTCTTGAGCTATGCGCTGCTCGAGGGCCGCTTGCCATTTGATGCGCCGCCCCGCACCAAATCGGGCCGCGTGGTGCGGACTTCGCACAGAATTGCTCGCAACGACTGGGCATGGTACAAGGTCAAGGATGCGCCGCCCGAGTGGCAACACCTCAAGAAGCTGGTGGAGAGTTGTTTGCGCAAGACCCCGCGAATATCTGCGGCTGATGTGGTGGGCATGCAATGGTACAAGGAGGCAGGCCCGCCGGTGGTCGGGCGACGCAGCGTGGTAGATCCGTGCGACTGTTTTATTTAAGGAGCTAGTTAACTAATGTATGGCGAGAATTGCAAGGACTCGGGTGTAGAGTTCCCAGGTATGACCTATGGCCTGGGTACTAGGGCACCCCAGGACATGCCCCAGAGCACCCGGCACCCACCCGTTTGTCATGTCCTCGGTGTACAGCTTGGCCTATTTGGGCCTCATCATGGGGGCCCTTTTGGTGTATGCCCGCTACTACAACAACCAGAAAAAGGTCGCATTGCAAAATACCGCGCAATTCTACGAAAACAGCTTCGGCAAGGATATCTATGAGCAGATCGCCGCGAGCCCCACCCGCAACGCCAAGCTCGAAAAGGCAAGCCTGATGGCGTGGGCGGCAGAGCACTTGGCCCGCACATTCAAGATGCAAGAAACCAAGCCTTCCCTAATGAGTTTGTCGCAATCTGGTCAAGTTAGTGACGATCTCGTCAAGCGGTTTATGGGCAGTGAAGTATTGATGCGTGAGCAAGTTCAGCAAATTGCCCAGCTCACCGAAAAGAACCAGCCGGGGAGTAGCCAAACATTTGCGCCTAATGCCCAGGAGATTGCCCAGAATAACGCCTTGCGCAAGCGGGTGAACCAGTTGAGTATTTTTGAGAAAGAGTACGAGGCTTTGGTGGCCAAATAGGATGGCCGTGGGCGTACAAACCCGCATTATATATAAGCTAGATCATAAAGCATAACTTTACCCCCTTGGGCACCCTTTACCTCAGTACACACCCCCACCCTCTCTCTTACATGAAACGGGCTGGGTCTGATCAAGGAGCGGCCGCCGCCAAGCGCGTCAAACTCGACGCCTCGGGGATCCTGGCCTCGCTTCCAGACGCAAACACCGACGATCTCAGTACCGCCTCAAAATTTAGCTTTGCAAAAAAGAAAGACGACGACGCAGACGCCGCGAGTGGCGGCCTCACTGCTGCGGCAAACTGCTTTGCCGGGCTCACGTTCGTTTTCACTGGTGTCTTCTCAGGGTTTGACCGCCCGTTCCTTGAAGCATTTGCCAAGGAACACGGCGCCAAGGTCACCTCGAGCATCTCGGGAAAGACGAGTGCTCTCGTGGTTGGTGAGTCGGATGTAGGCCCTTCCAAGATTGCAAAAGCAAAAGAAAAGGGTCTCAAGGTGATCAATGAGGAAGGGTTTCTTCAATTAGTTGAACAAATGCCCGAGGGCGGTGGATCAGGCGATGCGGCCGCCAAGGCGCGTGAAAAGCAAGAAAAGGAGCAGCGCGAGGCTCGTGCCAAGGCTGAGGAGTTTAAGCTGCAAAAGGAGCGTGCTGAGAAGGAGCGCGAGGAGCAAGAGAATGCCAAACAGCTGGTCAAGGAGGAGGCAAGCAGCGCACCGAGCTCAGCTGGTGCCACTGCCCACAGCTCGACCGCCCCTGCCCCAAACTCCGCGGGCGCTTCCGCATCCTCCACAACTGGTGCACTCGGTACCGACTTGTGGACATCTCGGTACGCCCCTAAACAGCTCGACGATATCTGCGGCAACCCCGGCGTCGTGCGCAAGCTCAGCCACTGGCTCAACAGCTGGCGCACCAATCAACGCAATGGATTCAAGGCTGGTGGCGAAGGTGCTGAGTTTAGGGCCGCAATGCTGCATGGTGCCCCCGGTATTGGCAAGACCACGGCCGCTCACCTTGTGGCCCAAATGCAGGGCTTTGATGTTATCGAGTACAATGCTAGCGATACCCGCAGCAAGAAGTTGCTGCAAGAAAGTGTGGCTTCTACGCTCAGCAACACGAGTTTGGCAGGTTTCCTGGGCCCCAAATCTCAACCATCCTCTCAAAAACCAATGTGTATCATTATGGATGAGGTCGATGGTATGAGTGCTGGTGACCGCGGTGGCGTAGGCCAAATGGCCCAGTTTGCCCGTAAGACTAATGTTCCGCTCATTCTTATCTGTAATGAGCGCACTCTTCCCAAGATGCGCCCGTTTGACAAGGTGTGTTTTGAGCTGCCGTTCAGGCGCCCCGATGCAGGCAGTATCCGCAAGCGCCTGCAGAGTATTGCTTTGGCTGAAAACCTTGAGATTGATGGAGCAACTATTGACCAGCTGGTCGCCCAGACCCGCAGCGATATCCGCCAAATCCTCAACCTGTTGAGCACGTATGCCACCACCAAAAAACACATGTCTTCAAGTGACGGACAGGCTTTTAGCAAGAGCTGGCAAAAGGAGAGCGCGCTCAAGCCATTCGATATTGTACAAAAGTACCTCAGCCCTGTGCTGTGGCGCGAGCCGAGCCTCGACGCCAAGATCGAGTTGTACTTTAACGACTATGCGTTTGCTCCCTTAATGGTGCAGGAAAACTACCTCAAGACGCGCCCGCGCACGGGCGATCCTCTTAAACAAGCCATTAAAGCAGCGGAATCCATCAGCGACGGCGACCTCGTAGACCGGTTCATTCACGGCAGCCAGCCGCAATGGTCGCTCATGCCGCTGCATGCCGTGCTCTCATGCGTGCGCCCTTCATACTACATCCAGGGTCAAACTTCAGGGATGCTCGGGTTTAGCGCGTGGCTCGGCAACAACTCCAAAGCCGGCAAGTATAAACGCTTGCTGGTTGAGCTCGAGTCACACGTGCGCCTCAAGCTTTGGGCTGGAACCCAGAGCTTGCGCAGTGAGTTCCTCATGGACTTTGTTGAGATGTTGTTGACCCCTCTTAAGCAGCGCGGCGCCGACGCCATTGCCGACGTGATTGAGGTCATGGACGCCTACTACCTCACGCGCGAAGACTTTGATGTGGTTATGGAGCTGGGCGTGGGAAAGAATTCCCCAGAGACAATCTACAAGAGCGTGCCTACGGCTGTGAAATCGGCATTTACGCGCAAATACAACACCTCGAGCCACCCCGTGCCGTTTATGAAGTTTGTCGACACAAAGGCAGCGGCCAAACAGCAGGCGGTGCCTGATTTGGACGACGTGGTGGATGATGATATGGAGGTCAAGGATGAGCCCGAGGAAACCAATGATTTGGAGAGCGAGCTGGCCAAGGATAAGTACATCAAGCAGGCTAAACCAAAGGCCAAAAAGGCCGCAGCGACCAAGAAGGCGCCGGCCAAGCCGCGGGCTCCGCGCAAGACTGCTGCTAAGAAGTAAATAGATATTTCTCAAGAGCTGAGAATTCTGGGGTGCCCCTTCGCCCCTGGCTGCATGCCGCCTGTTTGCACTTGCCCTCGCGATCCCCTCGCCTCTGGGACCATAACGTCCTTTTTACTTGCAATTAATCTATTCATCTATCTACTGAGTCTGGTTAGACTGCAGGTCCTCATCCAAACTATCGGCCAGAGTGTACCGCTCAAGCAACGCGTTGATATTCTTGACGATCCGGTGGGTGCTAGTACTGCGCTTGAGCGACTTGCGGCGCGAGTGGTGCGAAGACGCGGGCCGCTCCTGCTCGTAAACATCGTCAAAGAACGCCTTGGACGCCTCCACAGGGTCGTCACCAAACGTGCGCGGGTTGGAAATCAGCATACCAGTGTCGTGGATGAGCTTGGCAACGAGGCCTGTCCAACCGTTTTGATGCTTGGCGCCGAGCCCGCGTCCAGTATCAGGATCAAAGTACTCGAAAAACAGGTAATTCTCGTCAAAGCCCTGGTCAAAGTCAAACAGATCGTTGCCGCCATTGTAGGGCCTGCGGTTCTCCTTGTACGAGTTGCGGGTAAACAGCCCAATAAGGCGGTGCTGGATATTCTCGGCAACCTTGGCCAAGTTCATCTCATGACCAGTGTTGCTGGGGCACTTGACCTTGAGCTCGTTACCGTAAAAGAGGAAAAACCGCTGTAGTGACTCGACAAGCAAAAAGTTGGTCGGGAACCAAATGGGGCCACGCCAGTTGGAGTTACCACCAAACATGGGGCTCTTGGACTCGGCCGGTTGGTAGTCGACCTCAAACGTTTCGCCATTGACTTCCATCGAGTAAGGGTGGTCCTTGTGGTACTTGGACATACTGCGGATACCATAGTCGCTGAGAAACTCTTCTTCATCGAGCATCCGGCTCAAGATACGCTTGAGGCGGTCCTCACTCACGAGCGACAACAAGATGCGGTTCTTTTCACCGCGAGTGGTCAGGCTCGCAATGTTGCGCGCAGCAAGCTCGGGCCTGTTCTTGATGAACCACTCGACGCGGCGAGCAAATTTGGGATACCGCACAAGCACATCGCTGTCGAGGGTCAAGCTGGCATAAAGGGGGATGAGGCCCACAAGCGACCGGATAGGCAGCTTTTGGCTGTACCCGTTGCCGTACGAGATCTTGTCAAAAAAGAACCCGAGCTCCTCGTCCCAAAGACCGTCGTGGTTGCTGCCGGCGTTGCCCATGGCATCGGCAATAAACAGAAAGTGCTCAAAGAATTTGGTGGCGATATCCTCGTAGACGCTGCGGTGCTTGCTGAGCTCGAGCGCAATGTTGAGCATCTGCAGACAGTAGAAACCCATCCAGCCGGTACCGTCTGCCTGCTCAAGCACACCGCCAGTAGGCAAAGGCTCGCTGCGGTTGAACAACCCGATATTGTCGAGACCAAGGAACCCACCCTCGAAAACATTGTTGCCCTGGGCATCTTTGCGGTTAACCCACCAGGTAAAGTTAAGCAGCAGTTTTTGGAAAACGCGCTCGAGGAAATCAAGGTCCTCCTTACCGTTGAGGCGGCGCTCGAGCTTGAACACGCGGAACGTGGCCCACGCGTGCACGGGCGGGTTCACATCGCCAAAGTTCCATTCGTAGGCGGGGATCTGGCCGTTGGGGTGCATGTACCACTCGCGGGTCATGAGGTCCAGTTGGTGCTTGGCAAAGTCGGGATCAATCATGGCGATGGGGATCGTGTGGAATGCCGTGTCCCACACCGCAAAGAACGGGTACTCCCACTTGTCGGGCATGCTCAACACATCGTCAATGTGCAGGTGGCGCCAATCCTTGTTGCGCACATTGATACGCTCAGGAGGAGGTGGCAACGCCGCGCCCTTGTCGCCGTGGGCCCACTCGTTCCACACAAACTGGTAGTATTGCTTGTTCCACATCATACCGGCAAACGATTGGCGCTGGATCGTGCGCAGCTCCTCGCTCAGGGGAAGGGGCGAAACCTGATAGTAAAACTCGTCGGCCTCGTCAAGACGGTCCTCAAACAGTTGCTCGTGCGCAGAGGCATCGAGCTTGCCCTCGGGAGCAGTAGTACTCATAGTGATGCGCACAGTAACTTGACCCTCGGCCGGCACCTCATCAAACTGAAACCAACCGCAGCCCTTGGTACCCTTTGCCTCGGGGTTCACAGCATCCTTGTTGTCGTCGCAAATGTACTCGTGGAACCCATCCTTGAAGTACTTGTCCGAGCTCTCGGTACCAAACAACTTCTTTTTGTTCGTCGCATTCTCGGTAAACAGCAGTTTTGGCTGCATGTCCTCGGACCAAAACTGGATCCACCGCTCGCCCAGTTTGGGGTGGCTCGTCTTGATGGTATCCTCGGCAACTTGCTCGAGCACAGGCTTGGTAGAAGGGTCCACCTCGGGCGCATCGGGGCCATCGGCCCAGCCCCACGTGTTGCGGAACCACACCTGCGGCACAATGTGCAGCGGCGCAGGCTCCTTGCTGAGGTTGTAGGCGGTAATCTTAAAGCTGATGTTCTCAGAGTCAATCTTGGCGGTCTCAACATAAATGTCAAAGTACTTGCTTTCCTCGAAAACTCCGGTATCGCTCAGCTCATACTCCATCTCGAGCCGGTTACGCTTGCGATTCTCCTCAACAAGCTGCTTGTAGGGGAACGCCTTTTGAGGATACTTGTACAAATAGTTCATGTACGAATGGGTGGGGGTCGAATCAAGATAAAAGTACTCCTCCTTGACATCCTCACCATGGTTACCCTCGTGGCCAGTGGTGCCAAATAGGCGCTCCTTGAGAAAGTCGTCCTTTTCGTTCCAAAAGGCAAAACTCAGGCACTGCCGCGCATGCGAGTCGCTAAACCCGGCAATTCCATCCTCGCCCCATCGGTACGCCCGGGAGCGCGCGTGCTCGTGCGGGAACGCACTCCAGGCATCGCCGTTGGCCGAATAATCCTCGCGCACGGTGGCCCACTGGCGCTCGCTCAGGTACGGGCCCCAGCGCTTCCAGTAGTGCTCGCGCTTGGAGTTTTCCTGCAGCCGCTGCTCCTCAGCCGTGGTAGAGTCTTTGGCCATGACAGCTGGGTGGGTAAGCTTGGGTTGCTTTTATGGGGCTTATGCACGGGCCATGCACGAGCTGCATGGTGATAAGCTCATAGCAATAATTAGGACGCAGAAACTATGGGGCGTTTTCTAGTTTAGGAGGTTATATCTTTAGTGAGTGTACGGCAACCTTGCGCACGGCGCCGTGGTAAGCACATGTGGACCCCGCCCATTGGGTGCTCATCCCCCAATGGTCGTCATCGGAAAAACGTCGGCTCCTCGCATCCGCGCCCGCGCGTGCACGTGCAGACCGAAAATCTAAATGTGTGGTTTTGTGCAGTGCATATGCAGAGCCCCGATGGGTTCCCGCCGATAAATTGCTTAGCAGGCTTGCTTTCAAATTCTATACATGGGCGAGCTGCGTCTGCACCTTCTTTGCTCTCCTTGCCTTGGCTTGGCTTGGCTTGGCGCTGCCCCATCCTCCACCAACTCTACTCGCTTGCTGCTTCGGTAAACCCCACACATTTGTTGCCTAGGCAATCATCCCCGTGGGGTTTAAACGTAGTAAGCTTGATGAGCCTCCAGGTCGTTCATGTCCAGCTGCTGGCTGCTGATTTTATAATTTACAGTTAAACAGTTTTACGGCCTCATGGCCTCCTCATCCACTTTATATTGGGCAAACCGCAAGTGCCGCTCCCATACATCGCATTGGCCTTTGCGGGAGTCTTCAACAAGCACAAGTTTACGGCGTCTTGTTGGTGCCTCCACCTCTTTACGCCGTTATCCAGAAAACCTACGCACGCGGGGCTCGGGCACATTGTAGCACTTTTTCACCTCCTGCCAACACCTGTAGTTTTGAGCAGCCGCAATGGGTGCGAGCTCGGCGCTTTACAACGTATCCCACAAGGTACAGTTGGCCGCCATATCCAGTCTATTAAACTCGTCTTCTCGGTACTCAAACTCCCAATAGAGCTGTGCGTCAAAGGATTTTGCTGCCAGCGCGATCTCTCGTGATCGCAGTCCGTGTGACGTTCCTCAAGAGCCGTTTGTCGCAAAAACTTTTAAATGCCACCACAATCAGTTCATGATCCTCCTTCTCGCTTGCATACCGGATCTGCAACCCATCGACACCGAAAAATTCCACGCTTAAACTCGCGCGTTTTCAGGCTTGGGTCAATCAGCTCGTACACATTCTCCTTTGTGCGGCACTGTGCGGCCACAATGAGCACCCGCGTGCTAGAGCAAAGACTCTTTAAAATGCAGGTAGCTTAAGGGGCCTTCTGCGCAAGACCCTCGAGGGCAACCTGCTCCTCATAGCGCAGGTTGGGATCGGCAACTCCATACCTCGCTAAACCTTTGAAAATTTCGTCAATCTCTGTCCAGCCAGCATGCAAAATGAAAATATGGCGCAGTACCTCGCAGCCAATGTCGGCTTCGCTTTCCAGAAGTTCGGCTATCTGGGCCCAACAGCGGCCCATCGAGGCATAGTCGTAGATCGATCTACCTTCTTCAGAAAACAAAAGACAAGGTTTTATGGAATCGTAGTTACACAGCAAATGACCCTAATTCCGCCATATCTGGTCAAGTAACTAAAGAAAGTGACGGTATCGGCACTGTCGGTGGTAAACCATACTAGGAGTTTGTTTCTGCGGGGAGACCAGTGGTTCAGCCTGCTGTTGTGCGCGTCCACCGCTTCTACCAGCCTGTGGAGCTAAACCATTTTCCGCTCTTGTGTATATGATTGGCGCTCAGCCAAATAGTTTTGGTAAGTAGCTGTGTGAACCCCTTGCAGCTCACGGCGTAGGGCATAGTACGTCGCGGATGGTTTAAATCGAGCATGCCAGACCGCTAGTACAAACAGCAAAAAAGTACTTGCATATTTGTGACAATTTGAGGTAACGTTCAGGAAATGGCTCGGTGTAGCCAAGGATCTTGGAAAACACATACCGGGGAAGCGCGCGCAAAGGCTGCTGGCCTCTTGCATATGGCTAGTGGTTGAGTGAGTTCAAACCTTGTAGCAGTCCTATGGCGAGTTGCCATCATAACCAAACTAATAGTTACTACATATCTAGATAACAGCAAGTCGAGCATACTCACGGTAGATTGTACCTGGTCAATACATCAATGATATCGCCCTGAACACTTAACTCTCCCGGTGCTTACTTTTTTATGTCTTGCGGCCTGAATATGGCTCAACTAGAGCTCCAAAAAGAGATCACTTACCCCACATGTCGGTTGCCTAGGTAATACCAATGTGGGGTCGCGCGGCCAATGTGAAGCTCGCAAAACATAAGCTCTTGGGTTTTAGAGTCTCGTCTGTTGAAACAGCTATGGAACCAGTCAAGTATCAGCCTGTGTGGTCTAGAACGGCGGCTGAAAGCTCGGAGGCGAGATCTGGATCGAATATCAAATCAATGCAACCACCAAAATGGCCTTGAACCTATCTTCATGCTATAAATACCACCATTTTTGTACACTTCACGCATTTTACTCCATGTGAATGTGTGTGAGCGCAGCTGCATGTGGCAATGATCCACATTCTAATTAGCAACTGGAGGACAATTGTTCACACGAGAAAGGTGATATTTAGTTTAGGGAGATCTAGATAAGAATTTACGTGAAAGAAGCTGGTAGTTATTTGATGCAATTGTCAAAAACCTGGCCAATTGCCTGTGCTCAACAGTTGTGGGTTGCATACCAGCAATTGTTTACACCAGGAGCAACATTTCAAACCGGCCCGAAACTGGTTTTGTTTACATTCAATGTCGCGAATGCTTTGTTGGCGTTTCATCTCGCGACATGTAACGGCCGCTCTAACTGGCGCTTAGCTTGCAGGTCGTGCGAGGGTACCCTCTGCCCTGGGGTGAATCAAGGGGTTGCACCGGCATACTTGATCTGGCGCACAAAATTTGTAGAAGGGTAACGGCATGACGCGTGAGACACTGGATAATGATCGTAAATTTTGTCCGCTCAAGCGCGCCAACACCTCAACCCGTCACCCTTAGGTGCTTGGGAGCATAACGACGTGCATTGCTGTGCATAGCATGTTCCATGTCATGCAGAGATTGGCGCATGCGGAATGAATGGGGTAACCGGCAGTTTGGGATAAAACAAATTCATCAAAAATAAGTAAGAATCCTGGCGAAAACAGCTAAATGGTCCAAATACCGCCTAGCATGCAGCTCGCCATGTCAGGCGGCGCACTTGTCGTGGCACCAGTGCATGTAATCATGCACGGGAGAAACAGAAAACCTGTAACTCGACGGGCACGTAATTCGCTGCGAATTCAACAGGACAGATGATCATCGATCAAGTTCTCACCGACAACAAAAATTCATTGGGCGCGCTCAAGGGCCTAACAGTCAAGTTCGGCCTGCATATGCACCTTCCTTTTTAGGAAAATTCCAAACATGACTAAGTGAAAAATGCACCGACCAGTGCAGTGCATGCGCGATATATAAGACCCGATCTGCACCACGCATCGTTTGCGCACCAAAAACGCTCCACTCTCTTTAAATGAACGTTTTTGCCGTTATGATGATGGCGCTTGCCGCCGCGCAACAGCCAACCACGTCCACCACAGTTACAATCACCACGCGTTTCACCGTGTACAGCGATGGCCAGACTCCCACGTCCTCGGCCACTTCGACTGCTGCACGCGTGCTGGCCCAGGCCGCTTCTTTGTCGTCTAGCAGCATTAGCAGCTCCAGCACATCTTCCTCGAGCAGCTCGAGCAGCTCGAGCAGTTTGAGCAGCAGCAGCTCTAGCGACAGCACGACCACCGTCAGCTCCACCCAGACCTCGACGATCGCCAGCACGACCGTGCACACCCTTAGCAGCAACTCCTCGACTGTGGCGCCCACTACGAGCGCCATCAACAGCACAACTCTGTTCAACTCGACGACTGCCGCGCCCACGACGATCGCGCCGGTGAACACAACTTCGGTGGTCAACACAACCTCGGTAGCCAACACCACCACTTCAAACAATTATACCACCACAGCAAGCAACACAACCACGAGTTTCAACAGCTCGAGCATTCTGTCGAGCATCACTACGAGCTCGAGCTCGAGCAAGGAGACCTCGTCGCACGTGACTAGCAGCACAACCCCCACCGCTTCTTCGAGCGCGTCCGCTACTTCTTCCAGCTCAACTGCCAACAACGCAGGTGTGATTGGCGCGGGCGCCCTTGTTATGGGTGTTGCCGCTCTGCTTCTCTAAGTTATAACGCTAATGTAAACGCTCCATACCAAAATTTGAAATTGCGCTGCTCTCTGAGCGCTGCTCGCACTGGTCGCACTGGCCGCACACTGCCAAGACCAAATGTGCTGCGTCACATGTTGAGGCATGTGCTGGGACACATGCTGGGACTCTCATAAATTTTCAAAGTGCAAAATCATTTCAAAATCATTCGACTACTGCAAATCTCATTTTTAGCTTTTGGTACATAGAGCATCTCTTCCTCGAGGCTTACAAAAAAAGTCATCATGGTGGATTCTTTTTTCAAAAAATCAAAGAAGCGCGTTTTGCCATCAGAGGCGCAGTCCAAAGCGAAAAAAGCAAGACCAATTCCCGAAGATGAGATTACCAGCGAGTCTGAGCAGTCTGAGGTCGAGTCTGTCGACGAATCCGAGTCTGAGGATGAGACCGAGGCCGACAAGCGCCGCAGACTGGCCAAGGAGTATCTCGACTCGGTTAAACAAGAGTTGCAGGGCGAGCACGACTTTGATGCGCAGGACCTGGACAATGAAATCATTGCTAGCCGCCTCCAGCTTGACGCGGCTGAAAACGAGGGCAAGATTTTCAGAAAATGGGGCCATTTGGAGCTCAAGGTGGGGCCTTTACGCAAATTTAGATCAAAGGCCAAGCATCTCGTGTGTGTGGCAAGCACATGGCCCTTTGCCTTCACCGCGGCCAAGGACCTCACCCTCGAGAAATACAAGCTGAGCTCAAACGAGGCTCCCAAACTTGTACACACGGTCAAGGCCGGTACTTTTAAAAACAAGGGCTTTGCCAAACTCGGCCCTACTGACCCCAAAAAGCTCGAGTACGCCGGCCACTTTGGCGAGATCCTTTGCATTGTTGTTTCCCATGACGGCAAATACGTGGTTACTGGTGGTAGAGACCATCGCATTGTTGTTTGGAGCGCCGAGAACCTGTCACCAATCAAGGTTTTTGACACCCAGGACCGCCGCGGCGAGGTTTATTCGTTGACGTTTAGAGACAAGACCCTGCAGCTGTACGCTGGCTGTGGTGACCTTAAGGTGCGCACCTATGATTTGGAGCAAATGGCCCATGTTGAGGTGCTGTATGGTCACCAGGACAAGGTCGTGGGAATCAGCGCTCTTCGGCAAGAAAAGTGCGTTTCGGTCGGTGCTCGTGACCGCACTGCCATTGTGTGGAAGATCCCGGAGGAGTCGCGCCTTACCCTCAGGGGTGGCGACACCAAGCTCGCGGCCACTAGGGGCACTGAGAAGGAGCCTGTGCTTGAGGGTAGCATTGACTGCTGCTCCATGCTCGACAACCAGTTTTTTGCCACAGGAAGCGATAATGGAAACTTGTCGCTGTGGTCGTCGCAGCGCAAAAAGCCCGTATTTATTGTTCCTCACGCCCATGGGTTGCTGGACCCTTTGACCCCGACGCGGGCCTCGGCCGAGACCAACGGCGATTTGGTGGAGATCCCGCCCCCGCAGCCCCGTGAAATCACGGCGTTGGCCGCGCTGCCGTTCTCTGACTTGCTGTTTACCGGTTCTTACTCGGGCTCCGTCAACATGTGGAGGTTGTCCGAGGACATGAAGCGCCTCGAGCTGGTCCGCGAGATCAAGGCGGCCAAGGGTATCGTCACTGGACTGGCGGTCACTGAAAAAGCAAAGGGCGAAATCATTGTTGCCGCGTCAATAGGCAGAGAGCCTAGACTCGGTAGATGGTTGACCCTGAGTGCCCACGATGTTGTTGCATCTTTTAATGTAAATGTAAATACTGCATAGATAGAATGTTTGTTCTTTGGTTGACTTGGGTTTTTTTGTGGCGCTAGAAGGCGGCTGCAGACGCGGTCATGAAAAGTTGACGCGTAATTAAATTACTACTCAAAAACGCGTCTCCCATGGCCAGTGTGGATGTCTCTGATTGTGGCCGGTTCCTGTTGACAAGCGGCGAATTCTTTCTTCGCAAAACACTTATTGGGCAGACTGAGGAGCCCTCGAACTTTGAATTTGATACCGAGGCCCTGGCTCTTTCGACTCACGGCTCCCAGATGGCGGTTGCCTGCAAGAACGGCTCGGTCAAGCTGTTTGACATTGAGCGAACAAGCTATTCGAGCGATTTGTTCAATGGGTCGACGCCTGTGCGAGATGTGCGCTTTTCACCCGACGGCAAGCACGTCGCCGTGGTCGCTCACGACAAAACTTTGTTGGTTGATGTGGCCGATATTACCCAGGTAGTGACGTTGCCGCTTGCCAGGCACGTTTCGTGGCACCCCAAAGATCGCACAGTAGCTATTTCAACCCAGGATGGCGCCGTGATACTCTGGAACTTGGACTCCTCAACGACCGAAAATAAGCTCGAGGGTGTGCTGCCTGCCGTCGATTTAGGCGACGCACGCTCTACTCTATCCGCTTGGGGCCCCTTGGGCGATGTGTTTGCCGTGCCTTCAAAGTCGTTTGACTTGGTTGTCTATTCTCGCGATCAAATTTTGGAGCAGTACCGTCTTGTGCACAAGGAGCCAATCAGGAACTACAAATGGAGCCCCAATGGCCATTATGTGGCCTCGTTGCTGGCCTCGGGCGACCTCTACGTGTGGGACGTCTCAACTCGTAACC
Organism: Wickerhamiella azyma; assembly: GCA_022577855.1. Lineage (NCBI taxonomy): Eukaryota > Fungi > Ascomycota > Dipodascomycetes > Dipodascales > Trichomonascaceae > Wickerhamiella > Wickerhamiella azyma. The sequence goes on from JAKISA010000002.1 coordinate 318,229, forward strand.
TGCTCAAAATCGAAAAGACAGAGACCGCGACCGACTTTGTGTGGCACAATAATGAAAACAAGCTCTCATACACCAACAAAGACGGCGTTGTACAAACAGTGGTTCCTGTACCATCGTCTGAGCCGGCACCCTTTGGCGACGCGGTGGCAATTGTGAGCGGCAAGCGTGCCTTCGACGACGAAAGCGAGCTCGAGCTGAGCGGATCTGAGGAAATCAGCGACTATGAGAATGAAGAGGGCGATCTGTTTGTTACCGAGAGCGCCAAGAGGCCAAAGCTCGCCGAGTTTAGCTTGCAGGCCCCTTTCCAAAGCGGCGCCACAAGATGGCTCGAGAGAAAACGGATTCTGTGCGCCAATTTTATTGGGTATGTCTGGAGCACCCACCAGGATGATGATCACAACACGCTCACCTTTACCTTTTTCGATCAGGGGCAGTACCGCGACGCCCAAATGAATGATGAGCACAAGTTTGACCTGGCGGCTCTCGGCAAGGAAGCCACCGTGCTGGCCAACTCAGAAACCGGTAAATTAGTACTGCGGTTTCACCAGTCTCGCCTCGATTCATGGGATTATAGCTGTGACGAGGGGATCCGTGCCGTCACCCTCAGCAACAAGGTGGTGGTTGTGTGCACCGAGAGTGGGCTGATCCGCACGTTTAGCCTTTACGGCAATCTGGTTGGTATTGTGCGCGAATCGCGTGACCCCGTAGTGTCATGCACGGCGTTCGAGGACCTAATTTTTATTGTGCGTGCCACCGCCAAGGGTCTCAGCTACACGCTCGAAAACACGCATACCCAGCAGTACTACCAGAAAAACGACTCGCTGGACGTGTCGCACAAGCACAAGCTCACGCACCTCTTTTTTTCAGAGACGGGAGACCCCTGCATTTACGACGACAGCGGTGTGCTGAGCACCCTGGTGCACTGGCGCAGCCCCTTGCAGGCGAGATGGGTTCCTGTTTTCAGTAGCCCCAAGGGTGACGATGAGTCTGTGTGGCCGCTGGGTGTTGTTGATGATCAGCTGGTGTGCATTGTCTTGAAGAACCAGCGCATGCAGCCGCTCGTGCCGCTGCCCACCACTTCGCAGCTCACGCTCCAGATCCCTGGCTGCTCCAAGGAAGATGGTGCCTATTTGCTGTGGAACACGCGACACACTCAGGCCCATGCGCGTGCAGTCGAACTTCAGGTCGAGGAGGACCTTGACGAGTTTGAGACGGAGCTCGACCGGTCGCTGCTGGTCCAGCTCCAGAGCGCTCTCAGCGACAAAAAGGCCAACAAGGCGTTCAAGATTGCGAGCTTGCTGCAAAAGACCGAAGCTATTCAAATAGCAGCCCAGATCGCCGGTCGTTATAGCTTGCCGTCGGTGGCCGAGCGCATCCAGGAGCTGGCCGATCTCGAGTAGGCGTGAGCCCGTATCTTCCTGTGCGTGCACCGTAGAGCCAGAGCTCCGCCCAGAATTGGCTAGATAGATACATAGATTAAAGCTCACAGCCTATTTGGAAGCCTTGAGAGCATCGGTGGTAGGACCGTCCTTGAATGCAGGCTTAAACAGCGGGTTGGCCTTGAGGTGGACCTGGTCCTCAACACCAGGAATCTTCTTTTCAAGGCCAATCTTCTCAAAAACGCACTTGTTGAGCAGACCCTCGGCCGGGCGGCAGGCGTAAAGCTGGTGGTTGTTTTGTTCAAGGCACTGCCAGTGGAGGCGAAATTGCTCGAGGCAGTGCTTGTTGATATCGTCCAAAACGCTAATGGCGCAGCGGGTGACGCGGCGGCCCTCTTTAAGGCAGTCGCTGGGACCGTTTTGGGCCTCCTTTTTGCAGAGCATGAAATCGTCATTGTAGGCCTTGCAGCGCGCACCGATAAAGTACGAGGCGCTCAAAAGCGGCGCACTGGTAGCTCCGACCTCATCAACATCCACAACAGGCTTGGCGTCGTCGGTAACCTCTGCGTATTTGAAGGCAGGTTCTCTTTTCATTGTGAGCGTTCTGGTTGGTGAGTAAGTCTTGAGGTAGTGTGCGTGTTTTGGGAGTGGCTCGCAACGGCAAAAGTTGGATTTGTTGAGTGTAAATGGTCAGGCAAATAAATTTAAGTGCTTTGAATGAGCCCAGAGTGCCAGAAATCTACCCAAAAGACATTCCAAAGCCTCATAATAGTAATAGCTACTAATGACTAACATGACCCTATATTCTGACCAAGCCCCAATATCTCCCACAAAAATTAAAACCGTCGTCCACACCAAACCCAAAAATGGGTGCTGACCAAGCCCCGTGCCTGCCTGCTGCCTACTGCACTACACTGCATTCGATGCCCCGCTTTCAAGGGGGTGCGACTTTTTTTCCGGTTGGCTGGTCAATGTAGTGCATAAACGTTACACGGGTTCTTGCATCACCCGTCTGGCAAAGCTGTAACGCTAATTGACTCGCATAAAATCAGTACCACTCATGCCTTGGCTGTCTCAAATTGGTGCCACTCGGTACTACTGGGCACCGCCAAGCACTGCTTTAGGCGAAACAGCAGTTCCCTTTCAACCCCAACCCTTGGACCTCGCTTAAGGCGATCGAGTAGAAACATCAATAAAAAAATATGATATATTAGCCCAAACGGTCGTTCTGAGCCCAAAATTTGGTTGTATCGGCAGCAATCAATCAATTTGATGACTGCCATCTGCATGTCTCACTTTCTGTTGAATGAGCTGCTTGTCTTGTTTTGGCTTGGCAGAAATCCACTTGCATTAATCAATCAGCAAACCGAGATGGAGAGCATAGAGCCGCACACGAAAAGTGCTAGCATGTAAAATCGATCGAGAACATAATTGCACGCCCCAATTGTAAAGCGATTTCCAAAATCAACGTGATTAGTGATTCAGACGACCAGCTAGAACTAGGCGTCCGTAGCTAGGCCTCCACTATTCCAAGGCGCCATACCAGCCACCCCACTGATCGACTGCTCGACAATGCCTCAGGTTTGCTCGGCTGTTTTTAATAGTGTAAATAGACATGCCGTACAGAACGATGTTGATCGCTTCGGGGTACGATCGGCCCTGCATATGCAATCGACCCTGGGCGCGGTTCTGCATTTTCCGGAACATCCCTAAAATTTTCCCTAACATGATTGGGTGTTTATTTACCGGGGATCATGATGTGTGTGCCTGAATTTCCCCTGTATCAGGTCCGCATTTCTGCAGGGGGTTCTCGGAGCATGTTTCGAGCTCGACATGGGTTTGGTGTACCTGGCAGGGCCAGGCCCATCGGCATGCTGATGGCATGCCAGAGCGGGGATCACGCGCAAACTTTGATTTAGATTGATGTCAAACATGTTTTGGACCTGCATAAGGACACTGATACTTTGAATTTAACGCATTAAACTCTAATATTTTGTCTGGCAAACGTGTTTCAGGGTCCTACATGCAGGGCTAGGGTTGTGCAAGAGCTCGGTTTCGAGAATGTAGACGCGTTAAACAGGGACCACTTGGTGGTAGCGCGTTCTTCAATTTCGGCAAAGACGCGTAGCTCTGGATACCGTCCTGAGCGGTTTTTTTAAATCATCACAAGGTTTATCTACCGCGGGTGGGCTCGTGCATATCCGCGTTTCAAACTATGCAGGTATGGTTTGACATGAGTATATAAGTATATACATTCCCCAAGGGGGCTCCTTGACGTCTGTGCCCGCTGTTTAGTTTGTTGTTGAACTGAGGTTTGATAACTACTACAAGTGCCAAATTGATTGAAGTTGACTTTACTCGCCCCCCCTCTCGTTACCCAGCACCACACATACCAACCCATGGGGTCAATTTATGGATACCCCGAAGCCGAAGGGCCTCGAAAAAAGGCCAAATTCGAGCAGGACGAGTCTTGTACAAGCGAAAGTAACTCTGTTTCCCTACCTGTGCCGCCCCTCCCCCGCGTGGCGGGGCCTGGAGCCTGTGCCCAGTCCCAACCCAGCGGCCACCTCGTGATTGGCACTTCGCCCGAGCAGTTGCACACGGCCCTTGAAAACATTAGCAACCTCAAGGGGTTTTTGGTCACTGCACCGGCCACCTTCAAGCCCGGGGACATTATACACCGGTTCCCTCTCCCCACCACCGACGAGGTCAGCTGCGTGCGCTGGAACAATATCTTTTACATGACTGGTACCGACATTGTGCGGTGCTTAACCTACCGATTCCTCGCGTTTGGCCGCTCTATCACAAACAAGAAAAAGTTCGAGGAGGGGGTCTTTAGTGACCTGCGCAACCTGAAAAATAATATGGATGCAACTTTGGAGTCACCGCGCAGCGAGTTTCTCGAGTTTTTGTACAAAAACCGGTGCGTGCGCACCAAAAAGAAGCAAAAGGTGTTTTTCTGGTATTCGGTGCACCACGAGCGCCTATTTATTGATGCTTTGGAGCGTGATTTGCGCAAGGAGTGCGGCAAGTCCAACGAGGCCGCCACCACAAATGCCATTTGCGAGCCCGCCCTCAGCTTCAAGTTTGACCCCAACCGCAGCCTCAAGGACCAAATATCGGGCGTACTGGGGACTTTGCCCACTCCGCTGGCGGCGATTGCAAAGGCTACCTTTACTGGCAACACTCAACAAACTCCCTACGCGCCTGGTGGGGCCCCGCCCGCGCCGGTCGCCCTTGTGGGGTCCATGCAGGGCCCGGGCGCGCAACTACCTCCTCATGGGCCTCCTGGACTAGCTGTGCCTGGATCAATGCCTTCTTCACTTCAAGTGCCGCCTGGCCCTGGTGGCCACAACAAGCGCAATCTTAAGCTGCCGCCCACGCCCGTGTTTGGTACTTATCCGCCTGCTCACGAGCTCGACGATGGTCTAGATGTGGACTTTTTCAAGGATAGCGATTTCCCGCTTGATTTGCTGCGCAAAGAAGATATGAAGGCCGGCAACACCCCAACCACGGCGCATTTCCCTGGGTATGTGGAGGAGCTTTACGATTACGGCCGTGACCAGCGCCCGCAGCACCCTCAGCACCAAGCACAGCAGCAGCAGCAGCAGTACATGGTGCATCCCAGCCAGATCCCCCCTTACGAATACAATCGGGGCTACATGGTGCAGGCGCCTCCTCAGCAGCAGCCGTCGGGAACTCCGTCTGCTCAGCCTGGGCAGCCTGGGCAGCCTCAGCAGGCGCAGCCTCAACAGCCGCAGACGCAAACTGCTCAGACCCCACAAACTTCCCAAACCCCACAAGCCCCCCAGGGGCAGTACGCGCAGCAGTACGCGCAGCAGCCGGGGCAGCAGGCCATGTACGCCACACAGCAGCAAATGATGCAAATGCAAATGCAGAGCCAGTACCCCTACATTATGGTTCCGTATACTGTTCCGCAGGGCGGAAATAATTAGTTATTTATGCCAATTAGACGAGGACGAGGGCTGAGATGCCCCATGGCGGCCAGGGCGGGGTGCCTGCAGGGCACCTGCTCTAGGCCAAATTGGTCGACACGCTGTGCACATCCTCCACCCCCTCCAAGGCAGCCACCAACTTGTCCACTTTATCCATAGTCTCCTCATCAAGCCCTGAGGGCTGCTGATCAGGGTCGGGTACATAGGCAACCCCCATATCTTCAATAGTATAGAGCTGCTTGAGAGCTGCCGCGGCGTCGCTCAAGTCCTCGAGGCTCGTGTAAACAACAATCTGGTCATTGTGAACCACATCCTGAGCATAGTCGAGCGCATTCTCAAATACCTCGTCATAGTCGGTGTGCTTTTCGTCCAGTAGGACAAAGCCCTTGCGCTCAAACAGGTATGCACAAGGAGCTATTGACCCGCCATACTTTGTGAAAGCGGCCCGAACATTTTGTGCTGTGCGGTTTTTATTGTCGGTCATTGCCTCAACAATGTACGCTGTGCCGCCGGGGCCCATCCCTTCATAGACAATGGAATGACCCTCGTTACCGCTGCTAGGGGATGCACGCTCAAGTGCAGACTCGATAACTCGTTTGGGCAGGTTAACCTTGAGCGCATTCTCGATTTGGGTCGCGAGGCGAATGTTTTTGGTTGGGTCGGTACCACCGCCTTCTTTGGCGGCTACGGTGATTTGATGGGCAATTCGCGTGAATTGGGCGCTGCGATCCTTGTCATTACGGGCCTTTTTGTGCTTGATATTTTGCCATTTCGAGTGGCCGGCCAGCAACTGTCGAGCTGAGGAGAACCGACGCAGGTTGAGCATGAGCTTTTGCGTAAAGAGAGATTTGTCTCCAAGATGGTAGGATACGCCATTAGTCAGCACCTTACACGCTACCTCTCCACCATCCCAATACTGCGATTCCCTCGGAGGCTTATCGTGATGAGTAAATCCTACAAGGATCGCACATTGTTGGCGATTATCGGCGATGAGGACAGCGTCACCGGGATGCTTCTGGCCGGAATTGGCAACGTGAGCGAGGACACGGGCAAATCCAACTTCACTGTGGTCGATCACAAAACAGACGACGAGCAGCTGGCCAAGGTGTTTCAGGAGTACACCTCGCGCAGCGATATCGCGATTTTGCTCATTAATCAACACATTGCCGATAGAATCAGGTACCAAGTCGATGGGTACCAAGCGGCATTCCCTGCTTTGCTCGAGATCCCCTCAAAGGACCACCCTTATGACCCCGAGAAGGATTCGGTGCTCAAGCGCGTTAGACGGCTGTTTGGTAATTAAACTTAGAGTATGTAACGCTTATTTCTTCTTCCCCTTTTTCTTTTTGGACTTTTTTGACGGGCTGGTGCTGGGCTCAGGAGTGGGCTCCTTGGGCTCCGGGGTGCCCTCGGGGGCCTCCTCGGGGCTACCCTCAGGGGCCTCTAAAGACTTTTCAGGGGCCTCTTCGGGGTTTTGCTCGGGTGTCTCTTGAGCCAATGGCTCGGGCTGTACAGGCTCGGGCTGTGCAGACTCGGGCTCAGCAGGCTCAGCCTGGAACTCCTTGACCTCTTCGGCCTTGGCCTGAGGCTCCTTGGAGGCATAGTCCTCGACCTCTTTGACCCCATTGGCCTCTTCATCCTCTTCGGGCTTCTCCTCGGGCTCATTGGGCTCCTCCTTTTCGTCCTCTGCAAGCTCCTTGGCCGCCTGCTCGGGAGCCTGCGGTTCCTCGGGCTGCTCGCTAACGGTAATCTCGGGGACTGTGGGCGTTGTTCCACGCGATAAGGGCGCCTTGGGTTCGGCGTCCTCAGCGGCGGCGTCCCCAGCGCTCTCAGCGCTCTCCGCGCTCTCCACTGCATCTCCCTCGACGGTACTCACAGGGGTCACTGCGCCGCTAGTACGGTCGACCATAGGATCATCACCAGTTGCTGCAGTGGCCACGCTACCTGCGCGCGGCCGGTGCGGCGCCACGAGCCTCACATCCTCGCTGAGGTAGTACTGCCTAACTTCGACGAGGCGGCGCTCGCTCTCGCATGCTTTGAGCCACTCAGGCCTTACAATTGGCACGCTGCGGGTCTGGGCGGCATGGCACTGCGGGCCGTCGGCCACAGTGCATACAAAGTGAGTTGTGTCGAGCTTCACCTCAGTTTGGACGGGGCGACACCCAATGCGCTCGAGGGTCTTTTCCATGTCTTGACGAGAGAACTGCGAGCCCTCGAGCGACCCTAAGCAGACTGTGAGGCCGCTCAAGTCGGTCATTTTGTGGGTTTGCACCTCTACCTTGTTGGATTTGTAGACGCCAGCGCTCGTGCTCAGTACGAGCTCAAACTCGTATTTGGTGTCGATTTCGAGATTTTCGAGCTTTGTAGAGACTCGGCTGAGGGGATTGGTTACAAGCCCCAAACGCTCGCCGTTTTTGTGCAGCGCCAACGTGAGCAAGTCGGCGCTACCGGGGTCGATAGGGTCCCAAGTCAAAACCGCCGAAGTTTGGGTGAAATTGTGGACCTTGAGCTTAGGGGTTGCGGGATTACGGGTCAGCTGGCTGAGAATTGCGTCCTGAGTTGCCTCAAATGCCTTGGAATCGGCGTCCTGGGCAGCGGTGTCCAGCGCGCACTGCAGGCGCACAATGGAGCCACCCTTGGCGTCTGCGGGTAGCAGTGTGCTGGGAAGAGTCAAAACTTGGTGGTCGGCCGTCAAAAGCTGCGCCAGCGCCAGCGACGGGTCGATCATGCCCACTCGCAGCTCCACCTCAATCATGTGTAAGGGGATCCCAGCTGAGCTGAGGGCTATCAAGCTCGCCCATCTCAAGATGTGCAGTGTCACGTTTCACCGCACGTGTCTGCGTGCCAAACTGCTCCAAAAAATTAACTAAATTATGCCAAACGCTCCCACTCTAAAAATTCCAGCGCTTCAGGGTGCTGCCTAAACGCCAGCGCCAGAATCTCCTCATCCTTGATCCATTCTCGATGCCAGTAAAGTGGAGATTTTCTCTTGTATTTGGCCTTGTACATAATGCTCATCTGGCTCTTGGTGTATCCTTCTGAGAAGAAGGCGCTTGGTGGTTGCAAATACTCGTGCCCATCGTATGTACACAAGTCCGCGCAACAATCTAGCCGGCAAACAGGAGTTCGCAGCGGCGCGGTGAGTGCAGCAATCATCACATCGCGATCAGGCTTGAAGAACTGTACAGCGCTGGGGTCTTGCCCGACTGCCAAAAGCTGGAACTCCTTGTTGTCCTTGTAGTTGTTCGCCCATTGAATGGCTTTGCCCCAGCTTGAAATCGCATTTTTAACTGTCCAATAGTCGACCCATAAGCGACGGTGTCTCAAGATGCGGCCGTCTAGCGCTGCAAAATGTTCTACCGCCGTTTCTGTCCAGGGCTCAAATTGGTCGCCGATGGCGGCGTGCAATTCAGAGCTATCCCATTTGAGCAATAAAGAGACAAACCGTTTTGATTTCCATGCCGCTGAACTTCCAGGGTAGTCGGGGCAGTCACTACAGCATCCAAAGCCGTCAAATTCGCAGGTAAACTGATTAGCTCGCATTTCGTAGAGCTCATCGTATAAAGATGTATCGGGTTGCCGGCTTTTTCTTGACGCAATAAAATGCTGCGCAACGTTCTCCACATTGTACACGTTGAATCGGGCCCACGCCGAGTCACTCATGAGGCCAGCGTAAAACAGTTTATTGACCATAGCCAACTCCAAAAGAGCATAGGGATTCCACCTAAACTCTGTCGTAACTTGAGTGTAATAGTCGCACTTTTTAAGATTCTCGAGGTTCAGGCTGTCCATGTCAAACTCTCCTCTAGAATCGACAAAAACCTCGTCTTCGGAATCAGAAAAGTCGTACTCGTCGTCGCCCTCGTCGTCGGAATCAGAGAGGTCATACTCGTCGTCGTCGTCGTCGTCTTCACCATTGTCGTCGCGGTCTTGTTCTGCGTTTGGCCTGGCTTTGTAGTCCAGGGTGGGGAATGTGACAATACGGTACCGTTTATTGATGTTATTTCCGTAGTAGCGCACATCAAGCGGATCACCTCTACAACCATCTGCCAGCAGCTCTATGATAATTTTCTGAGCCGGTAGGGGCAAAGTCTTGTCGAGAGTCATTGTTGGAGTTGCCGTGCATGCCGTGACTCAAATCAGTCGAGTTTCTATAAATAGAAACTTTTTGCCACTGAGGCTTTTGAGCGTGCCTTGTAAAAGAAAACTCCGATTCCATGCTCGCCGCGCGTGATGCTCGCTACTGCATTTACATGCATGCAGATGCATATCGCTCTTGCGGGACCGCACGGAATTTCAGAGGCTCACAGACTATGCAGACCTTGACACTTGCACGCCAAATATCGTTTGGTCCGAGGAATTGTCGGAAGCTCCACCTCAATCAAACGAGCTTTGAAGCATGCGCCGTGCATGGCAGAAACTGAAAGTGGCTTGCAGAACTCGGCAATTATTGTAGACAGGCACTACCTAGCGTCAACGGCTTTGTAAACTGACTCAAGCATAGAAACCAATCGCTCAGCCAAAGTGACTTAAATTCTCATGCACTGGGAACCCCGCAAATCGAGGGTACATATCTTTTTTTGACCATGTCTTGATTGCTGTCCTCGCTGTCCTCGATGTACCATCGAGTGTAGGCACGATTGGTCGGTGCAAAGGTGGGAGATGATACCACTCGGCTTGGCGGAAGAGCAGACTCTCCGGGCGTCTGGATCTACCCCAAAGTTTTGCCCTATTTCTTGCTTTTTTCAGCGTTATCTTTTGTTTTCCATGGAACTTGTGTCGCAGTAAGCGGTACAAGCGCGGGTTTTGCTCTACCACGGTTATCGCCTGACTTAAAGCATGTTCACTCTGGTATTCCAACTGCGTAGCTTCATGGGGCGGGTAAAACAGGTCATGATTATGGTGAGAGGAGCTCAAAATGTCGAAGCAGTTCAGCTTTAGGCGATCGTATCCTTCAGGCGCTTCTTGCCACCAGCTGCGAATATCCTGCGCGGCGAAAGCCTTTGCACGATATGAGATATTGGTTTTTAGCACATCTCTTGTGGTCACGCCGGAGCGCAGTGCAGCCTCCTGCAAGGCCTCGTCAGTCTCGAGTCTCTGCTTTAAGTGCTCATCCAGCGGCAGGTCTTGGCCATGGAAGCGCACAAACTTCTCGGTGCGCGTAGTGGGAAAAGTACATATCTCTGGCCTAATAATGAGCCAGATGCGCCATTGTTCAGCTGCAGACGCTTTCCATGTTGAGATATAAGCACCGATCCACCACTTTGGCGTCGGTGGCGGGGGTGAATTGCAACACTTGTAAAGAGTGGCGGAGTAGGGTGGCTTGAATTCAGAGTCTAGATTGGAGTATGACAGCTTGAATGCCAGGTCCAGTTCGTCTTTCCAAGGGCCCCTGAAAAGGCACTTGTGCTGCCGAATAGCCAGCGATTGCCACACCAGGTCAATATCCCGATGGAATTCGGGACAGCCATAAAATATGAGATTACCAGGCATACCGATCCCCAATTGCATAACTTTGTGGTTTGTGACCTGCTGCTCATAGTCCAAAAACATGTGACTGTCCAAAATAATCATTAGCTGCGTGTAAGGGTCGAGTGCGTTGAATTGAATCGCACGACTCCAAACATGCTTGTACCATTTGTGTGATGGCTTGATGTAAAATTTTTTCTCGGGCTTGGAGAAGTGTGAGCTTTGACTGATAAAGTGCTGGTAAACGTTTTCGACCTCATGGACATTGAATCGGGCCCAAACCCGGTCGCTAGTGCACACAGTGTACAAACGTCTACACGCAGCTGCCAAATTCATGAGCGTGGTTGGCTTTGGGTCAGCATAGGACAGGATTCTGAGCAGGACGCTGTCGCCTAGTTTATGCAAGGTCATAGCTGGGTACATGCGGACTGGGGTTGGGTATTTGAGATGTGAGTTTGAGTTTGAACTCAAAATTTAATATGTAGATGCAGAAGAGCAGCATTATAGGACTTGAACAGCCTGAACACAGACAGATGCATATCGCTCGCGCGGGACCGCACATAATTTCAGAGGCTCACAAACTATGCAGACCTTGACATTTGCACGCCAAATATCCTTGGCTGTGCACGACTACCGTGCCTCATTACAGTGTGGGCCATAAATGCCAATAAAATCTCTCTAGGTTCTCCAGCATGTCCAAAGTCGGTGACTGCATACGGCCAGGTCGTGATATGTGCGATGTTTACTGCATACTAATGTTTAGACCCACTTGACGGTATACTTGAGAGTCTCGCCGGCCATAAACGGCACCACCTTGAGGTCGCCGCTCTCAACCGTTTCGGGCACGACTGTGTCCTGCCTCACGAGCTCCACAGTGCCGGGGGCAAGATCTTCGTCTTTGATCTTGTAAAAAGCCTTGCCAAAGTCGCTCACAAATCCCTTGAGCGCATCCAGCTTGCCTGCCTTGTCAAAAATCTCGGCAACATACGCAATTGAGTGGCTCTGAGTGTACACACCGGCGGCAGCGCCCTTGGCCCTCGTCTTGGCCTCGATGGGGTGCGGGGCGCTATCGGTACCGAAAAAGAACTTGGGGTTGCCCGAGGTGGCAGCCTCAACGAGCGCACTGCGGTCGCTCGGCAGCTTGGCCACAGGCTTGCAAAAGTGGTGCGCAGTACCGCCCCAGCTGTCCACAGTCAAAAACAGGTGGTGCGCAGTGATGGTGGCACTGACAGTGGGACCGCACCGCTTCACAGTTTCAATGGCCGCTTCAGAAGTGCAGTGCTCGAGCACAATCCTCAACTTGGGGAATTTGTGGTGGATTAATTCCAAAGTGGGAAGGAACTTTTCCTCGGCGTTGAGGACCGTAATATCGCAGCCGCTGGGGCACTCTCCGTGCAAATTCAGAACCATATCCTGCTTCTCCATCTCGGCAAACGTCGGATAGAACGGTTCGTAGCTACTCACACCGTGATCGCTGTTGGTGGTGACTCCAGCAGGATAGCACTTCACGCCGGTGATTCCAACTTTTTTAGCCTCACGAATGACTTCAGGAGTAATTTCCTTGCACAAGTACAAGCTCATGAGGTATTTGACGTTGGGTTCAAGCGCCAAAAGGCTCTTTTCATAGGCCTTGACATCCTCGGGCTTGGTGAGAGGAGGCACAAGGTTGGGCATCACAAAGCACACACTCACGCCGCCGGAGCGCACAGTGGGAGTAACGAGCTCCTTCATGGCTCCGTCGCGGAGGTGCACGTGCATATCTGCGGGCTTTCCAAGATTCATGATGACGAAAGGTGTGGGGTACGATAGGAGGAGAGGGTGCTACAGAGGCTACAGAGGGGAAGCACAATTTAAAGCCTAGAGGTACATACACCAAACTATTTACATACAATCTTGTACCTCACATTGTCCAATCATACCCGCTGCAAATCGTTTGTAAGGCCTTGATCCCAAGCTTATAGGGTCCAAGGAAGGGTAGTCCTACCTCGCTTACAATGAAATTCCAGATCGAGGATCTGCCGGTTTTGTTCCCATACCCGCGGATATACCCCGAACAATATGAGTATATGCGGGATATCAAGCGAACGCTCGACGCGGGCGGCACATCCATCCTCGAAATGCCCTCTGGAACAGGCAAAACCGTATGCTTGCTTTCAGTCACAGTCGCCTACCAAATGCACTACCCCAGCCATCGCAAAATTGTTTATTGCTCGCGCACAATGTCCGAGATCGACAAGGCGTTGGCCGAGCTGCGCAACCTCATGGACTACCGCACCAAAGAGCTCGGCGTCGAGGAAAATTTCCGGGGGCTGGGCCTAACTTCGCGTAAAAACCTTTGTTTACTGCCTGAAGTGCGTAACGCTCGCAGCGGAAGTACTGTGGATGAGCGGTGCCGGTCAATGACCAACGGCGTGGCCGCTGCCACCGGCGGCCAAACATGCTCGTTCCATGAGAAAATGAATGAATACGAGCCTCACAACTACATTCCTAATGGTGTTTACACGTTTGAAGACCTGGTAGACTATTGCCAAAAGGAAGGAACCTGCCCCTACTTTACAGTGCGCCGTATGATCCCATACTGCAACATTGTGATTTACAGTTTCCACTATTTATTGGACCCCAAAATCGCCGAGCGAGTGTCGCGTGATATTCCCAGAGAATCAATTGTTATTTTTGATGAAGCTCACAACATTGACAATGTGTGCATCGAGTCACTTTCGGTTGACCTTACCGAGGACAGCTTGAGGCGAGCGTCCACGGGCATCAATTCGCTGGGCGAGGCGGTGGAACAGGTCAAGGCCAGCGATGCCGACAAGTTGAGGACCGAGTATGAAAAGCTTGTGCAAGGGTTGCAAGAGTCTAGCGCCACCGGTGAAGAGTTTATGGCCAACCCCACGCTGCCGGACGACCTAGTGGCCGATGCGATTCCGGGCTCGATTCGTAACGCCGAGCATTTTGTGGCATTTTTGCGCCGGTTTGTCGAGTACCTCAAGACTCGTATGAAGGTTTTGCACGTTATTTCCGAGACGCCGCTGAGTTTCCTGAAACATCTCAAAGAAGTCACATTTATCGATAAAAAGCCGCTGCGGTACTGTACCCAGCGCCTCAACTCGCTCGAGCGTACATTGGAGCTTGTAAACCTCGAAGAGTTTGCCGCCCTCAAGGAGATTGTGACCTTTGCCACGCTTGTTTCCACCTATGAGCAGGGCTTTATGCTGATTCTGGAGCCGTTTGAGACCGAGCACGCAACAGTGCCCAATCCCATCATGAGATTCACGTGCTTGGATGCGAGTATCGCCATCAAGCCCATTATTGAACGGTTCCAGAGCATAATCATCACGTCAGGTACCATTTCGCCCCTCGACATGTACCCGCGCATGCTCAACTTTACCACTGTTTTGCAACAGAGTTATACAATGAGTCTGAGCCAGCGCTCCTTTTTGCCCGTGGTGGTCACCAAAGGTTCGGACCAAGTTGCCATTTCGTCACGGTTTGAGATCCGTAACGACCCCAGTGTCGTGCGCAATTATGGCAACTTGTTGATTGAGTTCTCCAAGATTACCCCCGATGGCCTCGTGGTGTTCTTCCCTTCGTACCTTTACATGGAAAGCATCATCTCAATGTGGCAAACGATGGGTATTCTCGACGAGGTTTGGAAGTACAAGCTGATTTTGGTCGAGACCCCTGACGCCCAGGAAACGGCCTTGGCACTCGAGACTTATCGCACAGCGTGTATGAATGGTAGAGGTGCCGTCATGTTTAGCGTTGCTCGTGGAAAAGTTTCTGAAGGAATCGATTTCGATAACCAATTTGGCCGCACCGTGCTCATGATTGGCGTGCCATTCCAGTACACCGAGTCGCGTATCCTTAAGGCGCGCCTGGAGTTTTTGCGCAACAATTACAATATCCGTGAAAACGATTTCCTCAGCTTTGATGCCATGCGCCACGCCGCCCAGTGCCTGGGCCGCGTCCTGCGCGGTAAAAACGACTATGGAGTCATGGTGCTTGCCGACCGCCGGTTCGCCAAGAAGCGCAATCAGCTGCCCAAATGGATCAACCAGGCTATTCTGGAGGCAGATGTAAATGTCTCTACCGATATGGCTGTGGCCGCAGCCAAAAACTTTTTGCGCACAATGGCCCAGCCCGTCGAGGAGCTCGACCAAAAGGGGATCAGCGTGTGGGATCTGGACGACCTCGAAAAGTTCCAGAGCACAGAAATGGTTACAACTTAATAAATATAGACTAGATATCGGCTTCGCGGTCAGCGTCAAGATACGAGATGCACACGCACCACACCTTGGCCCTGGTATGAGGCACCACCACCTGCTGAGACTCATCAGGTTTCAGCTTTTGAACTTGCAGCAGCTGGTGGTTTTGGAGATCGCCAACAAACAGGTACCATTGCTCCTCGCGGTCAAACAAGCCTCCAAACGTGTGAGCAACTGTGGCCTCTGAATCGCGCGTAATTGTGACATGGCCCTCGCCCACTTCCAGTTCAATACTGGGGAAATCGTTGGCAAACTCGGCAACTGCAGCAATCCGTGCATCGGTCTCGTCAAACCCAAGCAGCTCAGTGCGCACCTCATCGTCTTCAATCGCCAAAAAGTCATTGACGCTAGCTACACCGAGCTTTTTCGCGCGCTCAATCGCTTGGTCGCCAATATGAGGGATCTGCTTGAGCGGAGACTCGCGCGCCCACAAGGCTTGCATGAGCATCTGGTGGAGATCAACCGCCACGAGAACATTTAGGGCACCTTGCAAGGACAAAATGTCAATAGCCGCGCATGTGTATGCAAGAGCGCGCTCCACAGTTGGCACCATCACACTTTCCAGTGCCTTTGGGACGAGGCGGCTCAAATAAACTTGCAGCAATAACATCGCGGCGCTACCACCGGCAAATGGTACCTTGGACTGTACTGGTTTGAGCAGCGCGACATCAAATTCCACAAAATCGCAGTCGGCAACAGCTCTAAAAATGTCTTCCAATTTGGATGAGCCATTTAGCGACCACAGCGTCTGCAGAGACGAAAGAGACAGGCCCCAATGGGCAGCGATCTTGGCGCCTTCCAAGGCAACAATATTGAGCTCTTCATCCACGGCCTCAACAAACTCGAGCTCATCAAGCGCAGTCTCGATAAGCTCGCTCAAGTACTCGTTGACGCCATCCTCGCTAGTATCCTTGAGACCGTAGTAGGAGGGGTTGGACAGGAGCCGGTAGTAAAAGTAGCTGTAGCTGAGCCAATCCAGGGCCTCCTCGCCTGAACTGACAGTGCCATTAGCGGCCTCAACCATCAGGGCATCATCCAAAAAGTACATGAGGTTGCTCTCCACCGGAAGGGGCTGGCGCGTGAACCGCTTGTAGTACTCGAGCATGCGGTCAGGACACACAACAAGTGTGTCAGGGCGGCATTTGGAAAGCAGTTCGACAGCAGTCATGTCACTGGCATGCACAACGTGTGACCGAGACCCATCATCAGCGCTGGCAACTTTGACCTGAAGGCTATCACTGGGCTTGTAGTTGAAGACATTTTGCTTGGGCACGCCTAGCCATCTCGCCAAATCCCAACCTGCAACCGGGTACGAAAAGGCAACAATGCGAGGCTGGCGCTCCTGCTGAGCCATTCGCTGCTTGAGCCGGACAAGAGTGCGCTCAAGCTGGTAGCCATTTTGGGAGCCAATGAGGTGTGCATGGGTAACCACAAGCACATCAAAGTCAGAGGGTAGTTTGGTGGCATTGAATGGCAGCCAGAGCACATTGGAGCCGAGGTCTAGCGGCTTGTTTGGACCGAGTACCACCACACGACCACGCGTAGGGGCAACCACCTCGCGAATCAGGGGCGCCCAATCTTCCAGCATACCAACAAACACATTTTCTTGACCCTTGAGCGCATAGTACACTTGGGACTGCATTTGGTTGAGGCCCTCCACCAGCTCCATTTGCTTGACTGGCGTGGGAGGCACAAACGGTTTGGGCAGCACCATGGTCTCAAGATCAACTTCCAAAGTGTGCTTTGCATGTAGCCACGAATCGTTGATGAGGTGCACAAAGTATGTGGGCGAAGGTGGGTCGAGCAGCGGCACGACAAGATTGAGGGTGCGGGCATGCACAAACCGCTCCTTGTGCAAGATAAACTCGCAGTCGCCGTCACATACGAGAACAATCCATTGCGTCTTGTCGGTATAAATAGGCGAAATGTCAACCACAATCCTCAGCAAAGTGGGGCTCAAGGGCTGAGCAACTGCACTAGCCTCGAGACACGGGAACTGCCTCAAAAGCGACCAAGCCAAGTCGGCGTTCTCGCGCAGAGTTAAGCCAACTTCTTCACGGCTCAGAGCCAGGTAGTTGCTCCAGGGCATGGGCGAGTTTTCGGTGCGCTTGATCAAAGAATCGGGGGCCGTGGTCCACTGCCTAAACGGCGAGCTCGTCAACCAAAGCTGCTTGTCCACCTCCAAATAAAGGTCGTGCATGAGATACGCCAACTGGGCCCAGCCCATGGCTACGGATAGCTCAAACATGGCCCTGAACAGCCGCGACGCGCTTTGAACAATGTAGGTCATGTCGGCGGCAATAGAGTAGCCATCGAGGCTAGCACGCGAGATACAGGCCTGCAACAGCATGCTAATTTTGGCATATGTACCCTTATCCTTGATTGGGAATGGTACGAGGCTCTCGAGCCTCTGTAGCTCGGCAGATTCCGACTCGCGCACGCTCAAGTTCTCAAATTCCTTGGAGCGCGCAAACACCCTAAATACATCAATTGCAGTAAAGTAGGGTTTTAGTTGCTGTGCATACAACGCCATTGACTCGGGACTGATGTAAAACTGCGACGCGATCTTGCCCTTGGTGGTACTCTGGCACTTGTCGTTGGCGTATTCCACCATGCCCAATTTGCGCAGCCTGGTGAGCGCAGAATGCACAATAAGGCGCCGTTGGTCCACAAAATCCTCATCATTTACAATGCCAGCACGGTAAATTTGAGGTGACGCTCTGAGGCGCTGAAAGTAGTAGGTGAGCCCGAGCCAGGTCACGCCGCGCTCGAGGGTGGTGATGGTGCCACTAGCTACCTCGGCATTTAGAGAATCAAGCAGCCGTCCAATGAGCTGACTCTCGATCGGGAACTGCGCAGTCAAGATGCTCATATAGTACGCGAGCTGGTCGTGCATGGTCAAAATGTATCCTTGGCCCTGAGTATCAAACCCGGGGCGACCTGCTCTTCCCAGCATTTGGAGCACGTCTTGAGGGCTGAGCTCAATCCATTGTCCCTCTTGGGGGTTATAGAGTTGGGTACCCTTGATAATAACTGCATGGGCAGGCAAATTGACGCCCCATGCAAGGGTAGCAGTGGACACCAAGACACGCAACTTGCGGGCTGCAAACAGCTCCTCAACGAGAGCACGGTCCTGCTTGCTCATGCCTGCATGATGGATACCCACACCGAGCGCCAAAGCCTGCTTGAGATCCTCGCCGCAGTTTTCATTAATGCCCTTGAGACCCATTTCTTTGAGAAACAGGGCTGTTTTGAGTGTGTCCTTGCGCGAATGTACGAAAACAATGGTAGGCTTTTCGATCTGGGTCAACTTTTCAAGCAAGATTTCGTTGAGGGCCTGGTGCTGCTTGAAGGGCGACTTTTCGGTGATACCAATAAAGTTGAGAGCCAACGGACACGGCCGGTAAGATGTATCAAAATAAAAGCAGTCTGCGTTGAGAAAATTGGCCACATCCTGATAATTAGGGAGCGTCGCTGAAAGGCCAATAATACGCGGCTGCTTGGTCGCGCTCTGCATGTGATAGCGCGCGACAATGTTTTCGAGTGCAGGTCCACGGGGGTCATGAAGCAGGTGAATTTCATCAATAATCAGTAGCGACACCTCAACACCTCGCCTGCTCACAACGTCCCACTTTTCGGGCGTAGTGATGATCATGCGCGTCTCGGCAAGCTGGGCGCTCGTCAAGTTAGAGTCACCAGTAAGCTCAGCAACTGAAATACCCAGAGGACCCAGCCTCTCGCTGAATGTGCGCACCTGCTCCTGCACTAGGGCCTTGAGGGGAGACACATAAACAATGGTACCCGGAGCCTGCAAAATAGTGAGCAAAGCCACATTAGTTTTACCACTACCTGTTGGTGAGCACAAAAGCAGGTTCCTGGTGGACTTGTAGGCAGCAGCAAACACAGCGCTCTGAACAACATTGAGATACTCGACCTTAAAAGCTGCTCTGTGCGGCTCGTCGAGAGCGCTTGTGGGTACCAGCTCAGTAGAGTGCACACCTGGCGGCGTTGGTGCTACGGCATACTGCTCATAGGTCTTGTGAATAGATTTTTCGGTGCCCTCAGGCAGGTCGACATTAGGATCAGCGTAAAACCTGGCCATCTTTGACGGGACCAGCGTCTCGAGGTTGATGCGGGGCCGCTTGGCACGCTCAACATGGGGCAATTTTGCTTGTGCGGCTTCTCGCTCAACACCTGTCTCAGCATTAAGGTACTTGTGGTAGCAGAGCACCTCGTTGTTCAGCTGGGCAGCAACGTCTACAGGCAGATCGGGCATGTTCCCCGAGTCCATAGTCGACACAACTTCTTCAAGAGTGATTCCGGTACCACTGACCAAGTTTTTGATGAAATGGGGGTCTGTTTTCCACGGCTTCTCGTCCTCAGGCTCGCTCTCAGACTCGGACTCGGACTCAGAGGAGCTGTTGGTGCTTAAATCGCTGTCGCTTTCATCGCTCTGTAACTCAGAGTCACTCTCGTCTTCAAGCTTCCTCACAAATGCAGCTATTTGGTGTAATTTCTCTGCATCTAGCTGGCCCAAGACCTGCTCGAGCTGGCTCTTTTTTGACGCCTCAGAGAGTCCCTCATCGCGCATAATATCAATCACTATTGATGCTGCAGAATCCAAAATTTGTTGAGACACATCAGGCAGGCAACTACTCAATATGTCCAGCAGGGGACCCATGGCCTGCCGCTTATTTGCCTGCTCTCGTTTATTGGCAGCATCATCAGGAGCTGTGCGCACGACCCGGGAACCAAGGTCACTTGTGGTAATTTTGCCCTTGAGGGAACTGCTTTGGTGCCTTGATCCGGGGATTTCTGGCATTACAAACGATCGATGCAAGTTCCCACTTTAGGTCTGATCCAGATGAAAAACTATGCCAGATTTTTTTAGTGATATATTTCAGTAAATCAAACTCGTTTTTGGTCTCTGTTGTCAAAATTCACTCCAGCAGACATGTGATCCTGCACACATAACATTTGGACCCACTGTTTACTTCTGTGTTTACCAATATGCACTCTACTGCACTGGCAAAAATCAACCTGTTTAGCGAGCAGCCACAGGTCTTTGGCTCCTTGGACTACGTTTCTCCGCAGGAAATGGCCCGCTCATTCACTTGCAAAGACGCGTTTTTCCCCAAATTGACCATGCACCTGCCCCAGCGCTTGGGGTACCCGATTAAGGCTACCTTTGAGGACACACAGGCTGGCACTAGTCCTCAAACTGGCTATGATCCACTCGATGAAGTTGTTCGGATTGGCCGTGCTCGAGTCCCCGAGCTGCAATTGGGTTCTCGCTCCATCAAGGATGTCTTGGACAGCAAACCCACCAGCCTTCGGGTCCAGCAAACTCCTAAAAAGCGTACTCTTGGTGATATCAACACCGCAACTCCCACTGGTAGCGTTCTCAAGCGCCGCAAGGCCGATGCAGCCGATCAGAGCTTTGACATTTCGGCAGATATTTCCGTTGATGGCTTTACCGACCGTATTCTCAGGTTTGTCGACACCAGTTTGGTTGATACCCCCGTCAAATCCAACGAGATCCCCAAGGTTCAGGCCAACGCCCCCGGTCCGTCTCCTCGCAACACTGCCGCAGACTACTTGTACACTGCGAAGGGCCAGGAGAAGGAAACTGCGACTGTTAATCCTTTTAGAGTCGGCAACATGCCGCCTCCCAACTGGCGTCAGTTTTTATAATATATATACACATTTTATTTACCCTTTTGAGGTAAAGAGCTGGAAGGCATTGTATGACCTAGTGTCGCCCTTAGACGACCTCGTAACCCTTGGGCTTGGCGCGCAAAAGTCTCTCCTCGTCTCTTGAAACAGCCTTGTCGACGATCTGGACCTCCAAAAGCTCCTTAAGAGCGAGAATCTGACCCGAGCTCGAGGCGTTGACTTTTTGGTACACAACGTTGCCGCGGCGCTTAAGGCCCATGGCAAATGCAGTTTCGCGCAATTTCTTTGGCAGTCCGATGGTGCTGCGCACCTGTGTGATCCGGTAAAACATTGGAAAAAGAAGTGAGAGTGGCTGACAAGTGTGGCGTCAAGTAGTGGTGCCTATGCAGCGGGCCGACGAGCCATTGCGGCCTGTAGGAGCACTTGCACGGCACAAAAAGGACAAATTTAATATTTTTCTGCCAACTTTCACTAAATCGCCGAGAATTCTGTCAAAGGGCCCACAATCAATTTATGTCCAACTCATACAATTTAGACTAACTTCTGTTCACTCCAATCCGCTCCTTGAAGGCATTTACACTACCTTTCGCAATAATTTGTATCTAGTCTCCCCTGTTTTAACTCCAAGCCAACGTCGCGACTGAGCCACCCACCTTACTCATGAGGCTCCTTTGGCACCTGTCAGTAGCTTTGGCCGGGTATCCGCTGTTTTTTGCATCGTTTGAGGATGTTGGAAAGAATGTGGTCTCGAGAGAAACCCAAAATTTCGAACAGGTCGATGACCAGATCACGGACTGGTTGACTGCGTGCCAGTCCGACATATTTATTGTGATTAAGGACTCGAATCCCTTTGATCCAGTCGATTTGTACCGACTCAAACGCCATGCAGAGCAGTGCCGCACGATAGGCTCGTTTATGACCGACTATCCCATCAATTTATTCGAGCTGGCCGAGGACATCTCCCAGCACTGCAGAGCCCCGTTTAGGCGCCTCGACTCGTACGCGAAAGAGCCCACCGCACCCGAAATTTACCAGCGGCGTACTTTTTACATTGAGTTTGACAGTTCGGACCGCGTAGCGAAGTCGGAATTCCTCAACAAAGTTATGCAGCATCTCTGGAGCCCCTACGTTACAATTATCTATGGCTCATCATTCCAGGTAAACTCGCCCATATTCCCTTACATTGAGCTTGACCCCAAGCGCCAGTTGTGGTCTGAGAGCTACAGCGACAAGTACAACTCGAGGCCCCGAAATGAACCCCAGGTCAAGCCAATCAAGGATGAAATCATTTCGCATGAGCAGCGCAAGAAAGAAAAGGAGGGAAGAGCGCGGGCAGCTCAGTACCAGGACTACTTGCCTGACGATCAGTTTGTCCAGGCGTTTACAGCTATTTTGGGGCTAATGTTCCTGATGCTACTGAAAAATGTGTTTTTCTAATCTCCGTAGTTGCTAAATTTAAAGTATATAGTGCAAATCGCCATTCAAAATGCATCTATATGCCTACTTTTGCTCAACGGCACCATAGCCAAATTAAAGGGGTATACACGGCAAAGTTATGCGGTTACTCCAAAGCATAACATGCGGGAATATCACAAAACCCAAGAAGAAGTTCCAAGCCACTGTGCTGCGCAGCTCTGCCTACCATATTGAAGTCCTTTACAATCCGCTGCCCTACCTCAAGGTGTTTGTGATGCAAGGAACGAGTGACATCCCCTATTCTCGCATGGATTCGGCCCTGCAAGACATCCAGGTGGTTCCTACGCATCTCGCTCAGCTAAATATGGGCGGTACAAAGCTGCCGTTTATTCCTGATCGCTCGCCGTTTTACCCGTGTAACAGCAACTTGGACGCGATTCAGTTGGAGGCTGTCAAGTTTGCGCTTGAGGAAGCTGTCTCAGTGATTCATGGGCCCCCTGGCACAGGTAAAACCAGCACGGTTGTCGAGATTATTCGCCAGTTTACTCGCCGCGGTAAGCGCGTCGTGGTGTGCGCTGCCAGTATTGCAGCCGTTGACAATACTATTGTGCGAACCAAGCCGTACTATGGAGATGGAGTCTTGCTGCGTCTGGGTGCGCCGGGCCGTATTGCCTTTGAGGCCGGCGAGGTGTCTCTTGGATCAAAAAGGGCCGCGCGTTTGGCTCCAAGCGCAAGAGCAAATAGATCAAGAAAAATATGGACGTTTTCGCCCAGCAAAAGCTTGATCGTGCGCAAATTGTTTTTGGCACCTTGCACGCTAGCGGCCACGATATGCTTGATTCTTTGGCCCGGCCGTTAGTTGTGGTTATCATTGATAAGGTCTCGCAAGCCACCCTTGCTCAAGTCATTGTGCCCATTGCAAAGAACTTGGGCACTACACAGCTCGTAGTTGCCGGTGACCCCAAGCAGCTGCCACCCACGATCCTCAGCACAGATGCCAAGGTCAAGCAGGTTCTCGAGGTCACGTTGTTTGATCTACTGGTACGCTACTATGGCCACCGCATTGCCAAGCTTTTGAATACTCAGTACCGCATGCCTGACCGAGTTATGCGGTTCAGCGCAGAGAAAATGTACGACAATCTGCTCAAGGCTGCCGAGTGCGTGCACAGCATCGACCTGCACGGCCCTGCAGGGCGTGCGCAGAGACGCCTTTTTCAAGGTCCCCATTACTTTTGTCGATAAAAGGATACCTACCCCGAGAAAAAGGACAAAAACACCAGAAGTACGCGCAATATGGGCAAGGCTCAGCTGGTGTACCGCTACGTGAACCGGCTGCTCAACAGCGGCCTTGCACCGTCTTAGATTAGAATCAATACTCCATGTGGTGCGCAGATTGCGCCTGGCAAGCAGTTGCTACCCAAAATGGACGTCTCTAAAGTCGACGGGTTCTAAGGTCAAGAGCACGAGGTGATCATTATGAGTATGGTGCGGTCCAATCCCACGGGTACAATCGGCTTTGTTGGCGATGAGCGGCGCCTCAATGTAACTATTACGCGTGCCAAGCGCCATTTGTGCGCGATTTGCGACACCAAGACCCTCGCCTCGTGTGGGTTTTTGCGCTGCTGGACAAAGCATCTTTGGGCCGAGCACCAGGTCCGCTGCCCCGAAACCATGTTTGATGGCACCAATGACCAGCCCTTGGAGCAGGCCTTTACCCAATTAGTTATTTAATTTTATCTTTGTTGTTGCCGTATGTTGTCATTTTGATCATGCTTGTTGTACTGCTCTTCTCGCTGGTAGCTGCAGCCACACATCGCTTGTGTTCCAGCTCAATTGAGGGTGCAACCCCATACACTGGGTTCAAGGTGTTCAAGTCAGTGTCGCTGGGCTGGCCAGTCTTGCACCACTGGCATGTTGTGCACTGCAAGCAGGGCAAGCTCGACCTCAATGAGTTCTTTCTGGCATCTCGCGAGGAAAACTTTCTGTGGAATGTGGATTTGTGTATTGCCGATGAGCGTTGTTTCCGGTTTGTGAGGCGCCAACGGTTTGCTGCTCGACGCGTGCCCATCTTTTCGTCCAACCAAATTGTGGGCGGCCTGTTCAAGGACGAGACGCCTCTCCTGCCAGTTGTGAGCTCCTCAAGCGTCAATCAGGTTATTTACCGCAAGAATCACCGTGTTGTGGTCGCTACCGAGCTACTGTATACGCCCGACACTGGCCACCCCAAGTATCCCAAAGTTGAGCCAAGCGGCGAGATTGGGTGGCTCCAAGATATTGAACCCCATGAGATGTATAATGGAACCAATGGTGTGTGGGACAAGACCAACAAACTGCTCAACGGCGTGGTCGAGAAGCTCAGCATGGGCGACAAGTGGATCCCATGGGAGTTTGAGTACGAGGTCAAGGAGTAATCTATAGATATATACAGTATTATCATTGCTTTGACGCTCGCTTGATGCAAACGATATAAATACTAGCCTAAACATGCAAAACTGTCAAGCAAATCAAGTCTAGCCAAAGTGGAAGCCACCGGGGAAGCCCTGGCTGCGCTGCTGGCCGCCAAAGCCGCCACCCATGCCGCCCATGCCACCCATGCCGCCCATACCTCCGCCCATACCTCCGCCAAACATTTGGAAGAGCACGTCGGGGTCAATGCCACCGCCCATACCGCCCATACCGCCGTGGCCACCAAACCCGCCCATTTCGGGCTCAAGGTCGGCGCCAGAATCAAAACGGGCACGCTTTTGCGGGTCGCTAAGAATCTCATAGGCCTCGCCAACCTCCTTAAATTTGTCTGCGGCCTCCTCATTGCCCTGATTCTTGTCGGGGTGGTAAAGCAGAGCCTGTTTACGGTAAGCCTTTTTAATCTCGGCATCCGAAGCATTTTTGGCAACGCCAAGCGTTTTGTAATGGTCCTTGCGCTTGGATTTGGCCAGCTCGAGCTCGGCGTTGCGCAACTCACGCTGCACCTCGGGGTCCTCGCCAAGTTCGAGCGCTTGCTTGAAAGTGTTGACTGCATCCTCGTACTTTTCGAGCTGCAGCAGAGCACGGGCCTTTGTGCGCAGAGCCTTGACGAACCCCGAGTCAATCTCGAGTGCGGCCTCGCAGTCCTCCACAGCCTGAGTCCAGTTTTCCAGGCGGACCTGGGCAGTAGCACGGTTGCTGTAGAGCTTGGCGGCCTGCACAGTTTTGGGGTCAGCGTCAATAGCTGCCGAATAAGCCTGAATGGCCTCCTCCATTTTGCCCGCCTTGAACGCAGTATTACCGGCCTCCTTTTGGCGAGAGACTTCTTTGGCAACCTTGAGGTAAGTCCGGGCCATTTTGTTGTCTGGATCGAGTCGCAGCGCCTGCTGAAAGTGTGCAGTGGCCTTGTCGGCATCACCCTCAGCGTAGAGGGTACGGCCACGCAAGGCAAGGGCATCAGGATTACTCGAGTCCTCACGCAGCAAACCCACAGCTATGGCGTGAGCCTGCGGGGCGTCATTACCCAGCAGCAGCAGCTCGCCTCGCAAAATCTGCCAAGGGAAGGGGGGTTTAGCACTGCGACCAAGGCCGCGTGCAGCAGCGTTGAGGTTGTGAATACCCATTTTCCAGTCACCATTGGGCAGCGTGAGCTGCTTTTGAGCCATCTCGAGGTTACGCATCATCTCCTGAGAGGCCATAATGTCGGCCTGAGTAGCTCCAGGGACCGAGTTGTAAATATCCAACGAGTCCTTTGGTCTACCGAGCATGGTGTAGAGACGAGCTGTCCTGAGTGCACGCTTGGGATCGCCAGGCGCCAAACGCTCGGCAAGCTCCAAATCACCCAGGGCCTGCGAGTACTGGCCATTTTGCATTTCAGCGGCAGCCCTGTTTCCGAGCAGAGTAGCGTTTCCAGGGTCATCTCTGAGTGCTTCAGAGTATTTGGAGATGGCACCGGGGTAGTCGCCGCTTTTGAACAGATCGTTTCCTTGTTGGCGAAGGTCCATGATATTGAGTGAAATTTCAAAAGGGTCGTAATCGAAGTGTTTAGAAGAACGCCACCGGGGTGTGGCGAAAGGGGCAGGCAGACGAGAGAAAGAATAGTTGTACTATAGATAAATAATTTTAGCTTGCGCGTTGCGATATTAGCTTTTTCGCAGTGTGTGCGGGCAGCGACGGGCGCCCCCCCCCCCTACCCCGTCTGCTCGACGCTGGCCTGCTGGCCGCTCGACTCAAGCTGGGCAGGAAATTTCGACTGCGTGCTCTCTTCCAAACTCGCTTGCAAAGCGGCCTGAAGTAGGGCCTGGTTCTCAAACCCCCGCGCCTTATCCCAGTCCCAACCAAGTTCCAGGTTCCAGGCGTTTAGGGGCGTCCTGTAATTGCGCGCTGGTTGGCGCAGCACCATTGGGTACGGCACGTCAGGGACCATTGAGTGCGGCCAAGTAGCACGAGCAAACGGGTCGCGGAACTCCACGGGGGTCCGGGGTTCTTGTGTGGTGGGCGTAACAGCACCAAATTCGGGAGCAGGTGAGGCGGATTCGGGGCCAGGCGAGGCAGAGTCTGAGCTATTCAAGGAGCCAGAGCCTGAACTTGGCTCAGAGCCGCCAAAGCTAAGGTCAGGAGGGCTCTGAGGCGCAGAAGGCGTGACCGAAAGCGTGGCTGACGGCGTGGCCGAGAGCGCAGACTCCGAAATAGTCAAAGACGTACAAAAATGCCCACGGTTATCCCATGAATGTTGCAATGGAGGCAACAACAGCGGCGGATGCGGCACTTCCCATGCGAGCGAGGCAGCCAAGGCGTCCTCGCTCATCTTCGCCTGCTTGGCCTTGAGAGCGTCGATATCCGTGAAATCCATGGCTTTGCGTTTGGTCTTTTTGAGCGGTAGCACCAGCTGAGGTGCGGGTGGCACCCCTGGCTTGTCGGCGGGCTTGAAATTGATGTGGGACTGGGTCAGCCAGAGAGCTGGGGCCCGCACTTTGAGGTCAGCAACCCACTCGTCGATGCCCGACTGCACGTGATAGTCAATAATACTACTCCACAATGACCCGGAAACAGGCGTGGCGTTCACAAAAACACACAAGCCGCCCTGGGCCCGGACCGCTTGGCTAAGATCGCGCACGAGGCCCTTGATACCGTCGACTTTGAGTGATGTGCCCATAATCAACAACAAATCAGGCCGCTTTTTGGCATCTTTGGCCACAACGGTGCCAATTTCGGTGGCTTGAGGGTGATCCTCATTGTACAGAACCACTTGTGGCCTGAGGACACCTGTGGGGCGCTTACGCAGACCGGCAATCTTGCGCGCGGCCTCCATATCACGGCATTCACTGCAGAGGGGGGCTTTACCGCGTTGCAAAGTGTCCTTGTCACTCTCACTCCATGGTTGCACATGTTTACAGTCGGTGCACCTGAGCAGGTGTATATCGCCGTGCAGCATCACTGTGCGGTCCTTGACCCCGACTCGAGCCTCGTACCCGTCAATATTTTGTGTGTAGATGCGCATCAGCTGCTCGCGGTCTCTTAGGTGGCGCAAAAAATGGTGTGCAGGCGTCGGCTCGGCGGCCTCCATCTCGGCCCTCAGCTTGGCCATAAAGGTGAAAAAAACACTGGTTGTCTTTTTGCTGCGAAACAAATTCGCATCAAATAGGTCTTGACCTTTAACAACGGCATCTGGGTGCTCCTCTTTGACCAAGTTGTACAACCCGTTTTTACTGCGGAAATCGGGGATTCCCGCAGAGCACGAGACGCCTGCTCCAGACACAACAACTATACGCTTGGAACGCTGCACCTTGCGCGCGATGGCATCCAATGGCGCGCTAGGGCCATCCAAACAAATAGTCTGCATGAGTGCGGTTGCTGAGTGAGCGGCAGGAATGAAGAGACCTTCAAATGGCAGGTGCAGGTGTGGGAACAAAATTTGAATATAGCAATATTTTGTGTAGCAAATTGGGCAGTGTATGGTCTATGGCTCAATTGTAACCTTCCCATACCCAACTCCTGGCTCACGCACCTTTTTCAACTGTAAATGCTAAATATGCGTCCTATGCAAAATATGTACGTGACCGGCGGAGGAAACTATCGAGCGCGTCGGGGCTCGAGGGCTCGCTCATCTCTAGCTCAACACTCGGCGGTGCTGTGCGTTGTACGCGTTTTGGCGGCGGCAACGTCTCGCTAAACCGGGAATGCTTGATGGGAGGCAATTGTGACCTGTTGCCAAGGCTAATACCGCTCCAGTCAGCTGAAGACGCGCCAAATGAGGTGCCAAGTCTGTGCGAGTGATTGAAATGCGGCCGTAAGCTCGTGTTTGTGCTCATAATGCTTGTATCGCGCGGGGCAGTGAGTATACTCGCATCAAACGGCACTGCTGGCAAGCTTTTGTCGACCCACATACTCCAATCATCGTGACTTGTGCTCACATCGCACGCGGACTCTGGGCGAGCTGTGTGCGTGGGCTCCTTGGGCCCCATATTGGGCTCCACCGTGATCTCGGCCTTGGGCACCTTCTTGATCTGAGCTGACGGAGCTAGGGGCTCTTCAACTCTCCTTAAAACCCGCCTCGCAAGCTTGCGCCCGCTGGGCTTGCGCAGCACCAGCTCAACGTCGCTAACCTCGCGCTGAGCCGACTTTTGGGCGCGCACGCGCTCTTGGGCTGAGTGCCCACGCTGCTGTAAACCAACCAGCACGCATTTGGCGTAATGTTTGCGCACCGCGTCGGCCTTGGCCGCCATCTCAGTAGCCATTTTGGCGGCTGAGAGGGCCTGCTCCCGGCACACGCTTTTCAAAATTGCCTGGGATAGACTAATAAATAGTGAATTTGCCCGCTCGCGCTGCTCGCGTTGCTGGCGCTCGCGCTCGGCTTGTTGCTGCTGCAGCATCTGCTCTCGTTGCTGGCGAGCAAGCTCTTGACGGGCCGCTTCTTGACGAGCAGCTTCTTGACGAGCAGCTTCTTGACGAGCAGCTTCTTGACGAGCAGCTTCTTGGCGAGCAGCTTCTTGGCGAGCTTGCACTTGCACTTGCACTTGCTCTTGCTCTTGCTCTTGCTCTTGAGCTGCTCGTTGCTTTTGCGCAGCCTCGGCCTCGGCCTGATTAGCCTGCACCTGGGCGTGCGCTTGAGCGTGGGCAGCGGCCGGCATTGAAGGCTGAGCCTGCGCTGAGGTATCTTCAATGGGCGCGATCTGAGCTTGGGGCAGTGGTGCAGGTGCAGGGGCATTTTTGAACGCGGCCGGTTTAAATGCAGCCGGCTTGAACGCGCCAGGGGCCACTTTGAATGAGGGAGCTTTGAACGCCGCGGGCTGGGCTCCTTGGGCTCCTTGGGCTGCATAAGCCCCCTGGGCGCGACTGACTTGAACAAACAGCGCGGTAGTATCCACCGTTTCATCTTGAGCAGCCTCAACCAGATTGGACTCGCCATTGAGGTCGATCCAGCCATCGCTCACCTTGAGCTTATTTTGGGTACAAAACGGGCCCAGCTCATTCTGCTGTAGCCCAAGCAGCTGCACAAACCGCTGCACAGGGTAAACGCGCGATTTGCGATTGAGGCAGCGGCCCAGCTGGTTGAGCACATCGGCCCTTAAACGGGCAAAGTGGGTGCGGCACAGCACCTTGAATAGTTCGGGCACATCCTCACCCCTCAAACGAGCAAAAAGGCGTCCAGGAACTTGGCGCAGTGCTCTCAGCTCGAACGCCAGGCGCACGAGAGGGTGGCCGGTGACAAAAGCGGGCAAACCCTCCACTTTGACGGCAATTTCGGGGTCGAAAAACCCGCTCAACAGCTGGTACGCCCGCATCTCGGGCTCGCTGGGGCATTGGTCGAGGGTGCGGCGCACGCGCAAGCTGTAAAACTCGTCCAGCGTCTTGAGAGCCTTGTTGAACTGCTCGAGCTCCTGCTGCTTGCTCCAGTCTGGGTCGCCCACCATGACGTGCATGCAATAAATATGGATGCGCACAATCTGTTCTGTGCACTCGACGGCTTCTTTACCGGCGAAATTTTGGTAGGTGAAATCTTGGCGGACCGAGCGCGTACGGTCCCATAGGAACGGGTGCGCGGCAGGCAGCAGCGGCAAAATGTTGTCCACAAGGTATCTGGTTGTTTGTTGAAGGACGGACGGCGGCCGCACGTCGCTAGGCAGCGCTGGAGGCTGGCCAGCCGCTGGGCGCGAAAACGCCTTGATGGCTCGAGAACTCGAGATTTGGCCACCGTCAAGCTCGTATTCCTTGACGGCGTTTTGGTGTACGCGCCGTACGCGCTCATAAACGGGGCACATTTGCTGGCACGAGCCAACAAACTCGATTGCATTATCGAGGGTACGGCGTACATTGTGGTTGTCCACGAGGTTGCGGCGCTCCATCTCGGTGCGCTCAGTGTCGCGCATGGCCTGGAACTTGTCGTAGAGGTCAGGAACTTGTGCAGCTTCGAGCCGCAGCATCTGCTGCTGGTTGTCTGCGTCCCATGGATCGACGCGTTCCTCGAGCCGTAGCCGGGCCCCGCCGCCTTTTGGCGCAGCGGCCATTGGGTACTTTCGCTTATGGAACGTACTGTCCCCGGCGAGCTTCAGCTTCATTGAGTTTGGAGAGAGCGTAAAGGGGTGAGCTTCAGTGGGCACAGTGCAGAGGGCAGAGGGCAGAGGGCAGCTGGGTGCTTAGCTTATGCAAGGCCCTAGCGACTGCTCGAGAACCTGTCACGCAATTGATGCAATTGGTGTACTATTTAGTTGTTTCTTAAGCCTACTCCAGCAAATCCTCTGAAAAAATAGACCAACGCTATGAAAATTTCACCTTGTCTCTCGCCGCCCCCTCGCCCGGGTTATCACCTGCCCACTGCCTTCCTCTGCTTACCACACAAATGGATAAACTCGGAGAAGCACCGCGCGAATTCATCCAGGACAGCACCAAGTTCCTGCAAAAGGCGTCCAAGCCGGGTAGAAAGGAGTACCTCCAGATCGTGCGCGCCGTCGGAGCCGGTTTCCTCATGATGGGCGCTATTGGCTACGTGGTCAAACTCGTGCACATTCCTATTCGCCACCTGATCACCGTTTAGGAAGTTGATAATAGATTTATAGTGTATACGGAATGCCAAATTTGCGCGTGGTGCTCGTGCGCTCGCCCTCTGGCTCGCGCTCACTCGGTCGGCCTGGCTCGATGCAACGTGGGACCGCGCGCGTGGGTTAGGGTTCGTCTATATCAGCGCACAAAAATTCTCCATTCAGTGCATTCATGCCCTCCATTCACTGTGCCGCCCAGTCAATGAGCGAACAGAGGGGAAAGGAGGTCTAGAGAAAACCTTTGAGCTGGCCCATACAAGGGGTTGATTTAGTTATCTCCCTCTTTTTACAACGAGCCCAACATTAGATTTGAGACAGACTAAAACATGCATAGCTAAATAACACGACACGCGCGTTGCCTCTTTTTAGATTGTGGCTCTACGGTGCTGTAATATCACTATCACATGGACCCCTCGGAAGAGTTTCATGCCCCTACTATAGGCGACCTCGACCAGCGCATTGCCAGCTCTCAACACAACCAGCTGGCTACCCATGTCCCCGGGCACATGCATACCGCTAGCTACAGCTTCCACACCCGCAACCACAGCGCCCAGCTTCAGTCTCCGAGTGGTACCCCGCAGCTCGACCTAGACCAGTTCTTTCGTACCACTGACCAGCAGCAACAGCAGCAGCAACAGCAGCCCCCGCTGCCCCAACAGTTGCCGCCTCAGCTGCAGCAGCCGCTACCGCTACCGTCCCAAGACCAGTCGGCCAACCAAAACTTGTTGCACCCACAGGCAAAGTTGGCGATTGGCACCCCGGGGCCGCTGCTGCACTCGCCAGGCATCTCGCTCGGGCTGACGCCGTTTCTTGGAGCATCTCCCTTCTTTAGGCAGTCTCAGCCTCAAACTGCTTGGTTGGGCTCGTCCGAGTTCCCCAAAAGAGGTCCCGAAGTTGTGGTCGAGACCGAGAGCGAGCCCAAAAGACACCGCCCCGACCCCGAAACTCCCAGCCAACCGGGCACAGACCAGCCTCAAGCACCTGTAGGCCTCGCCATTATCCAAGAAGATGAGCGTGAGCCGTCCCAGCAGCCGGCTGCGCGGGTGGTAGCTCCTGTATCTGCGCCGCCGCGCTCGCATACAGAGCACTCTGGCGAGCAGCAGGTCAAACAAGAGTCTGAGCTCGACTCAATGTTGATGGAGGTGCCGGGTCAAGACTACCTCGAGGAGATGTCTTACAAGTGGGCAAGCGATGATGATATGGAGCTCACTGGGTTGTTGGAGAATGCCGAGAAGCACAAGTGGGCATACATCAGCGACCGTTTATTTGACAAACTGGAGCGCCGCGTTCCTCCAATTGCATGCCAAAAAAAGTTCAAGGACCTCTGGGGCGATCCCGAGAGCTCGACTCAGTTGGGCAGTAGCCTGCCTTATGTGGCGTACCGTACTGGGTACAAAGCTCTGCGGGATTTGAGGATTGTAGAGCACATTGAAGAGTACTCGAGTGAGTAGTAGCGCTGCCTTATCATTATAATTATAGTTGCATTCTATTTAGCTTTGGAGGGGGGTTGGGGTCACGGGTGCACTCTTGGCTACCTATGCACACAGCTCTAGTAAACCAACAATTTTTTTACCGACAAACCACTCAAATGAGCCAAATTCCCGTTTGCTGCCACTTAAATTATACTAAAACTAAACAAATTACCACTCCCTCCAAGCAGGCCGCGTCGTAGCAGGCCTGTTCACCTGATGACAGAAACCGAAACGGAGAAAACGGGAAACATCGCGGCGTCTGAGTTTTTGGCAAACATCAAGAACCAGCAGGTCATTGTTAAAGTTGCGCCTGGCATTGAATACCACGGCATTATGCAGGCCGTTGATGGGTTTATGAACATCACCCTCAAGGACACCAAGGAGGTCTACGACAACCAAACTGTGGCCGAGTACGGCGATATATTTATCCGTGGCAGTCTTGTTACTTATATTAGCGCTGTCTAGAGTGTTGAAATGCTCTTTTTATTGTACAAATGGACGTAGTCTAATAAAAACATATTACACCTAGATAAACATAAAGAGAGCAAACATGGCGCCAAATACAGAGCCAGTCATGGCCAAAGCGCCGTTTTCAAACACGCCCGTGTAGCCAGACTCGGTCACATTGGTGGCATAGGCAGGCGCGACGCCAGTGTAGACTGACGAGATGGTCGAGCCGTAGGTGGCAGCAGCAGACACAATGCCGGTATCAGCAGCTGTGGCAGTGTCGTTGGAGGCACCAGTGTCCACAGCAGTGTCAGAAGCCAGCGCGTTATCAGAGCTCGTAAGACTCGTTACCACCCCGTAACTGACAGTGGCAATGCTGTTGACGTCGGCATCAGTCGAGGAGGTAAGGTAGTTGGTGATGGCGCTATCAACATCGTCAGCGCCGGTAGCAGAGGCAGTACCATTGGCACCATCAACACCGGTGCCATTGGTACCAGCAGAGGCGGCAGCAGTGCTGGTAGCACTGGCAGTGTCAGAGACGTAAATGTTGGTGGCAGTATCAGTATCGGTAGAAGAACCAACATCAGAGTCGGCCCTAGTGGCGGAAACAGTAGAGTTGCTCGTGCCGATAATCGAGGCCGTGCTGGTAGCAGTAGCAGTACCGGAAACATAAACGTTGGTCGAGGTATCGGTGTCATTGGAAACGCCAGTAGCACTAGCGCTATCAACAGTCGAAAGACCACCATCAATAGTAGCATCACCAGGAGCAGTGGCGTTGGTAGTAGCACTCTCGGTGGCATAGACGTTGGTGGCCGAGGTGGACGAGATGTCAGAGTCGTCCTCATCAGAGGCAGAGGCAGAGTCAGAAGCAGAAACAATGGCACTAGAAGTAGCAGAAACATAGCTATTAGTTGCAGAAGTGGAGCTCGGCTCAACTCCGCTGATCCCCCCGATAATCGTACCGCTAGTCTCAGACGTGGTCTCGAAATCATCTGTGCCAGAAGCCGCCGCCGAGGTTTCAGATCCCCTTGCAGACGCACTAGCACTCGCGCTTGCGTCACCGGAAGCAGACGCAGTAGCTGAGACATCGCCGCTACCGGCAGCGGTCGAGGTGCTCACATCCTCAGGGATGCCCAAAACATCAGCGGTAACAATCCAATTGGCACCGCCAGAAGTAATTGCCTCGGCCGAAGCAGTGATCTCAGAGTAGATCGAACTAGCCTGAGCCTCGTCTGTGGCATCATTGTAGCTCTGGACAATGGACTGGAAGGCATCGTCGCTGCCTAGCAGAGAGTAGATGGCATCAGTCGTCTGCGCACTGGCATAGGCAAGAAGGGCGAGTGCAGAAATCATACAAACTGTATCGAGTCTGGAGGTGCGCTTTATATTCGAGCTCGCGTGCAGCAAACGAAATATAATTCGCACATGCGTCAGTGCGTAAATAATACGTTACAGAATGACACCTTTTTCGAGGAATTGAACAAAAAAAAACGCCTCTACTCATATTATTGCCTTTGATTGATTCAGGTTGTTTGGGCTCACCGCCCTGGTCGACTTAGATTTAGGTTTGTCACGAAATTATTGGCGTGCGTATGGACGAGGCTGACAGGATGAAAGAGGAACAGCCGGCTGCAGCAGCTTTAGAGGCTGAGCAGAGCCCGTCTTTGCTTAACGTGGACACTGTCTCAGAGCCCGCGGCCCCAGAGATCCCCCAGGTGCAAAAGGACGAAAAAATCGCAGAGCCTGAAAAATCAGACTCGCAAGATGAGATTGACCGAGCACTTGAAGAATCCAGTGACTCTAATAGCTCTGATAGCTCTAGCGATGACGAGGCTAGCGAAAGCGAGGGTGAAAGTGACTCGGGCGAATCTGATGTTTTTGAGGATGCTCCTAGAACCGCAAACGAGCTTGAGCCCGAGGTCCCTTGCCTTCCTGAGGACTTTGAAATCACAGAAAAAACTAAAATCGAGCTTGCGGGCACAGTTTTCAGCGTTGGGCCTGCCCAAATTGTTGTCCAGGCCCTGAGCTCTGGAGAGTACAAAATTCTCGACGAGGGCACTGTGTTTTGCACTGCTGATCGCAAGCTTCTTGGGCCCTTGTACGAAACCATTGGCCCCATTGAAAAGCCATTCTACGTGGTTCGAGTAAAGACTGAGCAGGACCTGCGTGAAGTCCACACCAAGGGCGAGGAGATTTTCTACATCGCCACCTCCAAATTTGCATTCACAGAACAGTACCGCATCAAGGGCACCGATGCCTCTAATATTCATGATGAGGAGGTGCCTGTGGAGGAGCAAGAGTTTAGCGACGATGAGCAGGAGGCACTGGCCAAGGGCAAAAAGCGCAGAAAGAGAACCAAGAGTGGCCGTGATAAGAAGCCTAGAGCGGACGCCAAGCCTGGCCCTTTACTGCCACCTCCTCAGGTCTCTGCACCGCAGATGCAAAGGCCTCAGGTGCCTGCTCAAATGCCTATGCAGATGCCTGTTCAGATGCCCATGCAATATCCTATGCAGATGCCTATGCAAGTGCCCATGATGGCTAGTGCTCAACAAGCGCAAGCACAAATCCAGCATTTGCAGCAGCAGCTACAGCTCCAGCAGCTGCAATTCCACGCTCAGTGGGCAATGATGCAGCAGATGCAACAGCAGCCCCAACAGCAGCAGCCCCAGCAGCAGCCCCAGCCGCAGCCCCTCAGATCGCATCCAGAGGACGAAGAGCCTCACCACAAATGGCCTTGATATTTATTTCTTTTACTCATTTCGTCTCTGTCTATGTACAAGTAGCTAAACTATGCATCCTCCAAATACCACTCGGCGTCCTTTACAGCCGCCTCAGGGAACCCGGCCGTCTTGGCAAGCTGGATTCCTAGTGAATCACTACAAATTCCAGGCGATACCCTGTGATCAGCACACTGTAGAGTTTCGATTGGCACGTTTTCTTGTTGGCATAATGAGGCAATGGATGGACCAAAATGGGTAGCAAATAGAGCACGACACTTGAGTTCTGCAATACTAGCAAACGCAATTGCCACGCCATCTCGGCGTGAAGTGCCGCGACCAACCTCGTCCAGTAAGGCTATAGAGTTTGGGGTGGCCCGTCGCAGAACGGCCGATGTCTCGAGCATTTCCACCATGAATGTGCTCTGGCCCATGTAGCTATCATCTCCCGAGCCCATGCGGCACAATACTTTGTCAAAAATAGGTAGTTGAGCGCTTGATGCAGGCACAAAGCAGCCCATTTGAGCCAAGACAATTGTGTGGGCAACCTGTCGGATAAATGTTGACTTGCCGCCCATATTTGGTCCTGTGAGCATGAGCGCACCTTTAAGTGAGCAGGAATTGGTGATAAACTGCTTGCCGTTTTCCATGCTCCACTGCTCCACCCCGAGGTGGCGGCCGTCCTTGATCTCGAGACTTGTGCCGAATTTGGGCCTAGTGAGACGACGCTCAAGAGCCAAGGTGGCAAAAGACTGGGTCAAGTCTACCTCGTCAACTAGGTCAAATGCTTGGCGCATCTGATTATTGAATGAGAGCGCTCTGTCCCGCAGCTGTTTGAGGAGAACCTGCTCCTGCTCTTTGAGCCGTGCCTCAAACCCCGTCTGAGCGTGCCCTGCCTTATCTAGGAGAGAGTGCTTGATAACGCTGGTTTTCCCCACACGCTCCGCCACCTCGCCATTTTTGGGCTGGCCGTTGATGAGCACGTGGTAGCCATACTTTGGATTGTAGCGTATTTTGGCCTTGTATGCCGAGAACTCGGTCAAAACCTTGGCACATACAAG
The DNA here is from genome assembly GCA_022577855.1 of Wickerhamiella azyma. Classification (NCBI taxonomy): domain Eukaryota; kingdom Fungi; phylum Ascomycota; class Dipodascomycetes; order Dipodascales; family Trichomonascaceae; genus Wickerhamiella; species Wickerhamiella azyma. The sequence goes on from JAKISA010000002.1 coordinate 355,092, forward strand.
CTCGAATTTGGTGCGTTTGGCATAGAGGCCTGCAAGCGGTTTAAATGTGGGCTTGAACACCGGCTCATACTCTAGAGATGGCGCGTCTGAAGCCTCCATCTCGAGCCATGCCTCGTTCATATTCTCAAGAATTTGATCAGCAAGCGGCTGGACTTGCGCTAGCACTTGCCTGAGGGTTTGCTCGTCTCGTGGTTTGAGGTGCTCTAGCAACCCCTCGAGGGCCTCCACCGACTTGGCCCACTGGTACAGATCTGGCGGAGAAATGCCCTGAAATAAACGCCGCAACAGTTTTTTACCATCCGGGAACCCAATAAGGGCGCTTTGGAGCCCCATAAGCTGAAAAGGGTCGCTACGCATCTCCTCCACGCTGTCTAGCTGGTGCTCGATGGCTTTTTGGTTGAGCAATGGGCTCAAAAGTAGCTTTTCGAGCTTTCGAGTGCCCGAAGGCGTTTTTGTACGCCTTATCTGGCTGAACAACGACCCCTTGAGCGAGTTTGTGGTTGTCAAAAGCTCGAGCGCAGTGACGGCGCGCGAATCCAGCTCGAGACGGTCAATGGGGGCCGGCTCTGGTACCTGAAACTTTTGATTTGAAGTGTCCTTGAGAAACCCAAACAGGCCAGCAGTAGCAGCCAGCGCTAGCGGGCTCATATTGTTGGAGGCCAGCTTGATGCCGAGCTCGACATTATCGAGGCCGGCAAATGTGCGGGGGAACGTAGCCCTTATCCCGGCTAGATCGCCTGCCTGGCCTTCAAAAATGAGTTTTGTTGGCCTGAGTCTTGCTAAATCTGAGGGTAGCTGGTCGCGTGTGCTTGCTGCAAAAAACGTCTTTCCCTCAACCATATCGGCCCAAGCGAGGCCTACATTATTGCTACGGGACATACACACCGCCAATACAGTATTTTGTCGCCAGTCGTCGAGAATATCTTCAGGAGAATAGAGGGAAACAGACTCGTTTTCCTTGAGGATGAAATCTCCAATAGAGGTGACCTTCTCCCATGGCACAATTTCGGACCAACCCTGTAGCTTGAGGTGAGCCGTTTTATCAACTTTGGTGATGGTTGGCAGCGAGTAGCTGAGGTGTAAATGCCGCACCAGCAGCCCAGCACGCACTGCTCGCACTGCTAGCATAGCTGACTGAGGCAAGCGCCTGAGCTCTTTGGAATTGTTGCTAACTATTTTTGGGTACGGCTTGTTGGCTGAGATGCTGCGGTTGGTGCCGTGGACAGCCCTATGATGTAAATCTCGCCGCGCATGACTATCATGCAGGTACTCATGCAGGCGCCTGTGCGCCACCGCACTCGCGTTCAGCCCCACTTGTGCAGTTTCCAAACTTAAATGTATACACAGCCTCAAATCGTTCTAAAAAAAGATGCCTGCATGTATCGTGGCTCAAGCGTCACAGCCTCAACAGCCTCAATGGCGCCCCAGCGGCGCTTATGTTTCCCGGTCATGCAGGGTATTACTTAGTTAGGAGCTCCCACTTTTCGTCAAATCCATGTTTACTGCAAATGAGCTTTTAGAGCTAATCAAACGATATCCAAAGGGAAGTTCGGGACGAGGGTCTAGTGGAAGCCATGGTAGTTCCGGCAGTGGCTCCAGCTCGGGTTCCCACTCTTCTGGGTCAAGCTCGGGCTCCAGTTCCAGCGGAAGCTCCAGCGGTTCGAGTTCAGGTTCAAGGTCTGGCTCAGGCTCGTCTGGGTCTAGCGGAAGTTCCGGCAGCGGTTCCAGCACGGGCTCCTCCTCAGGCTCCTCAGGCTCCTCAGGCTCCTCAGGCTCCACCTCAGGCTATGGCGGTACTGCCGTGGTTGGTGGCACTGCAGCCGGTGCGGCCGCCGGTTCCAGCGGAAATGGCAACAATAATGGCAAAGGAGCATTTATGCGCTACGGCCGCTGGGTTTTGCTTGGTGTTTTGCTGGCTGTGGCGCTGTGTTTGGCGCTCGTTTTGTTTCTTTGGTTGTCGCGACGCAGACGCCGTCGTCGTGATGAGCATGCTGCGGCAGAGGCTCAGGATCCTCAGCAAACTCAGAGCGGTGCCTATAATGCAGCTGGCGTAGGCTCTGGGGCAGCCGCAGGCGCTGAACACGAGGCAGGCACGGGAGCTGGAGCCGGGTATGAGGCTGTAGACGAGACAAAGAAGGTGCCTCCTCCGTACTCCCAGTAATTGGCCTTGCTCACGTTCATTTTAATTAATTTATTCCATGTATTTACCCAGTTTACTTGAAGAGCCGGTGGGGAGAGGGGTGCCATTAACAGGGGATGCCTGGTAGCATGCTCAAGCTGCTAGCTCGGCTAGTACTACTCACGTACCATTCAAGAATCCATGCAAGCCTTTTCCAAGCTACTCCCAGTTCCCCATAGCCAACCTCATTCAAAAATAATTATAGCTTTACTTTGTTCTAATGTGCTTGAGCTTGCCCGTGGAATGCAAAAAGTTTTCAGCGTAAGCTTTGGGCACGATCTTGCGCTGGTTGGGCTCCTGAACATAGTAGTTCCAGCCCTGGCGAGTCGCAAAGCGCTCGGCATCCTCCTTTGTGCGAAAGTGCATCTGGGTGCCCTGCATGTAGTCTCCGCTCGAGGCGTAACCTATTGTGTGATCCTCCCAGCGGTTGGCGCGGCCAACAACGTCCCAGTCGAGCCTCCAGCCCTTGGACTGCTGTGTGCCGACCTGGGTTGCGCTGGGAGCCTGCTGGAAGATACGCACGACACGCTCCTCCAAAGCCTCGGGGGCGCCGCTAACAGTGGCGGCAACGGCCTCCTCGGCCTTGGGGGTAGTGACGAGCTGCTTGAGGGCCCGCGACGAGCTGGCAAACCTGCGAACCGAAATCATGACAAAGGGTGGTGGCCTATAGAATCGAGGTGATTGGCAGGTTGCAGTGAGAGTGAAATATTTAATAGGGGATAGATTATGATTTGGGGGGTTATATGGGGTGAGGGAGGCACAGGTGGTGCCCAGATTATGCCTCAGGGTGCCCAAGGGGGTGCTGGGGAGCAGCCAGCGGCCCACAAGGGAGCCAGGGGCTCGGGGTCCTCGGTTTGTGTGCAGCTCGTATGGATCTCTTTGAGCTCCTCAAGCTGTGCTTGCGCTCTATGTACAATTCGCAACCTTGAGCATCTCATCAACCGACAAAATCTTCTCTCGCGGCTTGATTCCCTGGCCCATCTCCACCTCTTTGGCATTAATTCTTTGCCAGCCCTCCCAACTACTTGCCATTGGCGGCGCTTTTACCAGCTCCTTGGGTTCAGGTTTTGTGTCTTGCAGCCATTTAGCCACTTCCTCGCCGGCAGAATACGCATCCATCATAGTCGAGGCAATAACGCCTCGTGGCCCTGTCTTGATCCAGCCAGTCGCAAACGCATTTTCGCCAAGGTGACTACCTCCAGCCCTAAGGACACCGCTGCGTTCATCGAAAAACCGCTCAAGACCGGGCAGGGCATGGCCCCGGTACCCAATACTTGTGAATGCCAAGTCGCACGGCTCAAACAGAGTTTCCTCTGTGGGTTCTGCCCTTGGTGCATCCACCGGCCCAGCGAGTTGGTTGCGAACATAGCGAATGCCGGCGAGCCGCGTGTCTGAGCGCGGCACAAACTCGATCGGCGACCTCAAAAACTCGAGGCTCCAGGACTTGCCACTGGGGACTTGTTTGGGCTTGGCCAGCAGCTCGAGCTTGCGCTTTTCTGCGCGGCCCATCACATTCTTAAACGGCAGCAACTCCTCGATCTCGGGGCACTTTTGGAACTGCGCGCAGCCTATGAGCTCGCGCAGCTCTTTGGTGGTGAAGGACGCTTGCATGAGGTTGCGACGGCCCACAATGGACACGTGCTTGATCGAAGTTTGTTCCAGAGTTCTTAAAGCTGCGCTGGTGATATCTGTAGAGGCCAGCTCGCGCGGATCCTTGAGCAAAAGCCGAGCCACGTCCAGAGCCACATTTCCGTTGCCAATGATTGCCACACGCTCAACATCCTCAAGGTTAAACTCGCTCTGAGCTGCAGGCGCGCCATTGTACCACTCAACAAATTTACGAGCAGACACAACGCCCGGATGGTCTGCACCTGGCACGGCGAGGCCATTGTCAAGCTGGGACCCATAGGCAAACAAGACCGCATTGTAGTTTGCGAGGAGGGTGGAAGTAGGAACATCGTTACCGATTTCAGTGTTTCCAAAAAAGCGGACGTCGGCGTGCTCTGCAACCTCGTGGAACCGGTCCTGGCAATTTTTCACCTCGGGGTGGTCGGGAGCTACTCCAAACCGAGACAGGCCATACGGCACCGGCAACTTTTCATAAATGTCCACGTGGACGCCCGACCTCAGGGCACGCTGCGCGGCGTAAAATGCCGCGGGGCCCGAGCCAACCACTGCCACGGTGTGCTTGAGGGTCATAATGACTCCAATGTGTATCGTGTAGTCTGCGTAATACAAAGCATGGAACGCAAGTACGAAAAGCGCGACTTGAGTGGGCTCATGAACAGCTCTGACCCGGTTCAGCAAGAGCGGGATAGCAGCAATACCCCTCGCGGCACGCTGCAAACTGCTACTGGTCAGTACAAGCTTCAAACCACCCAGGACCAAAAGACCGACTATAACTGGGACGAGGAGGACAATTGGGAGCCGCAGGCCAATGATTCGGCGGCAGCAGTGGCCCCCTGGGCGCCCAAACAAACCCCAAAGGTCGACCTTCAGTCGGCAATCACCAATTTCAAGCCCACATCTCGCGAGTCCCAGCGAGACGGTTTGGAGCGGTTCAGAACACACAAGCTCGAGCGGGCGGCTCCTGTTACTGCAGCACCGGTAGAAGAGTGGAAACGCAGAGGCAGCTCGGGCGCCAGCCAGCTCAACCAGCCCAACCAGCCCAGCCAGCCCAGCCAGGGCCTGCGGCCGCTGGGTCGGTTCACCACTGCGGCGGCTGCTACGCGGCCTGCGGTGGCTGCACGACCCGCTGCCTCAGCTCCCGCGGTCCCTGCGGAACCTGCAGTGTCGGCAGAAGAGACCATTGCCGCCCAAAAGCGCGCCATGGCCGAGGCTCGCGAGCGTGCAGCTGCGGCCCGCGCCGCCGAGCTCGAGCAAGAAGAGCAAGAGAAGGCGGCTCGCCTGGCTGCGCGGCTCGCTGAGCTGGACCGCAAGGCCCAGCCGCCCAAGCCTGCAGCCCCCGTGGCATCGCACAAGTGGGACCGCAGTCGGGGGCAGCAGCAGCAGTACCAAGAAGCCCAGCCAGCCGAGGTTGATCAGGATTGGGGCGCCGCAAAAAAGAAGGGCAAAGGCCCGCTGCAGTCGATGCGTCGTCAAAGAGAAGAGCGTGAGCGCGAGAGGGGCGAGCGCACTGAGCGCGAGCCCAAGTCCAAATCCAAGCCCAAACATGAGCACGACGATGAGCACGACGAGCACGATGAGCACGAGCAGCCGAGCTTGTCGGAGGCTCACTTGCAAAAAGTGGTGGTGAAGCTGCCAAAGTACAAGACCGCATGCAACCCTAAAGAGATTCTGGCCGATTTGGCCCACCGCGCACCGCAATTTGCGCCCGAACAAAAGTCGAATTTGCCGGTCCGCATCCAGCTTCCTAAAAGTAGTGCCTAGATAAAGAGCTTGCACTTGGTACGTTGCACTGCACGTTGCATCACATGTGGACTTGGACCCCGGCCTGGACCAGGCGTGTCCTGGACTATATTCTGAGCCTTGTGGGAATGAGATTGGTTCTTTCCAAGCGGCAAAATATTATTTTGTCGCGGTATGAGCTATCTATTGAGCTGATCCGTGATTCTAGGGTGCATTGCACTGCCCATGGCACAGGGCACCCTGGGGTATCCTCGCCTGTCACTAGCCGCTGGCTACCTGTTGGTTAGCGTTGCGCTCTCAAAAGCTCCTGCACGTCCTATCGTTACACTACATAGCTACATACTTGCAATATTATCTCCGCATAAGCGAGCGGATCGGCGTGGGCGTCGCGTATGCACCGCGTAAGTGGCGTTGGAGGCGCCCGTCGATTACGTCAAAAAGAGGTCAAAGGCGGTTCAAGTCGTCTATTTTTAGCTTTTAGTCTGCTCCAATATCCTATAGAACAAACCACCCCCTCCTCCTTTTTCCACAACCTTCACCAAGCACGACCAAAAAGCTGTGCACACGGCGCGCTCATCTACCCTGACAAATAAACCATCATGGAAGGAGAGCCCATGAGCGCGCACGACCGCCACCACTGCAAAGAGTGCGGCCTCGCGCTTGTTGAGGGGCGGGCGTACGAGCTCGGAGGCTATAGGTGGCATGTCGAGTGCTTTGTGTGCAGCGTGTGCACGCGCAAACTCAACGCCGAGACAAACATGCTGGTGCTCGGCAATGGCACCCTCGTGTGCAACAATTGCTCGTACTATTGCAATATGTGCCACACCAAAATCGAAAAGCTGGCCATCCTGACCAACGACCAGGCGTTTTGCGCGTCGTGTTTTATCTGTCGCAACTGCAAAAACCCCATCGAGGACCTCAAGTACGCGCGCACTCCGCACGGCATCTTTTGCATGTCGTGCCATAACGTGTTTATGGCCCGCAAATTGCACCGCCAAAGCAGGCGAACGTCCGCACAGAGCTCTTCAAGCCTACGACAAAAGCAGCTGCCGGAGCTGCCTGGAATGCCGCGTAAACCCAGCTCGCGCGCCTCGAGTACTTCCACAGTGCCGCGTCTCGGCTCGCCCATGCCCCAGGCCGAGCTGGAGGCCGCGCTGGACGCAGAAGCCGCGGCCCAGCAGGAGACCACGCCCAGCCCCGAGGAGCCTGTAGACGACGACTCGAGCAGCGAGTACGAGGTCGAGGACTTTTCGGGCGTGCAGCACCCCAAGTCCAATGGTTCAGCAGTTCCCGTGGAGCCTGAGCCGGTGAGTTTGGCCCCTGAGCGTAGCTCCAGCTCGTTGCTGGGTGAGACCAGTTTTCTCGGCACTTCTGCTCTACCCAAGGCGGATTCCAGGATGGATCACCACAACTCAGCCCAGGGCTTTGCCCAAGGCTCTGCCCAAGGCTCTGCCCAAGGCTCTGTCCAGGGCTCTGCCCACGGCTCTGGAACACTCTCGAGCGACCTCTCCCAAATCTCGCTGCAGCCTGAGGCTCGCCCTGAACCACGCCGCGAGCCCAGCCGCGAGCTGGGACTTGGTCTCCACGAGTCGCCGCGTGCGTCGCCGCGCCCATCGCCACGGTTATCGGCCTCAATGGCCTCTGAGAACTCGTTCCATTCTGCTCGCCAAAGCCTCGAGACGCCTAGGCAGGACCCGGCGTCCGAGATTGATTTGAGCTTGTTCAACTCGCCGCCGCCAATGAACCTCGCTTTGCGGCAAACAACCCAGACTCAGACGACTACTCCCCGCAAATCAGCAAACTTGTCGCTGGCCTCGCCTACAGCGCCGCCGCGGTCCCTTGCGCGGTCGCCGCTCGCGAGTCCTACGCGGATCGCACCACCGCGCTCGCCCATGCGCTCGCCCACGCCGAGCCAGGCCCAGGTGCAGCCCGACAGCCAGCCCTCGAGTCGACCTACGAGCAGACCGGCAAGCTTCCAGAGTTATGCCTCGAGCCTCCAGCAGTCGCCTGAACTGGACCTCGCGGTGCCCAAACGCAGCGACCTCAGGGCGCGCAGCCCCGGCCCGATCGCGCGGTCTTCGCGCGGCGTTGGTGCTACTTCTGCGCCGGGCCCGCTGCCTATCAGCCCGCGGTGGCGCAACAATGCGCACAAGCGCAGCTTTAGCGACAACGAAATGCCTGCCACGCTCGACCAAGACAGTCTTGTGCGCTCATTGGTGGTAGCCCAGGCACGGATCAGGGACCTTGAGAGCAGGCTCCAAGAGCCGAAGGAATCGATGCTGGCCCGCAAGAGCACGTTGGCGACCTTGGAGGCCAAGCAAGAGATTGCCAAAACCGAGCTCAAGGCCTTGGAGAGCGCCACAGACAATGCTGCCCAGGCCTCGCAGCTGCAGGATTTCGGGTCCAGACTCACCAGCATCAAGAGCAACCTCGAAGAAGATATCGCGGCGCTCGTTGCCGAAAAGGAAAAGCTCAAGGCCGAGGTTGCCGAGCTGCGCGAGGCTCGCAAACCGCGCCGCAAGGAGGTCGGCAGTGGGGTGAGTGCAGGGCGTGCGCCCGTGGGCATTGCCTCGCAGCTGGCAGCCGCTGGCGTGCAAACCGCCACGGGGCCTTCGCCGTATGGAGGATCGCCGCGTGCTCCTCAGGCTCAGCTCGCAAGCTCGGCCCAACCTCAGGCCCAGGTTCAGCCCAGCCAGTCGGCCTCTGCCGGCCAGGCTCACGCACACCCTGGGCAGTACCCGAGCTTTGTGCCGCCTGCCTCCGCGGGCGCCTCAGCCTCAAACACATCCGCGCCGTCCTCGAGCGGCCCGCAGTTTGTGACAGTACTCGACCAAGGCCAAAAAGACGACCGCAAAAAGCTGTGGCCATGGAAACGCCAACGCCCCCGCCAGGTTGAAATCGAGGAGGTAACGCCTACAGCCGTAACTTATTTGGGCGGCACGGGCGTCACTGCAGCGCAGCAATCGACGCCCAAGTCAAGTATTCTGGGCGAAAGCCTCGAGCAGCGCGCCGAGGCAGACGGAGCGCTCGTACCGTTCCTTGTGACGCGCTGTATTGAGGAGGTCGAACGTCGTGGTTTGGATTTGGAAGGAATCTACCGCAAGAGCGGCTCCAAGTCCCAGATCGACTCGCTCATGTCGTACTTTGAGACGCGGTCGCCCGAGCTCGAGCACACGCTTGCGGCCGACATTTCGGCTGTGACGAGCGCCCTAAAGCAGTACCTCAGGTACATTGACGACCCGGTGATCAACTATGTACACTATGCCGAGTTTGTCAAGGCGGGCAAGACCCAAAGTCTGCCGCTTCTGCGCAAGATTGTGGGCCAGCTGAGCGCCGCGCACCGCGAGACGCTGCGGGTGCTGATGGTGCATCTGGGCAACGTCAAGTCCAACCCGCGCAATTTGATGACCACCCACAATCTGGCCACGGTGTTTGCGCCGACGTTGACGAGGGATATCACGGGCGACCGCGAGATGGTCGACATGCAGTGGCGGAATGATGCCACGCAGATGCTGATTGACTGCCCCGAAGTTTTCGAATAATGTATTTATAGACGATAGTTCATGAAAGGGGGCGGTGTCCCCAGGGGTGACTTTAGAGGCCCCTTGGGAGACCCGAGGGCGTGCCCCAGAGGGTGGGGACCAAGAAGTACCTCGAGAGAGACCCGAAGAGCTCCTTCCACTAATCCAAGACGAAATTTAAATCTATTTGATGATCTTACAACATGCTCAGCGTGCCCTGTGCCCTGGTTGCCCTCGCCCGTGGGCAGCATCAGCATGCAGCCATGAGCCCCCACGAGTACCCCCACAAGCCATCCCCTTTACCACTCAAAAAAAAAAAAAAAAGACTAGGTATATATAAATAAATCTCCCCGCCACGCCCTACCTCTGACTAGGAATGGCATCCGGCCGCAACCGAATTTCTACATCATGGAAATCCCCGCTGCTCTTTAAATCAAGCCCATGCTCATTAGCAACAAACAACATTGACAAGAAAAATGTGTGACGAGTAAGAGAGGGCAAGTCCTGCTCGGTGTACTGACTGCAGGTGGTCTCGCTGAGTGCCTTGAGGGTGGTGGACCCCTGCTCGATATTCTTGATGATCCGTGTCTTGAGGGTATTTTGATCAATCTTGCGCCTAATAAATATACCGCGCACCTCGGGATCGCTGTCGGGCTGGAACGCAGTACGCCGCGAGAAGCCCTGGCTCTGGGTGTAGTCGTCCTCATTCATTTGGTTTTGGATCATTGAGTGCATCTCGTGGATATCTTCGTGGCCGCCATCGTCGTCTGGCTGTTCTATTTCATGGTCGTCAAAGATTGACTCGTAATTGTCGGTACGGCCTCCGCTGTGGCCCCGATTGTAAGAGGCGCCAGGACCCTGGGAGGTGCGGTTGGCGCTGAACCGCTCGGCGCTGGCGGCTTGCATGCACTGCGGCTGCGTCTCCAGTGTGTTCAAGTTGAAAAACTTGACGTCGAGCAGCACCGTCAGGCCCATATTTTGTTTGGGGATCCGGTCGCGGTCCTTAAGGAACCCGCCGCTCGAGGCCTTGAATTGGACCTTCGAGGCACTGCGCAAGTCCAATACTGTCCTTTCCTTCTTGCGGCGCTTGGGGCGGTGGTCAGTGCGCTCGCGGTGCTCCTCGGTGAGCCGTTTATACCGGGGCATCGGGTCCTGCATGCGGCTCATGCGCTCGAGCACATTGTCGAGCTGCACCTCGTTGGTGGGGATCGCGCCGGCCATTGAGGTATTGCCAAAGCTTTGGTGGATTTCCCCAGCACCCCCGTCGCCGCCGTCGTCGTCCTCGGGCTGGTCATAGTCAAAGTCGTCATGAGCTTTGCTGTGGGCGCTCGTGTTGTACGCGCTGTGCAAGCTACGATTCACCTCGGGGTCCAGCGAAATATCGCCGGGGCGCATATCGCTGGGAGCACCGAAATCAAGCTCATAGACATAGCCATCCCCGGCGGGGGGTAAATCGACTTCTGCCAAATTACCAAAGTTGTAGGCGGCCGTATCACCCATTTCTTCTTGTGCTTGGCTCAACGCTTGCCGCATTTGTTCGGGTTCGAGGCCAAAAGGGTGCTCAATCGAGCTCTTGAGAACGCTAATACGGGGGCACACCGAACGCTGGTCCAACGAGCTAAAATCAAACGAATCAATGTCAATGCGCTTGTACTTGTTGCCCACTAGCGTTGGCCGCGCCTCAAACTTTTCCTCAAAGCTTAGGCGGCCAGCGTTATCGGGGACCATGGCATAGCTCAAAAAGGTCTGGAAACCTTCGGTATGGAATGTGTCTTTGAACTGGCCGATGATTGGATCAACAAAGTCTTCATAATCGCGGCTGAGCTCGATTTTTTGAAGGTCATTGCCCCGAAATACCGTGCCGCGTTTCTTCATGCGGTTAAGGGCCGCCTGGCGCCGCCTTTCGAGGGCAGCAGGGTCCATTGCGCGTGTCTGGGCCTCGGTAGTTTCTTCAGTCACGGAGCTGCCAGTAACCTGCCGCAGCAGCTGCATGTGCCGGTGCTCAAAGCTACCAAACCGTTTCTCAAACACCTTGACAGAGGCACCCATAACAGTCGTGTACTCCTTGAAATTGACCTTATTTTGGGCATCTTGAAACAGCCTCCAGTCAAGGCCGTGCTCAATGAGTCTGTTGTTCCATACTTCCTCGTCGGTCACGTTCTTTAGTTCATTAAATTCGTACGCCAGGCGCAGCGCTGCCTCACGGCTGAGGCGCGCTTCCTGCTCTTCGGCTTCGGCATCGGTCACACGTACAGCCTGGCGCGTGGCCTCCGTGTCGCTCGATTCGCTCGAATCGGAATCGTTTTCACGTCGAGACATGGGGGTAAACAATAGTGACTAAGTTGAGTGGGTCGTCATGGGGGGGATGGAAGTTCCAAATATAATATATTTAAAAAAATATTTACTGTTTTCAATGCCCTGGGTTAGCGGCTGCAGGATGGCTGCATCTGACCTCATGCCACCCCAACTCCCTATCCCCTACCCTCCTAGACCCCTTCCCAGGCTCCCTCCACACCTTGCTAATCATGATATCCCGCATATTGGCCGTGTCAAACCGGTTGCCGGTAACCACAACCCTCGAGCAGGACTCGTTCCAGTTTCAAATGTCCAGCGGCGGGCTCGTCAGTGCCCTCTCCTCGCTGCACGACATTGATATGCTCTGGTGCGGTTGGCCCGGTGTCGAGGTCCCTGAGCACCTGCAACCCGAGTTTCGTGAGCAACTGCAGTCCAAATACAAGTGCTCGCCGGTATTTTTGGATGATAAGCTCGCAGATCTCTATTACAATGGCTTCAGCAACAGCATTCTGTGGCCATTGTTTCACTACCACCCAGGCGAGATGACGTTTGAGGACGAGCTATGGGACGCCTATGTCCTGGCAAACCGCATTTTCGCTAAAGAGATTGCCCGCCAGTACAAACCAGGCGACCTTATTTGGGTCCACGATTATCACCTGATGATTCTGCCAGCAATGATCCGCGAAGAGCTGGCCAAATTGGGGGTCACAAAGGCAATGATTGCGTTCTTTTTGCACATTCCTTTCCCCTCGAGCGAAATCTATCGCGTACTGCCGGTCCGTGGCGAGGTGTTGCTAGGAGTTCTCCAAAGTGACCTCATTGGGTTCCACACTTACGACTATGTTCGGCACTTTTTGAGCAGCGTGAGCGCCACCCTCAAGTTCAAGACAACACCCGTTGGCGTCAAGTTCAAGGACAGGTTTGTTTCGGTCGGTGTTTTCCCCATTGGCATTGACCCCAGCCGATTCCTCGAAGGCCTGAAACAACCGGCCGTGGTGGACCGCGTGACCACCCTGCGCAAGGCTTTCGGCAACAAAAAGATTTTGCTGGGCATCGATCGCCTCGATTACATCAAGGGCTTGCCCCACAAATTCAACGCATTCAACATCTTTTTGACCGAGCACCCCGAATGGATCGGCAAGGTCATTATGGTTCAGGTGGCGGTGCCGAGCCGCCAGGACGTAGAAGAATACCAAAATTTGCGGGCGGTAGTCAACGAGCTGGTGGGCCGCATCAACGGCAAGTTTGGTGCCGTGGATTACACGCCCATCCATTTCATTCACCGCAGCGTCGACTTTAACGAGCTCATCACGCTGTACAGCCTAAGCGACGTGTGCGTTGTTTCCTCTACGCGTGACGGCATGAACCTTGTTGCCTATGAGTACACAATGTGCCAGCAACAACAGTACGGCCAGCTAATTTTGAGTGAGTTTGCCGGCGCCGCCCAGTCCCTGAACGGGTCGCTAATTGTCAACCCATGGAACATGGAGGAAATGTCCCAGGCGTACCACAAGGCCCTTACCTTGCCAGAGGACCAGAAAAAGGCAAACTATGAGATGCTGCACAAGCAGGTGACCAAGTTTACCACCGACTATTGGGTCAAGAGCATTGTCAAGGAGATTGACCGCATTGAGGAGGATAGGAGTGGAGACAGTGGGGGGAAATAGATGTTATTTATGTGAGTGTGAATGAGTGACGAGGAGAGCGAGCGAGGCGGGGGGCCCTGGGGTGGGTACATTGCCTGGCCCAGCCTGCCCTGGCTGCATGCTGTCGTTTTGGCTCAGTCGAAAAGCACTAAAACATTTGCTATATCCTATACTAGAGCTGAAAACTAGACCATTTATATTGCACCCCATGGCACAGGTCACCCTCCACCCCCATGCCCACAACGCCATCCCCACAATCCCACCCACCTCCTCCCACTTACATGAGCCTCGAGCAGCCGGGTGTTTTCTACTTTGAAGACCTCGCAACCGAAGACTCGGCGCTCTTGGACCTATTTCGGCACGGTGCCTACCCGTCCTCGGTCGAATTGACCCCGCCCCAACTCAAAAAACTTCGCCAGCTCACGCTGATTTCCATGGCCGAGCAGGTCAAATCCTTGAGCTACACTGAGGTTTCCCAGGTTTTGGAGCTGCCTGCAAACACAGTGGAATCATTCCTTGTCGATGCGCTCCTCGAAAAGGCCGTGGTGGGCAAGATTGACGCCCGCGCAGAGCTCCTCTATGTGACCTCTGTCGCAACCCGAAATGCAAACAAAGACCGCACTGATGGAGCACGAACCATGCTTGATGGGTTCTTGGCGCGTTTGGAGACCCTCATCAACGAAAATATGGAGCGTCTCAAGCCCGATGAGAAGGAAAAAGACAAGAAACGCAAGCGCCGTCGTGACCGCCAGGTGGCTGCTCAGGAAGCTGTTGAGCAGCCCGAGGAAGCAGATGCTACACCCTCACCATAAATATTTATTTTATTTTATCTGTTTAGCCATCCAGCACTTGCGCACGTGACGCCGGATGCGATGTCGCTCGTGGCGGCTGTGCACCCACCCCCCACTCTCGCTCACCTTTAGAGTGTCCATACGGCGCGCATCAAGCCATTCGCGCGAGCTTTGGTCGAGTTCCCACGGCTCAGCCTCATTGAAGAACCAGCCCTCAGGGCACAGCACTTCTTCAAGAGTCTTGACTGTGGGGTACACTTGATGGCCGAACCCGGGCAAACTGGGTTTAAAAACGCCGATATAACCCACTGGTTCCCAGAAACGCGACGTCAGACCTTGGCGCTCAACCTCAAAAATCTCAACATCCCTCACAATCTCCAAATCCGAGAATTGAAACTGCCGCTTGAGAGTAGCGTACCACCGAGCATAAATGGGCCAGCCCTTGATTTTCTCCTCGATTTCCTCAATGTCCTGCAGTACTTCATCACACCACGACCGCAACCCGGGGTGTGTGAGCCCGACAAATGCCCACCCAAACAGCACGAAAACCGGTTTCAAGGGGACGTGAAAACATAGCGCGTAGCATAGCGGCAACGATGCCAAAATCCCGATAAATAGAGCTGCACTTTCGTGAGGATCGCTGAAATCGCCAAATGTCTCCTTAAATTCATCCAGCCATTCCAAAGCCTCGACAATATTGCCCAAACTTGCCTGAATTGATCGCAGCATATTTACCAGCTGCGAATCAGGTTCTTCATCCGCAACCTCGAGCGGTATTTGTGAAGTCTTGCCGTGGATAAATTCGTGCTCGGGGATCACAAACTTGCGCGCGTACTGGGGTATAAATGTCGTTGCTAGTAAGGCCAGAATGGGTACCAACAAAATCAATTGCGGGTGCATACAAAGCACTGTATAGCCAGCCATGCCTGTGAGAGTCAAGCTCGGCCTCCGCCAGCTGAAAAAATCGCCCGGAAGTGTTGAATATTCGGCAAATTTCGAGCCGCGGTGCGCAAGCGACCGTAACGATGAAATTATCGACACAAGACTTAGGGCCGGACTGGGATTGGATGTCTTGCGACTAAGTTGCGATGTATGCCGAATTGCAGAGTGCATCACCCGCTCCACCATGTGCGGCTGCGACTCCATGTCAGCTGCGAGGCTGCGGCCTGGGCCAGCTTTGCTTGGCTGGGCTGAGCCTCCCGCAATCTCTATAATTACTAGATACATATATACACCTTACCACCTCATTCTACTCTTGCGCGAGCTACCAAACCGCTTGGGCTTGCCCTTTCCTCTCCAAACTGCCGCGTTGGTTTTGCTCAGAGGCAGGTCCGGCTCGCCATAAAGGGTCGCAAACGGCATCATATCGCGCACAAACGCCTGGGGAACAATCGGGTACTTGGCCTTGAGCACTGCCATGTACGAAAACAGGGTATTGATGATCTGGCTCGGCTCGTCCGCGTCGCCAATTGTCTCGGGCACAACCTCAACAAACTTGTCGTGAAACTCGGCATCTTGCTCAAAGCTCTCAACCTGCGGCCTAATATTTTCGCGCGCAAGACTGTCAATGTACCCCCGCACGTGGTTGGTGAGGTAGAGGCTGCTCTTGCCGCGGTTACCGATACGGGCAGTACGGCCAATACGGTGCACATAACTAGGCACATCGGTGGGAGGACCCACCTGGAACACGTGCGAAACCTTGGGAAAGTCCATACCACGGGCAATTACGTCTGTGGTAACCAGGACGGCACTCTCTTGGCGTCTAAACTGGTCGCTGAGCTTTTGGCGGGCAGCCTGGGTCTTTTGGCCGTGAATAGCCATCACGAGCCGCTCACGCGACCTCTGCTTGGGCAGCATACGGTAAAGAATGTTGGCATAGTTGTCGACCATGGCCACAGTGGGCAAAAACACAATCGCCTTGAACTGTTCAGACTCTTGCTGGCCCTCGACGATTTCGCGCGCAACACCCTCATAAATCTCGGCCCAGTCTTTGGTCACGACAAGCTTCTGGTCCACAAGCTCGTTAGCAGTGGGCTCATCTTTTGAAATTGTGTCAATCAGCTTGACGCGGTCGCCAAACTGATCACTTGCAAACCGGCGCACGTTGCGGTCGGCAGTGGCGGAAAACAGCAACAAAGGAGTCTCCTTGGTGCTGACCTCGTCAATGCGATCCTTGATACGGCGCAGAGTAGACTCAAAGCCAATATCCAGCAAGCGATCAGCCTCGTCAAACACGCGGTAGATGAGCGAATCAAACTTTTCGAGCACAGCCTCATCCTCGAGAATATCTTCGAGACGACCGGGAGTAGCAACAACAATGTCGCAGCATTTGGAGCGGGCACCAAACCCGCCGCTACGCAGCTGCTCGCCCTTGGACAAGCCACCAACAAAGCACTGCACCGAGACGTCCAGCCCGCCAAAGTCCAGAATCTTAGAAATTTCATCCGAGATCTGCTGGGCAAGCTCACGTGTGGGCGAAATAATAACCGCCTTGACCTTATCCTCCAGCGACTTGTCGGCCTTGGCGTCCAGCACACGCTGGATGGTGGGGATCGAAAACGCAGCAGTCTTGCCGGTTCCGGTCTTTGCACGCACAACAACCGAGTCATCGTTAAGAATGGGTACCAAAGTTTGCGCCTGCACGGGTGTGAGCGAAGTGTACTTGCGGTTGTGCACGAGCGAGTTGACAAGAGCTTGGCTCAAGATCCGTTTTTCCTCGAGCGTCTCTGTCTTGATGGCAGAGTGCGCCTCACTCTCTGCCTCGCCACTTACAAGATCAGTCCATTTGAGGGTCTTGATCAGGTCTCTGTCCAGGGCATAGTCCTGCTTGCCCATTAGTCCATCGTCGCGGCGTTTGGAGTGTTTGTTGCGGCCAATGAGCTGCTTGTCCTCGTGTGTAGCCTCGCGCACATCACGCGGGCCGCGAGCACCCCGCGGGTTCCAGGGGTCGCGTTGGTTGCGGTCGTCACGGCGAGGCGAACGGTCAAAGTCTCTGCGAGGGCGAAAGTCTCTTGAGCGATCCCGCGAGCGGTCATTGCGATCGTTGCGATCAAATCGGTCCTGTGAGCGCTTCTCGCGGCTCGAATCGCGGCCCGAATCACGATAATATGCTCGGGCCAGCGGCCGCAGGGCCCTGAAATTTAAATTTTTGAGCATGACAAAAAAAAATTGGGCCGCTTGTTTTGGCTAATTTAGAGATTTCGGGGAATAAATTTTTTGGTTTATAGCATTTTAGCACCCAAATAAAGAAACCTTGAAGGTAGCACTGACCCTTAAACTCTCGGTGGCCTTGTTTACTTGTCTGCTGACCTCACACGAGCGAACCCCACAAAAAACCCACCTGAATACACAAAATGCTGGCCCTGGAACAGGTGTTTACGAGCGCAGGCTCGCCGTCCCAGGTTGTCGAGCTCATAGCGGGAATCTCCAAGGACGACTGG
Organism: Wickerhamiella azyma; assembly: GCA_022577855.1. Classification (NCBI taxonomy): domain Eukaryota; kingdom Fungi; phylum Ascomycota; class Dipodascomycetes; order Dipodascales; family Trichomonascaceae; genus Wickerhamiella; species Wickerhamiella azyma. The sequence continues at coordinate 372,333 of JAKISA010000002.1, forward strand.
GCCACTGCGAGCCCGGATCCGCTGGAGGAGCTTTTGGGGTCCATCTTGGCTCAAGCGCCGCCCGACTTTTGGAACGAGTTTAGTGAGGGCGATATTTTGCCCACTGTGTCACGCGTGCGCAACTGGCTGCTAAAAATGATCCAGGCTGAGCGCAAAAGCCAATGCGGTAGCGCGCTGGAGTTTTTGCTCAAATTACGGCTCAGTAAAGACACTTTGGCCCACATCAAGCTGGCCCCGATCCTCAAAAGCTTTATTGCTGGCAGCCCGGTGGCAGATCTGGCCCGCACGCTGGCTCAGCAGTATGGGATCCCCATCAAGTTGGCTGCAAAGGGACTGGCTACCCCTCCTGGTACGCCGCCGCCGCAGACCGCAGGGGCAACGTCTGCCGCCTCTGCATCCCCTGGGGCTTCGAGCTCGAGCGCCCCCGCATCACCTGGCTCGGCACACACGAGCGAGCTCGCAGTGCTCAAACGCCAAGATCGCAAGCGGCCGCGCGAAGAAGAGGCGCCCGTTCAGAAACGCCGCAAGTACGGCCTCAAAACTGTTAGTTGGAAGAGCGATGACGAGCTCCTAAGTGTGCGTCAATTTGATCTTGAGCTGGAGCCCAAGACCCTCGAGCCCGAGTATGTGACTGCTCACGAGCCGCGCGACGAGCAGGAGCGACCCCTATTTTCACCAATCAAGAGCAAGGTGGGAATCCCGCAGCCGCTGCGCGAAATGCTGGGCATTAAGCGCGGCGGGCTCGTGGTGCCTCCGGCCTCTGCTGCCAATGATGGCCCCACGTTTGAGCCGGGCCACAGCCCCCACGAGCCGCTGCCACCAAAGCAGCAGGTCAAAACGACAGTAATCAAAATCACCCAGTTTTAGCTATTTATTTGGAGATGATGAGTTAGTGCGGAGGGGGGAAATTGCGTGGGGGGGGGGACTATATCCTACGCGTTTAAGGAGGTGCGCATGTGCTGCAGTATATTCGCGTGCGATGCAGCACATCTCAAAAATATGCCATGGACGAGTGCTCCTGGGTGCCCCTTTGCCCAATTGGAGTCTCATCTGGGGCACCCCCCTAGGGCAGCCCCTCGGGCTCAAATGTGGGTCGGCGCATCGTCATGTGCATCAAAGTACACAACAGACACAAAACGCTCTTTATGCACCCCATGTGCACCTACTTCACCACCCTTGTTCCTAGTGCTTACCCTCCCCTCCACCCCTGCTCACCCCTGCACATCCTCAGACCACCCACGTTGCTCTCGTCAGCTTGAATGCCCAACCAAGACTTCCCCCAAACCCAGGACCAGCGCGGCCTGGGGCTTCAGGTGGCCCTCGCCGTAGCTTTGGGGGTCATGAGTGTGCTCATTTTTAGCATGTGGCGCCGCAAATGGCCCCGCCTTTACGCGGCCCGCACGTTTAGGCGTCGCGACCTACCGCCCATCCCGAAGACAATGTTTGGATGGATCCGTACCCTGTCACGAACCTCAGATGAACAAGTTTTGGAGTATGCCGGACTCGATGCGTACGTCTTTTTGATGTTTTTCCGCGCGGCGTTTGATATTTTGGCCAAACTCACAATCATCAGTTTTGGCGCCATTGGGCCTTTGAGGTGGTACTACACGGGAAGGTATGATCAGGATGATCCTGATAAGAAGGACTTGGCTCTTTTTTTTATGTCTGTGACGCCCCTGGGCAAGAATGGAGGCCAGCAACCCAAAAAGCCCGAGTCGATATTCTTCAGCTTTTTATGGGTTTACCCGCTCTTTACGGTCATTTTTACCGTGCTGTGCCTGCGCAGCCTCACAAAGTACACGCTACGCGTCGTCCAGGTTCGCCAGGCGTACCTGGGATCCCAAAACTCAATCACTGACCGCACCATCCGCGTGACCGGTGTGCCCCAGAGCGCACGCACAAAGCAGGCGTTGACCGAGTATGTGGCCACGCTGCGGATTGGCGATGCCAAGAGTGTGGTTTTGTGCCATGATTGGTCGTCCTTGGATGCCCTGTTCCGCAAACGGCGCAAGCTCATTAATCGCCTTGAGCGGTACTGGGCAGATTACCTAGGGCCCACTTTTGTCAATGAGATCGACATGGAAAACTTGGTGCTTCCCGTGGCTACCCTCGAAGGTGGAGGCGGCATTGCGCAAGGGATCCCCCAGAACGTCCGCCTTGTGCGTCCCACAGCCCGCACGGGCTTTTTGGGGCTTTGGGGTGAAAAGATTGACCTCATTGACAAGTACACTCAAGAGCTGCACAACTTGGATCAGTACATCAAGGCCGAACGCGCGCGGCCTCAGCCGGTCACTCACACCGCATTCATGACTATGGAGAGCGTGCACTCGTGCCAGATGGCTGCCCAAGCCCTACTCAACCCCGTGCCCAACCATATGCTCACGCACTTGGCGCCTGCACCGCACGATGTGGTGTGGAAGAACGTGTACATGAGCGCGCGCCGCCGCAGCATCAAGCAGTATGGCTTTACGCTTTTGTTTTTGCTGAGTACTGTGGTGATGATTCTGCCCTTCTACTACCTGTCGCGGTTTATTGATCTCAACACCATCAAACGGTTCATGCCATGGCTGGCCAAATACTTGGAGAAGAGTCCTTGGTTGGAGACGTTTGTGACGCAAATCTTGACCACCTACATTTTCACCTTGCTCAACATTGTTGGTCCTTACTTGAATGCCTATTTGAGTGAAAAACAGGGATATATTTCGCGCGAGGATGTGGAGCTGAGTACCGTGAGCAAGAACTTTTTCCACGTGTTTATCAACTTGTTTTTGGTTTTTACGATCGGTCTCAACATTAATACGCTGTTGACGTTGCCCAAAGACACTACAAAGTTCGCCACGATGCTCGCCCTGTCGCTGGGCCGCCTCAGCTCTTTTTACACTAATTTGATTGTTCTGCAAGGTATTGGCATCCTTCCCACGCGCCTCTTGCAAGCAGGAAGTGTTCTTCAGTTTCCCTTTTTTATGGTCCACTGCAAGAGCGCTCGTGACTACCACGAGCTGTACAAACCCAGCACCCTCAACTATGGTATCTTGCTGCCGACTCCTCTACTGGTGTTTCTTCTTTCGCTCATGTACAGCATTCTGAGCGGTCGTATCTTGCTGTTTGGCGCACTCTACTTTTACATTGGCTACTATGTCTACAAGTACCAAACCCTTTATTCGATGGTCCACCCGCAACACTCGACAGGCCGACTCTGGACGCTTATTATTCGGCGCACGTGCTTTGGCCTCATGCTATTCCAGATCGCCATGCTTGGAATTTTGGTGCTGCAGTCTCAGTACTGGTTGATGGCCCTCATTGTGCCCCTGCCTATGGTGGTGGCCGCTTATTGGTACAACTTTGAAAAGTTCACCGAGCCACTGCTGCGGTTCATTGCTCTTGATGCAATCAAGGTTGACCACATCGACGATAGCTCCTCCATCGACTCGTTTAGCCGCATCCCGCGCGTTCAATCAAGCAACATGAGTCTTAATGCTTCCTCATTGTTTGAAGATTACTCCCACGACTCGCGCCTGCGCCACCGCCAGAGCCGCACCCTCGACGAGGAGCGTGAGCAAAATCTCAAGTACGTCAACCCAAACTGCGTTGCCCCATTGGATGGGCCATGGGTCGGCGTCGAGGGCAACGAGTGCATCATTGCTGGCGCCTCGGGGCTTGTGCGCAGGTCCATGAGCTTTGACGAGTGGGAGTAAGTTATTTATGTATTTATTCACCTACGGGCCCTGACAGGGGCTTGGAAGCGGCTTCTTCGAGACGACTAGGCCCGAGAAGACCAGCTTGAGGATTCGGCGTCAGAGCTGCATGCCAACATGCCCAGCCATGTTGTGCCTGATTTGGCCACACTGCTCTTTAACGACTGCAGTACCAGCAGCGCCAGCAGCTGATCAATGAGGTCGAGATCGACGGCGCATGCACCAGCAAGCCCACCTCAGAGCCACCTGCACGCGTTGTGGGTATATGCACCCTTGACAGCTCGCTTAGGTGGTTGAGCCTTGGCCAATATCTCCTTTTTTGAATTAAGTGATTTACCTAGAGTCTTCGAAAAATTTTCTCGCTAGTCTTTGCCACCAAAAGAAAAAGAAAAGCTCGCATGCCCTATGCGGTTGCTACCGCAACATGATTGCTACCTGGGATTTTCACTTCTTAATATACAACCATGAGTTCTGATCACGACGACCAACCGCCAAACTATGGCCCAGACTCGGTTGAAATGTCCAAAGGCCAGCAAGACAAGCTCGCCCACGTCCTAAACCGTGACCAGGGCTCGAGACACAAGGATCTTCCGCCTATAGGCCCCGACGGCAAAATTCCGCCCGAACCACACGCAAAGGAGAAATACAGGGTAGAGTTTACGGGCCCGAAGGATCCTGGAATCCCTTACAACTGGACACAATGGAAAAAATTCGCATACAGTGCCGTCCTAGTATACTGCGCGCTTATTGCCAATTGGTGCAGCGCCATTTATGGATGTAGCCTCTATGCTATAGAGGAGGAATATGGTCTTGGAGTGACCCCATTTGAATTGGGAACAACCCTCTATGTGCTTGGGTTTGGATTTGGACCAGTGTTGTGGGGTCCCTTGAGTGAACGTTACGGGCGTAAACGCCCGCTTGCGGTGGGTATGTTTCTGTTCACATGCTTTACTTTTGCTACTGCTACCGGCAAGGATGTCCAGACAATAATGATTTGTCGCTTTTGGAGCGGGCTCTGCGGCGCTTGCACGATCGCGGTTATCCCCGCATACCTTGGTGACTTTTTTCTGCCCTCGGATAGAACCGCCATTGGTCTCTACAGTCTCAGCATTTTGGGCGCTCCTATGGTTGCCCCAGTCGCTGGAGAGTACATGCTTCAGGCCGGCCTCAGCTGGCGCTGGCTACTTTATACTACCGGTATGGGCGGTGCCTTGGCGGTCGTGCTAATCGCCCTAATTCCGGAAAGTTTTCAGCCCATTATCCTCGCAAACAGAGCTGCCCTGATCCGCCGCGAATCCGGGAACTGGGCCGTACACGCCCGGCACGACGCAATCGAGGCAGATTTTCGTGAGGTTTTGCAAAACACAGTGCTCCGGCCGCTACGAATGACGGTGTCCGAACCCATCTTGCTTTTCATGTCCCTGTACCAAGGAATCGTTTATTCAATGCTCTACATGTGTCTACAAGTTGAGGCGATTCCCCTAGTTTTCGAAAACTACGGCTGGACAGGCGGTAAAGTTTACCTGCCCTTTCTGGCCGTTTTTGTGGGCGCTAGCATCTTTATTTTGGTTAGCACCTACATTGTTGACGTGCGTTACAACCGGAAAGTCGAGGCAAGTCCTTACAAGGTTATCCCTGAAGCCCGACTCGTGATGCTGGTCACTGGTAGCGTGCTAATGTGCATCTCAATGTTTTGGGTCTTTTGGACTGGTGCATATCCCAAAACAGAGTCTACTCCAAACGGCTGCCACTGGATGGTCCCCACTATTGGGCTGTTGGTGTTTGGGTTTTCATTTGGCGCGTCATTCTTGCCCATCACAAACTATTTGCTCGATTCGTATTTGCTTCTTGCAGCCTCTGCAATGGCCGGCAACGAGCTTATTCGTGATGTATTGGCCTGTGGCTGGCCATTGTTCACGGCGCAGATGTTTACGAACTTGGGCATCCAATGGGCTGGAACATTGTTGGGGTGCTTAATGGTGTTGTGTACGCCATTGCCAATTTTTTTGTGGGCATTTGGTAAAAAGCTGCGCAACAAGAGCAAGTTTGCATTGAGCGAGGACGAGGCGAGAAAGCACGAGCACAAGAAATAAATATAGATTAATGTATGATGGCCTGTGGCATAGAACACGAGTGCTTCAGTTGGTGGCTCCCTAGGGCAGAGCTAGCAGAGCTTTGGGGGGCTTGAGCAGTTGCCCAGAGCTCGAGGACCCACATAACAGCCATGTACACGGCCACAAGGCCAAATTATAGCTCACAGAAATCTATAAACTGAATATTTAGTGCAGAGGGGTACGCTTAGGCAGACTTCTCAGCCTTCTGGGCAGCCAAAGCCTTGGCAGTACCGTGCAAAGCCCAGCGGTGGTTACGGCGGAACTTGGAGTCAACACCGCGCATGGAGGGGTAGCGGTGCTGCTTAGGCTTCTTAATACCGTTGCGGTGGGCCTTTCTGGAGACGGTGTGCTGGGAAGCGTTCTTTGATTTAGCCATTGAGGGTTGCCTCACGGTGCCGGTGCTCAGGGTGAGTGAGTGAGTGGTTCGAGCCCTAGTGTATTACGTCATCTTGCCACCCATTTTGCCACTGGGTGTCCCAAGTTGAAATAAATTCGAGCCAGGAGCCAAGGCGCAGCGAGCTGCAAGGAGTTTGGTGCCTTGTGTTTCAGCTTTTGCATGCGCGATTTCGACCTCGCAAAGTTGGCCTTAGGTGTTTGCCAAGATAGCAAGTGCCTTATCTATTTGTAATCTAAAACACTAATATCAGACTGCGCAGTTGTCGACATCAGCATTGGTTCAAGTCTGTGGCTGCCAGGGGAAGCTCTTGGCGGTGGTTATTAAGCATGTAGATCCTTGCCATTGGGGGAACCAGACGGTTCGCCCCCCAGGTCACGGGTAATGCGGGCCAATGCGGGGCGCAATGCGGGCGCTGGCTTGGTGTAGCTAAACCTTAAATAGAATTACAAATATTCACCAACTACGTCCCCAAGACGGCCCTCGACGGCCCACAACGTCCCACGTTGATCCACGTCACCGCGTGGTGGGGCCTACATAAGCGCGCGCCCGCGTAGCATCATCATGTCCACTACTACCTCACGCCGTCTCTACATTGGTAACCTCCCCGGGCGAGTGAGCCCGCATCAAATTGCCGACGCGCTGGTGGACTTCAGAAATTCTGCAGTGTGCGTCTTTAACCCCAGCGTCAAGGCTCAGCGTGCGTCCTCATACGCATTTGTGACGTTTGAGGAAGACACTGATCTAGATGCTGCAGTTCTCAAACTGACTGGAATCAAAATTGGAAATCGTACGATTGCGGTGGCCAAGGCGGACCCCACCAAGAAGAAGGAAACTAGGTCCCCCTCCGCCGATAGCGCCAAGACTTTTGACGAAAACAAGGACAAGGACCAAAAGTCACAGCCCAAACTGGCCGCAGCTGAGTCCAAGGCTGAGCCCAAGGCTGCTGCCAAGCCCAAGGCAGTGAGGCGCAAGCTGCCCGAGAGTGACGATACCGTCTATGTGAGCGGGATCCCTCTCGAGACTGCCGCCACCGAGGTGAATGAGCTCTTTAAGGAATTTGGCGGTTCTACCACAGTTGTCACAAAGGAGTCGCGCAGACGCCGCCAGGGGAACCGCGTCGTCAAGTTGGCGCCCAAATCGTATGCATTTGTCAAGGTCGGCGCCGGCAACCAGCAAAAGGCCATTGACGCGTTCAACGACGCCGAGTTCAAGGGTGAGAAGCTCACGGTGTCCAAGGCCACTGTGAGTCCTGAGGAGCTTGCTGAGGCCACTGCCGACGACTCGGCTGAGCCTGAGGCCAAGGAGGAGATCGCCGAATCCAAGGCTGAGGCCGCGGTCAAGGCTGAGGAGTAATTAATAGCTAGCTAGGTCAGCATTGCGACTCTCTTAATTTTTGGGGCACGTGTGGCCATGGGGCCCTGCGAGGAGCCTCGCTCGCCCACGGCGCCCATGGGGCACCCTCGCTCTCCCCCCCTCGCTCTCATCAATATGCTTAATATAAATTATAGATCAACACGCGGTCAGAATGTCAAATGCACCCGTACCAGTCGCAACCTGGCGACCAAGCACAATGCGCGCGCTCGGGCTCTCCAAAGTATCGGTGGCACCGTTGAGCAGCTCCTTGGTGAGGAACTGGCAGGTACTCTCAAATGTCATTTTGGTGAACGGCGAGGTACTCGAGTCAAGACCCTGGCGATTGAACGGCAAATAGGTACCCTCGCGCGTCATCATGTCGGCAATTAGCTCCAAATGTCTAGGGTTGACGGTGATGGCATAGGTCTCGAAAACATTGGAGATTTCGCGCACAATAGTGTTGCGGGCGGCTTCACAACCATAAGTGCGCAGCACAGCAGCAACATCGTTGCTCAAGATGCCGTTAACATCAATAAACAGGTCGTCGTTCCACATGGCGCTAAAGTTGACACCCTCGGTGACCATGACGCGGCCATCCTTGTGCTGAGCGGGGCGCAAGCAGCGCTCAATCTTGGGCACTTCGCGCACAACAACTTGGCGACAGATGCTCTCAACCAAATTAACCATGAGCAGCTTCTTGAGCTCGGCAGGGAACTCGAGCTCAAACTCGCACCACTCGCCGTTTTGGTCGTCAAAGTTGTACTTGCGCACGCTCTTGTGCTGGGTAACCACAAGGAACTGGCGCTCCTTTTGGGCCTTGCTGAGGGGCACTTTTTCGGCCGGCTCCTCATCCTCCATTGCCTCGTCCTCCTCAGACTCGGACTCGCTGGAGCTGCTGGCAGACTCGTCGTCGCTGGCGTCCTCGGGCTTAGTCTCGACCTCGCTCTCAGACTCGCTCTCGGACTCGGACTCCATCTTCTCGTCCTCGTCGGCGTCGTCGTAGCTGACCTTTTGGTCGCGGTTTGTTTGCTTGGCATCGTCCTCCTCGCGGTCACTGTCCGAATCGCTCTCGCCAGACTCGGCAGCCTCGTCGTCCACGGTGCTATCCTCGTCCTTCTTGGGCGCGGCCTTGGGCTGGGGCTTCTCCTTAAAGTCAACGGGCGCTTCGCCGTCACGCTTCTGGCGGCGCAGCTCCTTGGTGATGGCAGCCTCCAATGCAAGCAGGAATTTGGACGACAACACGCTCTCGACCGTGCGCTGCGACACGTCGTACTCGGCCGTGTACTCCTGGGCAGGGTACAGGTTGACGCGCACCGCGTACGAACGCACCGGCTGGCCCTCGCTGAGGCCAACGCGCTCGGTGACAACGACCTTGTCAATGAGCTGGCTGAGCAGAATTTTGGTAACACCACGACAAAATGTGTCTGCAGTCTCATTGTCCACGCCCTCGCGGATCGGCAACACCATCTGCGGGGTCTTGATGCTGGCACTCGCAGTCATGATGATCTCACGCATGCGGGGGATACCGAGTGTGACGTTGGCGGCACCGTGACCAGCAAAGTGGAAAGTGTTGAGGGTCATTTGGGTCGAGGGCTCACCGATCGACTGCGAGGCAACAATACCAACACACTCGCCAGGGTCAACCAAACTCTGCTGGTACTTGAGCTGCATCATAGCCTTGAAGCGCTTGTCCAACTTGTTCACACCCATATCCTTACCACGCTCGCGAATCTCGTCCTTTTTGTCGGCAATATAGGTATCCAAGTCACCGGCAAACCGCTCGCTAGTGGAGCCGAGGTACTTGGCCGGATTGAGCTCAGTAATGACACTATCGAGCTCCTCACCCTTTTTGGCGGCCTTTTTGGCCTTTTTGATGTAGACGGCGGCTGTGCCCTCGTCGAGCTCTCCCATGGTGCTGGGGCGGTGCTTGTCACTGAGAGCATCAAAGTTGTCGAGGCAAAAGTCAAATTGGGTCAAGTAACTCTCCTTGACAGTGTCCACATTGTCACCACCGTACATAAACTGGATCAGCGTACCGTCGCTGTCGCGCACAGTGTTGTCGTAGTGGGTATTGACACCCTCGAGCTGCTTGATGAGACAACGCTGAAGGTAACCTGAGCGCGAGGTCTTGACGGCGGTATCGATAAGACCCTCACGACCGGCCATGCAGTGAAAGTAGTACTCCTGGGGGCGCACACCACTGTAAAAGCGGTTGGCAATGTATCCACCAGCGCGCACATGAGTCTCAAACGGCTTGAATGTGGGCAGAGTCTTACCCGAAACCATCACGGGCACACGGCGACCCTCGAGCGCTTGCTGGCCCAGCGCGCACATGATTTGCGAGACGTTGACGTTGGAACCCTTGGCACCACTGAGAGCCATTGACTGCATCGAGTTGTAAGGGAAACGCTTCTCGGTACCATCAGGGATACACGTCGACACAACCTTTGAGGTAACGGCGTTGGCCTTGCCCTGGGTAATGGCGTCAAGAATGGCCAACTTGTTGTCGTCGCGCAGAATCTCCTCAAGGCGCTTCTTGAGCTCAGCATCGCTACCCCTCTCGCCCTCGAGCTGAGTGACCTCCATGGCAGCCTTGCGACCGACCTCCTCGGCGTTGGCAAGCAAGTCTCGCCTCCACTGGTCACCCTCCTCGGTAAGACGCAGATCATCCATACCGCACGTGAACGCAGTCTCCATAATGTATTTAGTGAACAAACGGCCAAGCACACTCAGGAGCAAGCCGGCAGCGTCCGGGCCGTAAACCTCGTGCACAGAGTGCACAAGACCATAGTCGGCGGCACCGTACTGCGACTTGTCGAGGATACCACAAATCAGCTCGCCATTGCGGAACACAACCTTGTTCTCGGTACCAAAGCCCCAGTACTCGTCCTTGATTTTGTTTTTCGAGGTCAAATTGAGACCGGGCTCGTTGCCCGTAACATTGAGCAAAACAGTCGAAATAACCTGCTTGCCAGTCCAGCGCGCGGGCTTGACAATGGCAGGCGGCAGCAACAGCACGCGCTCGCTGGCAAACCGGCCAGTCTCGGGCTGCACGCTACCATAAATCAGCTGCTGGTACTCGTCACGAGTAAAAAAGGTGTCCTTGTTGGTGAGCCACACACCGGCCGAAATGTGATCCTGAATCAAACCACGCAGGGGTTTACCGCTCGTGGGGGTCAGGTACTGGTTGTTCGTGTTGGCAATAAACATGGCCTCCGCACGAGCAGCCTCGTTTTGAGGGAAATGCAAGTTCATCTCGTCACCGTCAAAGTCGGCGTTGTAGGCACCAGTGTTTGCATAGTGCAGGCGCAGCGTCTTCTCCTTGGGCAAAACGCGCACATTGTGACCCATCATTGAGGCCTTGTGCAGGGTAGGCTGTCTGTTCATGAGCACCACGTCATGGTTGCGAATGTGGCGCAAAACCTTTTTATTGACGCCCGGCGACGCCCTGAGCCCTGGGGTCATGAGCTGGTTGGCAATGGCGGTCCTCTGCTCCACCGTCATGTTGGCCAAACTCTGCAGAGTGCCGTCCTCATTTTGCACGGCAGTGGCACCGGGCCACACATCAGGGCCATTAATGACGCTCTGGCGCATCTCATCAAAGTTGTGCGAAGTAACCGGCTCGGGGTAGGTGAGCTTGGTGGCGAAAACGGGCGGCAAACCAATCTCGTTGGTCTCAATGTTGGGATCGGGCGAAATGACCGAGCGAGCAGCAAAGTTGACACGCTTGCCCATCATGTTTTTGCGGAAAAGACCCTCCTTTTTCTCCAAGACCTGCTTGATACCAGGCAGCGGGTTCTTGCCGGCATTTTGGTTCTTGGTGGCATCGAGCACGCCGTTGTAGTTATTTTGCATGAGCACAAACTGGTTGACGAGCTGTGTAAACAGCAGCTTGCGCTGGTCAGGCTCCTTGCAGGTGGACATTTCCTCACTGAGGTCGCGCACCCTGAGGCACGATTTGAGAATCTCGCCCAACAGCTGGTTCATGGGGTTAGAGTGCAACTCATCGCCGAGCTGGCTGGGCATGCGGAACCGCGTGGGCGGCACAACCACCGAGTGAGCGAAAAACATGTCGGCGGTGACCTTGGGCGCCAAGGGGCTGAGCTGGAAAACGACCCTAAGGATCGCTTGCTCGCGCTCAAACAGCTGCTTGAGAATGTTGTACACTTCAACCGAAATAACAAACCGCGAGCCGCTCGTGCTCTTGGTCTTGAGCTCGTGCTCCAAGACAGTGGGCTTGTCATGGATGGTGGTGCTGCGCTCAATGTCCTTGCTGCGGTTGTGGTTGATTTGTTTTGAGCTGAGGTTGATCTCAAAGATCTTGCTGAGACCATCCTTGCGAAATTTGGGGCTGTACATGAGGCAGTTCTCGCACTTGGGACGGCTCAAGATGCGCCTGAAAAATTCTTTAATTAGGGCCTTGCGTTCCTCGAGAATGCTGGGGGTGCGCACACCGCTTGGGGCAGAGTGACCAGAAGCAATTGCATGCTTGATTTGCTTGACGGTAAACGCCTCGCGCACATCGTCCTCGGAAGGCAAGTCCTCGACCTGCTGAGCCTCGAGCACAAGACCGTACTGCAAAAGCCGAAGTTTACACTCAAACAAGTGCGTCTCGGTAGTATTAAGCCGCAGTTTGTGGCAGTAAAGGCATGAGCTGCGCAGCAAAATGTACATGTGCGAGAAAAACATGGGGTTGTAGCAGGGCACCGGCAGCTTGATGTGACCCACGTGCCCGAGGCATGCGCGCTCGTCGAGGCCGCAAGTTGCACACAGATTTTTCAAGAAAGCACCGAGGCTCAGGTCGTACAGACCATTGGCGAGGGGGTGCCCGAGGTTGTCAAACTCCTCAGGGTTTGTGACCTGTTTGACACTGAGATTTTCGATCTCTTCCGGCGATAAAAAGCCGAAATCGACCGATTGGATTGTGGTTCCCGCTGGCGTCGCGATGTCCATAGGATTACAAATTTTTTTGAAAATTTCAGATCTAGGTTTGAGGGTGGCGAGTGTGGCGCGCGAGGTCCCCACAGGCTGCCCACGGGGTGCCTAGAGGTTACCTAGCTTGTGGCTAAATTTTATATTTAGGAAAAGAGCAATAGATTAGATGCTTATAGGGACTGGATTCAGTGCAAGCGGTGTCTACAGACCTTTGATTTAGATTAAAGCATATATATGACATCAAGTATGGTCAAATATGGCTATTGGGGGTACGGTGTGGTATTTGACACCCAAATTACGCTCAAATTCGGTCAATGGTCCCACTTCACAACTGTTTCTAACAAGGATGTACATGCGCAAACTTGAGCCTCCAGCATGCACCTTAATTAGCGTATGCAGTGACCTCAATATAGCACAACTTCACAAAACCCATTGAATTTGCAAAGTACCGCCGCAGACTAGTTTTCAATATTTGAATCATGCACCCCGCACTGCCCTAGATACTCGCCCGAGCCGATCCGTTGTAGTCATGTCATGCTCCGCAGAAGTAAGGATTGAAAACCGTCAAGAATGGTACACATGTGGCGATATTGTGCACGGATCTGTGCTAGTCCATCAAGAGCAGTCGAGCCGCATCACTGAGCTGATTATTGAGCTCGTGGGCGAGTTCTATTGCATTTTATTTGATGGCAGCTCCGAGAAGGAGAAGGGCGAGCGTATTTACAAGGATAGACTTGCAGTTATGCCTGAACTTCCGATGAAAAGTTACACGATGAAGAAGGGAACGCACGAATTTAGATTCCAGTTTGTGCTGCCCGGTCACAGTGGCGAGCACCACGACGACGAAAGTTGCCAGGCCCAACTGCTGCCGTCGTTTGAAACTGCAACCAGTAGTATCAGGTATGTAGTGCGAGCCAAGGTGCGCCGCACGTCCAATTGGAAGTTTGACGTTAGAGCAGAGCGTAGGATCTCGACGCGGCCGTGCATTGACCAGGCCGCTCTTGCCGGTTCTACCCAAAACCAAGACGCTGCCAAGGTCTCAATGGTACGCAAACGTGACCTGAAACTCAAGGGCCCCGAGCTCGAGGCAACTTTGACAATTCAGGCTCTAAGTCCAGCAACTACACCAAAGTTCAGGCTCGTACTCCACAGCGACCAGGTTGAGGCAGTCAAGGTCACAAAAATCAATGTTCAGTTGATGCGCAGGGATAAGGTCCGGGTCAAATGGTCTACCGAGGTGTGCAATTTAACCTATAATCTACAAACCACCGAACCTATGCGCAGTGTCGAGCTCGTCAATGGCTCAGCCAACATATCTGATTTGCTGGCGTTCAACTTGAGCAACAGTGTGCTGCCAAGTTTCCATATGAGGTTTGTTAAATCTAGCTACCGACTACGGGTTGAGCTAGTTGTCGAGTGCAATGATGTGCGTCGCAAGTTGACGCTCGAGCCAAAGGTCGAGGTGGTGTCTGGGTTTGTGCACGACCACTCGCCGGCGTACGAGGAGCCTCCGCGGTACGAGCAGGTTGTGATGGCTTAGGCTACATTACTCAACAAAAGCTCGTGCTGAGTGCGAGCCAGCCCCCAACAGCCAAGCTGGGCTAGCCGCCGACGCACTCGGCTGTATGTGCATCTCAATGCATGCAGACCCTCGACTCGCCTGACCAATCCTGCATCTTGACAAATCGTGCAGCGCAAGTCGCTCGAGGCCAAACCCGCTATAGCCTATGAAGCCAGTATTTAATCAAACGCGTTTTTTGGCCACTGCTGCGGGCTCGGCTACGAGCGCGGCTGCAGGAGGGGCTGCGGCCACGCCACAAACGCCACAAACCGCGCGGCCAGTACAAATACGCGCCCCAACCCCGCCAGCAGGTGCCAAGCTGAGTGCGATCCGCGTAGCAATGTTTCCCATGGGCTACAAGCAAAGTTTCTCCGAGTGGTGGAGCCGCAAGCCCGTCAAAGATACCGAATTGGCGGTCCTAAAATACGGCGGTATCCATACTCAGGGCCCTGATGCCAATGCTGCAAGCATTGACACCGCTATTGGACGCGGCCTTCACATGAATGAGCTCCAAATTGAAGGGCCTTCAGTGGCAGGTCAGCCTCAAAAGCACATTGTTCTCGTACACGGTTACGGTGCCGCCAAGGGCTTTTTTTACCGCAATATCAAGCCATTGGCTATGCCAGGCTACACAATTCATGCCCTTGACTGGCTAGGGTATGGTCGGAGCAGCCGCCCCAACTTTAGCATCAAGCCCAAAACTCCTATAGAGGGCGTGCACATGGCCGAGAACTTTTTTGTGGATTCACTTGAGGAATGGCGTAGGGCAAAGGGGATTGACGAATTTTCTCTGATTGCCCACTCGCTAGGCGCATATTGCGGTGCTGCATACACCCTCAAGCACCCCTCACGCGTCAACAAGCTAATGATGGTGAGCCCGGCAGCAGTGATGCGCGGCGAAGATAGCCTCACGATGGAGGTTGTGGGCACGATTCCCGACCCGCTTATTCCCATCAGCCAGCGCAAATTCAATGTTCCGGGTTGGTTCAAGTGGGGTTGGGAGCGCAATATCTCGCCGTTTAGCCTTGTGCGCGTGGGCGGTCCCCTGGGCCCGAAATTTGTTTCGGCATGGACGACGCGGCGGTTCTCGAACCTCGACGAGGGCGAACGCCAAGCTTTACACGAGTACTCCTACTCGGTTTTCAATTCAAAAGGATCGGGCGAGTACGCTCTCAATTATTTGCTGGCGCCGGGGGCCAGCGCCCGCTGGCCGCTTGCCGAGCGGATCTCGCCCCTCAGGGTGCCCACGCTCTGGGTTTATGGAGACAAGGACTGGATGGATATCCGTGGAGGCCAGGAAGCCGCTCGCCAGATCAAAAACGCAGGTGGCCCCGAGGCACGCGTCGTTGAGGTTGAGGGTGCTGGCCACCACTTGTACTTTGACAATGTGCCCAAATTTAATGAATTGGCTATCGAATTTTTGAAAAACGATGTCGAGGACGTGCGGATCAAGCAGGTGAATGATGTAAATGTATAAATCTAGAGCAATGAGTAACGGTGGATTGGGGAAAGCGTCCACCGAGATTTTAGCCTTGATATCACGGGCAATGTTTGGAATACAAATGATATGCCAGTCCCTCAGCTCTACTTGAGGCTACCGCTCGTCAATCGACGGTTCCACCAATTTTTCATGTGCGACAGAATTTGCGCGCCGCTGAACGTCGACCGCGTACAAACGGGGATTTCGGCGCACTCTTGCGCGCGAAGCAAGATTTCAGAAGCCAAGAGCTCGAAATTTGCAGCCAGTTTGATTTTGGCAAGTGGAGTTTTTCACGGGCAGAATTGAATCAATTCAATGAGCTATCACTGCACACCAAGGGGCACATTTTGGCGGAACACCAACTTTGTCACGTTGATCCAGCTGATGGGGAGGATGCCCGCACAGATCCAAGGGGCAAGCTCTACGACACCCAGGCTGACCCTGATCTGCTTGCGCACGCAAAACACGGCCTATGGTTTGCAACGGATGAGTTGCAGGAAAACCGCGAGTTTATGTTGAAGATGGCAGTCAGAGGAGCGGAATGCTTGGGTTCTACATCATTCACAAGCGACAGGGAGTGTTGCATGCGAGCTTTGAGTGCGGATAATACAGTTATTCAAAACTGCTCTGATGCTCTTAGAAACGACAAAGCTCTTGTGAAAGCATACATCAAGTGGTGGAACACGGGCCTTAAGCACGCTTCGGCAACTCTGTGTGACAATACAGAGCTGGCTACCCTGGCGGTATCTCACGATCCCTCCCAGCTTCAGCACTGTTCTGAGAAGCTAAGAAATAATTTCAAACTTGTGATGACTGCAGTGCAGAGCGACGGCATCAATATTCAGTGGAGATTCTCAAATCTTGAACGAGAGCACACGTATTAACCGAACATCAAATCGCGCACTCTACACAATACTATTGCTGGGGCGGTCCTAGGGCAAGCCTTTGCAATTCTCAGGCTGATAGAGATATTCTCGCGCACGCTTGCAAAGCCAGAGTTGGCTTGGAATTTGCAGATCCAACTGTACTTAACGACGGCGAGTTTATGATGAAAACACGCAGACAAGGGAACAAAAGTTATGGATTTTGTCTCAAGATCTTTATTAGATGACAAGGAGTTTTGCTTGCGGGCTTTGAACACAGACCCCGATGTACTGAAGATGTGTTCAGACGCTCTTAAAGACGACAAGGCTGTTGTGGAAGCGTTCGTCAAGCGGTGGAATACAGGCCTCGAGCACGCTTCCGCGACATTGCGCAATAACAAAGAGATTGTCACTCTCGCAGTTTGGCGCGACCCATCTCAGTGTCAGTACTGCTCCAAGGCACGGCGCGACGAGGCTGAGATCGCTACCCTCGCAGTGTCTCGTGACCCGTCTCAGTTGTATGTATGCCCCAGAGAGCTCTGGGACAATTATGAGTTTGTGACGGCATGTATCTACAGTATGCTAGCGAGCGGTTGCGCAAGAACTGGGATATCAATGCTGCGGCGTTGGAGTCGAACCCGGTGGCGTTCAAGTACGCCAATGAGGAGAGTGTGGTGCAAGTGCGCTGAGGAATGATTTTGGCCAGAAGCGGCGCAAAATATAGCC
This sequence comes from Wickerhamiella azyma, assembly GCA_022577855.1. Taxonomy (NCBI): domain Eukaryota; kingdom Fungi; phylum Ascomycota; class Dipodascomycetes; order Dipodascales; family Trichomonascaceae; genus Wickerhamiella; species Wickerhamiella azyma. Next base: position 389,457 of record JAKISA010000002.1, read on the forward strand.
AAAGGTCTGGGCCAGAACGGCAGCATGCAGCTGGGTAGGCGGGGAGGTCGCACCTCACTTAAAGCAATAAATTACATACTTATTTGGTCTTTGCAAACGCCTCCTTGAGCTCCTTCTCGTTGGCCTCTGCAATCTTTCTGCGCTGAACCTTTTGAGCGCTGGTCACAAACCCGTTTTGCGGGGTCCACTCCTCCTGAGAGAACCCGACCGCGGGCAGGATCTCAACCGGTTTGAGCTCACAATCGCGGCCGGTTTGCTGGATCGAGCTCAAAATCTCCTTGTACACCTCCTTGGTGTTGTAAGCAAACGAGGGCACATCGTGCTCCGGAACCTCAAGGCCCTTGGACTCGGCAAACGCCTTAACCGCGGGCTCGGCAAGTACCACAATGGCAACCGGCTTGGGGTGATCGCTGTCGGCAAACACGCACAGGTTTTGCACGTACTTGTTGCTGCGGTACAGAGCCTCAAGACGCTCCACGGCAACATACTCGCCGTTCTGGGTCTTGACGAGGTTCTTGACGCGATCAATAATCTCGAGCGCACCATTGGACGAGAATTGGCCAATATCACCGGTGCAGAACCAACCATCCTCGGTAAACACTTTTTTAGTCTCTTCCTCATTCTTGAAGTAGCCGGGAGTAACGCAGGGGCCCTTGATGAGCACTTCGCCTTGATTGTTGCTGCCCTTGTACCCGAGCTCCTCGCAGTCGCGGAACTTCATCGTGATGCTGGTAACAATCTCGCCCGTCGAGTTAAAGTCAAGGTTGGCAGGAGTCATGATCGCCGCCATGGCGTTGGTCTCGGTAAGGCCATAGCCCATGAGGCAGGGCGCTACGACCGTGTCGAGGAAAACACGAGTGTCACGCGACAAAGCAGCGCCACCGTTGAACAAAAAGCGCAGGCGGCCACCGGTACCTTCCTTGATTTTCTTGAAAACAATCGTGTCAAGCAACGGGGGATTAATGCCCCACTGACGGCAGCGGTGCTTAAATCCAAGCGCTCTCCAAAATAGAGCTTGCTTGAGGCCCGATTCCTTCTCGACCTTGGCCACAATTCCCTTCTTGACGCTCTCCCAAATGGCAGGCACAGCAGCCAGGATGGTCGGCTTGAGGGTGCGGATATCGCCGGCACAGTTGCGCATCGAGGCGTCCGAGGCCGTCTTGGGGTTTCCGTAACCAAGGGCACCGCCCCAAACAAGGCAGCTGAGCTCCACCGTCAACTCAAAGATGTGGGCCAGGGGCAGCAGCGCCAAAAACACATCGCCGGGAGTAACGACATCGGGCGTAATGTTTCCGGTGGCGCCAGCCACACCGCCAATCACAGTCGAGTGGTTCAAGACAACACCCTTGGGCTTGCCGGTAGAACCCGAAGTGTACATGATACAGGCGCAATCGTCGGCCTTGGGGGGCACAGCCTTGAACGAGCCCTTGGCGTTCTGGAGGTGCGAGAAGGGCACGACCTTAACTTTAGACTTGAGCTGCTCAAGGACTTTGGCTTCAGCATCAGTCAAATCGCCGTCTGTCTCGCGGTAAAACACCGTCTTAATCGAGGGGGTGTCTTCGAGGGTTTTGGCCAAAGTGCCAAAGTTCTCCTTGTCGGTAAGGATAGCAACTGTTTCAGCTTCGTTAATTGAGCTGCGCAGGCCCTCAACACCAAGCGTATCGTAGGCAGTCACGACGCAAACGCTCTGGGAAGCACAGGCCAAAAAGGTCTGCAGCCACTCCATCGAAGTACGGCAGTAAATACTGAGGCGCTCGCCGGGCTGCACATAGTCGCGAAGGCCAACCGCCACCTTTTCGACAGTGGTCTTGAGCTCGCTGAACGTAATCCACTCATAGTCGCCGAGCTCATAGTACTGCCACTTCTTCTTTTGCTTAACGATCTCGCCATCGACCTTGCGCTCAATCTCCTTTTCCTCGTGGTGAACCTTGATAAACTTGCGCTGGCCCATGGCGGGGTGGCGCGCAAACTTGCTGGTGCCGTGCTGGAACAGCTCGTACACAGTGGTCACTTCAGGAGCGGTCTTAGGTGTCACATCAGGGTGTTCTTTGGCATTGATATTGCGACGGGGCGCACTCTCGCCTTGTGCGGCTTTACCCACTTCCACGGTCAATTGTCTAGCCATTGTTGGGAGGAAAGTGGTGTGGGGGCGGTCAGGGTTGCTGACTTGCGACGGGGAGGTTGGGTGGTGGCGAGTTGTGGCTGCAGGTGGCGCGCGGTGGCGCTGCGCTGCAACAAGGCGAAACTTTGCGCCGATAGATTGCACCATGTGGGGATGTAGGGGGGCTAAAACAACTAGAAACTATATAATCAAGCTCAAAATATTTTTTTATGCAACCGCCGGTCGGGTCTTGGCCCGCACCGTGTGGGCACCGGTGTGGGACCCTGTACATGCATTACATGAAGGTTTCGTTGGGGGGTGGGGTCTGCACATGGATCCGGGTCAAGGCGCCGGCAATGGGAGTTCTGAGTGTGATGCCTTAGGGATTTCCGTTGCCGTGAAATTACGGTGCCTTGTCCGGCCGATCTGAAACGGTTGTCTGGCAACGCCAACGGCGATGCTGCAGCACGGCACGCCGGAAATAGCTGGAGCTGGCGTCCAAGAAGTAGCTCCGTTGGCATCCAAAACTATCATAAAAATAAATAATCACCTATACAGGCGCTCAATAATATTATTCTTATCCCTCCAGTGCCGCACGCACTTGCCGTATCGGTACAGCGGAATAGCGCACAAGCAGAGTAGCAGCTCAATGCAACCATACACCACATAGCTCGTTCGCCTACCCGCAGCCTGCAAAAAGTATGGCACAAAGATGCAAAAGCAAAAGCCCAGCAAATTCTTTGCAAAGTTGAGGGAAACAAGCGCCTCAGCGGCAAACATCTTGTACGAATCAACAGCATAAGTGATGCTCACTGTGGACCCGAGGCTGGTGCCAAACCCAATGAACCCTAGGAACACACACGGCACGATCCACGCGTCTTCTTCAAAGGTAGACCACCCAAACCCAATGATGCCAATGGCGGTGGTGATGGCCACCGGCACAATCATGACAAGGCGGTATTCGGGCTCGTACACGCCGTTATTCCGCGCTGCCATGACCCGCACAATGGTATCGCTCGCGTACCCAGCAACGGCGGAGCCAAGGCAGCCACCGATAAAGGTGCCAATGTAGAGCAGGCCGACGGACGTAACCTTGAAATTGTATGGCTCTGCAGTAAAAATGCTTGATAAAGTTTCGGCAATCACGCTCAGCCACACAACGCTTAGGGAATAGAGCAGCGTCGAGAACAGGACCTGCGGGTAAAGGTAGAGAAAGAACGGGCGCAAAAACACCTTGAACCATGGGTCAGACGACTTACGGCCGCTGTACGCCTTGAGGTTGCGGAAGAAAGGCGTGCGCACGTGCGGATGAGACGCTTGGGTGTGCGCAGAGCAGTCCGGATCTGCGCCCTTTTGGCTGGGCGTAACCTCGAGCGTCTCGAGTGTATCTGCAAGCTCCAAGGCCAACTCCGAACGCCTCCTGCCCTCAAACTCGGGGCGGTTCATGGCCTGGCGCGCGGCCGCCGCCCGCTCAGACTCGAGCTGCGAGCGCTTGTTGGGCACGGGGCTGCGATCCCACCATGTCTCGTGCACAAAGAAAAAGGTCGCGATCCAGCATCCGCCGACAATGATGGCAACAATATAGAAGATCCAATGCCAGCCGCACGTATTGGCAACAAACCCGGCAACCAAGGGCACCAAATTCTTGCCTCCCAACAGCAGCAGGGTGTAGATTCCGGTGCGGTACGCACGCTCATGGGCGAAATAGATTTCGGCGATAGTTGCACTCGGCAGCGATTCAGCCGGACCTCCGCCGATACCACACAAGACGCGGGCACCCACAAGGGACCCAAAACTCTTGGCATTTGCGCCCCAAATGAGACCGCCGAAAAAAACCAACTGCGAGCACAAATATACCAGTCGCTTGCCAAAAAGTACGGCAGTGGGCGCAAAAAACAGGCTGCCGGCGCCCATGCCCAGCATCAGGACACCCACGAGGTAGGTCAACTTGTGGAGCGGCTCGCCCCATTCCTTGGACAACGTGCCCATTACAGCTGCTAGCAGCGGGGTCTGGCCGCCAACAATAAATGAGTAAATTCCAATCGTCAACATTGCAAGGTCTCGGCGCCACATGGGCCAGTTGAGGGGGTCATTGGGATTGGCGTGGGGTTGAGGGCTGAGAATCACGCCGTTTGAGTTTTTCTTGAGATCATCGTTGTTGTCAGTGCCTGCACTGAGCATCACGACCGTACCGGTCACTTCCACAGGGTCGCCTGCCGGCTCTTTGACCCAGAGCATGACAGTGCCAAGAAGTATGGTCTATTTTGGGAGATGCGGTGCGGTCATGCTTGTTTGGGAATTCAAGGGCAGCGATTGGGGTGAGAAAAATAGGCATCCTTGCTATCGATATAGGTGTCTAATTGTACCCATCTCTATTTAAAGTAAACAAGATCACATGCAGTTTACCCCTGCCTGGTAAGCACAAGAAGCTCAAGCTTGAGCCTCAGCCTCGTAAGCATACACAATGTCGTCTGAATCGAGTGCTCATTTGATGGAGGCGTTTGAGGACGATGGAGAGACCTGGCAGGACGACCGCCAGCGTGAACCCGCTCGCCGTGGTCTGCTGGGGTTTATGAGCCGCTCGCGGCCCTCTACCGGCGCTGCCGGCCCAGCAGCCGGATCCACGGGTCCTGGTGCAACAACCGACGCTGTTTTCGGCAACTTGCTGGCCAAAGAGGACCAGCCTCAGGTTGCTCACGATGATGAGTCGCCCGAGGGAGTGCCCCCGACCTACGAAGAGGCCTCAAACGACAATGCCCCCAGCTACTGGGAAACAACAATTATGGCCAGCGGCTGGTGCGATGACGTGCTCGTGGACGAGCTGCCGGTCGGTTCAAACATCCAGCTCATTTGGAATATGTTGTTGTCTTTTGCATTCGGCATTGGCGGCTTTATTGGTACTTATCTTGTGCACACCACCCACGCCTCTAAAGCCGGTTCCATCTTGGGTTTGGCTTTGGATTTGCTTCAAACAAACTATGACACCACCGAGCACCACACCCCGTCGCCTCATGACCCCAACGAGTTTAGGCCAGACCATCCAAACTCGTACGCTGAACTAACACCCACTGGCAGCCTCAGCGAGGGGCCACAAGTGCAGGTCCCCTCCAAGTATGAAAGCGGTAGTGGCCTGAATTGGCTCACGACCATCTTTGCTCTATTTCTCATTTATTATGCGCTGCTCAACTATATCCGAGTGTACAGGATAAAGCTGGCGGTACTGGCCCAGAACGAGCAGAGCCAGCAGCACGTGGAGGTTCCTGCTGAGGTGGAGGTTTAATTTATAGATATGATAGAATGATTACGAGTGAGGGGGGTGGGCGGGGGGCCATAGTATGCTTAACCTGTCACTTCACCAAGGGCCACTGAAAGGGTCCGGGTGACCCTAAAAAGTATGGAGGTTTGAGACAAAAACCGGTAAAGCAGAATTTGTTTTTAAGGGCAATTCTAAGGTTTATTGTTCAAATTTTGCAAAAAGTATAGACAAATCTAACGGATTTTGTTCTGAACTGTGTTCCGCATATCCTCAAATTGGAAAGAGGTTTCCTCAACTCCTACTCAAGCACCCAAGGGTTTTTTGACTCCGCAAACTAGTCAAGGCGATAGCCATGGCCTGCGGAGCACTTTATTCACCTAAAAGGTATCATTATCTAGCTAGCTATTTAAAGGTCCTTCTTGAGAGTACCCAAGAAAGCAGACTTCTCGGAGGGAGTCTGGAAGCGGCCCTTACCGAACTTGGAGGCAGTGTCGATCCACTTGAGCTCAATCTCCTCAACAGCCTTGCGGCTGGTGTGGACCTTGAGGCTCTTGCGCATGGTCACAACGCGCTTCTTAACACCAGGGATAGAACCCTTGATGAGCAAGAAGTCGTTGTTAACCTGACCGTAGTGCACGAAGCCACCCATGGGGTTGATGGTCTTGGCGGTAGGGTCAAAGCTGGTGGAGCCGTTGGCCTTGTCCTCACCCTTACCGACACGGTAGATCTTGTGGTGGATGGAGGTACGGCGGTGGTAACCGTCCTGACCAGAGCGGGCAACAGTCCAGTTAACGTTGGCCGGGTGCCAGGCACCAATGCAGGCAACCTTACGCAAACCACGGTGGGTCTTGCGAGGAAGCTTGCGGGTACCCCAACGGGCGGTCACACCCTCGTAACCCTTACCCTTGGTAACGGCAATGACGTCAATGTTCTCGTTCTGCTCAAAGACCTCGTCAACAGTGATAGTCTTCTCGAAACGCTCCTTGGCCCACTGGACCTTGTCGGCGATGCTGCCACCGTTGATCTGGATCTCGGCGAGGTGAGCCTTCTTCTGGCCAACGGGGGTCTTGCGGACCTGGGTGTGGGCAAGAACGCGGACGACAGAGGCGTACTTGGAGATGCGCTCGAGCTCGCGCTCGATGCTCTGGCCCTCGTACTTCTTGGCGTAGCTGGTAAAAGCCTTCTTCTTGGACTTGTACCAGTTCTTGTAGAAGCGACGCTTGACCTCATCGCTAAGGTGCTCAGCCCAGACGGTGGTGAGCGAGCGGAGACCACGGGGAGTCTCAATGTAGCCAACAACACCAACAACGACCATGGCGGGGGTGTCGACAACAGTGGCGGCCTCAACGATCTCGCGCTTGTCCATCTTGGAACCGCGGCGGTTGAGGTCACGCACAATGGTGGTCATACCAGCCTTGTAACCGAGGAAGGCGGTAGGGCCAACAGGCTTGGACTTGTCGTCCTTGGGGAAAGCCTTAACGCGACCGCGGTGGGAAGCAGCGCGCTTGCGGGGAAGGTAGGCGAGCGAACCGTAACGGGGAGCCTCGTACTTGCGGTGGGACATTGGAGATTTCGCCCAGGTGCAGGGGTGGCTCTCATATTGAGTGAAATTTTCAGTCAAGCCCTAATAGCTTATGCTATTGTTAGTCATGTTTTTCTTGTGGCTGGTGCGAGCGAGTTGGACTAGGACTTGAGTGCGTTTTTGCGTAAAATATACAAGTAGAGACCATAAATGTAGATTTATGGCGTTATATGCCCAATCGAGCACTTTTTAAGGCTCTTTTAAAATTTTCCACTTTTCGGCAAACTCTTCCGCCAACCCTGTAGATCATAATGTATCATTTCTGCACTCCATCCAAAGCTCCATTTATCCAAAATCTACGCCCCTGTTGACACGCATGTGCGCCCAAATTATGATGTGATTAGTCATGACAATATGCAGCCGTGTGGGACGAGTATCTGAAAAAACCTTAAATATAACATGTACGCCACCCGGGTCCCTTGGGCCGATCGGGTTCCCCTGGCACCCGCTAGACCCCTCAAACCCCTTTGACAGACCCCTGGGCTCGGCTTACCAACACCCACCACAAACAACTCTCCCTCCCTCCCTCCCTCCTCCCTTCATCAACAATGAGCAACTTTGTGGATCTCACAGACGATCCGGGTAACACTTCCGACTTGGAAGAGGTTGCAGTGGTGCGCCTACCACCCAGAGTCGACGATGAGGTCGAGATTGTGAGCTCGCGCCGAGTTCCGCGGCATGAACGGCGCCCACGGCCCAGGCCCGCTAGACTCGAACATTTTGATGATATGCCGAGTTTGGGCGGTCCACGAGGATCTCGGGACCTATTTGTGTCTGATTATACGGGCCCCACGGCAGCAGAATTACGACAATTGTTTGCCGGGGCCCTCGAGCGGCCGCACCACCATCACTTTTTTCCCCCAAACCACCACCTGCGGTTCCTGTTGCCAAACTTTGGCATGCCCGAACACGACGAAAACTCAATGCTGCAGCACGTTTTGGCCCATTCGTTGCACGATACCCATAATCATGAGGTCGACGTGAACAAGGTCAAAAAGCCCAAAATGGGACCCCTTACGAAGGGGTATACGCGGGACCTTAATTCTAGCGCCACGCTCGCCTGCCCCAAGTGTGATCGCGAGTTGGGCACCGGCAATGAGCAGCAGTCCAAGGTGTTTTTCCGGCTGTGCGGCCACGTCTATTGTGGCGAATGCGTTGAGGCATTCAAGCATCTTAGGGGAAGGCATCGGCAGTGCTCTGCTGAAGGGTGCAAGACCAAGAAAAAGGTTGTCTTCAAGCAGATTTATTTTTGAGCTTGGAGGGCCCTTTGGGCCAGTCGGTTCTGTATCATTGCGTGCCCTTTGAGTGCCACTGAGTGCCATTGCGTACCCCTGGGCGTGCCTCCACACCCATTCGCCCACCCCCCATCATACTATTTATTACTCGCTAGACTAGAGCATTGCATTTTATAACCCTCCACTTGGGTCCCCTCATCTCTGGCCGTCTCACATGTCATCCCCGGTGGACCCCATGGATCAGGTGCGCCTGGACCTGCGGCGCACGTCCTTTGACGCGAAAAAACAGGGAATTGCTGCCGGATGGCTCAAACGACTCATGGAATACGGGATCTCATATTATCAGGGTCTTCATGATGTGGCCCTAAATTGCCGTTCATATGATCAGCTTGAACATTTGGCGTTTTGTGTATTGCGAGACTTTATGACCCGGGATCTAGATTGTACCCTTAAGGTCCTGGCCCTGATTCCCGAACTTGTGGTTGCCGCAGATCCCGAAATGAGCTTTATTGAGGCCGTTCCTCCTCACTATGCCATTGCGCCAATAATCACGCTTTTTAGCCACAACGACCACCAAGTCGAGGACGTGTTTGAACATGCCCAAACCCAGGGGCTCGAATTTATTGTTTACTTGTACGCAGCGCTGCTTCTCACCAAAAAGACCACCATCCAAAAGAACCTGGAAGGACTCGAGGGTAACGAGTTTGTCCATGCTATCCTCAACCAAATCACCCTCCAAAGTGTTGACGACCGCAAAAAACTCTATCTAAGAACCACCAAGCTGCGCTCACAGGTCCCTCTTAAGAGCCTCAGGGCCTACAATCAAGTGTCGAGTTTTTCGGCTGTACGGGGTGTTTTGGGGATTGAAAAGGCACGCACACACTATGTGCGGCTGATGGAACCGCCTAGACATGTTGCTACCTACACCATTACCATATTGGCCCTGGCGATTGCGCTTCAATTTTGGATGTCTGCCGAGTAGGTCCATGTCGGGCGGCAGCACACCACTGAGCACGGGCAGAGCACGAGCAGAGCACGAGCAGGCCTCGCAGCGCTGAGCAATATACTATCTAGATTAGCTCTAAATTATTCGACCTCGTAGCACAGCACCATATCGCTAGTTTGGCCCTCCGTCCAGCCCCGGCCGCCGCTCGCAGTTAATAAATACCTCCCGCTCTTGTCGAGCATCATGCGACTCATTGTTGTACCGTGGTAGCTAGGAGCAATACTAAACGGGGTACTTTTTTCGCTCTCCAAGTCGTAAATGCGCAAATTGTCCTGTGAGGCGCACAGCAGCCGTTTGCCCAGCGCAAGCACTGAAGTCACACCTCCACTGCTACTTGGCAGTTTGAGAGTACGAGGGGTAGGTTTTCGCACGTCCCATTCGTCCACCGTGTTGTTGCGGCGGCCAGCAAAGATCTTGGAGCCATCATCGGACCAGCACGCAGAGACGCACCAGGGCGGCGCGGTGCCACCACCAAGCGACATGACCTTGTTTGTTGTGCGTGTATCCCACAAATCAACTGCGCCATTTACGCTCGAAGTCATGAAAACTTGCTCAGGCTCGCCTGCTCCATCGTCGCCAAACAGGTCGTCAATATCATCAAATGGAGGACCACCCGCGGGCTGCCACGCAATTGTCGAGACTTGACCGGGTGTGGTGTACTGTTGTGTGCACTTGCCGGTCTCGAGGTCCCAATACCCCACCAGTTTATCCCAGGATCCACTGAGCAGGGTGCGCTCGTCAGAGCCTAGTACAAGCTCCGAAACAGTAGATTTATGCAAATCCAAATAAGCAAAAATTGTCCCCTCGCTGTGGCGTGCAGTTTGAATTGTGATTCCACCACTCTCCAACCCCGCAGCTAGCCACAGCGCCTCAGAGTGCACAGCCAGCGAATACACAGGCGAAAGCTTGGGCATATAGGTGCCAGCCTGGTCGAACTTGTACTCATTCTCAAAAAGGGGTTGCTCGTTCTCCCAGTGACCCTTAAGAATGCCCGCGTTGACAATAGTATCCATAAATGTTGGCCGCTGGCCGATGGTCATTGGTTGCAGGCCGTTGACGCTCTCTGGGAACGCGAACCGACGAATAAAGCCATCCTCACCACCAGTAAATAAAAAGCGAGCTGCAGCACTGAACGCAAAGCTGTAGGTAGGGGTTCCAGTGATAAAGCCGGTGGTCGGGGTTAATGAGGGATCGTCGACGTTTATTGAAGGGTCCCGTTGTACCGGGTATGTTTTAGCATAAGTTCCAGCCAGAATCGTTTGTGGCGGCTGGGTTGTGGGTGCTGGTTGGGCCGCTGGCGGCGTCTTTTCGCGTTCCTCCTCGGGGGCCTCCGACTCGACTTCGCCAACTTCTTGGCTAGGCTCAACGTCTTCACCGCTATCGCTCGGCGAGGCATAGTCCTCGTCCTCGGGCGCAGTACTTGCTGGCTCCTCAAAAAGGTCCATCGATGACATCCAGAGTTCACGTCAAGTCGGTCAGGTTACGTACCCCGAGCACGACCTGGCACAAACGGTGCACATTGAAGGTGGCCGAGAGTACATATGAAGATGATTTACAGCTATGGGAGAGATAGTACCAAATTGGCGAAGTGGGAGCACCACTAGCCTAGGTGCGATGTGCATTTAAATAACTACTGTGTTTTAAGCAAATCCCAAGTTCCATTCTCCATAGAATACTCCTGAGCTTCCTCCTTTTGCACGTTATTGTAATAATCGATAACCTCAGAGTACCGCTGGATATTCTCCACGCTCTTGGCCGACATTTGCACCGCCCTAATATTGACTGGCTTGTCGGAGCTAGCAGTGGTGGCGGCCTTTTCTTCAGGTGATGTGTGCGTAAATTGAGGCCGCAGTTGTGAGGTCTTTTGCACCATTGACAGGTAAAGCCCATCACTTTCGAGTTTTCCAACCGCATACCGTTTTGAAGGTTTGAGCATTCCACCAAATGTTTGTGCGGCCGCCTCTGAAGTTTTAGGCATATTGGGCATATCAGACTCAATATCCAACTCTACTTGACCGGTTGTGTGCTTGAGGCGGAGCCTTTGACCATTTTGTTCGCGAGCGCGCTCGGTGAGCTTTCTCGTCGGGTACTGGAAAACAAATGGTTGTTGAGCAACATTTAGGAAAACTGGCACTTCGCTAACGACCGGGTCATCGTTCACATCGATCTTTTCATCCACAAATAAATCTTCGCTCATAATAAATAATCACTGAAAAATGGACGACGATTTATTGTTAAATTTCAGCTCTAGTGGCAACAAAAGGCACACTATTGAGGCTGGAAAGGGCTCTTGGAGAGACAAACGCAAGCAGGTTAAGCGCCAAAGAAAGGAGGTCGGCGTTACCCCTCAGACAAAATCTCGTAAATTGGAGGAGCGGCCGGTTCGAGAGTCCTCGAGCGGCGCAAACGAAATCAAGGTCAAACCCAGAGAAAACAGGCCTGAGATTGCCCCACCGGTGGCGCCTAAGGGTCGTATCGGCGAGAAAAACACCGTTTTGAGTTCTTTGTTCACCGCCAACGAGGAGATCACAGTACAGGAGCGCAAGAAAAGCGAAAAGGCTGACGTGGAGAATGCGCCTCTTGGTTCTGAGAGCTTTGAAGGCCTCGGTATCCCCGACAGCTTGCGTACTCAACTTGACTCGCTCCAGATTTCGCACCCCACCCAGATCCAGAGAGCCTCTGTGCCTCAAATCCTCCAGCACACAAGAGATGCATTTATTATTGCCCAAACTGGTTCGGGTAAAACGCTGGCGTACCTACTACCCGTCATGAGCCGCATCCTGCAACAGCCCAAACTTTCGAGAACCTCGGGCGTTTTTGCGGTTGTGCTTGCCCCCACACGTGAGCTGGCTACGCAAATCTACCAGTCTCTGGAGACACTGTGCCGCGCGTGCCACTGGATTGTGCCCGGAATCGTCATTGGTGGTGAAAAGAAAAAATCAGAAAAGGCCCGGCTCCGCAAGGGCGTCAATATTCTTGTGGGCACACCTGGTCGTCTTGCAGACCACTTTGATAATACCCAGAGTCTTGACCTGAGCCAGGTCAGGTGGGTGATATTGGATGAGGGTGACCGTCTCGTCGAGCTTGGGTTTGAGGAGACCTTGACCAAGATTTTGGACAAAATCAAGGAGCAGCACCGTTTCAACCATCGATTCCCTGAGCTCCCCACTGAGCGCACTCATATTCTGTGCTCGGCTACCATGAACGCCAGTGTAGACCGTCTCAAGACGCTTACCCTCCAAGACCCCATTTGGATCCGCGCCAAGGAGGTGGAAAGCGCGCCTACTCAGCTCAAACAGAGCTACATCATTTGCCCACCCAAGCTACGCCTCGTGACCTTGGCAGCTCGCCTCAAGGCAAGCCAAAAGGCCATGGTGTTTCTCAGCTGCAGTGACTCGGTGGATTTCCACTTCAAGGTCTTCACCCATTCTGAGGACGATGATGATGATGAGGATGGTGATAGCGATGAGGAGGACGATGCAGTCGCGCTCCCGTCAACGACGCTGCCTGGATTCACTATTTTCAAGCTTCACGGTTCTCTCACCCAAAAGCAGCGCGCAGCAACTATCCAGGGGTTCCTCAAGGCTACCAAGGCCATTTTGCTTTGTACTGATGTCGCATCAAGAGGCCTCGACGTTCAGGTCGATACAGTCGTCGAGTATGACCCCCCGTTTGCCGTTGAGGACCACATTCACCGTGTCGGTCGTACCGCCCGCGCGGGTGGTGCCGGCTCTGCTACCCTGTTTTTGTTGACTGGACCTGAAGAGAAGTATGCGGAAAAGATTGAGAGCATTCACCAGAGCTTGACCCAGCAAACCTACCAAAAGCAGCTCGAAAAGGCGTTTGGCAAAAAGTGGGACATGGAGGCCACCACATGGCACCTCAACGTTGAGAGATGGCTTTTGGAAGACGAGGAGGCTCTGACTCTTGCACAGAAAGCATTCCAGAGCCACATTAGAGCCTACACAACTCATATTGCGGCCGAGAAGGATATGTTTAACGTCAAGCACTTGCACTTGGGACACCTGGCCAAGGCGTTTGGTTTGCGTGATGTTCCCAGTGCTATCAAATCTAGCGGTACCCAGCGCCACAAAAAGAAGAAGCGTACTGGTATTAATGCATTTATGGACACTGCTAGAAAGCACATGTCCGTTGGAATGGGCGAGTACAATATCGGCTAGATTATTTATTAAATTGGAGCCTGATGGGCACATGTTGGAGCACAAATTGGATCACAATGGAGCGCAATGCAAATAATTAAGAATAAATAAGTCTATCTAAAATCCTCGTTGAGCACCCAAACTTTAGCGGTCTTGTCAAACTGAGCAATGCTCTGCAGCATACGCCTCAAATTGGCTACTGCCTGATCATCGTCAAGCTTAATTTTGCATGCAGTAACAATCTCCGAGGATGGTGCAGAAAACTCAGACTTTGAAGACAAGAACCCGGCAATTTTTTCGAGCCTCTCGTCTACTGGCCCCTTGGTGGTGACTTTTGCCGATGTCTCGAGCTCCTTTTTCTCCCGTAATCCACTCAAAATAGACGATGAAGACCGTTTGCCGGCAGATCCAAACCGACCTGTCCAAGTGGGGGTACCAATCTCGCTCTTGCGGGCCTGCTTGCGCGACTTTTTGAGCGCCTCGGCAGCGTCATTGGCAATACGCGTGGCTTCGCGCTCCATAAGCACTGTATCTGGCCTACTAGCCTCAATGATGGCATCGTGCTCAAGCGAGCTAGACACTAACAAATTGGATAGCAGCGAGTCCTCGGGAGCAGCGGGTGCTTCCTGGTAATCGCCCTCATCGGCCACGCCCTCAACCTTGATCGTATCGGTGGACTTTTTAGAGCTTGAGGCAGCGGCGCTGTTGCCAAACATGGCCTCGGTCTCGCCTTCACCCAGCGAAAACAGGTCATGCAGATCGGTGCTCTTGAAGAAGCGCTTTTGTTTGGGGTCTTGGAGTATCTTGTTTGTCAAAAACTGCTTGAATATTTGACGGTGGTATATTTTTTCCTCAATAGCACCCGAGATCATCAACCGGTAAATCATCACCTCGCGCTTTTGGCCCAATCTCCAGCTGCGCTCTCTTGCTTGCATATCGGTGCTAGGGTTCCAGTCAGGGTCATAGATAATTACCCGATTAGCACCGGTCAAGTTGACACCCAGGCCACCCACCTTAGTGGTGAGCAAAAACACATCCGAGTCGCCTTGATTGAAGGCGTCCACAAGCCGTTGACGGTGTGAGATGTTGGTTGTGCCGTCCATTCTCAAGTGCCGAAGACCAAGGCGCTCGACAAAGGTTTCCAAAATATCCAACATTTGACGGCTTTGAGTAAACAGGAGCGTTTTGTGGCCCTGCTGCTTCCAAAGGTCCAGGAGGGCTTTGGTCACCTGCATCTTGCCGCTAAGTGCTGGGGACCCATAGTCGCTTTTCCTCATTGAAATTTCGCGATCAACAAGATCAGGATGATTGCAGATCTTGCGCAAGATGTCCACACCGTAGAGCACCTGGCGCTTGCCCTTGAGGATACTTTTCATCTCCTCACTGCCCAAAAATCGCTTGTAAGCCTCGTTCTGCGCCTTTGTGAGTCGACAAAACAATACTTTTTCCGTCTTGCCAGGGAGGTCTGTGGCAACATCGCTCTTCATGCGTCGAAGCAGGTACGGCGCAATCAGGTCGCGGAGCACCACTGCGCACTTGTACGCAGTTTGTACTTGGATATTTGTGGCGTTTGCATACCCTCCAATATTAATGGGTACGCTGAACTGGGTCTGAAATACCGGCAGAGTGCCGAGGCGCCCGGGAAACACAAAGTCAAATAGGCTCCAAAGCTCAACCAAATTGTTTTGAATTGGGGTGCCGCTGAGGATAATGCGGTGCGGAGTCTTGAGCTGCTTGCAGGTAAGAGCAATGTCGCTGTTTGGGTTGCGGATCTTGTGGCCCTCATCAAGCACACAGTAGCTCCACTTGATGGGAAGCAGCAGCTTGGAATAAATTTTGAGCCCGGCATATGTGGTGACCAAAACACCATCGAAATTGGCAATTAGAGCCTTTGCATTACCATACGACCCCAGATCTTCCTCGCCACCGCCAGAACCTCCCATGGCGGAGCCAATTGAATGGAGGATCGAGACTCGCAGCGGCGGCCACCATGTGTGGAGCTCGGTGACCCATTGATGCATCACAGTGGCAGGACACACAATTATTGCCTTGTCAAGCTGCTTGCCGTGATGTAACCCTGACAAAAACGCCGCAACCTGCACAGTCTTGCCGAGACCCATCTCGTCGCCAACAATGCCGCCAGCCTTTTGTGTATATAGCTCGTAGAGCCAGCGGACCCCCGTCTTTTGATGAGGGAAAAGACCGCCCCATACATTACCGGGGATCGCAACACTGCCCAAATTAAGGTCCTTAACTTTGGGGTGCTCGAGGTACTCTTCGGGGCCCTCGTCAGAGCCTCGCGTGCGTCTTCGCGAAGCAGTCCAGCGCGAGTGTCGGGCTCTCCAAATGTGTTCAAGGCCATCATCGACCTTGGGGTCTTCTTTTTCGTCTTCGGTATCATCGTCCTCGTCGCTCTCCTCACGTTTTCTCTTGAGGGCCTCCAAGGAAGCCTCGGATTCGTCTTCCTGACGAGGTGCTTGCTCAAAGGGCGTGATTTTTCCTGTGCGTACCAAAAATTCATGCTCTGTTTCGTCGGCTCGTGATGAAACTTTGGTCCCATTTAGCCGGGACTCAATGGCAGCCTCGTCTTCTCGCAAAGCCTTGAGCTTTGTGCGCTGAAGCTGGAAAATCTCGTTGCGGATCCCTTCGCGGGCACTGGTTTTGGCGCCCTCGACCAAATCATTGAGCTTTGCAATTTGAGCATTAAGTTTCTCGATCTCGGTGCGGGTTTTAACGAGCCGTTTGCGATCAAGCTCATTTTCGCGCTCCTTGATTTCCTTTTCAGCCTTGTTCTCGAGCTCTCGTTCCAGTTTAGACTGGTCCACAGCAATTGCATCGATCGCTTCGAGGCCGCTCATAAGCACAACTAGGGAGGTGCCCCCATATTTTGAGGTCTTTGAGCAAGGTTTGATAAATTTTCAGCCATCGCTCGTGGATTCTTCTATAAGATAGCTGGATCTAGTTTGAAGCTGGCATTGACATTGGATGGCTAGTCGCATGTCGGGCCTGCTTCCGGTAGTGAGCGGGTGTGCCTGGGTATCAGTTGACAAGAGTGCGCCATAAAAACTCAAAGCTTTGAGCTGCATAGAGACCGAATCGACTAGCAAGTCCCACATGACTGCATAATCCTGGGGAACATGTTGCGGCCGCCTGCCCAGTGATTGAGAGTTATTGCACAAGCAATTTGTGGCACGCCACTTCTTGTTGCTGAGCATTCCTGTGCTCGGCCCGAGGGAATTCTCGTCAAAACATATACTTCACCTGATAACTAGACTAGCGATATATTAACGGGGCCGGATTCATGCTATTTTGGCTGTTTGTTTACTGAGTAGACCCTTTGCAACCCCTATCTAAAACAAGCTGCCATTAACCGAGAAACTAAATTTAGCCACAAACTCTCGAGAGTTTGCAGCCGAAGCGCCCAGTATCACAGCCGCGATCTATTTTCAGCAACCTGCTGCGTCCTGCAGTACCTGCGGCTCAGCCTCAACTTCGCCACCGGG
This sequence comes from Wickerhamiella azyma, assembly GCA_022577855.1. Taxonomy (NCBI): domain Eukaryota; kingdom Fungi; phylum Ascomycota; class Dipodascomycetes; order Dipodascales; family Trichomonascaceae; genus Wickerhamiella; species Wickerhamiella azyma. The sequence goes on from JAKISA010000002.1 coordinate 406,300, forward strand.
GAAAAAGCTACGCGACATGGGATAGGGGGCACCAAAACCCCGACTTGAAAAATTAACCAAGCCGAAAGTTGAGGGTTACCTGAGACAAATTGGGTTGGTTTCCTCATACGGTAACCGGTTCCCCTAGATTTGCATGCTTATGCACGAATATGCACATGCACTGCGCATTTTCAAAGTCCCAACTATAAAATAGGGGTGAGCAGACTCGAGACTTTTCCTCACACAACACAACATGCCCCCTCACGGACCCCCCGGCGGCGGATACTACCAACAACAACAACCCGTGTACGTTCAGCAAGAGAGAAGAGGCGGCGGCGGCTGCTGCTGTGGCTGTTGCGCTGCCCTTGCTGCGTGCTTGTGCCTCGATATGTGCTGCGCGATGTAAGCCTGTAAGCCTGGCGACCCCCTTTAGCATAGATATTTGCATCAATCTTTATATTTTAGACCTCGGCCACTAAAGCCAGCACTCCTCTCCACTGCGTTGGGCGTGCGTTTAAGCGGATAGACCCCCGCAGCACCCCCTTTTCATTCGTCAAGATGACCCTTTCGGCAAACTGCATCTTTTGCAAGATTATCCGCCAGGAAATCCCTTCCTACAAACTCTTTGAAACCGCAAAGACCTATGCTTTTCTTGATATCGGACCTACCGCCTCGGGACATGCTCTCGTGATTCCCAAGTACTGCGGCGAGAAGCTGCACGACGTGCCCGACGAGTACCTGTCTGAGCTTCTTCCAGTGGCCAAGAAGATTGCAATTGCCAGCGGCCTTGATGTTTCTGGCCTCGAGGGCAGCGGCTACAACATCCTGCAGAACAATGGCTCGATCGCTCACCAGGTCGTTCCCCACGTGCACGTGCACTTGATTCCCAAGCGCGACAAGGACACTGGCCTTGTTGTGGGCTGGCCTCAGCCCGAGGATGCCAAGGACAAGGCTACACTTGAGAGAATTTACAAGGAGCTCAGCGAGAAGCTGGCTAAGATGTAGATTAGCGTATGTATCTAGTAAATGTTGATTGGGATGTTGAGCAAAGGGACCGACTAGGCGGCTGACCTGGACGGCAGGGCAGGGCTTGGTCGAGCATTTATCAAGCTGGCGAGCAGGCAAGCAGGCAAGCAGGCAAGCAGGCGAGGAAGAAGGGAATGGGCGAGACTAAATCTGGATAAAAGCAGAGCCAAAATTGATCCCACAGAGCCTTGTAAGCTTGAGCTGGGAGAGAATAGTATCAGTGACGCCAATATTTACCAAAACGTGGTCCTTGACCGCCGGCTGGTCAATGGGGAACCCACACGAAACGAGCAAGTCCGACTGTTTTGAAGGCGTGCACACACTGACACTGAGAGATGCACGTTTCGACCACTCGAGCAACCATTGGGCGGCCGCGTGCTCCTCCTGGTCCAGTTGGTCAACCAGCGTAGACTCAAAGCCAGCGAGAGCGTCCACGACCAAGCTCGGCGGGTTGTTTTCGAGGGCAGCAAACAGGGCATTTTGAGTAGCCACAAACAGACCGCCGGCTGCAATCAAGGGCTTGGTCTGCGACTCCAAAGCCTGCACGGCATTTTTGTTTGGGCTCACTACCACGACCTTGTGGTCTGCGGCGAGCCGTCGAGCGGCTGCAATGGCCCATTCACCTACGCAGTGTGACCCAACAAGGAAAACCAAGTGACCGCTTGATGCACGGGCTCTAATGATGGCCTCCAGACCTTCAGCAGCTCTCTCGGCGACGGTAAAGGGGCTGTACCCCTTTTCGAGCATGTGAGCAATCATCTGGCTGAGCTGTAGAGCTGTGCACCGAGGAACCTGCTGTTTGCGAGACGCCAAATTGATTGGCTGCGAGGGTGCGGACGCCTGAGGTGCCTGGAGTGCCGCCTTAGGTGGTTGCACCGATGCCTGAGGAGGTGCCTGGGCCGGTGCCGAGGCAGGCCTTGGCTGTGAAGATGCTTGCAACTGTGATGCTAGTTGTGGTTCTGGTGCAGGTGACGCCTTCTTTTTCTTTTTGGAGGGCTTTTTCGCCTCGAGCACCAATACATTGAGAATGTCGATGGCCATGACAATCATCTTTTCCAGGTGCTCGCCGGTGCTCTTTGAGGTGACATCCTCGAGCACCAGGTGGCCCTGCTCAATGGAAAACACCACACCTTCAACAACAAAGTCCTTGGCCTCTATTTTGACCCTTTTTCCCAAAAAATCAGACATTAGAAAGCGCGGCAAGATGGCAGGATGAACAGCCGTGAGGGCAGAGTGAGTGCGTTGCATCTATCGTGAGAATCTATTTTGCTCGTTATATACTTAGGGAGCGCAGTAGCCACCGTCGACACCAATGTCGGCACCGGTGGTGTAAGTGGAGGCGTCCGAACCAAGGTAGAGGTAGGCACCAACAAGCTCCTGGGGAAGACCACCACGGCCCATGGGGGTCATCTGCCACCACTTGTCCTGAATGTCCTGGGGGACAAAGTCAGAGATCTCGGTGCGGATGTAACCGGGCGAGATGGTGTTGACACGGGCAAAGCCGGCCCACTCAACGGCAAGCGAGCGCGAGAAGTGGATGATACCGGCCTTGGCAGCGTTGTAGCAGGCCTGCAGCTGGGGGATGTTGACAATCTTGCCGCTCATGGAGGCGGTGAAGATGAGCGAGCCAAAGCCCTGCTTTTTGAACTGCTGGCCAACAAACTTGGCGCAGTAGTAGGCACCGTCAAGATCGAGCTTCATGACCTTCTCCCACTCGGCGTGGTCGGGCTGGTCAATCATAGCACCCTTGGTCCAGGGGACACCGGCGTTAGCGACAAAGATGTCAATCTTGCCAAACTCAGAGACCTGCTCCTTGATGGCCTTCTCAACGGCGTCGCTGTCGGTGACCGGCACCTTGTAGGTCTTAACCTTGACACCGTACTTCTTGGCGAGGGCATCAGCCTTCTCCTGGGGGTTGGTGCTGTTGTACCAGATGGCGAGGTCGGCACCGGCCTGGGCGTAAGCCTCAGCAACAGCGAAACCAATACCAGTGGACGAGCCAGTGATAGAGGCGACCTTGCCCTTCAGGGAGAAGAGCTCAAGGACGGTCTTGTCGCCCTTGGCAACGACTTCGGGGTCCTTCTGGGGGAGAGAGAGTCCGGCAAGAGTAGAGTTGGCCATTTTGATGAGGTTAGATGAGGGGGGATGTCCCGTCTTATATAGACAATCGTGCAGCTAATGCGTATGCGGGGTTATGCACGAGTATGCACGAGCATGCACATCGACCGTCCCGTTTCGCCTGGTTAGGCTAGAGTTTTGGACCTAAAAATTAATACACATAATACTTGACCTAAAAAGGCACGAAGAATCCAAGACCCAGCCTGTATATCGTCTTTTTCACCCGAATCTCCCCCTGCCTCCCGTCATGCATTGCTACGACGTGGCTAGGGTAATGCGCGGAACCACGCAGAGATTGCTGTCAATTGACCGAGCAAGCATGCTCAACGCATTTATTGACCTATATTGAGATTCAAGCACCAATCTGGCCCGCCTCAACACGGCTAAATCACGCTGGTGCGGGCTATTGGTGCTTCGCAGGGGCTGGCTAAGAATAGCCCAATTGAATGAATTACTCTTAATTAACCAACTAAAAGTTATGAAAATGTACATTCAGCCGTAGGTTGCTGGCACGCAAGGATTGCTATGCACCTCCGTTGGCTGACAGCAAGCGACGCTATGTCAACGTCTGCGCTGCGCATAAGCGTTTGGCGCATTAATCCGTGATGAGCGTTTATGTTTATAGTATGCATTGTAGACTGCATCCGATCGAAAGATTCGCTGCATAGAGCGTGAATTTATGCGAGTTGAGATATTTGCATTCGGGCGACGAGGGCACGTGAGGGGCGCGTGCCGCGGCGCTCGGCGTTAATTAAATGGTGTCGAAGATTTTTAGCCAGGTTTGAGCACCTCGAAGCCACTCGAGCGCCAGGGGCGGGACACAGGGCGTGTCGCGACCTTCTGATCTGGCCATTCTCGGGTCCCCCTGTGGGGTGCATAACAATTGTTGAACGGGCGGAACCGCGCTTGAAAATTCATAGAATAGCAAGTTAAACTATAATACAGCAGATAGGCACAAAACTTCACCGCTGGCGGGCCATTTGCTCTCCACGGTCGTTGCTCGGGTGACCCCCAATCCTTTCTAGAAATCCCTTGTCTATTCTTGACTGCCTTGTTTGCTGGATGCGAGCCGTGTTTGCTTGTAAGCTAGGTCTAATATTTCCGTGCGAAATTTATGGTGGATTTTCCGGCGATTTGAGATTTTCCGGGGTAGTAGGGCAGGGGAGGGTGCAGGGGCCTTGTGCAGGGCTGGCATAGGCGGCTTGGGGGTGGATTGGGTCTTGCAAAAAATAGAGCTGCAAATTAAGGGCTAAATACCGAGCAAATGAATTTAAACTGCGAAAAAGACGCGCACATGGGGCATGAGGCGCGATTCAAGGCAAAACTGCGGGGAAAGTCACCACGTAAGCCGCATCGAGCTTGGACGAAACGGGACTTGTGGGCTAATGGCGTGGGGCAGCCCTCACCCAGCTTGCCAGTCTCAAGGCTTGGCATTTGGGCTGTGTATGCAGGGGTATAGGGACTCTCCTTTTTAGAACGGACTCCTTGGAAAGCCCCATGAAGTAAATGGATATCTAGCTGCTAGCTAACCTCAATACCTAGAAAAAATATGGGTCCAATGGGGTGCGTGGGTCCAATGTAGAGTAGAGTGTGGGTGCCCAGAGGTGCTGGAGGGCAACCGGGAAGTGCCCAAGCACAGAGCCCCTGGCCGCCCAGCCCTATCGTATGGACAGATAAATAATGCTTTTAATCGTCGTGGTCGTTCCACATTTGGTTGCGTTCAAACCCGTTGCGATTTTGCGAATAATCGGCATATGCCTGGTTGATCCAGTCGCTCGAAACATCCACAAATGGTCCCTGGTGATAAATGGGCTGATCAAGGGCTTCAGCGGTCCCAAAGAGGAATTTCAGCGTGCCATCTATTCTCACCGCTGCTTCTGCCTTTTGCTTTGACCGCCCGGCAAACTCGACATAGTGCTGAGGCCCCACTTTTTCGACATTGTTGATAACGGCCTTACCACTCAAGCTGTAGAAAAAGGCATTCCAGTGGTCAGGAATGGAGTAAACAAACGAACCCTCGAGTTCCACGTACATCAAAACCACCGGCGTCAGCGTGAGGCTCTTTGCTGTGCGGCCAAATGCAGACCCCGAGAGCAAGGTGACCTTTGCTCCCTCGCACGCGTCGAAAACGGTACTTGCCTTGGCGGTAGTAAACTCTGTAGTGGGAGGTTTGCGTTTGTAATCTTCTGGAACATCAACCCAAATGTGAAGGCCACTCGAAGTGCCCTGCATGCTGCTCAGTTTTGGCCTTACTCCGCGGCCGACCATCACGCTCAAGACATCCATGGGGGCCAGCTCAAAGATGTTTGGTGGCGAGTACTCTACCTTGAGGCGGCCTTCAAGCAGCAGCGTGATTTTCTGGAACCCCCGCGCCGGGTGCGGAGGGTTGCCTGTGGGGTCGACAAAGAACTGCTCGCAGCCGACAAATGGCGGCAGGGCCCGGGCCTTGCTGGAGCCGATGCTACGGCAAACGGTCATATTGAGACCCAGCGGCTCCCGTTGGACCTCAAACGAGCGCGAAATGATGCGGGCCTCGCTTGGGGGGTTTGTCATGGCACATTAAGCGCGCGAGTTGTGTGGTCTAGATGTGCAGGGGAGGGGGGAAAGGGACGTGTGAGAGGAGGATTGTGGGCGAGCGTGGGACGTGCAGAGGTCAGAAGAATAGTATATCCAGCCCAAAGTATGTCCGTAGTCAGTCAATGCACGGCCGCAAATTTCCCTCAATGCATGGCCATGCACGCTGCGCATGGACGTGCGTCTGTACCATGGCAACCAGCTGAAACTTTGTCTATAAAAAGTAAGTGCTCATTAGCTTACCCCAGAAATGGACAAACAGCACAGCGCGCACATCACCTCGCGCGTGCACGTGCACGCCTCCCGCCGCCCTGGAAAAGGTCCTGCGGCGCATCCAAAGAGGTCTTTGTCATGTCGCTCAGTCCGTCGACCAGCCCCGCGAGCAGTGGGCGGCGGCGTTCGAGTGAGCAAGAAAGGCAGCCCGAACGCCAGGTTGTGGAGCGCAGCAGTTTTGACCACCGTAGCGACCTGCTGCACATGGCTGGCGGGCTCGGCAGGAGCGCATTGACCCTGGCGCCTCACATCAGCCTGGGGCGAAACTCGCTCAAACGGCCCAAAAAGGGCATTTTTCAAAAACTACGGCTCACAAAACCAAGGGGTACAGATGAACACAGCGAACACAGCGAGCACAGTGAAAGCGTGCACGAGCACCGCCTGCGGCACTCTGAAGTTGAGCACAGCTCGAGCGAAAAGAGTTTGGTGCGTGTTTTCCGCACCAATGGCACGTTTGGAACGCTGGCGTGCCCCACCGACGCCTCCACCAGCCAATTGCTGCGGCTCGCAACTCGCAAATTTTTTATCCAGGACCCCGAAAATTACCGTCTTGTTTTGAGCCAGCCCGACCGCCAGCGTGTCTTGACCGCGTCTGATCAGCCGGTAATGCTGCTCAATGAGGTCTCGTTGGCCGCAGGGTACACGCATGAGGGCACCGAGGATATCAGCTTTTTGGCGCGGTTTGTGCTCGAACGGCGCCCGCCCGACTACCTCAAGGATGATTTTGCCGCACGACCCAACCAACTGCGGGTTTTTGACTATGTGGAGGATGAGTTCCCGGCCTATGTCCAACAGGGTGCGGCCAAAATTCAGACGATCGAATTGTACCGATGCAGTGTGGTGGCGCTTGCCCAGCTCGCCCAGCATGCTCCAAACGTTCGGGTGTGCCGGATCCGCGACAGCCATATCCCCGAGATGCCCTCGAATCTGCTGCAATTCGAGCATTTGCAAACACTGGACCTGCGCAATAATGGGCTCGTGAGCCTGGATCTCGAGTTTGATCGGCTCACTTCGCTCAGGGCCTTGGATATCTCAGGCAACTCTATCAGCTCACTTCCCTCGAGCCTCGCAGCATGCCCCCTACGCACGCTTTTGGCGTCCACAAACCTCATCACCGAGTACAGCCTATTTCTGCCGACCCTCGAACAGATCGACCTCGACTACAATTTGCTGAGCTGTATGCCTGCCGAGGTCATACGGTGCACGAATTTGAGGAGACTGCAGCTCGCGTACAACCGGTTCACGCGGTTCCCCCGCCAGCTCGAGTACCTCAACCAGCTGCAATTTTTGGATCTGACCGGCAACACAATCAGCCAGTTGTCGCACTGCCGCGGCCTGAGCGTGCGCACCCTCAAACTTTCGCACAATAGGGCCAAGGACGACCGCACGCGTGAGGTCAAGGTGCCGTACTTTTACCTGCCTAATGCCACCACTGTGGACATTTCGTTCAACGGGCACGGTTTTGTGCACAGTCCTTACATGCCACAGCTCCTAAGTCTTGACCTAAGAGGGCAAAACATGATGACCCTGCCCGAGTCGGTGGTGCAAAACTTGCCGCTGTTGACGCACCTTAATGTGTCGCACAATGGGTTCACCACGCTGCCAACGTGTATTGTCAATTGCACGAGCCTCGAAACTCTCGATGTATCATACAACTCTCTCACGCACCTGCCGCCGCTGCCGGCCGTGACCACCCTCAACTTGGCCAGCAACAACCTCAAGTCGCTGCCGGTTCTGGCCCCCGCACTGCGTTCTCTTAATGTTTCGAGCAATTTATTGGAAAACCTCGCATTTATCGAAGACCTCGAGCTCGAGACGCTCAGCGTCGCAGACAACCGCCTCATTGACGATGTGCTGGTAGCACTGTCGAAAAAACCCCTCCGCAGCCTTAATTTGGGGTACAATGACCTCAGCGAGATTCCACCCGGCATTTTCAGATCGCTGCCAACCCTGGAGACGCTTGTCTTGAGCGGCAACCGGCTGGGGACCCTGCCCCAAGAAGAGTTTGAGGCCCTCACCCAGCTGCGCGAGCTGTACCTCAACGGCAACCGGCTCAACACGATCCCGGCCGAGTTTGCCAAACTCGAGGCGCTCGAGGTGTTTGATGTCTCGGACAACAGCCTCAGGTACAATGTGTGCAACTGGCCGTTTGACTGGAACTGGCGCTGGAACAAGCGCCTCAAGTACCTCAATTTCAGCTCCAACCGGCGCCTCGAGATTAAACGCTCCCGCAAAGAAAAGGATCTTACCGATCTCAACGTGTTGCCGCAGCTGGCGGTGCTGGGCCTTATCGATGTCACCGTGCTCAGCAGCAGCGTGCCCGATCAAACAGAGAACCGCCGCGTGCGTACCTATGGAGGAGATGTTAATGAGTACAAGTTTGGTATCGCTGATGCACTTGGCTCGGCCCCCTTGGGTCTTCAAGATCTTGTTGTAGACCAGTTTAGAGGCACCCAGGATGAAGCCCTGATTGGTCTCATTGATGGCCAAAATGGTGGGCCCGACTATGGAAACCGTATTTCACGCCTCGTGCAGCAATCTTTGCCCAACGTTTTCAGGCACGAGCTCGAGCACCACGACGTCGAGACCGCCATGCACAATGCGTTTCAGGCGCTACACGCCGATGTGGGCAACCTCGTGCTGCACAGTGCAACAAGCACAGCCATGAGCGGTGCCTCAAATGCGTCAATGGGCTTTGACGAGCGCGATATCCGCACCGGTACCGGCGCCGCCCTTTGCTATGTCAAGGGCCACAAGCTGCACATTGGCGTGCTGGGCGGTACTCAATGTGTTGTCTCGCTTCCCGATGGTGGGCACCGCGTCCTAAACCAGCCGCACGTCATCACCAGCAGCGAGCGTAGCGAGCTTGACCGCGTGCGCCGCAACTGCATTGTGATCGACAACAAGGTCAATGGCGTCACCGAGTACACGCGCCTCATAGGGTGCTATAATCTGCCGCTCAGCCGCGTGCCGTTTTACACCGAGTATGACCTGCAATCGCACGATATTTTGATTATTGCCTCGGCCGAGTTCTGGACCGCCGTGACCTACGAGACCGCGGCCGATATCGCTCGCTCGGGCGACGCGGCTCTCGCAGCTCTCAAGCTGAGGGACCTCGCCATCGCCTACGGATGCTCGTCACGGCTCATGGTGATGGTTTTGCGGCCTCAAAACCTCAGCAGCGAGTGGTCGCGGAAACGCAAAAACCTGCCGAGCGATTCGCTGCTTGCGAGGCTGGGCGAAGAAGTGGCGCCTCCCACCGGCGATGTCACGCTCGTCTTTACCGATATCCGTCAATCAACCCTTCTTTGGGAGAGTATGCCCAGCACGATGCGTAGTGCCATCAAGACCCACAACAGCGTGATGCGGCGCTCAATGCGGCTCATGTCGGGTTATGAAGTTAAGACCGAGGGTGATGCGTTTATTGTGGCGTTCCATTCACCCGTGCAAGCCCTTCAATGGTGCCTCACGGTCCAGCAGCAGTTGCTGGTCGCCGAGTGGCCCGCGATCCTTTTGGAGTCTGAGGAGTGCCGCGCTGTGCACCACCAGGGCCTGATCTTCCAGGGGTTGCGAGTACGCATGGGTATTCACCGCGGGCGCCCCGTGTGCGAGCATGACCCCATCACGGGCCGTATGGACTATTTTGGGCCGATGGTCAACAAGACTTCGCGTATTTCGAGCGTTGCAAATGGAGGCCAGATTATGGTCTCGCGGGAATTCCTCAAAGCGATTGACGAACCGCTCGATATTGTGACTGTGGAGCTCGGCGAACTCAAGCTCAAAGGTATCGAGTCGCCCGAATTTTTGGTTGTTGTGTACCCCAAAACGCTCAAAGGCCGCAGTACTTTTGAATGGGGCCAAGTAGCGCCTGCCACCGCAGCACCCACGGCCGTTCCCACGCCGCACGAGACCCCGTTTGGTACCCCTCGCGGCAGCCTCAGTGAGGCCGACGATGGTACGCTGGCGTTGCTGAGGGTATGCCAGCGGCTCGAGGGCCTTTGCGGCGTGCTTAATGGGTCACTCACAGTACCTGCCGCCGCCGGACCGGACGATCTCGAGGTGATTGTGACTCGTATAGAGAACGCAACCACCCAGCTCGGCGTCCGGCTCATTGCCCAGGGCGCCGCCTGGACAGACATTTTAGAAGCGCTCAAGGGCATTCGCGTGACCGAAGTCCCGGGCGCAAGGTGGTAATTATTTATTTATTTTAGCGTTGGCTGCATCGAGGCTCTCCGTCATCCATGTCTCGGTTGGTGGCACTGGGGCGCCTCAGTACCGGGTGGGGTAGGCTGAGTGCGCATCAACTGGGATTTGCGGCACGCCCAACCCAAAAAAACGTCTCAAGTTTGTCACTGGTGGCTCTCTTCGTGGTAGCACCGGAGGCATTGCTGCTCTGTGTTCAGACCGCAGCCTCAGCTATTGGGGCAGGGTCGGCTTTGAAACAACCGATCCAGAAGTAGGGCTTGGTGGGATCTCCAAAGCGCTTGAAGTCATTGCCAAAAATCCCAAGGCAAGCCGCAGGAGTAAAGTCGTTATCTACAGTAGCTATGAGTCTTCTGCCAAAAGGTTCAAGAGCAATAGGGGCATTGCTGACCAGAAGATCGACCGTGAATGGCTGGGTCGACACAACGACTTATTTATTGAGGCCCTGAAGTTGGTGCAACACCTCCAGAAAAAAGAAGTCCCTGTGAAGTTTAAAGGGGCGAAAGGAGGCGATATACAAAAAACTGTTCACCAATTGTCATGAGCAGCTTCAGGATACAGCGACCAAGCGTTTTCACTAAAGAACCAAAGAGGATCAAAAAACTACCATATCCCAGATATGAGCGTAGATCCCAGAGAAGGGTCGGGCGATTTCTCTTCAAAGGTCAAAAGGCCGATGCCTTTTGACTATTCCAGGGAGCGTAAGAAACTAAAAGCCACTGGAAAAATCTGAAGCGCCGGACGTGGTTGGCAGCAGCTCAGGTGTTGGCAGCTCAGCTGGCGATGTTGTTTTGTCTCAGTGCTGGGCTGAGCAGATGGTCGTGCGCGCACCTACTGAGACTGTGGGCACCTAAAGAGACCCAAAAGCTAGATGTGCCTCTTGTTTTCTTCACCGCGGTTCTCTCCGCGACAAAGGTGCAGGCATGGGCATTTTGTGCTCAGAGCCCGCTCTCAGCTACTGGAGCGCAATTGAACTCAAGGCTGGAGCAACCCGCTCGGGCGTTCCAGAGATCGTACTGCTGTGAAAAGTGTTGGAAATCGTTGCCAAGCAGCCTGACGCGTGCAGCGGCCGCAGTGTCTATATTTTCACTGATAGCGACGAAAACGTGTCCAAAGTGGAAAAGTATAGACATTTACCAGACGAGAGGCTTGACCGTAAATGGCTTGGACTGTACAACAACCTATTTATTGAAACGGTGAAGCTGCTGCAACACCTAGACAAGGCGGGGACCAAGGTGACGTTGAGAAGAGCAGGCACAGCCAGAAACGAGCATCTTACCGTGCACAGACTGGCAAGAACGGCAGCTGGATGCACGCGCAAGATATTGCCGCCGCTAGCCCCTCCGGACGAGTTCGGGCAGAAGCAATATCAATTACCCGAGATGAGTGTAGAGCCTGGGCCAGTGATGGAGCCAGAGGTTTTCCTTTCACTACAACGCCCCAAACAGTATGTCTATGTAAAAGATTGAATGCAGTCGCACGTGCGATTGCCATTTGATGGCCATTTAAAATTTAACACCACCATAGTACTCGGATTGAATTGAATAATTTATAGACTCTAGGAGATAACACAGTATAGCTTGCAATTGATCCTCCAAAGAAATTATAATTGGCTTTCATGCCCAGATACCTAGACTCGCCAAGCGAGCTGAGCCAGATTGCTTCCAGCTCACATCCCCTTTACTCAAATAAGGTTTAGGAGTGGAAGGCAGCAATACGCTCCTGAGGGCCTGGCCACCGTCATCCATGTCGCACTTGGTGGCATTGGGGAGTCGCCTCAATGCCGGTTGGCGTGAAGTGAGTGCACCCCAGCTGAGCGTTTGGTCACGCACGTACGCTAAAAAACGCAAGAATGCACCGACTACACCAAAACTGGAACCAGATCTGAGATTTTACACTGATGGCTCTCTTCTTGATAGCACAGGAGGCATTGCTATTCTGTGTTCAGACCACAGCCTCAGCTACTGGGGTAAGCTTAGCTTTAAAACACGTCATTCAGGGGCCGTAGAAGCTGCAGCGGTCTTGAAAGTACTTGAAATTGTTGCTAAGAACTCAAAAATGCAGGAAACACGGCGCGGCTATCTTCACCGACTACGACGCAATTGTCTACAAGCTGGATAAAAGCCAAATTTCACTGAATAAAAAGCTCGACCACAAATTTTTGCGTCCTCACAACTGCATATATATCAGAGCCGTTGAACTATTGCGCCAGATTGACAGGGCAGGCATCGCCGTGGAGTTGAAACGAGCAGACACTAAAAGCGACGAGCACCGCACTGTTCACCAATTGTCACGAGCGGCAGCGGGATGCAGCAGCCAAGCATTCTCTCTAAATAGCCCTGTGAACCTGGCGAGGCATAAAAAGTATCAGCTTCCAGATATGGGAGTAGAGCCCAGAGACAAGCGTCCCGGACCCGAGCGACCGACGTCAATTGTTTGTCCAAAGCACTGTACAGCGTTAAAACCCAATACGCCGACTAAAAAGGGATTGAGATAACAGGCACGGTTGACAGCAGCTCAGGTGGTGAGACTCAAAGGCTGCATAAACTCGAGAATCGTTGCGGCAACCAAGCTCCTCGATGAACACAGCGGTCCCAGCGTGAGATTTTACGTTGAATGAAACGTTACAGTGTTTAAGATGGGAGAGAATAGGTTTTCGACAGATGAAAAGCTTGACCGCACATGGCTTGGCCCGTCCAACAATTTATTTATTGAAAACGTGAAGCTGCTGCAACACCTGGACAGGGCGGGGGTCCAGGTGAATCTGAGAAGAGCAGACACAACAAACGACGAGCATCGTACTGTGTTCAAGTCGCGCAGTTGGTCTGACAAGCCCTAGAGACCGATACCTTTTAGCGATGCAAAAAGGAATTCGCGATCCAACGGCCATGCAAAGCAAAGCACTAAGCTTGCCGCCAACCCCCCAAGTCTATAGCATCTAGTCATAAAACACAATAAGTCCTGCAATTGAGCTGGAGTTAGAGACTGAAGCTTGTTTTAGCACATCCCCAGTCTCCCCGAGACCAACCTGCTCCCATCTCCCGTCACCCTGTCCTTACCCCCTCTGCCTCTCCAAATGATCCACGAAATCAATAATCTCGTCCTCGAATACCTCATAGTAAACGGATACAAGGATGTTGCAGAGCAATTCTCCATCGAGGCACAGCTGCCGGCCCTACCGCCAGCAGATTTGGCCGATATTGGCCGCCGCAGAGCTGTGACCCAGCACATCTTGGCTGGCGACGTGCTGCAGGCAATTGATAGCATCAATGAGCTGGATCTCTACTTTTTGGAGGAAAACTTTACCGTTTACTTTAGCCTCATTGAGCTGCGATTGCTCGAAATGGTTCGAGGGTTGCTGCCGCTTGAGGACGTTTCGCGGTGCGGTGAGCTGCTGGAACTGGCTGAATCGGTTGTGGAACTGCTTCAAAGTAATAATCACCCTACATCGTATCTCACACGGGTCGAAAAATGCCTGGCGCTCGTGTGTTATCCCCTCGAGACCTTGCCGAGTGAATACACAGAGCTCGTGGACATCAGGCGGCGAAAAGATGTTGCCAAACAGGTCAATTGGGCTCTGCTAGATTCAAGAGGGCTTGAGAGCCAAGGAAAACTCGAGCGGGTGGTCAAATTGTGCGGCTGGGCATCATAAAAAACTATCTAGCTTATCTCTTTTTATTCTTCTTTTTCTTATTCTTGGGCTTGGGGGCAGGCGAGGATTCCTTGGAGGATTCTTTGGGGGCGGGCGAGGGCTCCTTGGCCTCTGTCTGGGTCCCAGCCTGGGGCTGCTCGGTCTCAGGCTTGGTCTCACTGAGCGCCCTCTTGTTGGCACTATCAATCTGCTGATGGTACTTTTGCAGCTTGTTGACAGCCTCTTTGCGCTGCTTGCGCACCTCACCCTCGGCCTCGATCCCGTCGAGCTTGAGGATATTTTGCAACACAACCTCATTCAGCACCAAAAATTCCTTGTTTCGAGCGGCTTCATTGGCGGGAGGGTTGGCGCTAAATGCCTTTATCCTGTCGCCCAGCTCAGTTTCGACCGATGAAACGCACGCGGCGATCTGCTCAGACGCGGTCTTGGGAACAGGCTTCTCGCCCACAACAAGCAGCGTTTCGCCATCCTTAAGACCATAACTGACCAAACTGGTCCGATCGTTGGCCAAATTGCGCTTGGGGCTCGTTTGGTATACGGTCAAAACACTGGCCGGTACGTCCAACAGCGGGCTCAACTTTTGCTTGAGAGAGCCTAGGGTGATGTCCTTCTCGCCGGGCTCCAAAGTGAGCACATATTTGTTTCCTGAATGCAACACATTTAATTTCTTGATGGGCTTTTTACCGCCCCACAACCACTCAAACATGTGATGGTGATTAATAGATTTAGACCCAAACCCCTTTAACCCCCCCACCTCCGATGGACTCCAGCATCATTGGGTACATTTTCGTAAGTTTTGAGAGCAAATTGAGCAATGGAAACTAACTATATTGGACTGGCCCTGTTTGCCTTATTCCCTGTAGTCCTCATCTTTGGCTTTGAGCTGGCGTTTATGCTTCAAGCAGCAATTCGACAAGACAACAAACCCAAGCTCCACTGACCGTTTGTAATCTCACAAAAAATGTCTGTTTCCGCGTTTTCCGAGTACTTCAACGGCCCTGCCAAGCCTATCATCGTCAACGTCGCTTTGTTTGCTGCTGGCGTCGCCTTCCTCCAGAGCCCCTTCACCGAGTGGTTTAACCCGCAGCTCTGAGAGGGCTTCGAAAAATTTGCATCATTGCTTCCGTACATAGTTTGACTAGTTGACAATATATTTGCTATTTACGCAAATCGGGGGTTCCTCCAGGCGCCCACTTGGCCGTGCCCTCACCTTTTGAGTCCACTCACCATCCTCTGATCTGACCTGACCGATGTGGTCAAAGCCACAACTCACCGCAGGCAAGTCCCCAGTCCTCTACGACAACGAAAAGCAGCTCGCAGTTTATGAAAATGTAGTCTTGAACTCACAATCCACCGAGCTTAACGGCTGGATCTACCTCACGTCGCAGCGCCTATGCTTTGTCGATAATAGGCACCCCGAAGAAAATTCAGGCAGCATTGACCGGGCCCAGATCGTCCAAGTGGACTTTTTGTCAAGCCTGCTTAAAATGCCCCGCGTCTCAGTCAAAGTGGAACAGGCAAAGGCCGCAACCACCAGCAGCCGCTCATGGGTTTGTGATATTTGCTCCTTTGGCAACAAAGTCGTGGGGAAAGAGTCTCCGGTGTGCTCCAATTGTGGAATCCCCGCCGAGAATCCTGTATTTTCCGAAGAGACGCTGGCGAGCAACAGTGCAGGCGCCAGTGCAGGCAGCAGTGCAACCACCGGTTCAAGCACCAAAACAAATACCTGCCCGCGGTGCACGTTTGAGAACCATCCATACCTACGAGAATGCGAAATGTGTGGTATGAAGCTCAAGGAGTGGAAGGAAAAGTCGCGTTTGGGCTCTGTTGTGGAGCTGGCGTTTAAAGAGGCCAAACAATTGTATACGAGTTTGCAGGGCCATAGTGAGTCTCAGGACTTGGCGCCAAGCACGGACCTAGCCCCAAGCACGGAATCGCCCGGTCCCTCCACGCCAGCACTCCCAGGAATCCACAGGCTCGGCCTTACCCCCACATCCTCCAACTCGGTGGCCGACCCCCTTTCGGGTCTCAGCCAAGATGCGAAGGAGCTCGACAAAATGCTCGAGGCACAAAGAAGGGTTTTTCCCACATACTATGAACTCTACACAATCTCTGGCCCCGTGGGTCCTACAACCACCGCTCAGCTGGCGCGACAGCTCTCGAGTTTTCTGGATGAAAATAAGCTGCTCGAGTCACAAGGTGGGCTCATGTCATTGCACCACGTATTTGCAGCCTTTAATAGAGCACGCTACGACACTGTCTCGGCGTCCAGCCTCGTCAAGGCGCTAGAGCTGGCCCCGAGTTTGGGGATGCCCATCAAGGTGCGCACGCTGAAAAACGGCACCAAGCTACTAGACTCAAACAATTGGACCTCGCCACAAGAGAGGCTGGTTAAGTGGCTACGTGGTCGCGGCCGCGAGGGGTCCACTGCCCTAACTGTTGCCTCTCATCTAAAGTGGTCGCTGCTGATTGCTCTCGAGGAGCTTGAACAGGGCGAAATTGACGGTGTGGTGTGCAGAGATGAGACAAAGGTTGGCGTGCTTTGGTGGAACTCGGAGGACTTGTTGAAAGGCGCCAAGGCGCTCAAACAGGGCAGCTAGGCATGACCAGCCAGCAGGTGTGCGTACGTAGACTTTATTTAATTTTGACTCAATTGATGCTTTTGTACTCGGTTGCCGACGGTTGCTGACGGAGGCCGACGCAGCAGGCCTAATTGAGGCCCACTTCACGACCCCACAACCGCCTCCCTCTGTGCTCACGAATCCAATGCTCCAGCGGGCAAGCATCTATGATGCGGCAAAGTCGGATGCAGAGGACCAGCTCATGTTTTACTTTGGAGATGGCGATAGAAACAGCCAGATGCGCGAAATTGGAGTCGCTCAGGGGCTGTGCGAGCTGTGCGAGTCGTTTGAGAATAACCCTGTGCGGTGGGTTAAGACGGTCAACGAAACGCTCGTTTTGCAAAAATTGGAAGAAAATGACATGTTCCCCAAGGGGGTGTGGATTTTTGTCGCTTGCACGGCCACCAGTGTACCGATTTTAACCGCAGAGGTCCGCGACGCGTACCGGCAGTTTCGCCTCCTGCAAGGCAGTTTTAGGCACTGTGTTTCAAACAAAATCAGTTTTAGGCGCTGGTGGCACGATTTTTGCGAGTCGTGGGAGGCAGATACCAGCTTTAAACCCCTCAAACACTCTGGGTACCTACGGCTGGATTCTGGCGTCTTGAGCCCCGATGTGGGGACGCGGCTTGCCGAAATTGGTGCTGGTGTGGATGCGGTGGATGTGGCAGTCTACAACAATGAACTAGGGTGCATATTCCCCGGGTATCACTTTGAGGCAGATGTCCATGCCGATGTACAGGCCGTCCTCCAAACGTGGCTCGGAGCGGGCCCAGTCCAAGATGCAAAGGTAGAAGAGCCGCCAGCAGAGCCCTCACAAGAACCCCAAGGGGACTCGTGGCTCTCGGCGTACATGCCCTCAATGAGTATACCAACCAGCATGAGTATGCCCAGCATACCCTCCATGAGCATGCCCATCATGAGCTTGCCGAGCATGCCGAGCTTTCAAATGCCCGAATTTTCGTGGCTAGGCAGCTCACACTCGCCCGAGGCTCGCGCACCCCAACCGGTACGCCAAACGGTGCTCATCGAGGACGAGCAGTACCAGGTGCTGGCGGTTCCCAATCGCGATTTGTTGTATACTTTTGTGTCGCGGGAAGAAACTACGGTGGCGAGTGAAACATTGGATAGCCTTAGCCGTGATATTACCGGCATCTCGTTTGCGCGCGACCCGCCAACCGATTTTGAGTACATGGTCTTGGACCACGAACGGCGCACGGTGACCACAACGTTGACACCCACGACCGAGCCCGAGCTTGTTGCCGCAATGATCAGTGGCGAGCCGAGCTCCACACTGTGCCGTGCGCGGTGGTTTAGACACTGTTATATGGGCACGCTCGAGATTGTGCTGTGCCGCCAAGCGCGCGAGATGGACTGGGGGCTGCGGGACCAGGACGAATGGGTCAAGGGGTTTGCGCGGCGCCGCGGTTATAGAAATATTTATTAGCTAGCTATGCAGAGGGCTTGTCAAACTGCTTGATGAGCTTGTCCATGCCGTCGACCTCCTTGAGCTTCCTTGCCAGTTCGAGGCAGCCAGGGCGGCACGGCGGCTTGAGCATGCACAAAAACTTGAGCGCGCGCACACCTAGCAACGAGCGGTCCGGGTCCTGGCACACGCCCTCGAGCTTGGCGATGTGGGCCGAACTCAGCTCGGGCACGTCGCTCAGCAAACGTATAAGGATTTTCGAGTCTGAGATCTCCATGCGGGGCAGAATGCTCTCGAGGATACGCTCGAGGGTCTCATTGTACACGTTCTTGTACCCGAGCACGCTGCCGGCAAACCACTCCTCGGTCAACCACACAATCATGAGGTCGAGGTATTTGCGGAAATCGGTCATGACGTAGGTGTAGAGGTACTCACGGATGCGTTCCGAAACTGCGCCATCTGTGGTGGCACGCGTAGCCAGCCGTGACACAACGTAAATCCATTGGGTCCAGGGCACAGTGCGCTCGAGGGAGGTGCTCTTAGTGGCGGGTGCGGGTGCGGCGCTGGCAGCAACGACGATGCGGTTGAGGATATCGCTGATTGTTTTGTCTGTGCCTGAACCGCCAAGGTCGAGGGTCAGGACGGCCGGCTCAGAGGGCGAGGGAGCAGCCCCAGAGGTAGCCCCAGGGGTACCCCCAGGGGCCGCGGCAGAGGGGGCCGCGGCACCCGTTGCCCCTGTCGGTAGATCCTCAGGAGCCTTGGCCTGAACATTTACATGCTTGTACCTTTGCTTGATGATATCAATGCAGTTCTTGAGCAGCGTATCATCCGCCTTTTTGAGGCCGCTGAGCGCAATCTTGACTGCAACGTCGAGCGGCAAATCGCGGGCATTAAACTGGGCCAACACGTTGCTGTTTTCGACCAGCTTGTACAGCTGGGTCAGCGGCGCGCTCTCCTCCTCGAGTTTCGTGGTTGTGACAACCGGCATGTCGGTCTTGACCCGCTTGGCGCCCGTGTCGGACTCGACCGCAGCACGCTTGCGGAGAATGCTCGAGCTGTTGAAGTTGGCAACAACGCCAACAAACCGCATAATCTTTTCAGTGTGGTGCGAAAAGTCCTTGGCGACTGCCCTCAGATTGAGCTGCAGCGCCTTGTCCACAAACCGCGCAGACACGTAGCTCTCGAGGCCATTCTTTGTCTCGAGTTTGATGCTGCAGATGCTATTTATGATTTTCGGGGCCATCACCGGCCGCGTCTTTGCGAGGATCAGCGAGCAGTTGAGGGTCGCAGACACCAGCGACGGGTTGAAGGAGTTGGATGCAAAGTAGGACAAAATACGGTCCAGCAGGCCTTGAGCTTCAGCACTAAGGATAACAGGGTCAAGCATCGGGTGGCCTTGTACAAGCAACAAATTGGGTTCAACCACGCCGGGGGGTGCCTTGGACTGAGTGTGCACCACGACCTGGGCAAGCTTGATTGCGGCCGCGCGCACGCCTGTGTGAGTAGTCAAGTCCCAAATTGTAAAGACCGTTTGCTTAATTTTTGCCAGCTGCGTCCACACTTCGTTCTGAGCCCGGAACGCGCACAGGTCCTGAAACAGCCATGGATAGATGATTGCAGACACTGCAATAGAGATTTTCAGGACCTGAGGATCAGTGTCATCACAGAGGCTCACAAGAGACGGCAAGATCGACTTTGCAATATCGAGTTTGAGCTCCTGGGCCAGCTCGAGCGAGGTCACGGCGTCCATGAAGAAGAGCGCGCACCAGCGGCGCATGGCCACTTCAGGGCGTTGTGAAATACTTTTTATCTGGTCAATGATCTGTGGGTATAGGCTGGGGTCGTCCCGAACAAGGGTTTTAACCCCGTCGAGCTCGGTAAGAGACATGAAATGAAGTAAGCGCCCAGGCCCCAAGGGAGGGCCCCAGGGAGGGTCAAGGGTGAGGGTGCTCCCAAGCAGAACCAGGCCGGCCCTGCCAGTTGGGCAGGAAATGCCGGGTCTAAAGATGCGATGCTATATATACAAACTAAGTAAAAGTTGCCAAAATTGAGGGACTGGATGGGCAGCGAAATTTGAGGTCTGGGCACTGGAGCCGCCTGTGGAGCCTGTGGATGTGCCGTGGGCTGTGCCCGTGGACGGGCCTGCGCTCGTCACCGAGGACTCACCCGAGCTGTTTGTTTGCACACTATACAACGTAATATTCGCTGACGCCGTCTGGCTGTACCCTCGGGCTTGCGGGTACGAACTCGCAGTTCCAAACGCGGGGTAACGCCATTGATCCGCCTGGCCTATGGCAGCAGTCGCACTATCGAGATCCACATACAGCGCACATGACCTCAGGACATCAAGACCAATTATAATGTCGTCTGATTCCTGGAGACTCAGCACGCATTGGCCCGTAACCTGGTCGTCGTTGACCATAAAATGGCTGCTGGAAATACCCAACACAACCCCGGAAAAGTTGAGTTCTAGATCCCAATAAGTTTGACAATCTAGGACCCAGCTATCATTTGCCTGAGTAGCGTTGACGGCTTCGGCAATTGCTCCCAAAAGTACACCGGGCAAGTGGGTTCGGGTCGTGCCAGTATCCAGTAACGCAGGCACAGAAAAGTTTGCCACACAATCATTTGAAACACCCAGGCCATGCAGCATTATTGACACAGTCGACGACCCAACCAGCGGTACAGACTGGAGGTCCTGTCTTGTATCGACTCCCCCCAGTACGACGTGGTCGCCAAACACCACATCATTAAATAAAACCGTATAGGTGTGGCCAGAAATGAGGTTGTTGGCGTACAAAGAGCTCAAAAAAGAGCTATTGGGGCCCAGCCCTAGCACGCCCATGGCGGCATTACCCTCAGAAACAAGGCCAAAAGTCACTGGAACGCTCTCACCAAGCAGGCTCAGCTCGTCACTGGCCATGATCCCACTAGCAAACGTGCCGCCCATATAGCTGATCTCGAAACTCGAGCCGTTTGTGCTGAAACTGGTGCTTGCATTTGAGTCAAACCCCCCTGCAAAGCTCGAGGAATCATAAACCCAAAATTCAGAGCTACCAGTATCCATGATAACCTCGAGCAACTGGTCATTTGACCCGAGCGTCAAGTTCCAGGCAAGGATTGATCCGTGATCGGATACGTTGAGGGGGATGGCCATAAACTGCCCCTTTACCAGGCACAGAATTTGGCACGCTATCAAAAAGGAGCTCAGCCTCCAGGCTGTAGTCATGGCTTGGGAGAAATTGGGGGTTCTTGACCACATAAGGAAGCATCTCACATGCATATGCGCAGTGACGTCAACTCGGTACCCGAGCTAAGGCACGTTTTGGATTGTCTAGCTTGGCGTGCCTTCGAGGCACTGAGTGCAAGCAAGCTGGGAAAGCCGAGGCTCAAGGGCTTTCTGAATTAGTGTCGTGCAGCTATTTTCGGCTCGCCGGGCCGAACCGAACAAGCTAAATATACCTGCGCTAAAATCCGGGGTCGCCTAGACGCGAGTGCTAGAACTATTTCAAATGAGTTGGACACCCAACACTTTTAGCTGAACATGAGCAAAGTAGACCAGAGGAGGGCAGTTGGGGCGCATTTGGGGCGCTAAGAGTTAAGATCAGTTGCGTCGCCAAATCTAACTACGTGCTCGACAGGTCTCAAACGGTACTGTACTTGCTGAAACTTCAAAAAGTGCTTGAAAATGTCCTAATTTGAGCCTCACAACCCAATAATTACGATTTTATCTAAATTTAACGATCCGGAGAATCTGAGCCTGCAAACGTCCAAACTAGTTGAAAACCTTCTTCAATTTGTCCTTGAGACTGCTAGACTTGCCGTTCCTAGAGTCCTCGAGCTCCTTACGGCGGCTCTCAGAGGCCTTGGACCAGCTGGGAGACATGACAGGCGAGAACATCGCCTCCTTCTTGCGGAACTCTGCGTTTTCTTCGGGCTTCTTAGCCACTTCGTTCCATTCCATTTTGGGGATCGCGTGTGGTGCACACCGTCTTTTATAGATGCAAGATAAGGGTACTAGGGCTAGGTTTATGCGGTTGGTGCAGCAGAGAACAAGATAACGATACGCGAGTGGCGTGTTGTTTTACTCTTTCAGGGAATATCAGCTCGTTTTGAGAGCTAGAGTTGAAAACCTGGTAGCTCAGGCTGGCTGTGGAGCTAAGAGTTCCAGCCTAAGGGCACAGCCGTTGAGAGTTGCCTGGCTTTATTTACGCGCTGCGGCCAGATATATGCGCTGGATGGGTTAAAAATTGAGCTAATGTGCGATTTTGGATTGTTTGCAGATAGAATATGTCCAACAAGGGGCTCACTTAGGATCACATGAAACGCCAAGGCTGCAGGCGCCTGCATCGGTTAGCAGGGCTGGGACATCAGACATCGCGAGCTCGCTAGACTGCATGCGCCCCTACTACGGTGAGATTTATACATTTAGTGGGATCAATGCGAGTGCATATATTTTAGTCCACAAAACAGGCGGCCTTTGATCTGGTACGGCTACACAGATCAACTGGTTGAAACAAGCTCATACTTTTGAGTGTGGTTATGAGCTCCTGCTACATTTATTCTCAGTTCGTTTGGGGAACGAATGACGGAGAGAGCCCATTATATGCTAGGTACTTTATGTACGAATCGGTGGACAGTGTGGGGCACTGCGAAAGGTGCTAGGTTAAATCACACTGAAACAAGACAGGAGCCATACTCAAACCCCAGTACTAGCCAAAAATCTACAAAAGTTCACAAACCTGTAATGCCCAGGCACTTTTGTCGTCTGTGTCCTACGTCGCTGTCAGCGATGAATAAATTTCTGTGCAGGCACAGAATATGGCAGGTCCATCGGGCGTGCAGAAATTATAGCAAAGTTGCACAACGAATAGCGAGTTGGCTGCCGGACGATGCATTTGTGGAGCCTGTGCCGAGGCGCGAATCATCCATACCCGAGCTTCTCAAGGGCCACAACTACCCAGCAGCAATGCAGCAGTTTGTGGACGAGACTAGCCTGAGCACTATAGCCGCTGATCTGGAATCCAAAGTGTTTTTCCACCTAGAATCGGACTTTGCACGCCAGCAGGTTATTTGCAGTCTAGTGGAGCTAGGACTCGGTGATCTGGTTAAAAAGAATATTGATGAGGTCAAGGTGGTGCTAATGCTCGAGTCTATGCAGTTCTCGCTCGCTGCGTGGGACCAAATCCTCGTTCAATTTGGGAGCCATTTCCCCCAGGTCCTCGGTAAGGACAATTCAGAGTGGTTTAAGGCAAGATTAATTGCCCTGGTGATGGCAAAAGACTCAGAATATGCCAAAATTCTCCTGAGACGGTACGCAAAACACATTAATGACCATGAAGCAGTACGGTTTTTGCTGCGAGAAAATTATCTATTGGCGATGCCGTTTGTGGCCAGAGTGGACACAGTGCCGGTAATTTTGGATTTGTGCACCAAGGCTAACTTCAAAAAGACCTGGAAACATCTGGCATCGCTCGAGGTGTACGCTCAGCTTTTGCATAGCGCCATCAAGTTCAAACTGAGCTACGAGGTGTTGAAAATCTACAAAAGAGGTCGGTTTACAATTTCCCAGACTTCGCAGGCGCTGCTGGCAGCGGCCTGGAGTCAACGGCGCACAAAAACCCCCGACGAGAATCTCACAGTTGCCGACACGGTGAATTTGACCGTCATTGCCGGGATACTGCGCGAGCTACCGGCACGGCACAAACGTGCGGTGCTCTACACAGTCGCCAAATCCACTCTCAAGCCTAATGTCATGTGGGGTTTGCTGCTGGCATGCGAAGAGTTGGGCCTGGTGCTCCCTCGCCAAGCATCGCAGCGCATTGCCGAGCAAATGGTGCTGCGGCCTCACCTCGAGCAGTTTAGGTATATGGGCCTCAAGACAACGAGCGCCTCTGCTATATTGCACTTGCTTCGTCTCAATGTGGTCAAGGCCAATGTGCAGCAGGAGGCAGACGTTTTGGTCGCTGAGGCAGATATGAAGTTGCTTGTTGGCGGTATGATTATTCTTGGCGAGAAGCAAAAGTCACTGCGGCCGTTTGGCGAGCTCGTGGAAGACCTCTTTTTGGCCTGGGACGACACAAAGGCCAGCACGTTTTTAACCAACTTGTTTGCCTATCACAAGCCGGACCTTGGCATAACTCTCACGGTAGTTGGAGTCCTCATCAACCAAAAAAGCTACACGCAGGCCGTGCAGCTCTTGCATATGCGCAAAGTGGACATGCCCCCACCAGTGCTCCACCAGCTGTTGCTGGGGGTATGTCGCGACGTGCCCAAGATTTCCTCAATTCTGACCAGCTGGTTCGTGGACGAGCTCAAGCTGGATATTCCGGTAGATGTTTTGCGGCAAATGATCATCAACCTCAGCAACCAGCGAGTCTTGAGTGACGCCCACAGCATCACGCGCATCAACCATGTTTTGCGGCTTTTACGGGACAAGCAGTCCAACTTGGGGCCTAATGCTGCAGCTGCCATTGTAGACGGTCTGTTGGCTCGCGCGTTAGGGCGTAGAGGTGGCTCAAGGCAGAGGCTGCAGTGGGCGCTTGACCTTTGCCGCGATGAAAACGTGCCTCAGGAAAAGGTGAAGCAATGGGTGGAGGTTGTAAATATTATGCGGCGCAACAAGACCGGGTACTGGTCGCGCCGCCGTAGAACAAGTGCTAGATAGACGAGTTTTCGTGTGCGTTTGGCTGTGCGTGGGCTTTTGCCTGTAGTGGTGCCTGTACGAGCGCTTGTATGTGTGCCTAAACGTGCGCATTTAGACACATCTATTCCAATTACATACTCTAAACCATGCCAACTCTTTCAATGCCCAACAAAAGACTAGAAATGCTGGGACATATTTCTGGCCCACACTGGCGCGCTCGCGTCTCAAGGCCTGCGCGCTGGCCATTATTCAGCACAATCGTAGAACAAGTGTGGTATAAACAAACTGTTTGACCCGCCAAAATCTAGTTAGGAGCGCGATTCACACGCAATCTAGTTAATTTAGACTAACAATGCCTCCCAAAGCATATTTAATCCTCAAACTGTGCGCTGGCGCCCCTGGCGCGCGCGTTGTGTATTTTCATTTGTCAGCCAGCCCGCATATATTCACGTAAACAAAGGCACCCTTTTCCAATGCGCGAAATCATTCACATCTCGACGGGCCAGTGCGGTAACCAAATTGGCAGCGCGTTTTGGCAGACTATCAGCGAGGAGCACGGTATTAACGGTGCCGGCCACCACGTTGGCAAGAACGACCTCACAAAGGAAAAGCTCGACGTGTACTATCAGGAGACGGGCTCCACCAAGTACATTCCCCGCAGCGTGCTTGTTGATCTCGAGCCTGGTACGATGGACGCGGTTCGCGCGTCGCCGCTGGGTGACCTGTTCCGCCCCGACAATTTTATTTATGCTCAGGCCAGCGCCGGAAACAACTGGGCAAAGGGCCACTACACAGAGGGCGCTGAGCTCGTCAACAATGTGCTTGACGTTGTGCGCCGTGAGGCTGAGGCCTGCGAGTCGCTGCAAGGTTTCCAGATGACCCACTCGCTCGGTGGTGGTACTGGTTCTGGCCTCGGTACTTTGCTTGCTGAGCGCCTCAAAGATGAGTATACGGACCGCATGTTGGCCACTTACTCGGTTGCACCCAGCGTTGATAGCGATACTGTGGTTGAGCCCTACAACTCGGTGTTGGCCATGCACCAGCTCATCGAGTACACCAACGAGACTTTTTGCCTCGACAACCACGCGCTTTACAAAATTTATCAAAACACCCTCAAGGTGCCCCACCCGAAGCACGAGGATCTCAACCAGTTGATTGCCTCGGTCATGTCTGGTGTCACCACGAGCTTGCGCTACCCCTCGCAGCTCAACAGCGATCTGCGCAAGCTGGCAGTTAACTTGGTTCCCTTCAGCCGCCTGCACTTTTTCACTGTTGGTTACGCTCCTCTCATGGCTGCTAACTCACGCCAATTCACCAGTTACTCGGTGCCCGAGCTGACCCAGCAGCTGTTTGATGGTCGCAACGTCATGGCCGGTGCTGACCCCCGCAAGGGCAAGTACATGACCTGCGCCGCCTTTTTCCGCGGTAACGTCTCGATCAAGGAGGTCGAGGACGAGATGTCCAAGGTCAAGCTCCGGAATCAGAGCCAGTTTGTTGACTGGATCACCGACAATGTGCAGACCTCGATCTGCAGCGTTCCTCCCAAGACCGCCGACGTGGCTGCCACCTTTGTTGCCAACTCTACCTCGATCCAGGAGCTGTTCACCCGCGTCCACGACCAGTTTACCAAGATGTTCCGCCGCAAGGCCTTTTTGCACTGGTACACCCAGGAGGGTATGGATGAGTCCGAGTTCACCGAGGCCGAGTCCAACATTCTGGATCTTATCAACGAGTACCAGCAGCACGAGGACGGCATCAGCAACGAGGAGGCCGAGGTCGTTGACGAGTACATGGACGAGATGTAAGTCCATTTTTCTGCTCTATATAAAATAAATACCAATAATGCTACTACAGCGTGCCCCATGGGGTGCCCGCGGAGTGCTTGAGCGAGGCACCTGCATAAAAAAAGAAGAGACCCGTGAGGGCTAGGGACCCCCTAGGGCATCACTTCACTTCGCCTCAACCTCACTCAACACCCGCTTCCCCCTCAACTTTAAAATCTCCACATCAAACCCCCACACCCTTAGTCTCTCCAACCACAAGTACTGCGCGTCGCTCAGCACGTCGTTGGTGCTCTTGACCTCTACAAACCGAATGGAGGGGCCCCAAAGAGTCAAGTCAGGAAACCCAGAGGCATGAGGATGCGCTATCAAAAACGCCAACATCTGAGGGGTACCGGGATGGGCTAGCAGCTGCTTCCAGCACTCGCCATCGATGTGGTCCGAGGTGCACTCTCCAAAATTCTCCAGCCGTGCGGCCACCTCCACAGATGCAGAGCCCAAGGCTCGTGCCACGCTCATGGGTTGATGCTGAACATCGTTGCGAAACTCGTCTTTTTGACCAAACAACAAGTCGCCAAACACCCCGTAAAACAAAGCGCTGGTTGTACGGTTCTCATAGTGTGCGCCCTGCCACTCCTCATAGAAAGTCAGAGCCATACGCTCCACACTCAAATTTTGCTCGCCCCATCGCGTACGGTTCTTTTCGGTTAGGCTGAGCTGCGCCGTCTCGTCTCGCGTTTTGATGGCAACCAGTTTGGGCACCACTACGGGGCACTGCATCTGATACTTTTTGAGCAGTGATGCAAGCTTTTGGCTTGTGCGCTCAAATCCAATTCGGTCAACCTCGTTGCACTCGGCATCAAAATACGTATTGAGGGCGCGCCGCACCCATACCACGTCCTTTTGGAGGGTGTGAAATTTCAGCTCGAGCATCAGTTTACGGGTCCAATTCTCACCCATTTTGCTCTTGTGGTGAGTCTGATCCAGATACATGTTTGTGAGCTCGTACTCTTGCTCAAAATTCTTCATAAATCCGAGCGCTCGCGCCGCCTTGTGTAGGGCCCGGCCAAGCACATAGGCAGAACTTAGGGGCCCAGATCCCGAACGTGGACAGGTCAAAATGGCCTCAATTTGAGCCTGCGTCACAGATTTGGCTTCTTCGAGTGGATCCAAAAGTTGGCGAGCCGCATAGTACTCTTGAAACATCTCTTTGGTCTCAAATAGCGGCTTTTCTCGCTGTGTATAATACTCATATGTGGGAAACTCGGCTAGACCCATAATTTTTCGTAGTGGAGTATCTTTTTCAGCTCCAAAGCTGGGTATCAAATACAAAAAAATGGCCTTTTCCAAAAAGTCCCGGTGAGCCAGCCGGTAGTATTGCCATCCAGCAACCATTTTCGCGGCGATTCCAACACCAAAGAAGTCTTGTTTCGATTTTTTGAGCAATGCCTCGGCCAGCTGTGGTTTGGACCCTCCCTTGATGCCAAACTTGTCGCCCAGTGCCATCAGATCGGTTAGGTTGAGGGCACCTAGGACGTCCTCTACGGTCAAGGGCCGCTCCAACCAGCTTGCGGCTTGCTCAATCACCTCTTTTGTGGCGTATTTTTCCAGCTCTTTGTGCTCGAGGAACCGGTGCTGCCGGTAAAATAGCCGAATCAGCAGGTTCCGCACCTCGTCGCTCAGAGCCATAAAGTCTTGCGCAAGCGCTTTATCTACAAATTCTAGGTCAATCTCCCCAAAAATTTGGTCAAACACCTGAAGGTACGCATTGGGCGTAGTCATGCGAGAAGTAGGTCCGCAAGTAAAACCCAAGCGATGGAACCAGGATAAATGCCGCCAAGATTAGGGAGCGCAGGGGGAACTCGTAAACGGTGGTGGCAACGAGAAACACGCACACCAAAATAAATATGAGGGGGTTCACTAGCGATTTGCGGGGAATTGTGTCGCAGACCACGAGTCCAATAATACACGCCAAAAAGAAGCTGTAGGCGGCTACGCCATAGACACTGACGAGCGAGGTGAAGGAACCGACCAGCACAAATGCCGAGGTCAAAATAGTCTCGGCGAAAATCGCCGCCACCGGCTGGCCACGCCAGAGGTAGCCCAGCGGTCCAGGTAGCAGACCATCTTTGGCAGCAGACTGCACGACCCAGCCAGTACTAAATATGTTTGCATTGAGAGAGCCTACACATGAAGCAGCAATCACATAGCCAAAGATTGTGGCACTGAACGAGCCGAATATTTGACGCACAAAGTCTAGGGCCACGGTTGTTCCCTCCACGTTTACGAGTACGGTAAAGTATGCCAGATTTGCTGCCATATAGCTCACAATTACTATAGACATGCTGTAGCTGATAACTCGTGGGATCACCGACTTGTCTTGAACCTGACCACCAACAAAGTTGAGGTTGTCCCAGCCATCATAGGCCCAAACTCCGGAATAGAGTGCACTTGAGAGTGAGAGAGGGGACACTGGTGCCAGAAATGGGCTCAACTGCCCTGTCACGCCGTGAATCAAAGTATTGATAATGGCACTAATGACAATGGCAGCCAGCAGCGAGATCTTGATCACGAGGAAAACCGTGGCAGCGCCCTGAGCTTTGCCAAAGCAATTGAGAAGACAGCACGCCCAAATAGCCACGAGCGCACTCCACTTGCCCAGGTCAGCATACTCGGCAAACACAATGGCCACAATGGCGATGGACCCTGGCTTGAGGAGGGTACTAGCGGCCCAAGCATAGGCAAATGAGGCAGTAGGACCATACATTTTACCCAAATAAGTTTGAGTTCCACCGTTTTCGGGGATGGCGGCGCCCAAATCAGCAAAACATGCAGCGCCTGTCCAAGCCAGTACGCCGCACATGAGCCATACAATCAGGGTGTTGCCGGGGGCATGGGCAAGCGAGGCAATGTGACCAGGGCTAGCAAAGATTCCGGACCCGACCTGGATCCCAATTACCAGGCCCAAACCATGTAAAACCCCTAGTTTACGGGTTGGCTGCTCGAGCTCGAGCTCGAGGGGTTCCATAAGCGTAGGTCAAGGGCGACCAGAATACAAGCAAAAAACGACTTGAAATTTCATACATGTGAATACTAAAGCTAGAGAAGATAGGGCACTACTCACTTTCCAAAGGCAGCCACGCGACCTTGGCGTTCCAGGGTGAACCTACAGCCACCCAACTGCCGTTACTGGCGAGGACGTCGGCGAATCCATCGCCCTCTGATGCCAAGACCATGGTGTCATTATACAGTGTACCAGTAAAGGGGCTCCCCACCAGCATTTTACCTTGGGCAAACACCCCCGAGTGGCCGAATCTGTCGTATGCCCCAAGGCCCTCGATCTGCTTGCGTTTGGTATACTCGTACGTGTACACCGCGCCACTCTGTTCACCATTGGGAGCATCAAGAGGCGCACCAACCATGATTTTGTTGCCGCTTGTTGCCAGCATACCGCCGCCAAACCCGCTCTTGTCTGGTCCACTGAGCACCAACAGCCGACCGTGGGTTAAGCGATCGTAGCCATAAACAGCACTTTGCCCGGGAGAGCCAGCAAGCACAAACATATTGCTGACACCAAGGGTCTTGCCAAACTGCCCAAACTCGACCGCTTCATGCTTTAGCCGTGATGGATCAACCCTGGAGGTCATATTGATGGTCTGCTCCAAGGTGTGCTTGTCGAGCACAAACACTGCTCCGCTCTGGGCTTGACCTTCTTCATCACTATACGGAGCTCCCACGTAAAGGGAGTCGTCCCAAAGCAGACTGGTACCAACCAGTTTGCGCCCTGTTTTGCCAAACGTGCGCTGCGCGTTCCATTCTACAGCCCCAGAGTGAGTGCCGTCGGGGAAGAAAAAATCAAGACGGGACAAGCCAGGGGAGCTGATGGCAAGGTATGGCTGATTTTTGACAACAAGTCCTACGAGGGCTGCGCCAAACTGCGAGTGGTAGAGGCCAGGTAGTTTTTGAGGGCCCTGAATAGTCCGAAGGAGCTCAAAGTTGGGGTCAAAAAAGCTAATTTGGCCAACGACAGGCGCGGATACGACCCACATGTTTTCCCACCAGACAACAGCTTGACCAAAGTGCGAGTACTCGGCCCCAGATACGGTCGAGTTTTCGTGATACTTGATTTGTGGGGCTTTAACATGGCTGTAGGACATGAAATTCTTGAATGCGTGCTGAGCGCGTGCTCGCTTGCCGCGCTTTGTAGGGGGCCGCTTGCCATCAAACACCTGGCAAATGTCCCACGAGTCTTGGCCTTCGAGGTAGTTGAGAGCTCCAAGGCACTCTTGAGTAGTGGTATGCATCTCAGCCATACCGCCGGCAAAGTAAGACTCCAAGTCGCCGTACAGCAATGGGCTTTTCTGAGCATAGTGGATGTAGGCAGGGTCTGCGATTTTCATTTCGGCCGACAGGGCGGCTCGGCCACGATTCATGCAATAGCTGATGGAAAAAGACGACACATCGTAGCCCATTCGTGAAAAGATGTCCATGATATCTCGCTTGTTGTACTCCCATGGGTCTTGGATCCACCGATAGTCGCCCTGGAACAAGCGCTTTAGCAGTATAAAGTCACCGCCAACATCCAAAGTAGAGTGTGCATCCTGCTCATTATCAAACTCTGTCCGAGCCATCACTTGCAAAAGCCCCTGCTCAATTCCGAGCGAGTGCCAAGTGACGTCTGCGACCTGGTGGCTAAGGACCCCGACCATGAATGCATATAGGTTGAGGCTACCATCTTCATCGCCTGCGGCCTGCTTTTCACGAACCAATTGCATACCTTCAGCTAGAAACGGGGGCCAATGTGCCTCCTCGGCGGCGTCGCTGTGGTCCATGCAGTCGTAAAATGCATCGGGAAAGAACGCTCCTGCTCGAGCGTAATCGAGCCGGTCAGTAACGTTTTGGGGCAACTCTAACTCGAGTCTTTTAAGCAATGCTTGGTGGACAGATACACCGCAGCCCACGGCGGTGCTGAGCCACACAAGCTTAGGGAGCATGCGCAATATACGAGGCGAGATGGACAAAAGTTGCAAATGTTGTACTTGTGTGAGCAAAGATGCTCTCTAGGGAAATTGGGTCGATAGCAGGTTATTGCAACAATTGTGACCACGACAACCAGGCCCGGCCAGACTTGATTTGTCTCAAAATTTGAGTTGTAGATTAATTAGTCTCGCTGGCTACGCTTTGCCACTCGCAGGCCCGCAAAGCACTCAATTGCACTCTTAAGGGCTCAATTGCAATATGCACATTTATGGCTCCCTTTGCATAAGCGAGACTACTCGCATGTGCACTAAATGAGATATTTAACGGTCCACGACCTATATACACTAGAGATTTTTGATCAATTGGAGCAGCTTCTCGGGTTGGTCTTTGTGGAACACGAAAAGGCCCTGCAACTGGGCAGTGCTGATGGACTCGTTACGTTCAATGCAGGCATCAACAAACTCGTCTGAGCCATTTCCTGGGCCATAAAACCGCTCGTACATTTTGCGGATTTGGTTAGGGGTGGCATTGTCAAGCAGTTCCTTTACATCTACTCTGCCGGGGCGGATGAGCGCTGGGTCGAGCTTTTCGGGGTGGTTTGTGGTCATAAAAATAATTCTTTCCTCGGCAGAGGCAACACCGTCAAGGCTATTGAGGAGCCCGCTAAAAGTGACGCCAGCCGTGTACCCCTCACCCAAGTTTTGCTTGCGCTCGAGGAACGCGCTATCGACGTCTTCGAGGAGCACAATTGTGCGCGACGGTAGGTTGTTCATGAGGTGATTGAGGCGGTCATCAGTCAAGGTTTGCTCTGCCAAGTTCAAAATGCAAATATCATAGTCGAGCTCACCGGCCAAGGCCTGGATCACGCTTGTCTTGCCGCTACCAGGGGGTCCATAAAGCAGGTATCCGCGCCTATAAGGGATGCCCCGATCAGCATACCACTGGGGAGAAGCCATAAAATCCTTGAGATCGCCCAGCAAGCGCTCTTTAACGCCATTATCGAGCACCACAGACTCGAGCGGCCGCTTGCGACGAGGCGAGCCAAACGGCCGCCACTCGGGACCATAAGATGTGTAGACCACAGTTTTACCCTCTGACCTAATTTGTGCAGTTTGCTGTGCCTCTTTGAGCATCTCGCTAAACACGTTTCTGTCAGTCCACAACGTACTCAACGTCAAGGTCTCAAAGGGTGATCCACGATTGATATCCATCATGCGGCCACTGCGTTCACGCTTGACGAGAATGTAAGCGCCCTTGTATTTGACGAGATGGCGTCCTGGCCCGGGAACAAGCTCGAATGAGGTCTCCACCGATCCGTTTTTATGGGCCTTGTACTGGGTCTCGACGGCAAAATTTCGAGTGCTGCGTTTAGGATAGCGAGCCATCCATTCAAGAAACCAATCATAGGACTTGTCCTTTGAGACGATCTCGAGATCTGCAATCAGTTGGCGCTTGGCAAAGCTGCTAAGGCGCATGAGCCCCGAGCGGCCTACGCTGAGCAGGGCGCCCACGCCCATGAGTCCAAAACCAGCACTAAAGTAGGGGTTGCCGAGCGGATCATCGAGGATTGCCGATAGGCCTTGAGGCCCTTTACTGTCATCCATGAGAGCTAGCTTGGTGGAAGCGGGCTAAGTACGAGGGGGTGGGGGTGGGTGGGGGGGTGCATATTAGTATTTTTAAGAAGTACAAAATTAAAGTTTAGCAAATTTCCAACCTGTGCTGCACTCATCAGCTGAGCCGTGCGCACCCACCAAGGCTGACTTGACAATGCGCACCTCATCTGCCCTGTGCCAGGACATTTTGTGTGGCCCGGAAGTACTTGCCAGCCGCGCGCTGGATGCAATTCCGCGCAGGCCACAGCTAATGTTTGGCACAAGCCGCGCTGAGGGCCACCTCAGCGGTTTACTTGCCGATCGCACGCTGGTCGACGTTCGGTGGCTTGGCGAGCCTCTGGGGCCGTGGGACCTTGCGCAGCAGACTCCAGAGTCTTGTACATTTAGTTCGCCGCACTCACAGTGCGCTATAACTTATACGCCGGCAGTTATTGACTTTGAGCGGCTCGGAGGCAATCCGCGTGAAGCGGCTCAGACACTGCTGCAGTATTTGCAAAACGCGCGCAACGGCGACCCTCGAATTGTACAAATCACCGAGCGCACAACTGCGAGGCTGGACCTCGAGATTTTGGAGGTGTTTGGCTGGTCTAGGCACGAACATCACTATGAACCGCCAAAAGACGTGGACCAGGGCCTTTATGCGCGTGCTTCAAGCGAGCTAGAGCTGATTATTGAACAATTCGAGTCTAGGGCGTATGCAGCGAGCACCTTGTTTGAGGTCTTTTCCTCCCATTCGAGCGTTCCTGCCACTCCTCCTCAGGTGGTGCTGGGCATCACTTCGGCCGATACTGAGGAGCAAGTGTTTGAGCAATACCAAAACCAGGTTGCGAGCGACCCAAAGCACACGCCGCATTACTTTGAAGCTCTGCACGACGTTGCCGGCCAGAGCGAGATGCTCCAGGTAAAGTACATGGAACAAGAGAGTTTGGGGGTTGTGCCACTGCGCGATATTCGCCAAGCGTACGCAAACCTCGGCCTAGACCCCTCAGCGTCTGATTCCGAAGTCCTCAAAGCGTTCTTTGCCCGGCCAGAGCACACCCACGCCCTGCAAAAGATTGCCGGCGCTACAGACTCACCCGTGTTGTCGCGGGCAGTTGCCGCAGTTAACATTGATTACCAGGGCTCGCTTCGGCTATTTGGCGCTTCTTATCAGTCTGAGGATGCGCTCGTGGCGGCGCGGGCCAAGACGTTTTTGGGGTCAAGCGAACCGCTCGTGCAGCTCGAGGGTAAATGCGGGCTACTACAAATCGCTCAAAATCGGCGTTCAGGACCGTTGCTGCATCTCTATGAGAGCACATTCCCTCAACCGCTCCCCCAGGATCCCTATACATTCCTCTCTCTCAGCCCGCACATGGACGATAGCGACATTGTCACCGCATACGAACTGATTGCTGGCGAGGAACCGGCCGAGGTCCAGTTGCAGCTGCGCTCTTACCTACGGGCAATTGCTGTGGAGCGCGGCTCGGAAAAGCTCGTCAAGTACCTCGAGGTTGGTGCTTTGGATGAGCGTGCCGCCGACTTTCCTGTTGGGTTGTGGAACATTGGCAATACCTGCTACCTCAACTCGCTGCTCCAATTCTACAACACGCTCAAACCGTTCAAGGGAGCGCTCCAGCAGCTCGATGCCCAGCAACAGGACCAGAGCCTCGAAAAGAAAAAAGTGGGCGGCCGTGTCGTACCCTGGAGCGAGGTTGTACGCTCCCAACAGTTTTTGGGATTGCTAAAGGGGCTGTATGAGCAAATGGCCACCACCAAGGACCGGTTCGTGCTGCCAAGCGAGCAGCTGGCGTACATGGCGCTTGTGCCGCCCAAGGAGCAAAACACCACCGAAAACCTGGGTGCGGCACTCGAGCGGCAGCAGGATGTTACGGAAATTATTGAGAATGTGCTCTACCAGTTTGAGGCCGGCGTCAATGCTCACGGCTATGACAAGGAGGGCGAGCAGCAGGATCTCATCAAGGAGTTGTTTTATGGCACCATCAAGCAGACTCTTGCCAAGGACGAGCCAAGCGCTCCCGCCGAGACCAAGGAGCAGGGCGAGGCAACCGCCCCTCGCATCAAAGAAGAACGCATTAGCAGCCTCATGGTGAGTGCCGAGGGTCCGATGGACATTTACAGCGCGCTCGATGGGTACTTTTGCGAGGAGGCCGTAGAGCTCGAGAACTCGCGGTTCTTGCGCACAGTTTCCATCCTCAATCTCCCTCCCGTGCTACAAATCCAAATCCAGCGCGTCCAGTTCAATCGCCGCACCTATGAAGTGTTTAAAAACAATTCCCCCATTTCGCTTCCCGAGACGCTGTACATGGACAGGTACTTTGACACTGAGGATGAGGCCGTGCTCTCCAAACGCAAAGAGCGCGTGCAGCTCCAAGCCCAGCTGAAAGCTTTGGAAACCAAGCTGGGCGATTTGCAGCGGCTGCAGCCCAACAATGTTTCGCGCGTTGATAACCTTGCCACATGCGCCGAGTGGCTCAAAGAGTACGGCGAGGAGGAGCTTTTAGGACAAGTGCAATACGTTATCCAGCAGATCAAGGCCGACATTTCCGAGACTCGCGAGGCGCTGGCCGGTGTGCAGCAGGCAATTGCGACCCAGTTTGAAGACTATACGCAGCACGGCTACCGCATCCATTCGCTATTTATCCACCGTGGCCAGGTGAATTATGGGCACTATTGGATCTATATTCGCGATTTTGAGCACATGAGGTGGCTCAAGTACAATGACGAGACAGTGACCGAGGTTGACGAGCAAGAAGTGTTTGACTATAGCGAGTCCAACACTGCGACGCCGTACTTTTTGGTTTACGTCAAGGAGGATTATGTGCAGGAGCTACAGAGCGTTGACCGGCGCGAGCCCGAGATAGTGGATGTGGACGTGGAGGAGCCCGAAGTCGTCGCACCCTCCCTGCTTGAACCCGCCATGCCTATTCCCGAGATTGTCACCCCTACCGAGTCGCCGCCCGGATCTGCCGAGCCCGAGTTGATCCAGGTCGATCCAATGGACCTGAATGAACCCGTCGAGGAGGCGGACGCGGACGTCGACGCCGAGGATGAGCCAACGCCGCTCAAGCCGGTGCGCCCCACGTACCAGCGCGCACTCTCGTCCAAGCTCGGCATGAAGCCCATTGTGTCGCCGCGCACGTTTGCCTGGAGCGCGCTCGAGGCCGATGATGCGGACTCGGTCGAATTTGTCGAGGCGGCCAGCGCCAGGGGCTCGGCTTTGCATACCCCGCGTCAAACGCCGCCTCCTAATGAGAGTCTATAGTAAATTAGCATGTGCCTAGGAGACCCAGTTCGTAGCTACCCAGGGGTACCCCTTGCTCTCCCCAATAAAACATTAAAAAAAAAGTCCCCCCCCCCTCTGACCAATAACCCACCCAGTCAGCAGGATCAACTCAACATGTTTCTGCGGCGATTCCATGCGTTGGCTCCGCGCCTTAAAGCCCAGCTGATGGATATGCCTGCCATGTCACCCACAATGACTGAGGGTGGCATTGTGCAGTGGGCTGTAAAGCCCGGTAGCACCTTCACCGCCGGCGACGTCTTGCTTGATATCGAGACCGACAAGGCCCAAATCTCGGTCGAGGCCCAGGATGACGGTATTTTGGCCAAGATCCTCAAGGAGGATGGTGTCACTGGGATCCAGGTCGGCACTCCCATTGCCGTTTTGGCCGAAGAGGACGATGATATTTCGAGCATTGATTTTGACGCGCTGCTTAGCGCCCCTAAACAAGCAAAGAAAGAGCACAAGGAGGAACCTGTTACTGCCGAAGCTGCGCCTGCGCCCCCTCGCGAGAAAAAGGATGTCCACATTGACCAGATCTGGCTGCCCAGCGTGATCCGTCTCGCCCACACATTTGGCATTGATCCCAAGGATGTCAAGGGTACCGGCCCTCAAGGCCGTGTTCTTAAGGGGGATGTGCTTGCTGCTCTGAACCAAATTCCTCAAGAGGCCCCGAAAACTGTTTCTGAGGCCATCAAGAAGCTGCAGCACCTCGACCTCAGCTACGAGCCCAACCCGGCCGCTGCGCAGCCCAAGGCACCCAAAAAGGAGGCTCCCAAGCCCATTCAGATTGCGGTGGACATCTCGCTCGAGGCCATCAGCGAGACCGGCCTCAGCCTCGACCACGCCATCGCCAAGGCCGAGCGCCTCGCGGTGCGCGACTCGATCGTGGCCACCAAGCCGCGGCCCAGTGTGCTGCGTTCTTCGGCCCTCGACAAGTTGACAGCCCCCAAGAACAAGGTCCCGTACAGCCACAAGGTCGAGGTGCTCAAGGTACGCGGAAAGCCGGTGCTTGTTCAGGCCAGCGTCGAGTACAAGCACAATAGTGAAACTGAGGTCAAGGCGGAGGTGTTTATTGACCGCGTCCAGTTTTATTTGGGCGAGGGCATTGACATGCTTTTGATCTAATTAGTACATAGATAGAGCGACGATAGAGCTACGAACAGGCTACTCCTTGGGCTCGGGCTTGTCTTCCTTGGCCTCCCCAATCTGAGGCTTCTTTTTGAGACTGCCCAGCACCGCTCGCCTTGAGGCGCCGCTCAACCTCTCGGCATCCTCCTTCATCAACTGACCCATGGCCTTGACTCGCCAAGCAGGACCCAACTCGCGCCGCAGCTCGGCCTTCTTTTCCTCGGCCTTGAGCATGCGCTGCTTGAGCATATCGTCGTACGAAACGCCCATTTCGGCCAATTTGACCGGCTCCTTGCCGAAAATCACATCATAGACACGGCCGTCACCCCAAAACCAGCCCGAACGGTCCACAATCCACGGCAGCCGGCGGCCTTCCTCCCAAATAAAGAAGAAAAAGCTGCTCTTGCTAGCAGTACCGTAAAACCCTTCACCAGACCACACTTTGGCGCGCTTGCCAATACTCAGGTGGTCCATGGGCACAGTAATTACCGGCGAGGGACGACCAGGAATTAGGGGGTGAGCCACAAGCCTAATCATTTCCTTGGCTCCGGGTACATACTCAATGCGGCGAACAAGACGCGAAGGGATTGTGGCAAATGTCAGACCAGCAACAAGGTAACACGCAGCAAGGGCAATCACCATACCAAACCTCCGCACTAGCTGAGCCAAGTTGTCCATGGCAGTACCATCCAGGTCATTTTCCTGGTAGCTCTTGACCATAAGGGGGATGCCCATATCCAAAATATCAAACAGGTTGTACGAGGCAATAAACGCCAAGGCAAAGCACGCCAAAAAGTACAGGCGGTGGCTCTCAGACATGTACACAAGCTCGGGGCCCTTACTCTCCTTGAGTCGGTTCATGAGCTGTGGAAAAGTCATATTGGGGCCAACCCGGGGCGTATCAGCCTTTGGAAGAAGCGTGGGGGCAACATCTTTGTGGAAGGGAAATTTTGGCACTCTGCTCGAGAGATCATTTGCGCGGGGATCGGCGCCATCTGTGGATTTGGGAAGTTGGGAGTTGAACCTCAATTGGAAAACTGAGCCAAAAGCTGTGCGAGGAGCCATACAAGGAGCTAGAGCTACCCGGGGAGCCATACTTGCCCGACCCAGAACTAGTCGTAGCATAATCAAAAATTCAAGATGCATATGCTACATAAATATAAATACGAAAAAAGCTATTCACGGTTGTTCATTTTCCTATAAGCCTCAATGACCTTGGACCGCTCCTCGGCCAGCATCTCACGGCGAGCTTGAGAACCAGCGGCCTTGGGTACATTGTTGAATCTACGCAACGTGGGCAGCTCGGGCGGCCGGTCGGCAACTTCTCCGAACTTGGCCTTCTTCTTATTCTTTTCAAGCTTGGCCCACGGATCAGGCGACCGATCACGCTGGCTCCACTTAACGTCGTCCCCATCATCCTCGTCGTCGCTGGGCATTTGACGGCCACGCTTCTCCTTGATTGTGTTGTGCTCTTTACGCAAATTGTCGGCCTTGGTACGCTGCTTTTTGGCGATCTTTTGAGACTTTTTAGACTCGGCACCCTTGCCCTTGGAGCTAGGCAGGGGCATTGCATCATTCACACGCTGGCTGAATTCCCACATGGATTCGCCCTTGCGAATAGCCAATGGCGCGGGCTTGGCCTGTTTGGGGGCTTTTTTCTCCTCGACCTTGGTTTTAGACCGGTCTTCTGCAAACTTTTGATAGCGCATGATCTTTTTGAACGCTCTAGGCATATCATCGTCGTCATTGACCTTTTTGCCTTTGCGCTTGTTTACTGCAACGCTCGGATCGTGATCGAAATCATCTTCAGTTCTCTGCTTTTTGGGCATCTGAAGACTGAAATTTCAAGTTGAAAAAAATATTTGTAAGAACCTAGCCAGATGCCCAAACGCAGCAGAAAGCAGTCGGCTGTTCAGGAAAAGCAGCGCAAAAAGCTTGCTTCCGATGAAGGTTTGCAAGTAAATTGGAATCAGCTCGAGGGCGATGAAGAGGCTGGCTACGAGGACATGCCCCGCAGCTTCCACCGAGACTCGTCGGATGATGAGGGTCTTCCGGTCATTAAAGACGGCAAGGTCACAAAGGTTAAACGCACAACGCCCAAAGTCGAGCAACCTGAAAGCGAGTCTGAGGCTACCTCGTCTGAGGAGAGCGAGGCCGAAGAGGTTGAGGCCCCTGCCTCTGAGCCATCTCTTGGCGAACTGAGAGAAAAGATCGCACTGTTTGCAGGGCTCATCAATGAAAACCCCGAGGAACACATTTTTAAAGTCAAGGAGCTCAACAATATTTGTCTGCACACTCGCAAGGCCAAGAACCGGCAGCTTTTACTTCTGTCGCTCGTCACAATTTTCAAGGACTTGATTCCTGGCTACCGCATTTCTCCCCTGACAGACGCACAAAAGCAGGAGCGTGCCTCCAAGGAGGTGAGGCAGCTACGTGACTTTGAACAAACGCTCCTCACCCAGTACCAAAAGTTTGTGCAAATGTTGGGCTCGTTCTTCAAGTCTGGTAAAAAGGCCCAGCATACCGACAACAAGTACATTATTGCCGGAACATGCATCACAGTTGTTTGCGACTTGTTGGAGAGCGTACCGTACTTTAACTACCGCGACAATCTTGTCTACATTCTCATCGACAAGCTCAGCATGCAACGCATCGATAGCGCATACAACAGAGCCATTACTTGCGTGCACTCATTATTCGAGCAAGACAATGAGGGTCACGTTTCTTTGGAAGTGGTGAGCCAGCTGGCCAAGATGGTCAAGCGCCGTCACTACAAGGTGGACTCGCGCGTGGTGGCCAGCCTGACCCACCTGAGGCTCTTGACTGAGCTGGTTGGCCGCGCGGATTTGGAGCGGATGGTCAAGGAGAAGCCCGAGGCTGAGCACATTCGCAAAAAGGACCGCGTGCATTTGACCAAGCGTGAGCGCAAACAGCGCAAGGAGCAAAAGCAAATTGACGAGGAAATGCGCCAGGCAGAGACCAGAGTCAGCGCCGACATGCGCGAAAAGCTGCAAGCCCAAACACTCAAGCTTGTGTTTGTGCTTTATTTTAACATTCTGAAAAACAAGTCCAAGACCTTGACCGGTGTTACGCTGGAGGGTCTTGCCAAATTTGCGCACCTCATCAATAGCGATTTATTTGGTGATTTGCTCGAAGTTTTGCGCCAGATCGTCAACGAGCAGGATCAGCAAAATAACCGCGAGAGTTTATTGTGCATCTGCACTGCGTTTGCCCTCTTGAACGGCCAAGGACGCAAAAACGCAGAGTCAATGAACTTGGACCTGACGTTTTTCGTCAACTTGTTTTACAAGACTCTGTTCCAAATGGCCCTGGACCCAAACATTGAGCAGAGCCACAAGCACTTAATGAGCGTGCACAAGGGCAAGCTGGCCAGCGAGACTGATATGTTGATGCGGGCGTTTGAAGCGATCTTTACCAAACGCATTAATGTGTCCCAGCAGCGTGCCATGGCCTTTTCAAAACGTCTTGGTATCTGCGCGCTGCAGTTCCCCGAGAAAACCAGCATGATTGCATTTAGCATTTTGGAGCAGATTATCAAGAGGCACCCTCAAGTCAAGGCTCTGTTGTTTACCCAGGACAGAGTGGTCAAGGGCAAGTACAACTTGGAGGTGGACGTGCCCGAGTACTCCAACCCAGAGGTCTCGACGCTTTGGGAGCTTTCGGTGATGTCGCGGCATTTTAACCCCAATGTGAGCCTCAAGGCTAGGCAGCTGCGCAATTTGACTGAGTAGTATTTAATTATGTGCATTTAGATATGGTGCGTCTAGAGGAGAGCGTGCAGCAGCCGTACATAAAGGTGGGGAGTGCATAGAGGCTTGCTCAGCATGTTTGGTGCAAAGTATCCGATAATCCAGGCCCCGATGGCCGGCGTTAGTACTCCAAAGCTGGCAGCGGCGGTAACAAATGCCGGCGGAATCGGTTCGCTTGGGCTAGCGGGCAAGTCGGTCAAGGAGGTCCGGGCTCAGATTCAAGAACTCATGGGGTCGTGCAATGGCCCGTTCAATATCAATTTCTTTAGTTTTGACCAAGAAAAGCTCGACGCGTCGAGCGCTGATGCCTGGCTCGACCATTTAGACCCGCTTTTTGCGCAGGCCGACACGCAACGTCCCGAGCGCCTAAAGCCGGTTTACGAGCCGTTTGGAGATGAAATGGCTGAGGTTTTGCTTGACCTGCGGCCACCAATTGTAAGTTTTCATTTTGGCTTGCCGCCCTCTGCAACAGTTGCCGAGCTGAGGCGCGCCGGTATCAAACTTGTTGGCACTGCCACCAGCTTGGACGAGGCCAAGTTTATGCAAAAATCCAGTATGGATGCAATTGTGGCGCAAGGTTACGAGGCAGGTGGCCATAGAGGCACTTTTGACCCTCGAGGTCTTAGCGATAAACGGCTCGGGACTCTTGAGCTTTTGGCCCAACTCAAGGGTGAAATCTCGGCTCCTGTGGTTGCGGCTGGCGGAATTATGGATGCCCAGAGTGCGAAGCGAGCTCTTCAAGCCGGGGCGAGTGCTGTGCAGCTTGGAACAGCATTCATCGGGTGCCCCGAGAGTGGAGCCTCAGAGGGCTATCGGGAACGTCTTTTAAGCGCTAAAACTACAAACATGCACAACACGGTGTCGGGAAGGTATGCACGGGGCCTGGACAATGCGTTTGTGCAGCACGCCCTCGAAGCTCCGACTCCAGTGCCAAGCTTCCCCTATGCATACCACGCCCAAAAGGTGTTGGCGGCGGCTGATGCGCGCTTTGTGAATGAATGGGCAGGGTCCAATGTGAGGCAGGCGCGTGCAATTCCTGCGGCCGAGCTGGTGCACGAGATTGCGAGCCAGTTAAAGTAATTTCTTCAATGTACAAGTACCTTATCAGCAAATGGATGGACCCCATTGTGGCCGTGGGCATTGGCTGCCTGGCATACAAACAGTGGGAATTCAAGCAAAGCGGCCCGACGCTTGTGGAACTCGCGCGCGAAAAGCTTAATTAGAGCCGCCAAACGCGCAAAAAAATTTCTGCACCTCTGTGGTGTTCCACTTAAAACTCAATCAACAGTTTAGCTTACTTCCTTAGTCAACATGCCAAGCTGGATGCAGCGGACACGCCAGCTAAAGCACTATGCGGTGCGGTTGACCAACGTGATTATACGCCGCAAAATCGTGCTATTTATTGTTGCGCTCGTGGTGACCTTGTCGATGTTCACGGCGTTCCCCCTGCTGCCTCACCTCAGCCTCGCGAGCCCTAAAGTGGTGATTGTGCTTGGTGCAAACAAGGGTGGTGGCGTTTTACAGTGGAAAGGCGCCAACGAATGGGAAGTGGAGCGCATGAGCATTGAAAATAAAAAGGACTATGCCGCGCGTCACGGGTACAGCTTGGCGATCAAGGACATGAAGGCCAAGAAGCGCTATACACACGAGTGGCGTGAGTCGTGGGAAAAAGTGGATTTGATCCGCGAAACTATGCGCCAGTTCCCCAAGGCTGAATGGTTTTGGTGGCTCGACCTCGAGACCTGGATCATGGAACCCAATGTTCGCCTTGAAGACCAAATTTTCCGTCAGTTGCACACGTTCGATCGCAACTTGACCCAGTATAACCCTGCTGGATTGCAAGTGGAAATTCCGTTTGTGGACGAGACGCAGCCGGTGGACATGGTTTTGACCCAGGACTGCGGTGGGTTTACGCTGGGCAGTTTTATGCTGAGACGGTCTCCTTGGACCGATTTGTTGTTGGATATCTGGTGGGACCCCGTATTTTATGAGCAGAAGCACATGGAGTGGGTGCACGCCGAGCAAACGGCGCTCGAGCACCTCTACAACTATGAGGCGTGGATCCGGTCGCGGATCGCGTTTGCGCCGCAGCGCCAGATTAATGCCTACGCCCAAGGTGCCTGCGCCGAGCACTCGAACGACCAGCGCTTTTTTTACAACCGCGACAGACGTGATTTTGTCGTAAACATGGCCGGCTGCCAATGGGGCCGCGACTGCTGGAAGGAGATGCACGACTACAAGGAGATGGCCAACCAGCTGCATAAAAACAAATTTTTCTTTTTTTAGATAAATATTCTACCTTGAGCTTCTCATTCGTGCTCCTCGAGACCCCTGGCCTCGCGGATGCGGACGCGTCCCTGCTCATTAACCTGCTCGCGAGCAGAGAGGTAAATCCAAAAGTTGACCACGAGCTCAAGGAAGCCGAATGCAAAAACAACACTATAGTCCATCCCAAGCTTGCCCGAGTAGCCGAGGCCGCTAAGGACAAACGCTCCAAGCAGGCGCCACTGGCTCGAGCTGTGGATGGCTTGGATGGGATTATCGACAAGGAGGGTCGAGATGTCTTGCAGGGCAATGAATGCGAGCAGGGCAGCCACAAACGGTGCGAAATTTCCTGCGTCCGAGGGATAGGTCTGGCGTACAAGTGCCCCGAGCACTATAACCAAAGGGTTTTCATAGATGGTTTCAGGGGATTTTAGGAGCACGCCAGCGATAACGAGAAGAAATATCGAGTGGTGCACGGTGATTGTCTGGGGTGAAATCATGATGACCGAGAGATGGCGATGGCGGATGGACGAGGCTGATGAATGAGCTGAATATCGATCAGACCGAGGACGAGACAAACCTCTTGAGGTATTGCCTTTCCCTTACCCATATTGGCTGAAATGTTACCCACATAAATCTAGATACTCGAGGCATGCACGATGCAGCCATGCCGCATCCTCGACACTGCTGACATCTCGTCTTGACATACCCTGCGATGAGCGACCTGTCTCAGTTTTTCGACGCTGATTTCGGCATTGACATCGCTGGAGGGCAGGGAAACAGCTTGTTTGATACCGAGATCAGCGACCCGCTGTTTGAGGACGCTCCTTGGGCAAAGAAGGAGGAGGAATTCGACGCGTTGGCCTCGGCGGGTCTCTCGCACTCCCCTACGCCGGTGGTACCGGTTGCACAGCTGCCCAATATGTCGCCCATGACGAGGCAGGCTCCGCCGCCCCAAGCTATGCCCCAGGGTATGCCTCAGGGTATGCCTCAGGGTATGCCTCAGGGTATGCCTCAAGGTGTCCAAGGCATTCCCCAAGTGCCCCCACAAAAGACGCCGCAAGCGGCGGCTCAGCAGCTGCACGGCGGCCAAATACCGCCCCACATGCCAAAGCCAATGGTTCAGACTCACATTCCCCCGGGAATGCTTGCCCAACAGCCCCCGCAGCCTCAGCAGCAGCCCCAACCTACGCCGGCGGCAGCGCGTCGCAATCAGAGGAAACCGCCTGGCCGCATTCAAATTCCACGTCAAAATATGGGCACGCCGACCCAGGTCAATGCGCAAGTGCAGCAGCCGCCACCGCAGGCTCAACAGCC
This sequence comes from Wickerhamiella azyma, assembly GCA_022577855.1. Taxonomy (NCBI): domain Eukaryota; kingdom Fungi; phylum Ascomycota; class Dipodascomycetes; order Dipodascales; family Trichomonascaceae; genus Wickerhamiella; species Wickerhamiella azyma. The sequence continues at coordinate 450,952 of JAKISA010000002.1, forward strand.
CGGCCAGCAGCCGCCATTTTACCCGATGAAGTTGCAAAAGCCAATGGGCCAGGGCCCGGGTGCGCCGGGCGGGCCAGGCGGGCCTCAGGGGCCGGGCGGTCCTCAAATGACGCCAATGCCCATGTCTGGCACGCCTCAAATGCCTGGTACACCTCAAATGCCGCAATTAATGTCGGGAACTCCGCAAATCCCCAGTACTGCGCAAATGGGCCAGATGCCCCCCGGTGTGCCCCAGGGCGTTCCCGGCGTGCCCCAGGGTGTCCCTCAGAGTGTTCCTCAAGGTATACCTCAAGGTGGACCCCAAGGTCCCGGCGTCCAAGGCCAGTTTAGGCACCAAATGCCTACCAAAGGTCAGCCCCAGGGCATGCCCCAAATGATGCCCCAAGGCCCGCCAGGAGGTCCCGGTGGGCCGCGAGTAAACCCGCAAGCATACCAACAGTTTATTCGCCAGCAGCAGCAACAACAACAACAACAGCAGCAGCAGCAGCAAAAACAGGCCGGCCACCAGGCCCAAGCCCAGGCCCAGCAGGCCCAGCAGTGGCGCCGCCCAAGTGTGGGCCAACCACCGCACGCGCAGCCGCCCATGCAGAGTCCGCGCGAGAGCCATACACCGCGTATGTCGCCTGCTCAGGTCCAGATGCAACTGCAGCAGCGCCAGTTCCAGCAGCAGCAACAAGCACAAGCACAAGCCCAGGCGCAAGCTCAAGCTCAGCAGGCTCGCATGCGCAAGCCGTCGGAGGCGCAGGCGCAGGCGCAGGCGCAAGCACAGGCCCATGCTCGTGCCCAGGCTCAGGCTCAGCACCACGCACAGCAGGCTCAGCAAGCCGCGCAGGCACAGGCTCACGCCCAAGCTCAGCACGCTCAAGCGCAGGGGCACCCCATGACCCCGGCTCAAGCCCAGGCCCAGGTGGCCCCCCAGGGGGCCCCGCCGCCGGGTGCACGGCCGCGGCCCGACGATATCAAGCTTTCCTTTATTGCTCTGCTCTACTATATGCTCACGATCCACACCCAGCACAGCGCAGAGACCCAAAATTTGCTGCAAAAGGTCGACCAGATCCCCATGGACCAAATGATTTCTCTCTACAAACAAATGGTTGTGCGGATCCCCGAGCCGGCCAGCGGGATGCGAGTGCCTGCAGACTTGCCTCAGGAGCGGTTCTTGCCGGTTTTGCACGAGTTTATGCAGACAAGAGGCACGCCTGTCTACGCCAACCCCAACATTGCCGGTAAGCGCCTGAGTATCCACTTGATCTTTATGGCCGCGCAGCAGCTGGGCAGTTTTGCGGCAATTATCAAGGGGTTTAGGTGGTTTCACTTTTTGCAGGCGCTCGGCCTACCCTACCGCAGTGATACTGCCCGCGAGCTCATTCAGACTTATTACCGATTGATTCTGCCCTTTGAGGAGGCGTTTAATAGCAATCCGCAAATGCTCGCGCACTTTTTTGAAAAACCCGACCGTGCACCGTCTGTGCCGCCTATTCAGCGTGTTCCCTCGGTTGCCCCTTCGAGTGGTGGTGGCCCCCCTGGGGGAACCGGTGGCCCTGTTGGGGGGCCCGCAGCAGCTGCAGCCGCAGCAGCCTCGGTCTCTATGCCGCCTAACTCGGCGCCGGCCCCGCGTTTGCAACCGCCGCCTGCCAAACGCCAAATGCTCGAGAAGCGCCAGCAGGCTGCCAGCAGCGCATCAGCTCCAACCAGCGAGCCCGAGCGGCCCAACTCGGCAGTGGCCACGACCGCCAATGCACGCCAGCAAGAGTCTGACAATTTTAAGCTGCAGTGTGAGAATGAAAAGTACCTGCTCCAAAAGCGGCACCTGGCGACCTATGGCGGCCACGATATGCGCAACATTTTGCATGTGGGGAGCGAGATTGAAAACTGGCGCCCCTACGTTGCGTTCCCACTCGATTTGGGGACTGTGGACCTGCACGCCATCACGCTGTCGCTGGCAAGCAGGTGTCCTGCCGACGTGCGCCAGGCGCTGGACAAGCTCGTGGTGGTTACGGCAGACCCGCGCGTGCACATCTCGTTGCAGCACTGCCCGCACCTGTTTGCCAACCTGAGTAAAGTTACCGAGGATGTGCTCAACATTATTCTCGACAAGGGCCCCAACAATATCCGCCAGGTACACACCCAAATCGAGATGGAGGCCGTGCCCGAGAGCACTAAGAACAATGTGGGGGTACGGCTCTATGATCATTATGCGCGTACAAAGGGTACTGACCTCACTGTGACAGTGGATAGCGCCACTGGTGCCGAAGTTGAGGCCGATGCTCCCGAGGCTGGAGAACTGCCCGAACTTGACGATGTTGTGCACAAGATCAAGGACGACCTTGTCCAAGAAAAGGCCGACTTTAGTGAGCGTGAGCGGGCGTTCCAGCAAAAGTTGGAGGGCAAGCCAATCACGATTAGCCAGGAGCAAAAGGAGAAGAATGCGGCCGCGCTCAAGAAAGACGAGGACAAGCCGTTCAACTTTCTGTACTATACGCGGCGCTACGAGCTTGTTGAGAACGAGTTCCAGGAACTCAGGGAGCCCGAAGACGAAACAACCGAGTTCTTCCGGACCGCCGCCTGCAACCGTTTGCTGGCTGGTACCTGCGTGATTCGCAACTTGTCGTTTGCAGAGGCAAACAAACCCTTGATTGCCAAAAAGCCCCAGTTTCAAAAACTGTTGTGGAATGTGCTCTTTTCGCTCGCAGAAAACAATTGTTTGCTTGATTCGCACCTGCGCACTTTGGACCTCAGCAAGGACCTGCTGGTTGTTTTGAGCAATATTGCGCTGCATTTGGTGCTGGACGACCCCAAGAACGCGCTGGTTTTGATTCTGTTTTTGCTGAGTTTCTCGGTCCAAGAGACCCCGTTCCACGAGGATGGCAGTATCGAGTTTGTCGAGTGCGACACCGAGGTGCATCGTTATTTGAGTAACGCGATTGATATTTTTGCCAAGCTGATTCCGCGCGACCGCAACCACCTCAACCTGATTGAAAACGTGCTCAAGGACACAATCACCGACCCCGACTACCGCATCCTCATCAAGCGGTTTGTTGGCCCTCGCGGCAAGCTGCAGCCGTGCGAGCTGTTGACACGCCTGTTTGCCATGACGGTGTCAGTGCTTCCGTACCCGCACATCAAGCTCAGCCTCGACCCGCGCGGCCAAATTATCTGGCAAGCCTCGCTCGGGACCCAAATGATTGTTGATATGATGCCCGATGATGAGGATGAGCCTGAGGATGCGCCCACGCCTTGGAAGGGGTACAATGTGGCCCAACGGTGGCTCAATAGTTCGGACCGGTTTGGTGTCCGCGTCCTTCGCACAATCAAGTTTATGGGGATGGTCGTGGTGCCCCCTCAGCAAAATGGGGCCAAGAGCGAGAGCACGCGCCCTTTTTCGCAAATCACCCAGCGAGTGGTCAATATTATGCGCAAACTGTACCAAAAGGCCAGCAAGAGCCCCGACTTCAGCAACATTGGCATCTTCCCCACCGTCGAGCAGGTCCTGGGCGGCCTGTTTGCCACGGAAATGGACAAGTTTGTGGTGCGCCACCTCGAGTATTTGTATTTTGAAGGCCAAACAGCCGACTAATTTATTTAATAGACTAGCATTTGCTTCTTTTTTTGTCGCGCCAGGCCATGCCAAGGCCCCCTACGGGCCAAGCCTGCAGACGCACTACATGAGGCACAACAACAACATCTCCCCCTACCTCCGAGACACACGTCACGCGTTGCTTGCCCATTTTCCTCTGCGTTGAGCCATGACCGCGGTTAAACTCAAGCTCGCAGTCGCCAAATATATCACCCAGAGCAAGGCGCGTAAAAAGCTACTCGACCGGCAGGAACGGACCTTGGGGTCCAAAGTTGTCAAGGCTCATGAACGGTTGGCCAAGCTCCACCACCTACTTTTGGATCAAATTGGTCAATCTGCTGTCGACAAGGTCTACGCCAACCCATTCCATCAAGACTATGACCTTGGCCTGCCCACCTCGCCTCCACTCAATAATACACTCGCAACTCTGACCAACAATTTGTATGAATCCGACATTACCGATAATGAATGCCTCACAATCATGACCAGTATCCGCCGCACAGCCAAAAAGGAGGCCACAGTCAAGCGCAATATCGAAAATGCAGAGGTGAGACTCGAGGAGATCAATGACCGCATTGATGCATGTTACAATGCGCTTTACGAGTCAAAACCACGTTTATGGGTGTTTTTGCACACAAGATTCTGTTGCCTTTGAGATTAATTGACAGTGCTCGACTTGCGCCGCTAGGCTACGGCCCACGCGGCTTGGCTGCTTGACTCCCCTAATTTATTTATTGCTAGTTTAGACTATCAAATAGGCTTTTTCTGCTTGGCTTGAGAACTGTAAGACTGATACTCCTTTTATTGGCGTCCAAACCGATGGATAGGCAGATCAAAAACGCTGCCCATTGCCCGGCCAAAATAAAATAGTCGCATCAAACTTAAAACGAGCTACACGTACAACAACTAATTCATGGAGTTGCCGCGAAGTGTTTCAGTTCTTAAGCTGGAATAGAAGGTCTTCGAAGGCCGGAGCCCTCTCAAAGGGGAGTCTGTCTATCGGCCTGCCCTTCCCCCGATGCAAGGATTGAAAGATGAGCTAGACCAATTCAGGCCATGGGATGAGAATTAATGATTATTCAAGATCTAAATTTGAAGGTTTGTCTGATATGTTTGCCATTTCTGCCTGTCTATTGTAGAGATAACTGGTGATGCCTTTATAGTATGCTAATCGTCGCTTTTTCACACGTTTCTACAGCCTTAATAACTGTTTGAGCTACTCTTTGGCAATTTCAACCCTCTCCCATGCATGCCTATGCTAAATAACGTTCATGCACTAGATTACTTTTTCTTTAGCGGAAAATGCGTTTCAGGGGGCTTATGTTTTCAAAAGTTTTTTGCATACCAATACTTTAGAATATCTGGCTTTTGTTACGTAAACGTTTTGCTGAAATCCAGAATAACCGCTTGGTTCGATGGTCTAGTTGGTTATGGCATCTGCTTAACACGCAGAACGTCCCCAGTTCGATCCTGGGTCGAATCATTTTTTGGATTCTTCAGTCTCTTGCAAGTTTGGCAATGCAAACGTGGCTACTTTTTGCATTTCGTATCGGCAACGCGCTCTCAGTGGCCACATTTTTCCAGCCAGACGAATATTATCAGACGTTTGAGCCCGCACATGTCGCTGTATACGGCTATGGCACTCTTACATGGGAGTGGAGGATGGGCCTCAGAGGTTGCCTCGTACCACTAGTGTATGAGTGGTTGTACCGGCTAGCGGACTTATTCCACATTGATATCCTCGTTATGTGCAAAATATTCCAAGGAATTGTTGCCGCGGTGGGAGATCTGGCTACTTATCGTCTAGCTCTCAAGCTAGAGTCTCGCAAGATTGCACAGTACGCCTTATACGCGTCGATATTTTCGTCATTCTACTTTTACTGCGGTACAAGACCTTTTGCGAACACCTTTGAGATGGTTTTCACGACTGTCGCCCTTTGCATCTGGCCTTGGAAAAAAGTGCAGTACAAGAGCCTTATTTTGGCCTCACTTGTGGCTCATTTGGCTATTATCCTGCGCCCCACCAACGCAATTCTTTGGCTCGTGATGGGTTTGCGACTTATTTGGAATAATAAGTCGCAAGCGCTCCCTATTGTCATTGTTTCTGCGGCAATTGCAGCCGCTGTGCACGGCCTAGACTTTTGGCTAGACAATTGGTACTATGGATTTGATGTCTGGCCTCTCAAGTCGTTTGTGTCCACCAATATTGGCGAAAAGGTTAGCCACTATTATGGAGTGATGCCACTACACTTTTACCTTAGTTCGGCCATCCCAATGCAACTTATTGGCTATCTTCCAGTTACAGTGCTTGCACTTTTCAAAAAAAACACGCTGGTGTTGCTGGTATGGACCCAGCTGTGCGTATACTCGCTTTTGGCTCACAAGGAGATCCGGTTCATCTTTTATCTGCTGCCGTTGCTGCACATCCTGTTTGCCAAGAAGCTTGTGGAGCGTAATTGGACCAACTTTTTCCCGCTGTTTGCAGCGGTCAATGTGTGCGTTGGCTGCTACTTGACATTTGTGCATCAGCGCGGGGTCATGTCTGTAACCTCCCACATTCGCTCAGACACAAGCATTGACCATGTTTCATTCTTGATGCCATGCCACTCTGTGCCAGGTCATGCCTTTTACCACCGCGAAGCACCGCTGAAAATTACAGTGCTGTGCTGTGACCCTCCTGTAACTGTCCCAATTGAGGAGCGAGCAACCTACATTGATGAGGCCGATCAATTTTATGAAGACCCCACCGGCTTTGTGGCCAAGCACCCCGAAGTCCTGGCGCAGGTGGTGGTTGCATTCGAGGCTCTAGGTTGGAGCCATGAGAATTACACGGAGGAGCAAAGGTTTTTCAACAGCCACATCCACGAGGACAGTCGACGCAGAGGGGATGTCATTTTATATAGAAGACTAGTTTAATTTAGTTTAGTCTAGCAACCAATTAATTGGTGGCAATTCCTTGGACACCAAGAATTCGTTTGCTTGAGGGAAATGTTTGGTTCCAAACCACCCGCGCGAAGCGCTGAGGGGACTTGGGTGAACAGACTTGAGGACCAGGTGCTGAGGACCAGGTTTGAGCTCAGTGATACGCTTGAGCGCGGGTGAACCCCATGCCAAAAAGACCACGTGTTTGTTGTGAGCGGCAACAACTTTCAGAACATGCTGTGTGAATTGTTCCCAGCCCTTTTTTGCATGCGAATTGGGCTGGCCCTCCTCCACCGTAAGGCATGTATTTAGGAGCAGCACTCCCTGCTCGGCCCACGAAGTGAGGTTACCGCTAGCTGGACGCTTAAAGTCTGTGTAGCAAGCTTCGAGCTCTTTATAAATGTTGAGCAGTGAAGGCGGGGCCCGCGTGGGCGGGTTGACACTGAAGGCAAGGCCGTGTGCCTGGTTGGGCCGGTGGTAGGGATCCTGGCCAAGAATAACCACCTTCACAGTATCCAAAGAACACAACTGAGACCATGAGTACACTTGGTTGGCGGGTGGGTATATCTTTTTACCTGCAGAGCGACGCGACGCAACAAATCGTTTGAGATTGATAAAGTATGGCTTGGTGAGCTCGGGGTGTAGCTGCGAAAGCCACGAGTCTGTAATATAGTCGATTTCGTCTTTGAGCAGCTCGGTTGTTTCAGTGTCTAGGCTCTCAATCCATGCTTTTTTGTCCCACGCGTCGTCCACTTTATCCGTTTTTTCCACTTTGGGCTCAGCAGCAGTTACCTTGGGGATTTGCACCAGCAATTTTGCTTCAGCAGCAGGATTTTGGGGCTCGATGGGTTTGGTTTGTGCAGGTTTGGCTTTTTTGAACTGGATCGTCGTCTGCTTGGCCGCTCTTTTCATTAATAAAACGCGTCGCGAGGTCCTTGGTAGGGTCTTGAGAAGGGTCCTTGTAGAGTAAGATTAAGCTCCTTGAAAGGGTCTTGGTAGGGTTTTAGTAGACTCCTTCTTTGGACTTTAGTAAGAATCTGAAACCGCGTCTGACCGCGTTCAAGGGGAAGCAAGGAGAATTATGGATAAATAAATATTAAATGTACTGGTAGTACGCGGGATCCCGGAGCTCTCTACGAGCATTATGGATCGCATTGACTGCACGCTGAAGTTTGCGCAGCTTTTCGCGGTCGTCAAAAAGGTCATCGTCAAAACTTTCTTGTGAAGATGTGCTGGCACTGCGAGTCATACCGGCAGCACTCCTTATGGCTTTGTTCAACTGCTCCTCGAGCTCCGACACCCGGTCAATGGCAGCGGCAGCCGTGTAGCTCATCTCTTTGAGCTGCTCCTCCAAGTCGGATATCCTCTGCTTGTCTGCAGCACTGTTGTTTTGACTTTGGGTAGGGGAGCTCGAACTCAAAAACCCCATCATCTTTCGGTGAATGGTGAGTGGTGTGGTGGTTACCGGCTTCTTTTATAAAAAACTGCCGATCCCCCGGGGGTAGATGCATGCATATGCATGCATATGCAAGACTGTTTAAGACATACAGCTTTTTTGGCGGACCACAAGCACATTCCAGAGCCAAAAAGCGTACAATTCCGAGTATTTTGGCTGCTTTTTTTCAATAACGCGTTTAGTTGAAGCCCATGTCGCGTCTACGCCAATTTGACCCCTGCGCTTGTTCCGCCCCAGCAGATCGGTCACCCCGTTTACCCGATTTTAGCCGCCTAAAGCGCGTTTTAATTGTGCCTAGGCAGTTTTAGGGTTTCAATTTAGGAGCTCAACCAATTATTCACGAGACTGAGACGCGTTTTTGTACTTGTCTCAAACAAGGGGCACAGCCAATTTACGCGCAGCTACCTGCACCTCATCGCCCGCTATCAAGCACTCGAGCCGAGTCGTCTAAAGGTAGCAGTAGTAATAAGCTCCAAGAGCCTGATCTTCGCGTATTCCCCTGCCTACATCACTTCAAACTAGCTTAAAGTCACAGCCACCCATGCCTGGAATGCATAGAAGCGTGCGTGCCTGAGATATTTTCGGGAAATTATTTGAGCAAGATAATATGACTTGTAGAGCAAATGGGGAATTTGAGCATCAAGAGCACACTAACTAATCTACATTCCAGCGGGCTAAACTTAAAACAAGTAGTGCAGACACAAGTGCAAGCGAGGTTACGCTTCTGCAAGGTTAATATGCGTCTCACCGACGACGCGGGGCTCCTGAAACGCGCACATAGTAACGGCAGCCGTTAAATATACAAAGAGGTAGGCCCAGCAACGCTTTGGCAATTGCAGAGCCCGCATGCTCTGCAGCAAACGGGGCAAGCACCGTGAACTGGTTGTTTGTTGATGCAAGCGTATCCATGCTAAAAATGGGCAGCAGCGTAATACAGCACCGCTTCCACTTATGGCCACAAGTAGATTCAATCACATCATTGTCACGTTGGCCAACAAAGTCAAATGTCTCGCTGAGAATATCGCTGCTAATCTTGAGCTCGGCGGGACACTCGACTTGCTTGTTGTTGTAGCGTCCATAGCTAGTCAGAATGGCCCTGTCTATGGGGCTGAGCTCTTCCGTAGCGTAATTTTCAAATAAAAACTTGGCAATCTCGGTTCTTAACGCCGTCGAGTTGTCGGTAGTGCCAAAATAGGTTGCCAGGCTTGTGGCCCCCACCACCAAGACCAGATCGTCCAGCGTCTTGATTGAGGGTACGCTGGCTTCTGCAAGCACGGGCTGTTTCCGGTTGAATAAATATGAGGATGCCCATAGCGCTCGAGGGCTAAAGTGACTTTGAGAAAAGTCGGGGGTTTTGAGCGACCGAAAGCTCAAGGTGCAGGTCTTGTTTTTGACAGAGGGGAAAAACAATTCGTCGGCAGGCCGCGTTGACAATAGAAACGCTACCGCTGATCGGTCGGGGTGCTCCACAACCCCGTGCACGGTTGTGTTTTGGTTACGCTTTTGGAGATTAAAGTCATGAGGGCCAAAAACATTTCCTTTTTGCGAAATAGCGGTCCATTTTTCGGTCGTCGTGCCTACAAACCCAACAATGCTCTCGGGCAAGTTGGTCTGGGTGACGGTGCCCGAGGGGAACTCAGTGACGCGATTAGGCTGGGCGACCAAAACGCCCTGAGAATCGGCATAAAGGCAGCTCACATGGTCCGGTTCCAAAGCAAACTCTTCGCTCGCGCCGCTAGGGCCCAGGATGTGCAGGGTCGACTCGGTTTGTGCATAGATGCGGCCACCCGCACACCGCAGGTTTTTTACCTTGCCGGTATCAAACTGCTCCTTGACATGTGGTATAGACCCAACAATCTCAAATACATAGACACCAGACGAGTCGGTGCCCACCACGAGCTCTGCAGAGCCCCACCCCTTGTGGGTCCAGTCAAAGCATGTGATGGCCGAGGGCGTTTGATCTGCCACATCCACCACCAGATCCCAATCAGTTTTACCAACTTGCCCCGAGTTGCTGAGCAGTAATAGCTGGTGTTTGGACGTTAAATAGGTCAAAAAGCAGCCGGCAGCTGAAGAAAGGCCAGTAGGCGACCACTTTGCCGACACAACATAAGGGTGCTGGGGATCGCCTTGTGAAATTGCAGAGGTCGAGGGCCCCGCCTTTACTGGGAAAGTGCTTGGCTCAGGTAAATCGCGGCGTAGCCACTCGAGCGGCTTGCCCTGCGTGTAGTCTAGAGGCGAGTAAACAAAGACATTAGGGATAGCACAGATTGCTAAATCGCCATCTTCAGACCAGTCGAGCGCGTTCCCGTGCAAGATCGACTTGATTCGCAGCAGCGAAATATCCATGTCAGCCAAGTTTCGAAAGGCCCAGCCGGCCTTGCAAGTCCCTACAAGCACTCCCTATGTGCATCCCTACAGCCAGCCTATCTACAAAGCGTTTCTAAGCGCCGTGGTGCCCACCAAAATTGTGATCGCGGAGCTCGTTTTGGATTGACTTTCGGCTTGTCGAAAAATCTTAAAATCTAAAACGAACCCAATGAAGCCAAAACCCAAACGTGCGTAAAAGTGACGGATCATGCAGACGCATGCAAAACCCACGCGACATGCGGGGCTAAATAAAGACATTGCCATATATGATTCGGAACTAGCCGTATTTGCCAATTTTCCGACTTGTTCAAGCGCCTTAAGTGATCCGAGACATTATGCAGGGGGTCTGGTTGTCTAGCTCAAAGCGGCAGCCAGTTTCGGGGCTGAGGCCAACCGTATGCAGCCAAGTGTGCGCCTCGTTGAGTTTAGCTAGCCACCGCGTAAGCCTGCAAGTGGTCGCAACCGACCAAAAAACGCGTTTTATGGCCGATTATTGGGTGCACAACTATAGGTGATCTTTGGCGTTACCGTCCTGGTGCCGGTGCCTCATGCACAGACATGTTAGTAACTGCATTGTGCAAGACTGGAGCGCATCGACTGATTTAGACCCGAGGGTTAGATTGAGTATATCGCGTCGGATGCGGTTTGAACGCGTTTCTGGCCGAGGGCCCGTCCCTAAACATAGCAATATCTGGTGCAGACACAGCCACTTCCCTACGCGGTTTGCGTGAAATTTCCTAAACCGGTGAAACCCTTACCCAGCAATGGCTAAAAATATCCGCGCCTCGCTGCATGGTCGTTATATAAAAGCCAACCTTGGCCCCCTGATCTCGGACCTTACCAACTTAAAAAATGCATTTCAGCTCATTGACGCTTGCCGCGTTGAGCGCATTTGCGTTTGCCGACGACATTCCTAGCTGTGGCGATGGCCTTGACCTCTGCCCCGAGTCGTACCCCTGCTGCGGCAGTGACGGTGTTTGCGCCAACGGTTATGCCTGCATGGGCGGCTGTGACCCTCGTTACAGCAACACCCCCGGCAGCTGCATGCCCATGCCTGTGTGCAAGTCTCAAAACTACACAATGACCGACTCGAGCTCGTTCCTCAACTCGACGAGCTACACGGGTGACGCCAGCGCCAACGACTTTATCTACACCGGTATGATTCAGGAGGGCAGCGATGGCCTTGAGGCGCTTATGATGGAGAACAACACCGCCACCACTGTTATCCTCAACCACTATGTGTGGTACGGCAAGGTCACCATGAAGATGAAGTGCGCCTCGGGCGCCGGTGTGATTTCCGATTTCATTTTGCTCTCTGATGTTGGTGACGAGATTGACTACGAGATGGTCGGCAGCGACACCACCAAGTCCCAGACCAACTATTACTGGCAGGGTGTCCTCAACTACAGCAACCAGGTTGAGGCTAGCCTTAGCGACGACAGCTCCAACTGGCACACTTATGAGATTGACTGGCAAGAGGACAGCCTTACCTGGAGCATTGACGGTACCACTGTGCGCACTCTTGAAAAGTCCGACACCTACAACGAGACTTTGGGTAGTTACAGCTACCCCCAGACTCCTTCGCGCGTGCAGTTTGGCCTTTGGGCCGCCGGTGACTCCATTTACCAGGGCACCTCTGAGTGGGCTGGCGGTACTGTTGACTGGGATAATGCTCCCTACATTGTTGAGTTTGGCTACCTTAACGTTGAGTGCTACGATGCTCCCAGCGGCACCAACTCGACCGGTAGCACCTCGTACCGCTACACTAATGCCGCTGCTCTTGAGGCCAACATTGAGATCACTGACGATAGCACTGTTCTTGAGAGCGAGGATGGTACCGGTACCAACCCCTGCGGCTCTGAGTGCTCGAGCTCCTCGAGCTCAAGTAGCGGCAGCAGCGCCAGTGCCACCCTTGGCGGCTCTGCCGCGTCCAAGTCGTCGTCTGCGAACGCCTCTGCCACCCTGAGCGGCAGCGAAAGCTCGTCTTCGACTGATGCCACCCTCAGTGGCAGCGAGAGCTCGAGCGCTTCTGCCTCTAGCTCTGACTCTGACTCTAGCAGCGGTTCGGGCTCTGGCAGCTCGAGTGCCTCTGGAAGCTCTGGTAGCGCTGGTAGCTCTGGTAGCTCGATCCGCACTGCCTCTGCCACCGCTTCGTCGTCGTCGGGCTCTGACTCGTCGAGCTCTGCGAGCTCGTCGGGCGCTGCCTCCAACGCCGCCGTTGTTGCTGGCGTCGCCGCTTTTGCTCCTTTGGCCTTCCTTTTATAATTTAGCATAGTGACTTTAATCTTTTGAACAGGCTGCACGCTGCAGAACTGCCTGCAGATAGCGGGCTGTCTCTTTTTATGCAAAGGCAGCCGAGGCCCTGGGACGCCTGACACGCCCTCACTGGCTCCAGCGGTGACCTCACAGGATAAAATTTTGCTCTTTTCAAACACCTAGACTAATTTTCCTCATTTTAATGCAGGTATCCTATAAAACGGTCTTAAAGGGGATCATATGGATATCCTCAACCGGTTCTCGCTGGCAATTGGTCACCTTGGAGGTGCGGTTTGCGTGGCTCCTGGTACTCTGCTGAATATACAAGATAAATTAGAATCTCGCGCGCTTGTTTTGCTATCTTTCATCCTGCCTTGCTCGCTTGGCCAAAGTCCTCACCTCGGCCTCGGCCTCCTTTTGCGCCTTTTTCTCAATCATCGCCAGCTCTCGCTATAACTGCTTCTCGGCCTACTCCTTTAGACGTGCAGCTTGTCTTTCTTCTCGAACCTTTTGCCGCTCAGCATCTACCTTGGCCTTGTGCGCCGCCTTCTCGGCCGCTTTGAATGCAGCCACGCGCTTTTGTGGGTCGACGCCCGCAACCTGCAGCAGCTGCCAACAAGGCCCTTGCGGATCACGCAACTAACACGAGCACGGCCAGCTGCAAATGCTTTTCGGATCTTGACCAAGATGTCCAGATCGCTGTCTTGATCGGGATCTAGGGGCTGGTTGAGCTCCTTGACCAAAAGCATAATAAATTGACGGTCAAACAACTCCCAGACACGCCCAATGTCATGCACATGGAGGCGAGCCAACTGCAGATACTGTTTGGCAAGCTCTCTCAGGACATCGCGGTCCACCTGAAGGTTGACGGGGATGGCGGGCCGCTGCAGAAATGACTCAAAGTTTCTTATAACGTGGGGAACAAACGTCTTGTCTTGCATGAGTTTTGCGGGAAGCTCGTGCAGGTTCTTGTTGACCTCACACTTGGACTCCTTGAGCAGTGTGCCACCACTCCAAAGCGCCGCCAACACCACGTCGTAGTCGGGCTCGACCAAAATTTGTCGCACGCAGCATTGTAAATTACAAAGAACCATTGGGGTAAATCGCGCACAAACTCTAGCATGTTCTGCTTGTCGTTGGCAAGCGCCGCGGGAGGCTTCCAGGAATGGCCATTCGGGGGCTTAAAGTATCCGCGAATACGAGTGTCTAGGTTCCTCCTCCTTTTGCGGAGCGGCTTGAGGTACATCTTGAAAATGTGCGCATCAGCCTGAACAGTTTGCGGGCTCTGGTAGTAGACGCAGGGGCTGGCAGCTACTGCCATGGTCATAAACTCCTTGTCGCGCAGTGCCTCAGCGCTGAGGTTGCGCTCCCAGTCTTGTTCAAGTCTGCGAATAACGACGTGGACGTCGGACCGGGTGGCGAATGAGCATGAAGGGAGAGCTGTGACTTGGGTTGGGCGCGGAGCTGGGGCAGCGGCTGCAACCGCTGAGCGTGCTTGGAGCGGACACCTTTGAGCCTGAGGTTGGGCGGACACTTTTGAGACTGCGTACTTGTTAGGCGTGCAGCTGCGACAGCTGGGCGTGCAGCTTGACCTGCTTGGGCCGGGCGTGTAGGGGCTGGACGTTGGACTGCGCATGGGGATGAGGTAGGGGCTACAACTACTGGGCATGCCGGAGGTGCAGCTAGAGCCGCAGCAGCTGGACGCGGAGTTGCAGCCACTGGGAGTGCTGGAGGTGGACGCTTTTGACGCACAGGAGGCTGCGTGCTGGTCGGCCCTGGAGCTACAGCTGAACCTGGACGTATCTGAGGCTGAGCTGGAGGTTGTTGACGCACCGGCGACTGCACACTTGCCGCAGTTTGCGTCTGCAGTCGAGTCGGTGTTTGGGCAGTGGCTGGACGCGCTTGAGACTCGGGTTGAGGCTGTGCCAAGGGTTGCACTACGGGCTGTCTTGGCAATCATTCACTTGTTTCTTGCCTTTGACGCGAAGGCTGCACAAGGTCAGGGGCAGTTTGGCTCGAAAAAACCGACCAAAGCTGCTGAAGCATGGATATAAGCTGAGGTGTACTGTTTTGGTAATGCCACAAAATTTCGGTGTTTTTGAGAGTAACACGTTGATTCAGAGTTAATCATTGTGTGCGCAGGGCTGAGCAGCTCTATGCCGGCTCTGTGCAGTGCAGCCTAGCACACCGCCTTCGCCCATACGGTAGTCCCAGGGGATGGAACTTTTATTTCTCTGAATCCCTCGACTAATTCTATCAATTACCATGAAAAAAAGGACGGCCAATTTTTTTCACCCCCCCCCTGCCAAAATTTCGTCTCTGTCCGTTCTGGTCGCTCTCAAAATTTGTCATGGCAGAACAGGTCGACGACAGCCAAATCAACCCGATTTTCCTGCAGCAACTGCAGGACGCGCTCGAATCTGATCATGAGGAGCAGGAACAATCACGGCTTGGCGCCGATGACCAGCTGCTGTTCGACTCGCTGCGCTCGATTATCTCGGGCGACAACCAAGAGGCCCAGCAGCAGCAAAACTGGAATCAAATGCTCGATGGTAACCCTGACCCCACCACTCTTGAGGCAGTACAAACGGCGCTTCGCGAGCTTGGCGGTAGCGACCTGCACAGCGGCCCCAGCAGCAGCGGTGGTGTCTGGGGTAGTGGCCGTCAACAAACAGAGGAGGACCGGGACCGAATTCGCAATGAAAACAGGGCCCGCAAGCGCAAGTGGCGTGATACAAACATCTCGCGCAACCGTGACCATGATCTTCGGTCACGCATTGTACGCCGTGCAAACATCATGTTTGGCGATCGCGAATCAGAGGAAAAACACCGCTGGATTGAGGATGAATTTCACCGCCGCAAGGAGCGTAGGTTCATGAAAGACCCAACTGATTTTCACAGCATGTTTCGCAGCAGTAACAACTCGCTCGAGCCAGGGTCCCTTATACCCCAGGTCCACGCTCCGCGGCCGCCGCCGTTTTTTACCAAGCTTAAAGCAGCCGGCACAGTGCGAATTCCGGTGCGGATCCTCAGTAACGAGGCCAGAGTCATGGGCAAGCCCCTAAATTTGATGAATTTGGCTAAACAGATCGAGGTGCCCAAACCCCAGCCGGCGCCCAAACCAGCGCCCGCGCCGCCAAAACTCAAAAAGCCCATTTTTGAAAAGTTTGGGTTGCCCGACCTCCCCCAGAATCTGGCCAAATTAGGGCCAATGCCGCCGCTACCAAAGAGCATTCTCGATCATCAACGGCGCGAGAAGGAGCGGCTCGAAAAGGAACGCGAGGCTGCCAGCGCCAGTGCTGCGGCCTCAGCAGCAGCCAGTGCAGCGCCAAGCCCTGCCTTGGGGCCCACGCCTGCCCCCGAGATCCCTCTCCCTGGCCAGCCTCTGGCTCTTGGGGGGACCGCGGGTGCGATTCCAGGTACTGCAACGGCTGTGAGCACCCCGGCTACTGCCCCTCAGCAGCCCGCACAGCCCTCACAGCCCGTGCCGGCACAACCCACAGCGCCTCTCACGCCCTCACACGGGCCCTCGCACGCTCCTTCACACGCACCCACAGCGCCCATGTCACCCGTCGGTGCGCTCAACGACGAAGAGCTCGAAAATATCGACGATATGCTTGGCGACGCCCTCAACGCCCTTGGCCAAGAGCAGGAAACCGACCCCACGAGCGCCATTGAGGAGCTCCAGGCGGCACTTGCTGGCCAGGGTTTGTTTGAATAATTTAACTTATTTATTGCGCACAGCTTGCGTACAGCTTATTTATATTTATGCAAAGGCCTCAACGGCGATTATAGCCTGTAGCAGCATTGTGTGCTCGTGCTCAATTGCGGTCACGAGCGGGCGCCAATTTTTGAGCTGGGCATACTCAAGATTTTCATGCAGAGCGCTTGCAGTTTGACGCAAAGGGACCAGCGTCTCGGAAACCTCGAGCGACCCGAGCCGACCGTCCAATTCCTCAAGGGCACGGCATGTCTGAGCCCACAGGGCACGGCCCTCGGCGGTAGCCACGAGCTCCTTTTCGGTTTGTTGTTGGGCATCCTTCAAGTGTTGGTGTTCAGATTCATCAAAATTCCCGGGCATCTCGATAGCTGCAAGCCTCAGCCATTTGGCCCTGCGGGTCTCGAGTGCAGCGCCCCTTGTGGAGCGGGCCTCCACAAGCTCGGCCCGGCGTGCGGCAAGCAGCTGCATTTGCTTGTCGATCTCACCCAGTTCTTGGTCAACAAGGTCAAGCTGGTGCTTGTCGTCACTCTTTTCAATCTCTTCAAGTTTGCTTGCCGCCTCGCCTCGCTTGGCATCCACTTCAGCCGCGCGTGCATTGTGGGCCGCGCGTCGCTTATCCAACGCCGCGAGCTGATCCGCAAGCCGTGCGGATTCTTGTGCTGAAGCATGTTCCATGCTCTCCAAACACTGCCCAATTTCTTGTCTTGCATCCCTTATCTTGGGGGAGCGATCCTCAAGCGCTTCGGCCTGCCGATCAAGGCACTGCTGGAGCCGCTTGACCAGGGTCAACATGGGCATGACTAATGAACCACCAGGTGCTTACTTTTTTATGCACTATGCAACCGCAGCTGCAGCTCGGCTGCCTAGCTGCGGTGGCGATTCGTGGCAAATCGTGCGTGGTCATCGCCCAATTGGGAGAAACAAGATGCAGATCAAAGAGCTCCCCTCACATGTTCCCCGCCCCCGCAAACCTTATCAGTGGGGTTTTTTGGCGCCGCGGTAAGCAAAAGCTGTAATTTTTATCTAGCCTTGAAAATAACCCGCCAAGCCTCCAGCTTCCCCGAAATGCCACATCCCTCCCAATCTCCCCAGTAACAATTAAAGCCCTCTCTTTTCTACCATATGCACCATGCAAGGGTTAGGAATTGCCCCGGAAACGCACCTATAAAAATGTGCCGAAGTCCCGTCGAATACTAGATTTTGTAATGCAGACTTTCCAGATTCTTGCCCTCGCCGCTATTGCCAAGGCCGCCTTCACTGACGACGTTACCAGTGTCTCCTCGCTCGCCAGTGTTCTCTCGAGCCTTGTCTCGAGCTGGTCTTCGGGTGACGGCATCGCTGGTGCTCTTGCCATCCAGAGTACTTACGACCCCCTCAGCTCGGCTGTTGATGCCCTTTCTTCTGATGCCGGCTCTGTCTCGACTTCGGACATCACCAGCGACACCGCTTCGGAGCTCAGCGATATGCTCGCCGCCGTGACCGATTTGCTTGATGCCCTTGTGTCCAAGGCCAGTGACTTCTCCTCGGTTGGTGCTACCTCGATTGTTACCGGCGATATCTCGGCTTTGATCGGCCCCTCCGCCGATGTTGTGTCCATCCTCAGCTCGGTCGGCAGCGGCCAGTGCGACATCATCAGCTCGCTTGCTGACCCTGTTTCGTCGTTGGCTGACGCCTTTAGCTCCGCCAGCTCTGCCTACTCGGCCAGCAACAGCGCCAGCTGGGTCTCGCTCACCTGCGACGGCTCCAGCGGCTCTGGTGCTGCTGCCTCTTCTGGCAGCTCTGACTCGAGCTCTGCCTCTGGTTCTGACGCTTCGAGCTCTGCTTCTGCTTCTGGCTCTGATGCCTCGAGCTCTGCCGAGTCGAGCGCCTCTGGCTCCAGCTCTGGCTCTGCTTCCAGTTCCAGCTCTGCCTCAGGCTCCTCGGGCTCTTCCAGCTCTGCTGCCGCCAGCTCTGGCGACTCGAGCTCCTCGGCCGCCTCCAACGCCGCCGCTCCCCTCGTCGGTGCTGGTGCCATCGCTGGCGCTCTTGCTCTCCTCATCTAAGCTAGTTTTTATTTAGTTTGATACCGATAAAGCCTTGACAGCTACATATTGCGGCACTCGCCGTCGCCCAATGGGCCTCATGGCCCCCCGGGGGTCGTCAGCTCCAACGCTCTCCTCTCCACTCTCTGCTCTCGCTACCTCCCACCCCATACCATGTCCCCCGCTTCGTTTGCCGGAAAGGACTTTTTGAGCATGGATCCCCCAAAAAACTACCGTCCAGGGATCGGTAGAGGCGCCGTAGCCTTCTCCACAAGAGGCAATATTGGCGCTCCTGCTCCGGCACACAAATTTTCCAAAGACGATGAAAAGGCCGCTCAAGTCTGGGCCTCAGTCGATAAACGCAGAAAGAGGGCTCAGCCAGACCCAGATCGGTTCCAAGATGCAGAATCTGAGCAAGAAGCTGCCAAAAACACCGCCGTACAACTTGGAGATTGGCTGGCCATGCCCGAGGCTACCGACAAGACCATGCGCACAAAACGGCTTCGCAACGAGCGTAACGACACAAGGCGTACATATTCAGTGCCTGATTCGCTATTGGAAGAAATTGGCGTCGACTATGCGGCCATGACTCGCCAAGATCCTACAAACCCTCAAGGGTGGATCAACTACGCCAAACAACTGCACAGCATGAACCAATTCAAAAAAGCACGCTCAACCATCGATAAAGGGTGCACGGCGTGCCCCCACCACTCTGTATGGAGCTGTGCCATTGACCTGAGGCAAAGTCTGGACGACAAGCGTCAAGTAGCTGCCAGAGCAGTTGAGGCGCTGCCGTGCTCGCTTGAGTTGTGGAATGCAGCTCTAGAGCTCGAAACCGCGTCGCAGAATCGACTCGCAGTACTGCACAAGGCAATTGAGGCCCACCCCGCCGAACCCAAGCTGTGGCTACAAGCTATTCGACTCGAGTCGGACCGCCAACTACAGCTGGAAATGGTCAAAACAGCCACCACATTCTGTGCCAATGACGAGCTCTACTTGTTGTGGCATGGCTTGAGTGGAGACGTTCAGCACTTGGAGTGGGGGCTGAGCCGGTGCCCTACGCCTCGTCTATGGCTTGCGCGCAACAAATTAGAGGAAAACAAGCATGAGCCTCCAAAAGGTGACTGGTACGCAGCCCTGGATTCACTCGCTGGCGAGGGGTCTGGAGGACCTCTGCGGGACGTGATTGTGCGCTTTAACCTCGACCCTGAAAAAGTGCCGGCGTGGTTGAAGCTTGAGGCGTATTCTGCAAGGGCTGACAGCGACCCAGCATTCCTGTTGCCGTGGGCCAAGCTTGCCGAGGATCCTCGCGTGCCACTTGAACGAGCAGTCGAGGCAAAGGAGCTTGGGGCAAAAGCCTGGGAAGCTTATATAGCCTTTGATCCTCAAGTCTTGGCTCGTGCCTACCAGGCGTTCCCGAGTGAATTTCGCCAGCAGTACTCGGAGGTGCACGGGCTCGACCCGCAAACAGAGGCCGAGTTTGTTGCCCAGGCCACCAAGCAAGCGTCACTCGCAGTGTGTCAAGCAGGTTTGGTAAAGTTCCCTAAAAGCAGTGAGTTGTATATGCTGGCGTACAAGCTCGGGGACAAGGATGCTCTGGCCACCGGTATGGCACAAGCTCCCTCGGCTGGTCTATGGGAAGAAACGATCAGGGCCGAACCATTTATTGCGAAGAAGCGGCTTCTCCTTGCGCGGTGTCTCAAAACATTCAATTGTGAAAACATCTGGCTGCTCAAAGTTGATCTCGACCCTCAAACTGCTCGCCAGGCTGTGGCAGCGTGCCCCTCGAGCGGTCGGTTATGGGCTATTTGGCTGGACCAACTAGACCCCAAAGAAAAAAAGAAGCATTTTAGGGAGGCGCTGGAAAAGACGGGCAATGGTTTGGAGGTTGTGGAGCTGATCAAGCGGTTCAAGAAGCACTAGGTGCGTGTGCTACGGTGCATTGATGCTAGTTTACGTAGATGCATATCTATAACTACACGGGCTGCGCTTGAGGCGGGAAATCTAGGCGTGATCGCCAGCGCTTAAGCGCCTGCGGCCTCGCGGTACCATCTCATGATACCCTCGGCGCCAGCAGTAACGACACCCTGCTTGCCCACGGCACCGCCCTGGACAAAGGTGGCAGCAAACAGCACCGAGGTGGCGTCATTTAGGTTGGAGACGCACCCGCGAGATTCGATTGACCAGACTTTGGCGAGCTTGTCGTTACCGACACTCAGCAGGTACTCGCCCGTAGCGTTCCATGCCACACAAAACACCCACGACGTGTGGCCCGTCAAAGTACCCACAAGATCACCACCGTTTAGGCTGTAGAGACAGATACTGTCGACGTTACCACCCACTGCAATCATGCTTCCCAGGGGCGAAAACGCTACTGAGCGGGGCGAGCATGTGTGAAGAGGCAGCGTAAACGCAAGGTTGCCGGTCACAGTGCTGTAAACGCACACTTTTCCGGCGTCAAAGCCCACGGCAACAAAGTTTCCGTCGGCGGAAATATCGCAGCAGGTAGCCACCGAGGGCCCATTGGGCTTGATTTTTAACGACTTTGCGGCAACATCATTGAGGTTATAGACGCGGATCTCGCCGCTAAGGGTCACAGCCGCCAAGAAATCTGTCTTTTCAGAGATGGCAGTGCTCCACACAGCCTTGGGCCAGTCCAGCTCAACATTTTTGTGGTTTTCATCCCACAATTCTGCTGTTCCATCAAAATAAACCGCGGCAATGTACTTGTCTGTTGCCACGACCCGGTGGCAGCCGCTCTTGTTGCGGCCGAGCTTGGTGCTGCTCTCGCCCTCCCAGAGCAGGACGTAGCCCTCACCGTCGCCGGTGATAAGGTATTTGGAGTTTTTGGCAATTGAAAACACGTCGCCCGTGTGCCCTGTGGGCACGGTTTGTGTCTGGATATAGGCAGTGCTCATGTCAGAAGCGGGTCGATCAGCGATCGATTTGGCTAGGGCGAGCAAGGAATTAAGAATGTGATTAAGTCAATAAAAGAATAAATAGGGACAACTTGTCCAATAAATATGGGGGCATCCCGAGGGAACCCAGGGGTCACCCCAGGGTTGAAAGCACCTCAAGGCACCAAAAGCAGGTGGGTCGCGAGACGAATCTCTGGCTAAGCGCGAAGCTTGGCTCGAGGCTCCCAAAGGAGCGCTCTCGCAGACCGACCTGCAGCTTGCCAGGCATGCAGTCAGTATTACTATAAAAATCTAGTTAACCAGAGCAGAGGCAGTGGCAGACTCGTACTTCCAGTTGGGGGGGAGGACGCCGACGGTGCGGTAGTAGCGAGCGAGACGGTGGATACGCGACTCGACAAGAATCAGGCGGAACTTGGTGTCCTTGTCCTTGCGGTTGCGCTCGAGGTGCTTGCGCATGGACACAGCCTTCTTGATGAGGAAGTAGAGGTCCTCGGGGATCTCAGGAGCAAGACCGTTGGATTTGAGGATACGGAGGATCTTGTTACCAGTGGCAACCTTGACCTGGGGGACACCGTGCGAGTCGCGGAGGGCGGCACCAATGTTGGAGGGAGTAAGACCCTTGCGAGCGTACTTGATGATGAGCTCCTTGACATCCTCAGGAGTCTGCTTGTACCAGCTGGGAGTCTTGCGAGAGTAGGGAGTGGCAGAGCCGCTCATACCTTTACCATTAGAGTGAATGCGAGCCATTTGGGTATCTGGATTCAAACGCGAGGGTTAGATGAGTGGGTGAAAATTCCGAGCCCTATGTGGTTTGTAATGCTTATGTAAGGGGTGCTATGAAAAAGGCTGAATCGAGCATTCCAGCCCCGGTCGGCTCCCGCACACGCCTCTAGCACATACAACGCTGCATAGTTTGCCCTATTTCAGGCAGCTGGAGGGGCCCCACCTGATCGGCCTCGAGCCCCACCTTATCCTTAGTCAGTGCGTCCCCCCATCGGTTACGCTTGCCTGGCCCATGCCAAGCTCCCCCACACAAACTCCCAACATCACATCCAATGGTAAACCTCGTAAATGAATTATGCTTCTACCGCAAGTACCACCATGACCCTACAAACGTAGCAATTCATGTGGTGTGCATCCCAATGATCCTCCTCAGTACATTGTACATCCTCGGCGGCATTAAAGTCCCGCGCGAGTTTCTGCCATTGCCCGAATCCTACCAGCCATACTTTTCGCTCTCGTTTATTCTAGCAGCGTTTTATGCTCAATTCTACACCCGGCTCGACGTAATTTACGGATTGCCCTATGGCGCATTCTTGTTGTGGATCTCTAAAAGTTTCGTGCAGACCCGGTCCACTGCCGGCCCTAATGCGCTCCGCATTGCTTGGGGAATTTGGTCCTTTTCGTGGATTGCCCAGTTTATTGGCCACGGCGCCTTTGAAAAGCGTGCGCCGGCGCTCCTTGATTCCCTCTCCCAGGCGCTAATTTTGGCGCCATTCTTTGCAGTGTTTGAATTGTCACATGCACTCGGTATCCGTAAGCATATTCTTGACGATGTCGACAAGCAAGTTATGCCCGAAATTGAAAAGTTCCACGCAGCGCGATTGGGCAAGGCCAAGGCTGCATAAATTAAGTAGTTAAGTCATTGAATTACAATTTTTATTCCACTTGGAATATGATTTGTGGCACTGCCTCTCTGGGATAATTTACGGTTCAAAACAGGCCACTCTTGCATGCATCCGCGGCCTCGCAGACCTGTTTGTGAGCCCTGTTTCAAACCAGATCTGACGCAATTCCAATAATTCCCAAAATGCAATGAAACAATTTTGCCTGAAAAACCAGGCCTGGAACTTGTTGAGGTTAGTGCGTTAAAAGACACTGGCCATCATTTGTCGCGGAACTTGCTCCAATGCTCCTCCTGGGTCGCTAACCCCACATGTCTCAGCTTGGGCACAAGTATATTATATTCTCAATTTTATGCGCATCTAAACTCTGATAAGGTTTGTAGTATTTGAACAGCCGGACAGTACGGCATTACCATGATGAAGTTCAATTTCAAGCGACCCCATCCATCCGACAATGCTCAAGAGCCTCGCTACGTCAACGTTGAGGTAATTGACGACTGCTCTGACGCAACCTCGTGTGACTGCCATGAGGAGCTGGAGAAGGTGTGCCAGGACATGTCGCATCGAATTGAGGAACTAGAGCAGGTACCTGCAATGCAGGAACGAGACATTGACCTCCTCAAAGCAGAAAATGCAAAAATTGCTCGCTTGGTCGGTGATAACGCTGAGCTCAGGACCAATAATCGTGAATTTGTCGAGCGCCTCAACGAAGTAGATGCCAAATTGGAAAGACTGGCCAAGGCTCAAGTGGCAGATGTCCACAAGGATAAAAATCAGGTCCAAGGCAGTCAGCATCTATTGTTTTCACCTGTTGGCCACAGGATGTCCTTCCCAGCTTCACAAGCCTCTCAGGTGTCCGTCGCCAACTCAGCGGGCGGTGGCCCGTGGGGATCTGTCGACAGTTTACGGGAAACCAACAACAGTCTTCTTCACGAACTGCAAAGTCTAAAGGCTGAGAATAGGGAGCTGAAGAACAAAGCCTTCACACAAGATGTGCAACTCAAGGCTACCACCCGAGACTACCATCACTTCGTGGCCTCAAATAACAGGGTGAGACAGCACTTTGCCAATAGAGAGAATAGTCTGAAGGAGAAAATACGGGATCTGGAGTCCAAAGCTGCCGAACAAAGTGAAAAGGAGAAGGAATCAATGGTTTGGGCTGCCGACCTGGAAGCCAGGCACAAGAGGCGCGAGGCGGCTTTTACCAGGGAAATCGAGAATTTGCGCAAAGAACGAGGCCTTCATAGCGAAAAAAACTATTGCGAATCAGGGCTTGGCTCAGAAGTGTGAGGATCTCGAGTCTGAGTGTGCCAAGTTACAAGCGAGGCACGCGTCTGAGCGTGCTAGGCTACAGTCAAAGCACCGGGATCATGAAGCGAGCTTAACCGAGGAAAGTGAGGCACTTTGGTACGCAAATGGGCCAGACCCGGGATTGAGACTCAACAGGCCTAGGCTCCCAACAGACGCTAGGGATCACCGCAGCATGCGTAGCTAATGCCAGGAGCTAGGCTTGGCATTTGGCCAGCTCAAAAGGGCATCACACACGCCCTGCCTGCCTACCCCCAAACTAGTACCAAACGAGGGTCAAGGGCGCGCTCATACCAAGGAAGATGATAGGTAGATATATATTACAAGCTTTGCTACGATACAAACAACAACACACTAGAATTCCTCAAGCGCCAAGGCCAAACAAGAGGGGCCAGGCTTGGTATGCACACCATGCATGCTCTCGATTGCAGTTCAAAACATTGCGAACTTTTTTGAAACAGTGACTATAGACCAGATAATCTGCAAGCAATTGCGTAAAATGAACTTTTAAAGAAATCCCCTAACAGCTCAAATGTCAACGGTCACTTCTGAATGCATGCACAACTTGGTTTGGGTAGCTAATCGGTAGGCACAAGTCTCCTGTCCTTACATGAGCCTGGACGCAATCCAGCAGCTCCAAGAGGCCCTTTATTTATACATCAAAGGGGACCCAAATGCACTAAAGAAGGTGAACCAAGGCCTTAAAAGCCTGCAGCAGGCAATGGAGCATGGGCAGACCTCCAAGGAGTTGTTGGCGTTTGCAATCGATCGGTACGAGACAATCAAAGAAAAAAAGCCTCTGGATGCCGCTCAAAAGCTCGATTTCATCACTTCAGTGGTTGGTGGACACTTGCTCTTGCCGTTCCCGTCCGTGGGGTTACCGAGCGCTAGCATGTGGGACCAGGAGGTTTGGGTTGACCAAACATTCCCCAAACAACCTGGGTGGCAAAGAATAGGCAGTATTCCCGAGATTTGCGAAAAAAACCCGGGCTTGGCCATGCTTGTCCCGGGCGAGAAGCTCAAACAGGCAAACTCCAACAATTGCAGTCTAATTTGTGCGCTCATGTCGGTTGATTTGCAGGCTTTGGTATATCCTCGCGATGAAAATGGGCCCGTGTACACGACCAGTGGCCGGTACGTGGTCAAGCTGCTGCTGGGCGGCGTTTGGCGGCTCGTGCAGGTGGATGACTGGGTTCCATACAGCGACAATCTGATTGTTCAAACTTTGCATGGTAGTTTGGCCCCAATTTTAGTCGAGAAAGCTTACCTCAAAGTGGTCGGTGGGTACAACACTCAAGGGTCCAATGCGGCTCTCACAAATTATAGGTTATCGGGCTGGATCCCGTTTGTCTATGATCTTCAAACTCATCATATTACATTCCCTGATTTTACTCCTGACCAGGTCTATGAACAAATGCTCAAATTGCACAGCAAAGGTCACGGCCGCTTTTGTCTCGGAACAGGCAGAAATGCAGGCGAGCTGCAGCGCAACCACGATTTTAGAATTGTGGATCTTGACGAAACGAGTGTTCAAGTCCTTAATCCTTGGCATGAAGAGCACCGTACCTACACTTGGGCAGAGGCCCAAAAGACGTTCCAGCTGCTCTATGTCAATGAATGCCCAGACGCATTTACCTTAAAAAAACGGGTTTCTGAGCTTTTTCCTGTACACCGCAGCTTTGAGCATGGGTTGTACCACATGCCGCAGTACTTTTTGGAGAATACAGCCTCAGAGAGCGTGCGGGGCTATATGCTTGCTGTGATAAAGCCTGGTGCCCGCAAAGTGAGTGCTACCACGCAAATCCGAGCATACAATTCTTCAGAGGCTATTCTCAGCGACAATTTGCCGGTGCTCAAGGAGACCCCAGAGATGGACACGCCGTGCTTGTCGCTGTGGCTTGAGCTGGGGCCGGGGGCGCGCGTGACTACAGTGTGCGTTATTCGCAATCTCGTTACTGAGCTTTCGAGCATTTGCATGAACTTTGAGTTTTTCTTTTCTGGCGATATCCTGGCCCAAAAGGTCCCTCGGCCGCCCATCACCGAGACGCGCGGCACCTGGAGCATTGGCGGGGCGTACGGCTCACCAGCATACTTTTTCAACCCCGCGTACCGCTTTAGGGTCGTCAAACCATGTCAGTTGCTACTCTCCATCCACGCTCACGGCCTGCCCTGCCAGGCAGCATTGTTTGTGGGCGTGCCGGCCTATGAGAACCTCATCACGACCTCAGGCCCATACGCCTCGGGCAATCAGAGCCTCAGGGTGCACAGCTGCCAGCCGGGAGAGTATACGATCATCCCGTCGCTGTTTGAGCATCAACGCGCATCGTTTGTTCTGACCTGTGGCCAGGAGCTGGTCCAAGTTCCGGGCATCACGAGTGGCTACTTTGAAATTGACTGCGTTGGGCGCGTGCGCCTAAGCGCCCAGGGCAAAGTTCGTGGCTATACGTTTGACACGAGCGTTTCCGAACTAAATTTCGAGCACAGCATTGAGCTGAGGCTTGCTCAAAAGACCCAGGTTTTCACTAATGTTCCGGTCAAGGTCGAGCAACTAGGCTAGGCACGGTGCTGGTCACCGCGGTGTTGGTATATCTTATGTATGTATTGAATCGCTCTATGCGATAGAAGTAGCTCGAGCATGCAGCTCAATGCAGCTCGGCAGGTCGATGCAGCTGGTGCAGGTACACGTGCAGGAAATTATAATAAAAAGTGGGAAGTATTGTTAGATTCACTAGGAATTGTCTATTCAAATGAAGTGGATCACATGCATGATTTTTCAGCTCAAGCCCGAGACAAGGCCAAGGCACACCGCTCCCCTTACTCATGTGGCCACTGTTGTTCGCGCTAAGTACGGCGTTTTACCTGCCGGGGCTCGCCCCCAAGGACTATAAAAAGGACGACAAGGTCATGGTTTTGGTCAACCGCCTTAGCAGCCAGCTGATTGACCAGGCCTTAGCCGTGGACGGCAATCAGGCCCAGAGCGACTCGTTTGGCCAAAACTACTACGAGCCAGAGCTACAGTTCTGCCAGCCCGAGGGCGGCCCGGTCGCGGTCTCGGAAAGTATTGGTTCGGTGCTGTTTGGCGACCGTATCTACACCTCGCCAATGCAGTTCAAGGTGCTCGAGGACGTCGAGTGCATTGAGACCTGTGTCAACACATACAAAAACGAGAGCCTCCAGGCGCTCGCATACACCGTAATGTACGACTTTTGCAATCATTGGACCATTGATGGCCTTCCTGTGGCTGGTGCGGTGATCCAGGACGGCAGTGACGAGGTGCGCCTCGACGACATTTTTGTCGGTGAAATGGTCCTTGGAGAAGATTATACTGTTACCTATACAATCAACAACCACTTTGCGTTCAATATCGAGTACCACGAGCTCAGCTCGGGCGAGATTCGCATTGTTGGCGCCACGGTTATCCCCAGCAGCCGCAACAACAAACCGGGCCAATGCGACGCCACTGAAAAGATTTCGCTCAACAAAGCTCTTCAATACGACGCTGATTTGCCCATTGCATTCAGTTATTCCATCAAATGGACACCCTCGAGCCTCCCATGGGCTACTCGCTGGGACAAGTATTTGCACGTGTTTGAGCCGCGCGTCAACTGGTTTGCGCTCATCAACTCGTTTGTTGTTGTTTGCTTTCTGGCTCTGCTCACTTCGCTCGTGCTCACCCGCATGTTTCGCCGCGATATTGCCATGTACAACGAGGTCGACCTTGACGAACCCGAGGAAATGGGATGGAAATTGGTGCACGGCGATGTGTTTAGAGCCCCAGGGAACCGCATGATTTATGCTGTTTTTGCTGGAAGCGGCGCCCAGATCATGTTTAGTGTCTTTACCACAACCATCATTGCCATGATTGGCCTCATCAGCCCCGCCAACCGCGGCTACTTTAGCACGTCGCTCCTGATGTTTGCCAGCTTAGGCGGTGCCGTGGGCGGCTATGTTAGCGCCTCGGTGTACAAGGCATGGGGTGGTCAAGCTTGGAAGACCAACCTGATATTGACCCCAGTGTACGTGCCTGCGCAGGTGTTTGGCATGTTTTTGCTCATGAACTTTTTCATGATTGCAAACCAGGCCAGCGGTGCGGTGCCGTTTGGCAACATTGTGGCTGTTGTAGCTATTTGGACCCTGATCAGTGTACCCTTATCCCTAGTTGCTGGCTTTTTCGGGTTCAAGCGGCCCGTGGCAACCCCTCACGTCAACCAGATCCCTCGCCAGATTCCGCCCCAGCCCTGGTATCTCAACATTATTGTTGTTACGCTGGCAAGCGGCTTTATGGGGTTCCTCAGCGTGGGCGTGCAAATGTACTATATTATGGATGCTATCTGGTTCCAGCGCCTTTACTACATGTTTGGCTTTTTGTTTACGTCGCTATTTTGCATGGTTGTGATCTCAATTGTGTTCAACGCCTTGGTGCTGTACGTGACCCTCAAGCATGAAAATTACAATTGGCAGTGGAGAGCGTTTTTCGTTTCGGGCGGAACGGCAATTTACCTCTTTGCTTATGCTGTTGTGTACATGCTCAAGTACATGCACCTGCACACCTTTAGCGGCAAGCTAATGTACATTGTGTACTGTGCTACTGGCTGTGGCCTGTGCTACCTGGGCCTCGGGTTTACTGGCGTTATTACCGGATGGTTTTTGGTGAGAAACGTCTACTCGAGAATTAAGATGGACTAATGTATAAATGTATAATTGTATGGTTGTAGATGGAATGTGTCCCGTGCATATTGCGCAGGATGAGGGTGCATGTGCAGATGTCAATGAACGCGGGGCACGCCTAGGCGCATATGAGTGCACCTACAATGCACTTGCGCACACAGGTATTATTAGTTTGGTGCAGCTCTACGCTAATAAAAACTATTTAATCGAAAAGACCCATGCCCATGTCCTCGTCAGACTCGGACTCAGACTTGGCAGCGGCCTCCTCCTCAGCGGGGGCGGCAGCACCGCCAGCGGCGGCACCAGCAGCAGCGGCAGGGGCAGCAGAGGGGGTGGCAAAAGCGGTCAAGAGGCTCTTGACGTCCTTGCCAGCAAGGGCCTTGGCGTAAAGCTGAGCAACAATGGGCTCAATCTCCTCAACATTGGCGGCGTTGATAAGTGCAAGAAGCTTGTCGGCAGTGACCTCGACATCGGCATCAGCCAGAATGACGGCAGCGTACGAAAGAGCAGGGTTCGGCATTAGTGGAATCAGCACGCTGTCGCGCACCTGTGATGAGTGGGTGTTTGTGACACTGAGCCCTAAGAATTTCACGACGCTGAGTAAGCACTATAGAAAATATACAATAGAAAAAAAGTTGAGTCTGACTAGAGAGCTGACTCAGGAAAAGTGTACAAGCACTGCGCATACACTGCAGACTGCACACGGATGTTTTCCACTGCGCACCCGGAAATTGCCCCCAAGGATATCTTGGCAATTAAAAGGGCCGCATTCGAGCATGCTACCAAAAATATCAAGTCTAAGCACCCCTCGGCCCAACCCTCACACTCGCTGTATCCCTACTATGAAGCTTTGAGGAAGCAATATTCGAATTTGGATGCAGAGCCTGTACCACCCAGTGAGCTTTTGGAAGCCGTGAAAAAGCGTGCAGCGGAAATTGAGCAACAACAGGCGGCTCAGCAGGCAGAATTAGCCAAGCAGTCACTTGAGTTTGCCCAGATCAACTGGCAAGATTTCACGGTTGTCGAGACCATTGTGTTCCACGCGAGCGATTTGACCGCAGACCTGCCCCGCGCAATTACGGAGGAGCAGCTGCAAAAGACGCCACTAGATCAGAGACCTACGCTTGTGCAGACGCTTGCCTCTGGCTTTATCATTTCGCCATTTACGGGCGACAAGATCGCCACAAGCGAGTACGATGAGCATGTCAAGCAGCACCTGGGTAGCGGCGCCCAGCAGCAGCCCCAGGAGACGCCCTCTGTGCTCAGGTATGACGATGCCGAAGAGAACCTCAGGCAGTGGAAGAAGCAAAAACAGGGCTAAGGCGTGGCCTCGGCAAGATCAGACTGCCTAAATACGTGCACCAAGACGGCCACGAATGCCTTGTGCAGCAGCTCCTTGCTCTCCGTCTTTGCAAACTGGCGCAAAGTGGACATTTCTTGCCCGGTCAAGGTCTTGGGCATTTGAAGCAACAAAAACCACCCCCATAACGCCACATGAGGCCCATAGTCGAGTCTTAGGAGCGCTTTGAGCGCGGAAAACAGGTCCACATGTGCCAAAACTTGGGGTTGGTTGCCCTTTATGTAGGTCTTCCACTCGTCTTTAGAGGCTTGACCGGCCACCGGTTCCAGCTGCGTGAGGGCCTCGTGAGCTCTTTCCCATAGTTTAGAAATATCATTTTCTCGTTCAATATCGACCAAAGGTCGCGTCAATTTGTGAATTCCATACAGATCAAGGCCCTCGTCTTCATAGCTCAACTTGGAATCAGTTGCCAGCCGTTGCCGCTTGACTCGGCGTTCTTTAGGAAATGCGCAAAATAGGTCGGGCAGTGCATCGGCCTCTTGGCGAACCTCAAATAAATACGCCTCGGCCAGCGATCCGTCTTTACAGACTGGAAGCTGTGTTTTCGTCATCATGAAACTGGTCGTGCTGGCGCTGTCGTTAATCTTGTCGCCGTTTAGAGTGCCATTGGTGGCATCCATTGGGTTTGCCCTGATGGCGTATTCGGTCGCGTCAAGCATCATTGTTCCTGTGGGAGAGGCCCTTAAACGCGTCGGTCTCAAGGGCACCGATATTTCAAAAAAACATAGACCGGTCCTTCCAGAGAGTTGTGGTGCCGTGGTTGGTTTGGTGCTGCTGTTCTCACTCATTTTGTTTATTCCTTCACTGTTTTACAAGTACCTTGTGGCTACTCCTGGAGGCGGCGTGCGTATTGGTGCTCTTGAAGAAATCGCCACTGAAAAGGGCTACTTTGCCCACTCAAAGTTGAGTGAGTACCTGAGTGGTGTGCTCAGCCTCCAAAGTATGCTGATTTTGGGGTTTGTGGACGACCTTTTCGACCTGAGATGGAGGCACAAGTTCTTTTTGCCTGCGATCGCCAGCATTCCCATGCTGCTCGTCTACTACATTGACTTTGGTGTCACACAGGTGGCTGTGCCCACTGCGTTACACCCTCTTTTTGGTGAATCGCTCGATTTAGGCGGCCTTTACTACCTGTACATGGGTGCGTTTAGCATCTTTTTCACAAACTGCATCAACATTTATGCCGGTGTCAATGGCATTGAGGTTGGCCAATCGGTTGTTTTGGGCTCCTTTGTGCTCCTTAATGATTTGCTCTACATTCTTTGCCTCGACAAGGACCACCCGGCCGTTGAGTCGCACTCGTTTAGCGCCTATGTGCTGCTACCGTTCTTGGGTGCATCCATTGCCTTGCTGCAGGCCAACTGGTTCCCTGCGAAGGTGTTTGTGGGTGATACTTATTGCTATTTGGCGGGTATGGTCTTTGCCGTGATCGGTATTCTGGGCCATTTCACCAAAACTTTGTTGAGCCTTAGCGGGCCCCAAATCTTCAATTTTGTGTACAGCCTGCCCCAGCTGTTTCACATTGTGCCTTGCCCGCGCCACCGCATGCCCAAATTTAACCCTGAGACGGGACTTTTGGAGGTTTCAAAAGCAGACGTGTCCAAGTGCAAGCCGATCGTGATTAAAGTGTTGCGGGTTTTGGCTATGCTCAAGCTGCTTGCTATCTATGAAACCGAAAAAACGCTCGAAATCTCAAATATGACCATCATCAATCTTGTGCTCGTGCACGCAGGACCCATGCGCGAGGATAAGCTCACGACCCTGTTGATGGGTATCCAGGCGGCGTGGGCGGCGCTGGCTCTTTGCGGCAGACATTTGCTGGCTAGGGCCGTTTTTGGAGACGACAACTTTTAAAAGGGGCTGGATTCGGACATAAACTTGGCATAGACTTAGATGCGTAAATTAAATATAAATTATTTTGACTTGAGATACTCTCTCACTTGGACATTTCGAGCAGGGCATAGTCCAATGAATAAGTTGTCTCGAGCATCTCCTCGAGCCTCGTCATGTGCCGTTTGCTATAAGGCACAATACCCTTGAGCACATTAATGATCTGAGCATCCTTGAGCTCCTCGATGGAGTGGCCCTGCAAAATGGCCGCGAGCACTGTCTGAGCAACCAAGCTCTTGGATGCATTAGTGTTCCAGTCGCGCACGCGCTCCAGCAGCTTGAGCAGCTTTTTACCCTTGAGCGAGGCCAAAACCTGGTCCACCGCCACAACACCTGAGACAGAGTCAGGCTCACCCTGCGAACGAATATCCGAGAAAAGCTTGAGCAAACGGAATGGGTGGTTAAGCTCGAGCGCGAGCTCGATGGCGCGGTGCCACTGCTGGTTACGCACCGAGTTTTCGAGCTCCTGCTGCTTCTCGACATCTTGCTCATGCTTGAGGGCATCCTCCTGCTTTTGTTGCTCGGTATAATCCTCCCAAACTGTGATCACAGAGTCGCCAGAAGCAGACACCAAGCGGCCCTGGTTTTGGGTCAAGGACCACACCTTCTCCTCATGGTTGTCGAGGGTGGCAACACACTCGTTTGTCTTGGAGTCCCAAACCTTGACAAGACCGTCACCGCCGGCAGAGGCGATAGCATCACCGTAAAACAGCACCTTGAGTACAGAGTTTGCGTGGCCCTCAAAGGTCCGCAGACAGGTAAAATTGGTGAGGTCCCAGAGACGCACGGTCTTGTCTCCCGAGCCGCTAACCAGGGTGTTGTTGGGGCCAAAGCGCGCGTTCCAAATACCGCGCTTGTGGCCGCGCAAAACACCGCGGGTCTCACCATTCTCGACATCCCAAACCTTGACGAGCTTGTCTTGCGAGCCAGTCAAAAACAGCTTGTTGTCGTGGCTGACGTCGATTGTGTTGATATCTTTGTCGTGAGCCTTGCGGGTGTATTCTGCCGAGCCATCAGGAGCCCATTTCTTGATAGTGAGGTCCTCGCTTCCCGACAAAACAAACTTGGGTAGGGAACCACCCCGCGACAGAGCCACAGCACCGACCGAGCCGGCATGACCGGTAAAGGTTGCCTTGCACTCGCCGTCCTTGAGACTCCACAGCTTGACCTGCTTGTCC
Source organism: Wickerhamiella azyma (assembly GCA_022577855.1). Lineage (NCBI taxonomy): Eukaryota > Fungi > Ascomycota > Dipodascomycetes > Dipodascales > Trichomonascaceae > Wickerhamiella > Wickerhamiella azyma. The sequence continues at coordinate 484,222 of JAKISA010000002.1, forward strand.
TTGCCGGCAGAGACGAGCCAGTCGCCCAGGACGTCAATGGCAATAACAACGTCAGTATGACCCAAAAGGGGCTTGAACTCGTAGGGATTCTCCTGCAAAATGCGGATTTCGGCCGAGTTGGTGGCAATTACGAGCCTGTCCTTTGAGTAAACAGCGTCAATAATCTCGCCATGGTTACCGGCAAACAGCTTGGTTGTCTCGAGGTTGGTGTCGAGCTGGATCAAAGTTTGGTCAGAGAGCACAGCAACAATGTGGTTATCGGTCTTGAGCGCATCTATAAGCATGAGCTCCTCCTCGTTGTAGCCAGGAACGTCCCATTTTGCCACTTGTTGGCCATCGAGCGAGTAGAGTACAACGGCGCTCGGGGTGGCGGCGAAAAACTGGCCATTGAAAAAGCCACATGCCTCGATCTCACTCATGATTGGAATCGTGGCCTTGAGATCGTACTGATGCCAAAAGCTCAGCACCTTGTCTCTGCCACCGCTAAGGGCCCACTGGCCGTCCTTGGAAACGTCGATTCCGCGCACAACATTATTGTGATTGGCCAGCACTTTTGCGAGCTTACCCTTGACGAGGTCAAACACTCGAATTTTGGCATCGTCACTCGCAGTAAACAGTCTCCAATCTGAGCCGCCTGTTTGGCCGTAGAATTTGAGCGCAGAAACAACACCGCCGTGACCCTTGAAAGAGTGTGTAGAATAAGACTGGGCAACATCCCAAACTTTGGCCACGCCTTCTGCACCACCTGAAGCTAGGAGCGTGCTTGTGGGGTCCACTGCCAAAGCCATGATGGCCGACTCGTGAGCCTTGTGTAGGGTAGTGCGGATCTTGTACGTCTCCAAATCCACAATATGAATCTGGAACGAGCGTGTGGCCATAGCCAAGAAGCTCAAATCGGGTGCAAATGCCAGGCTCGTGATGAGCTCTCCATCCGGGGTGAGGCGAGCGAGCTCAGAGCCTGTCGCAAAGTCTGAAATTACCACCGAGTCCTCGTTGGAGGTAGCCAGAGTGTTTTCCACCAAGGCCACGGCTCCACCAGCGTACACTGGCCTAAAAGTCCTCAAGGGCCTAAATTGCATTTATGATGTAATTTTTTTGAGGCTCCTCGACAAAGGCAGAATGTGAAGTTTCAGCTGACAAAGCGGAGTCGTTTACATCCGAGTCCGAGCGTTCCTACCTCCAAGATGAAAACATTCACATCAATCATCGTGGCGATTGTGGCCATTTTGTGGACGATGGACCGCATGTTTGTGCACGTGCTACCGGAACATTATGTATTTGACCCTGCTACCCTGCAAGAAATCGTCAAGACCGCGCTCGCCGATCTTGAGACTGATGCCAGCGCACAGCAGGTTATGGACCGCGTTTATGTTGGTTTGCAGGCCAAGTACGGCGAGTACTTGACTGACCCCAGGCCCGAAGACTGGGTTTTCAACAATGCCGGTAATGCAATGGGCTCGATGGTGATTTTGCACGCGTCGTTTAGCGAGTACCTCATCTTTTTCGGTACTGCTGTTGGCACTGAGGGCCACACCGGTATCCACTATGCGGACGATTATTTCACCATTTTGTACGGCGAGCAGCTGGCTTCATACCCCAATGCCACCACTCCCGAGCGGTACTTGCCCGGTGACCAGCACCACCTGCACTGCGGCAATGTCAAGCAGTACTCGATGCCGAGCGGCAGTTTTGCGCTTGAGCTTGCTCAGGGCCACATTACCTCGATGCTTCCGTTTGGATTGATTGAGATGGCCACCAGCACGCTCGATTTCAAGAGCTTTGGCAAGACGGCGTATTTGACCGGCAAGCAGATGATCGGCAGCGCCCTCAAGGGCAAGTTCTAGACGGGAAATAGCTAACTATGCGAGATAAATATAAGTGTCGTTGCTCACGCGCTCGAGGTACTCCTTCTCGACCAGCTGCTGGATGCAGTGCTTGATGTCGCGGACCTCGGGGTTGAAGCGGCGGCGCGCCTGCAGCATAGTCTCTTCGACAAGCCGGGCGTGTCCAAGCTCCTTGCGCGACTTCATGATCCGAACCATAATCGCCTGCAGTACCATTTTGCGGTTCTCGCCCACCTGGTGCGACGTCTGCACAGACTCTTGCTTTTGCTCGGTCTTGAGCGGCATATTGAGGTTGATGCGCACCTTCTTGTTTTTGAAATCGTTGTTGACCGTGTAGCTCGTGCCGGGAGCGCCAATCTCGCCCTCGCCCTGCTGGGTAAGGACGCGCGCCTTGACGATAAAGTGCAGCGCTGAGGCAACATTCTCCTGGGTCATGCCGGTAACCTGCTGCAACTGCTCAACACTCAGGGTATCCTCCTTGTTGTAGGCAGTTAATACGAGCATCTGACCGGCGCTAACCTGAAAAATGTAGGCGGTCTTGGACTTGGGCGCCTTAAACTTGATCTCGCCTTTACCAAAGGACCAGAGCCACTTGAGTTTGCGGCCGGTATGAATGTGATCGTAATAATTGACAAACCGGTCGAATGCGGGCTTGAGCTGCTCCGGCAGCGTCAAATCAATCGCTTTGTACGGCAACGGCCAGAACCCCTCGGCAAGCACAAACGGATTAAAGTCGGCCTCGCCTTCTTTCTGCAAGTTGTTCTTGTAGTGCTGCTGCATCTCGCTCGAGGTGTTCATGTCCTGGAACATGCGCTGCAGCTTGTTTGCGTACTCAAAGCCGCACAGCGGGTTGAGCTTGGAAACCATTGAAGCTTCGAGGTCCTGGTTGCCCGAGTTTTGGTTCACGAGGCGCCGCGACAGCAGGCGCGCATAGTGCTCCTCAAACAGGTCGGATTCTTCGACGTGCTGGAGGATCTTGATGATGCCGTCGAGCGAGGCCTCGATCTCGGCATACTCGCTGTTTTTGCTGCTCTTCTTGAGGAGGGAATCGGCAAACTTGGCCAGCAGCTCGGGGGTCTTGCTGGTCTTTGGAGCACGGCCGTTCACGGGCTTGCGAGCCACCTGATTGTTGTTGATGAATTCCTCGCAACCCGAGTTGGCAGCCTTTTGCATGGCCGGCGAGTTGTCAAAGCTGACCGCTAGCAGCTCGGCAAAGTATTCGTAAACCTCCAAGAGAGCACCCACATAGGCGCGGCCGTCGGGGGCAGGATTCTCGGCGACGAGCTTGTCGACGGCAGCAAGGCCCTGCTTGGTCACAAACTGCTTGAGGACACCCTGCATGGGCACCACACCGCGCGGGACCTTGCTCAGTAGCGAATAAATTAGTTTGCAGTCGTCCTTGCGGTCCGCGGCCAGCAGGCCCAAAAACTCGCCCTGGATGGCCTCGGCGTGCTGCTCAATGAGCACTTTTTCGCACGTCTCAATCAGGCGTGCCTGCGAGCTCGAGTTGAGGAACATGGCCACGCGCTGGTGCTCCTCCTTGAACCGGGCGTCGACGCGCTGCATGTACTGCACCACGCCGTGCTGCAGCAGGTACTCGCCCGATTCGTCGGTGTAATACTTTTTGGTGGCCTCGATAAACGGGTCCTCAAAGCTCTGGTTGTAAAACAGCAGGTTGGTGCGCTTGACATTGTGATCATCAAGACCGATCGAAACAAGCGAGGAAATGGCAACCTTGAGCGAGTTGACATCCACCTGTTGACCATCGCGGTGGTCTTTGATTTTTTCCAGCAGGGCAGCCACCAGCGGCTCCTGGAGGGGCTTAAACAGGTGGTCCCGCCACAGCAACAGGCACAGGGTATTGACCTCGTACACGGTGCGGTTGCGCGAGGGGCCCTCGTCGCGAACGTGCTTGACCCAGTGGCGGTTGAGGTACGAGAAAATGTGGTCCAAATACTTGACGCCCACCACATACCGCTTCCAGCACGTCTCATAGTACTCGATGAGGGCCTGGGAATTCAGGCCTTGGGCGCCGCCCAGCAGCACCTCGAGGTGGCTCTGGAGATACGTTTGCAGCTTAAAGTAGAGCGCACCGCCCTGCAACTGCGGCTGCTCGCTGGCGCGCGCCCGCGGAGGCACCTCCTGGGCCATGCCCGGGTTGACGCAAAAGTTGTGGATCGATGTGTACATCTTCATGTAGGTCGAGGTCGTCAGCCAGCCGGCCTGCAAGTCCTCAGCCATGATGTTGTGCACGCCGCGCTGGATGAACTCCCACGTCTCATCCACATTCACGCGATTCATGATGACAAGTGGATGATGGGCCGTATAAAATATTAATAGGGTTGAGGGGACAAGGGAGGCCATTTCTTATAGCGTTCAGGTTTGAGAATCAGTGTAAAATTGGGCTGATGAGGGCAGGGAGTTGGGCGCCCGCCAGCGGCTATAGCTAGATCGCCAATTACATGGCCCCAGTGCCCCAGTGAGACCTGCAGGTGATGCCACTCCTAAACTTAAATACTATCTATCCACGTCCCCCCTGAATACTATTCTTGACACAGCTTTTCGCTCTCGCAATCGGCTGCCACCGCCTTCACCCTCAACCCAAATGCTTTACGCGCAGTTTCCAGATCATGTGCGAAAAAAAGATCCCAAATTCGAGCACAAACAGCAGCGAGTAAGCCACAACGCCCATAATGTCGAGATCGCCGCCCTCTACAGCCACTGACGCAAGGCTAAAGATGGCGCCGCACGAGTACAATGCCAAAAACACGAAATTGAATCCGATTGTGCGCCCATTGGCATGCCACAGCTCCACATATGGCGGCAGCAAGCCAATTGTGAGTAGCACCGACGACACAATTCCCACCACCAAAATGAATAGTGAATGCCTGCATCGGTGGGGGGCCGCAACCCAAGCACGAGGGCGACTTCTACACCAGTACATACTGCAACCGTTGTGGCCACAATTGCGGCAATTTTCGCGGGCACCATCCTCACAGGAGGGTAGTACAAGGACTGCACAAATGCCACAATGGCAAATGTGAATAACAAGTGCGGCTGGATCTCAATTGGTAGGGCTGAACGCTGAACAACAAAGTATGCACCCATAGGTGGAACTGATACAAGCCATAAAAACATCATCAGGGGCGGAAACCCGGTACAGTCTTTACGGCGCCAATTGGACCAGATCTGGGGTAGCTTGGACGCACCAACACACGGTACCAATTGTACCCAGAGCGGTTGCGAGTTGGTCTTCTGACATGCAGCTCTCTGCGATTCGGGAGAGCCGTTATTTATATCTCGCCGTGTCGATGCGGGTGCACCACTAGGCGTCTAGCCGCCGGCTAGCCGCCGGATTAGCGGCGCCGTGCCATGGACCAGGGACCGGGGAGGGAGAGGGCGCCCAGAAAATTCCCTCAAACACCACACAAGCCCTAAGAACTCTTATAGCAATGGAATAAATAAATAGTCTCCTATGTGGCCGCCGCGCGGTCGATCATTCTAAACAGCGACACGCTAAAAGAAACAAGCCAAAACACCAAACTCACAAACAACATCGCCACAAGGTCTCGTTGCCGCGAGCAAACGCTCGGCTGGTCCAGCTCTACTTGGCAGATCCATGACGAGTCGTAGAGAGTATTGAATGCCAGCGACAAGTTGGAGCTGGCAAAGATAATAAATATCAGATCCACCAGGATAAATGACATCTTTGACAGGGCCGAACGTAAACCAAGCGGCTGGCCGAAAAACTCATTGTAGGTCGAGTAAATTAGGTAGGGGATAGCAACGCTCAAAACCACCAAAGCCATAATGACACTGGGCTGCTGGTGGAATTCATTGCGCCCCTGGATTTTCGTGAGCACAAAGATGCGCGCGGCAAGGCCAAGGCCAATGATGCTAAACATGAAAACGGTTGCCCTGAGCGTGAAGGGAACAAACGGGTTGCGCCGCAGCGCGGTGGTAGCCATGCGCCTGAATTTCGAAACAATGATAAAATCATTGGTTTCAGGCTCGTCGTCCATTGTATTGACCCATTTTTCGTCCAACGAGGGCAGTTCCAGCTTTTGGCCCGGGGTAGTAGCGCTGGGGGGCGGGCTAAAGCAAGGGGGCAGAGGGGGTAGCGAAGACGGCAAGTCTGGCGGATACGCCCACGTCGGTGTATCATTTTTGTGCAGGATATAGCTCATTTCTGCGACCCCGAATTGTTGTTGTCTAGCAAGTGATGGATGAGTCAGGGCCCGACTGTCGCTCTCAGTTTTGTGGCTCCGTGCTGCACCTGCACCTGCACCTGCTGCGTGACTGGGTGAGTGGGCTACAATTAGTTTGCTACTGGGTGTAATTGGGCCTGAAAATGTACAGAGACAGGTTTATTTGCCCGTAAAAACCACTCAGCCCCAGGGTACTCCAAGCAACTTCAGGCAACTCCCAGGCACCCCAAAGGCCAAGGGCACTCCTTCTCCCTGCTGACAGACCTCACCCCATGGACGAGCCTCAAATCCTGTTGATGGGCCTCAGGCGAGGCGGTAAATCCAGCATTCGCCAGGTCGTTTTTCACAATATGCAACCGCTAGAAACTTTGTACCTCGAAAGTACGATGCAACCCACTGTGGAGCGCCTAAACTCGTTGGTTGCAGTCAAGCTCCACGAGATCCCCGGCGAGATTGAGACTTTTGAGCAGCCCGTCAACAACGACACCCTTTACAAGGACGTTTCCTCCATTGTCTATGTGATTGATAGCCAAGACGACTATCTCTTGGCACTGCAAAACATCGTCGAGGTGATTGAGCAGGCGTACAAATTCAACCCCAGTATACACTTTGAGGCCCTTATACACAAGGTCGATGGCCTTAACGAGGATTTCAGGCAAGATACCCAGCGCGATATCATCCAACGGGTCACTGACGACCTCGCAGATGTAGGGGTCACCGACGCCGACATCACGTTCCACATGACCTCAATTTTCGACAATAGCATCATTGAGGCGTTTAGCCGTATTGTGCAAAAATTGGTGCCCGAATTCTCGGTTTTGACCCAGATGCTCGACCTGTTTTGTCTACGGTCCGGGCTCGAAAAGTCGTTTTTGTTTGACGCCGGTTCTAAAATTTATTTGGCAACTGATTCAAACCCGGTCGACGTCGAAACGTATCAAGTTTGCAGCGACTTTATCGACGTGAGCCTCGACCTGCGCCAGCTGTATCAAGGAGCTGCAGAACCGATTGCTTCTTCGAGCAGGCTGCAAAATGGCATCAGCGTCCACATTTACGAAATGATTAAGGGGCTGTTGCTGGTGTGCATGTCCCGCAATAATAACTCGGCGAAGTCGATTTTGCTGGAGCACAATGTCAAGACATTTAAAAAAGGTCTCGAGGATATCTATGGATAATGCAGCAATAGCAGACTGATCTACAACGCCAAGCGGTGGCAATCCTTGGCAAAGCCCCTAGGCTCCCCGGAAGATTTATAGCCAACCCGTTGCAACCTTTAGGGTGGGCGACAGTAGGGTGGGCAACAGCTGGCATGCGCCTGCAGACGCCCGTGGACGCGGCTAATAAACTAATAAAGTCGGCATCTGCAGGAACCATGCATGGATCGCCACACAATGGTTCCAGCGGGCTCAAAATATCATTTCTATAAGTAAAACGCAATTCCAAATCTTTGCCGGAAATAGCCCCGCCTGGAATTTTTTTCTCACATGCATGGGAGGCGGGAGGTCTAGAACGGGACAAGGGACTGCATAGGCGCAGCAATATGCGGGGCACAGGCAATTTTGCGGGTGAAATACAAAACTGGAACGCCCTGGCAGCAAATTGCCTAGAAGTTGTTCCAATCCGGTTACTCTATTCCCCGCTTCTGTACAGCCCCTCGAAGTTGGCCGGCAACCCCAACCCTGTTAAAGCACCCTAACCGAGGTCGCCTTGATCTCTAACATCTCTGCCTCGTGCATCCTCTTTTTATCCGAATGGAAGACTCGCGCTATAGCGAGATAATGCACACCCCGCACGCCACGTGGATGGGGAGACGTGGGTCATGGCTATCTGATCAGCAGAATGAATCGAGCCGCAAAAATTCGCAGTTCAGCGTCGAAACGGGCCGGAGCTCGCTCGACGGCGACGAGGAGCGCCCGCACGATGCCCTCAGCAGTGTTTGGCGTGATATCGTCGGGCTCAGCGGGCTGCCTACCCCCAAATACACGACATGGGAGGAGGCGCTCCAGCAGCTCGATGTGACTCTTCGGGGCAATTTGAACGGCACTGTTACTCTTGTACACTCTACACTTGTTGGCCACGCTATTTGTGTTGGTGCAGGATACCCTGCTGGCTCGTGTGCGACGCTTGAAAAAGTCAAGCACTATCACATTCTGGTGCGCGATTTGGGTGTGTTGATGCACACTCAGGCGCTGCGGAGTCGCCCCTTGGACGATGTAGCGGCCGCATACCAAGAAGCGGTGCATGCATTTGTTGCTTCGACCGGTTTGAGCCACCCTCTAAACCAGGAAGAGTTTGTGATTAAAACCACCAATGGCACGATTGTGGTTGACGAGCTGGGCCGGTTTTTGCGCACCACGCATGAGCGCACCCATATCGTGCAGGCCGGCGGTTCAATCGACTATGAACACCTCCAAACCTTGGCCGCTGCCCAGATCCACGACGCGTACGCCGCGTGCCAGGTTTTGGACATTGTTGACCTTGCGCCGTTGTATGCTCAATGCTGTGCCCTAAACTACTCGCACGACCCCGGATTGCTGCACCTGTTGACCTACTTTTTGGAAGGCCGCATCCGCGTGCACAAACACGCCATGAACCGCAACGATCCCAAGTCGGTTGAAGTTGCGGTTGAGGCGCTCAGGAAGTTGTCGTACTACGCGCCCAACGAAGAGTTCCAGGCCAACGTTTCCGCCCAGCAATCTGCTGTTTTTACTCGCCAGGGTACCCTTCGGGCCGGCACCCCCGAGGTGCTGGTCGAGCACATTACGCGCCACGACCAGCGCCCCGAGAACGTGCACCCGTTTTTGCTGACGTTTAGCGCGTTCATGACCGAGTCCGAGCTGCTTGAGCTGCTGTTCAAGCGGTTCACCATCGAGCCCAGCGCCTCGTTTGGAGAGGCCAATCTTGAGGAATGGCGCCACCGCGTGCTGCTGCCGATCAGAGCGCGCGTGCTTGCCGTTCTCAGGTTGTGGATCACACATTATTGGCTTGATCAGGGCTACACGCGCGAGGACCGCCCCCATGTCGAGCAGCGGTTGCGAGAGTTTGGTGAAATGGCCCAGAACGTTGCTTTGAGCAGCGCTATCTCCACTTTGCTTGATTCGATTCCCGAAGAGGTCGCCAAGCCGGCGCCGCTCACCAATTTCAACTTTATGAGCCTCACCCCTCACGCTCTCGCAGCGCACTTTACCGACGTCAAGGTGGCCAAATTCGCGGACGTGACCCACCAGTGCTTTCTCTGGAAACAGATTGGCCGCGTGCCCGAGTCTGCGAGCACCCCGCTCAACCGGTACATCAAGCACTGGAACGTCGAGACGAATTGGGTCTCTGCGCAGATCATGTCGTTTGAGGATGTGAACCAACGCGCGCGCGCCGTCGAGTACTTTGTGGACGTGGCGTTTGAACTGCGGCGCATGCAAAACTTTTCGTCGCTCATGGCCTTTATTAGCGCCTTTTCCAGCGCCGGCCTCTATCGCCTGAAAAAGACTTGGGCGCTCGTGAGTCAAGTGCACAACGAACGGCTCGAGAGTTTGACCCAGCTAATGAACTCGTCGTGCAATTTTAACAACTATCGGGAGGAGCTGTGGCACCTCAAGGGCCCCTGTGTGCCGTTCACGGGGCTCTCGCTCATGGACCTGCAGTACACTTATGACGGCAACGACGACTTTGTGAATGTGGAGCAAAAGCTCATCAACTTTTCAAAGTGGTCGGTAATTGCCGGCATCATTGACAATGCCATGCGGTTTAGGCAGATCGACTACAAGCTCAACAATGACCCCGCAGTGCTGGCAACTCTGGAACAGGTGCTGCCGCAGGCGCCTGATCTCAATGATCAGTACGAGCAGAGCCTCGAGATTGAGCCGCGGCTGAACCGGGTCAACAGTTTGAGCACGGTTGGCTCGAATGGCTCGCAGCGCAGCGGCGTAAGTCGGTTGTCGAGGATGAGCGAACATTAGGCAGAGTGCCTGGCAGCGTCCGACATATATTTATTTAATTTTGATTACAGACAATGGGATGGGCGGTGGAGCTGGGCTGTGAGGGGGCGCCTGGAGCTGGGCTGGGTGGCACTGGCGGGAGCCCTGGATGGGCTGGCCTGGCTCGCCATGGCCTGCTCGCCGAGTTGGCACCCTCAAAACATGATGCACCATTTGACGATGCATCACAAAAGCAGCACAATAAACTAATACTAAATCTATTTACCCTGGTTGGCAACAGCAGCGGCACCGGCAGCAGCGGCCTCGGGGTCGAGGTAGTAGCGCTCCTTGGTGGGCTTGAGCTCCGCATCAAGCTCGTACACAAGAGGAATGGCAGTAGGGATGTTGAGGCCAGCAATCTCCTCGTCGCTGATACCGTCGAGGTGCTTGACCAAAGCGCGCAGCGAGTTGCCGTGGGCAACAACAATGACGGTCTTGCCGTCCTTGAGGTCCTTGGCAATAACGTCCTGCCAGTAAGGAATGAGGCGGTCGATAACAAGCTTCAAGGACTCGGTGCGGGGGATAGCCTCCTTGGGCAAGTCCTTGTAGCGAGCATCGCTGGTCTGCGAGTACTTGTCGCCGGCCTCAATCTCAGGGGGAGGAATGTCAAAGCTACGGCGCCAAGTCATAAACTTTTCGTTGCCAAACTCCTCGGCAATGGCCTTCTTGTCCTTGCCCTGGAGAGCACCATAGTGGCGCTCATTCAGGCGCCACGAGCGCTTGGTATCAATCCAAACACGGTCAGCGTTGAAGAGCGCAATGTTGGCGGTCTGGATGGCACGGGTCAGGCGCGAGGTGTAGAGGACATCAGGCTGGTGCTTAAACTCCTTGAGGAGCTTACCGGCACGAACGGCCTCGTCGTGGCCCTTTTGGTTGAGCTTGACATCAACCCAACCGGTAAACAGGTTCTTTTCGTTCCACTCGGACTCACCGTGACGCACAAGAATAAGGGTAGGCATTGCTAAAGTTAGGAGTGGTGAGTTGTTGATCTGCTAAGAGGGTGATTGCTGACTAATCTCATGCATGCGCAAATTGATCTGAGTGGCCGTTACCAGTGGTGGGCGTGCCCGTGGTGGTTGCCAAGTAGAGCACGGGGTGTCGCAATTTCCAACCTTGTCTAAGCCAGAACCAATTTGTAGAAATCGTAAAGAATCGCAAAGAATATGTTATAAAAAGCGCTCTAGTAGCCTAAACTGGAACCACAGCACAAGTAGAAGCGAGTGCATGCGAGCAGTCGGCGACTCAAATGACTCTCGTCTGAAACACCCCGGGCCCAGCTTCTCTACATTTCACATCCCAAATGAATTCACAGAATCCTCGGGATGTTCAGACATCCTTCGGACCACCCCACGTCCTTATTTCAAATCACGCCTCACGCCTTGACACACACCCTCCAAGACCCTTGAACGCGTATGCAGGTGTGCCAGGCAAAGTACAGCGACGTTTTGGTCTGGGTACTCAATGTAAACGGCGTCGGTGTCATGCGGCGCCAGCGCGATGGATGGATTAACGCCACGCACCTGCTCAAGGTGGCCAACTTTGACAAGCCCAAGCGGACGCGTATTCTCGAGCGCGACGTGCAAACCGGAACCCACGAAAAGGTTCAGGGTGGGTACGGCAAGTACCAGGGTACTTGGGTCCCGGTGGAACGCGGCATTCAGCTCTCGCAAGACTTTGGTGTGTTTGATCAAGTCAAGCTTTTGCTCGAGTATAAAGCCCAAGATAACGAGGTTTTGCCGGCCCCTCCTGCGGCTGCGCGCCGTAGTACTTCCACTGCAAAGCCTCCAGCGCCCAAAAAGGCCCGCAAGACCGCCACAGCGCCTCCTCTAGCTGCTGCGACCGCGGCCGCTGCTCGGCGCGAACCAACGCGTCGTGACTCGTCCAGCAGCAGCGATGCTAGCCCACCAGCTTCGTATATGGACCAATACTCGAGTGCGTTGCTTGATTTGTTTATGTCGCCGAATAAATCCATTCCAGAGATGCTCCTCAACCCGCGCCCCGGGTACCATATTAACCAGCCGATTGACGACGAGGGCAACACTGTTTTCCACTGGGCTTCGGCAATGGGCCAACTTAAGATCATGCAAGCTCTTATTGACGCCAATACGCGGCTCGATGCCACAAACAAGGCCGGACATACCCCACTGGTTAGGGCGGTTTTGTACACAAACAACTATGACCAGCGGTCGTTTCCGCATGTTCTAGAACTGCTCAAGAGCACACTGTTTATAATTGATGCCACACAGTCGTCACTAGTGCACCAGATTGCCCACACCACGAGCTCTAAGAGCAGGGGGTCCAGCGCCCGTTACTACCTTGAAAATGTGATTTCCAAAATGGTTGAGCAGCGGGGGCGCGGGTACTTGAGCCAAGCGCTTAGCGCACAAGACAAGAATGGCGATACGCCGCTGCACATTGCTGCGCGCAACGATTCACGCAAGCTGGTCAAGGTACTCTTGAGCTATGATTCGCCCACAAACATCCAAAATAATGCCGGGCGCACGGCCCACGAGTACATTTGCGAGTATGAGGCGCAGCGGCGCTCGCTTGCGAGCTCGTCACCCCTGCAATCGAGCCCCACACGGCCGTACCTCAGGACGGTGGGTCATGCGCCACCGGCTCACACGCAGCACCATCTGAGCCAAACTGCTGTACGAGCCACGCGCATGCCGAGTCTCATGGCTGAATGCCTCGGAGACCTGGCAAATGTCTATGAACAAGAGCTCAAGGACCGCGAAGCAGACATTGAGCAGGTCCGCAGCCTAAGTCACCAGGTGCAGCGCACTTCGTACGATATCTCGCTGCAGTTGCCGGCAATGCAAGAATCTTCGAAAAATCACGTGGAAAAAATGGATGCTGCGACCGCCACCGTGCGCGACAAGAGCATGCTCTTGGCCAAGATTGTCGAGCGCTCGCAAGCGCGCGACCTGGCAATGTTTGTTACCGACAATGAGCACCGCGTCGAGCACGAGATCAAGACCGAGAGCGCCATGCAGCTCCCGACAGCAGCGCCTCACCTCGTTGCAACTTTGCAGCACCTGCAACAGCAGCGCAAGCAGCTCGTGGCCGATATTGTTGGGCTGTATGCCTCTGCCTCTTCGGGTGACAAGATCAACAAGTACCGCAAGCTTGTGTCACTTAGTGCAGGCGTTGATGTTAATCAAATTGACGATCTTCTTGACGTTTTTACCCAGGCTTTGGAGGAACCAAGGAGGTAGACAGTATAGTTATTTATCTCATGAGACAAGGGGGAGATGGTCGTGCCCAATGGGTGTCCAATGGGTGCTCGAGGGGTACTCGAGAGTGCACCTGACGCTTCGATGATGTGGGCGCCCAGGGGTACACAGAGGGCGCCCCAAGGCATCCCACTGTACGTACCTTACCTCATCTACCTCACTAGGATTGTCTACACAAGTTTGACCTAGCACCTACGTACAACCTTAAGCACAGCCATTAGCCCTCTACCTAGAGCTTATCGATAAGCGAGCACTCTGCTCTGTCATCATCTCAGTGGGGCCAGCCACCCGCAGCAGAAATTCACCGGATTTTTTCTTCCCAAATTCAAGCAGATCCCGCTAAACGCGCTGTAAACTCACGATCCGGAGTCGCAGCCGCACCGCTCTAGACAAACCGGGACGGTATTAGTCATCAACACCATGCCTCCGCCAACACTTTTTGCCCTTGCGGCCGCGCAGTGTGTGCGCAGCCTTAGCAGCATAAACGATTTGGGCGCAACTCCGTACGAGGTTGCTCGCCCCATTCTCGAGCACTGCACTGTTCGGCAGCTACGACATTTCGAACAAGCACCCGAAATTGCCGCACACTCGGATTCATTGTGGCAAAGGCACATTCAACGGGATTTCCCTGACCGCATCGCCCCCCAGTCAAATTTTCGTGAGGCATACTCACGTCTCGAAGCAGAAAAATCACAACACTTGGGGGCAGCACGAGATCGGCTCCTTCTCAACCAGCGCAAGTGGAAACAGGACCGGGCAACAGTACAAATAGGCATTACTGACCCTGCGATACGACGAAGCGGCTCACAGTTCCGGTCGGGGGTCATGCAGCAGCTTGCCAAGCAGAGCGCCGAGCAAAGCAGGAAACGCGGCGCCAGCGCCGGTGGACGGCCTCAGAGCTCGGTGTTTGCCAAGAGGAAGCGGCTGTAATATTTCTTATTTATTTAGTTCACGTGGTTCTTGCAAGTGATGACGGTGGGTGTGGTATAAGGACAGATCGGTATGCGCATTGTGACATGTGCAGTGGGTGGTAGGCCAGCGATTGAATGGATTGTTGTATGATTATATTCTACTCAGCTCGACCATGGGTGCTTGGGTGCCCTCAGCCCCTTCTGCCCTGCCCCGGCTGCATGTTGCATGTTCCCTGGGGGGCTGCCTGGGTCCCCAGCTGCCCATGGGGCACTCTCTAATAAACGCTCGCGCGTTGACTATGCAAATAAATAATTTAAAGCTCCGATTCGTTGATCGCCTCGTCGCACTGCCTCAGGTGCTCAATGTACTGCTTGAGCTGGGCCTCGCACTGGGCGGCCTTGTCCTGCAACTGTCGACGCACTGCCAGCAAATACTCCTTTTTCGAGTCTCCCGAGAGGTAGCTCAGCAAGCTCAAAGGCTGGTAAAGGCCTGGTGCGGGTCCTGTGACACCTGCAGGCAGGCCTTGAGGCACTCCCTGGGGGCCCTGGGGGAGACCCGGGGGCACCCCCTGAGCGAGACCTTGAGGCCCTTGAGGCAAGCCCTGATGGACCCCCTGGGGGACCCCCTGAGGCAAGCCTTGAGGACCTTGACGATGGGGACCCTGAGAGCCCACGACGCCAGGCAACTGGGCGCCCTGGGGCACACCGCGGCCTAGCTGGGGGCTACCTTGGTGACCCTGGTGCAGTGGAGCCTGGGGTGCCGGGGCATGGCCCTGGACATGGCCCTGAGGGTGGCCCTGGGGGTGGCCCTGAGCGTGGAACGGCACAACCTGGCCCTGGGGCTGACCCTGGGGCATGCTCATTGGCGAGGCAACGGCCATTGCCGGAGCAGGCAGCGGCGTCGGCGGCTCTTGATTAAAGTCGATTGGGGCCGGCGAGTGGGTAGCCCGGGGGCTCTTTTCCTCATCGCCGCGGCGCCGCCGTTTAATTGTGTTTTTGAGCATTTGAACCGGCCGATGCTCGTGATGCATTCGTAAGTAGAGGCCGCACGCGTTGCAGATGGTATTGCCCTCATTATCGCGGCGCCACAGCGGCGTGGTCACCGTGCCACAGTTTTGGCACGAGATAGCAACCTGCGGGTTGTTGCTCGTGGTCTGTTTGGACCGGGCAACCCGATTATTGAACGTGGGGCACTTGCCGCATGCCTGGGCCCCGCCCATACCGTTGCACTGGCCGCCACCGGGGCAGCTACCCATTGCCTCATCAATCGTCCGCGTGTTGGGCGCTCTGTTGAGAGTAGTGGGCCGCGAGACGTTGCGCGACTTGACATAGAGCCCGCATGCATTGCACATGATCTCACCCTTGAGGCCACGCCGCCAAAGCGGGGTCGAGACCGCACCACAGTTGGCGCATTTTTGGTTTGGGGCTCCTTGGGCCGGTGCTCCTACAGAGGTGTTGGCGCCGGCAGAGGCGCTGGCTGAAGGGGACGCGTTGGCCGCCCCTGCGGGCGACTCGTGCGAACTTTTTACATTGTGGGCAGCTGTGTTTGCTGTAGCAGACCCCGCGCTGCCCTCCTCGGCCTTGAGGGGCATCACTGCTGCCGGTACTGCAGCCGCCACCGCAGGAGCGGGGGTGCCAGCAAGCTGGGCTCCAGCTGGCGTACCATGCGCCGGACCAGTGGCGTTTTGTTTGGGTGAAACCAATTGAGCTTTTAATGTTGGTGAACCGCTCGGACTCGGGCTGGCCTCGTGTGGGACTGGCTTGGGTGACCCCTTGGGTGACCCGTTGGGCGAGGCCCTATCGGGCTGTGATTGTGATGAATTTACTGGATTCATTATCGTTACTCTTCCGGGCCCTAGGTTAACTTCGCTCATAACGCTCGTCATTCACCGGCCCTCCTTTTTCCTCGAGACCTATGGCAATTGTTATATTAAGCCTGGAAAGCTGGCCAATGAATGACGCTGCATTAAGGTGCAGCGAGCTGATTAATTCTACCGACTCGACACAGCATTTGGGAAATCACGTGAAGCTATTGTAACCATTTTGATTGGCTAGTAGCCGCTAATCCTGCACCTCCTTGGTGCCGAGATGCACCATCTCGAGAGAAATCTCATCGAGGAGATTTTTATGTTTAGCATCGAATTGTAACTACATCGTACCGCTCACAAATGGCCAGTCTAGATCTTTATCTACACGCCAAGATTTCTAAATTGACCCTTGATGCAAGCTTGTACTAGTCTTGTGTCCAGACGCAATACACATGCAGATTGTGCCGCATGCACACACTTGGGTATCCTAGTTAAAAACGCCAAGAGTCTATATTTAACCCTAATTTTGTGGGTCCGAGAGGCGCAGATTTCTCGGTCTAGACCCCCTAGATTGGGGCGCCCTAAACTTGCATCGTGCATCGTGTCCAGACGATGCACGATGCATGCCACGATCTACTCAACGGCTGCAAATTTAGTACGAGATCAATCTTATTCAACTACAGCTGACAGGTGCCAAGGCTACCATTCTATGTATATATCAAAACAGATCTAAAACACTGCAAGTCTCAGCGACTCAGAGCTGTGTCGTGGCTGCCGTGGCTCTAAAATTCAGAGGGGGTCAACGGTCGATCAGCCAGTCGCGAAAATCTCTCAGAGACTGCCGCCACAAGGCGGGCCGATGCGCTTTGCTTGAGAACTTTTGATTGATTTTTGATGAGTTTTGATTGCTTATAGGCTATATGTTCTTTGATAATCTGGTTCCATGCAGGATGACGATATGTGTTTGAAGTGATACGGCCCCAGATACGCACTTTGATCTAGATCTGTAATCGAGACTGATCAGGCGGCAGATAAATGCCAGATTCAACGAGTGAATTAAAGCTTAACTGAACACTATCTACACAACGATGGAGAAGATCGAAGTATCTCACACTGCCCGGCCTGTGAGGACCCGCACTGGCGCGCCCACAAACTAATTGAGCATCTCCTTGAGACTTTCTCGGGATTTCAAGCTGAAATCTTGCGCTTCGATAACTTTTCACCCAAATTTCACCCTCACCGGCGCGCGATTAGCGCCCCATCAGGTGCGGGGAGCCGTGCTGAGCCGTTGTGTGCGTCCTGTGTGCGTCCTGGGGTAGTGCATATTGCAGCCCGAGTATCAAAATTTTCATAGGCAGATATGATTTGCACCGTGCAAAGGTGTCATGGTATCAATATTGAATACTTTTACTCAAATACCGCCTAGAATCTAGCCTTGAGAAGTTGCACATCCGCATACTGCGGCCGCACAGCCCCATCCTATCGATGCCGGCACTGGTGCGTAGATCTCGCTTGTACTTCACGTTTTTAGCATTCTAAGATTACACAATTGGGAACATCTGAGAACCGGCAATCCCAAGACTTTTTGAAGCGTGCCTCAGGTGAAGGGCCAGCTCTCAGCTGGCCATGAGCTAGCCATCAGCTAGCCAGAAGCTAGCATGAGCTAGTCAATTAGAGATAAAAAGGTATGAATCAAGTATTATCGCTTATGCTTATTACGTAGCTAGAATATATATCTACTCCTCGTCCTCCTCGGCAGCCTCGCCACCGCTCTTGGCGTTGCGGCGGGCGACACGACCAGGGCGGCCACCACCGTAGGGGCTCTTGGGCGAGAAGTCAATGTGCTTTTGGGAGTCCAAGCGCACGAGGAAGCTGGGGACGTTGACGACCTGCTTACCAACGGCAATGTGGCGCTGCTTGATGAGCACGCGGGCGTGGTGGATGCTGCGGGCAAGACCAAGCTTGAAGACCTGGGTCTGGAGGCGACGCTCAAGGAAATCCTCGACGCTAAGGGCAAGGACGTAATCGAGCTTCATCTTGTCCTCAGAAAGGATACCGGAGCGCACGAGACGGCGGATAAGGGCGTTACCCTCGAACAAACGCTTGGGGTCCTTCTCGTCACGGGTAAGCAGCTCACGGGCAGCACGACGGATCTTGGAGAGCTGGAGACCAATGCGGTAGATCTCGCGCTTGTTACGGAGGCCAAACTCACCGCAGAGCTTCAACTCAGCGTCCAAACGAGCAGAGTCGTAAGGGGTCTTGGGAACGCTGTAAGTTTTAGAGTGCGAACGGGGGACACTGGGCATTGTTGAGAGTTTCGCTACGCTGGAGAGTTGAGTGGGAGGAGTGTGAATAATTCGAGCCCTACTGGATGTGTCAGCCGATGACCAATCAATGCTAATTTCGAAGAGGACCCTACGTGAAAACCCTACAAGACCCTATAAAAGCTTAAGGTGGTGGGCTGGGTGCCGCGCTCGCCGCTACTCACGCCGCTATACAGGCACTACCACAGCCTGCACACCGCAGCCGGCACCTGCCCAATCTCATAAATATGCAATAAATCAAATGCTATTTCAACAACCCCAGTGCCACCTCCTGCAGCTCAGCGCTCGTCGACTTCTCATACCGTCCTGGCAAATCTGCCGAGATCTGAGCGAGCCGGGCGTCAATTTTCTTTTGCTTGCGCTCAGCATGCGCAGCTGCTTGCTCCTCGGCTGGAAGAGCCGCAATGCGCTCCAATTCGTCCTTGAGCTTCTGGGCCTTTAAATCTAGGGCAATGAGCAGCGAGTCGGGGTCGTCATCAATGATGGACAGTGCTATTACCTCCCGCTCAGCTTGTTCTGCAGATGGTCCACTATCCAAATTAAATTTGTAGCGAATGTTTTCGTCGCATAGGGCAAGCACGAGCCGCATCGTGTGGTAGGCATCGTTGCCGGCATTGTAAGGAGCTGGGCCTGCATTTGCAGCTCAGTCAAAATGAGTCCAAGCGCAGGTAGCTAAATACACGTAGCGCGCCAGATTTTGTACGTGTCGAGAACAGGGATATTGCGGTTGTGGGCGCTGCCGCTCTTGGCCAACAAAAACAAGTCGCTCTAGACGTCGTGGCTAACAATGTAGAAAACTGGGCCATTTTTCTGGGCTTTGGAATCAAGTTTGTCCATCAAACTAGTCCAAAAGTCGAGGCACTCAGCCAGGGGCATCTCGTACGACTTGCCAAATGCAAACAGGTGACGCTTGTCGGGTACACGCTCGCCATTGGCCAGCTCCTTGACTTCTAGGGCAGCAAATGAAAGCTTTTAATGTCGGGCATCCATGGGGCAGTGGTGCTTTGCATGTCAAGGACGCTGATACCAATCCCAGTCAGGGTCTTTGAATCTCCCTCCCACACCTCACAGTCCACCGAGACGAAGATAAAGTTCATATTTGCAAGTGTCCACGCGACGCAACCGGCACCAAACACTTTCCACGTGTGATGCTCCGGCAGCACTGGGGGCTTGCTGTAGAAGCGCTCGTACAGGGTGAGTTTGCCCTTTCCCCGGAAGCAACAGTTGCGCTGTACTGCAGCATAGGCGAGTGCATCATACCATAGCTCAGCAGGTATGTTGTCGCGCATGAGCATGGGCCGGGCGGCATCATTAACAGCCTTGATGGAGGCCTCGGCGGCACCGTTTTGCTGAGGGACGTATGGGGTACTACGCTCACACAGAATGCCCTGGGCCGACAGCGCGGCGCCAATAGGTACCAAACTCGGGGGCATTGTCACTGCGAGCACGCAGCACGGGAGCACCCATAACGCGCTCAATATGCTCGACGAGGGCCATGAAGAGCGAGGATTGCAAAATAGCTCAAGTGTCGAAGCGCGAGTACATTGAAAAGGTGGTAGCCATGCATGGCGATAATCTCAACGTCAAGATCACCACGTCCATTGCCACAAATGCCCCCTATAGGCTTGAAGACAATAGTCCCGATGCACGCCCATTGAGCCAGACGAAGCTCACCAAGTTCCAGTCACTTGTGGGCTGCCTGCGCTTTCTGTATATTGCCCGGTCGGATATTCACTATGCTTGCCGCCGTGTGTCCCAGCACCTGGCCAACCCCCAGGTATATCATGTGAAGCAAGCACAGCGCATTTTGGCCTACCTCAACAAATTAAAGTTTGCGTGCATAGCATTTGGTGCAGCCACTTAACTTGGTAAAGATTTGCTTGTTTTCTCAGATGCCAGCTTCATGCCGAGCGTAGATGAAGGTCACTCGGTCCAGGGCCACGTTGTCATATATGGCGGCGGACCCATTGACTGGTTGTCCAAGAAGATCATGACTGCCAATAAGAGCACCACCGATGCCAAGCTGATTGCACTGCACATTGCAGTTGGCACAGCATGCCGGTACCGACTGCTGCTCTCAAAGCTAGGCCATGACGAGTCCACACCTGCCATTATCTATGAGGACAACAAGGGAGTCATTGACACCATCATTAGCCCCCTTTTTACCGTGGCGAGTCGTATGTTGTCAAGAAGCTCCGCTACACTAAGGACAAGCTGTTGGATATGGTCTAAAAATTCTACAGTGTGGCACCAAGGATCAAATGGCCGAGCAGTTCGCGAAACCATTGCCCAGACAAGCATCATGACGCTAATTACCGGGTTGGTTGCGGGCTCCTATGGTCAGGTTCAGGAGAAGTGCAGGAAGAATGAACCTAACCCTAAGCCCTGCTGGTACTTGAAAATTTTTATGTATTAGTTAGCTTTTTCCCTACAATCTACCCTAGGCGACTCTAGTGAAATCAACCCCTAATCTCACCAGGCTTCCCAAGATTTGATAATACACTAGGGCTTGCAATTTCGTCAACCACTCAATAACAGGCACCAATGCTAGACTCTCTCACTAATGGGTAAATCGCACGGTTACCGCTCGCGCACACGTTACGCTTTCAGCCGCGACTTCCGCAAGCACGGCTCCAGCCCCTTGAGCGTCTACCTCAAGGCCTACAAAGTCGGTGACATTGTTGACATCAAGGCCAACGGTTCCGTCCAAAAGGGTATGCCCCACAAGTTCTACCACGGTAAGACCGGTGTTGTTTTCAACGTCACCAAGTCGTCCGTTGGTGTCATTGTCTACAAGGTTGTTGGCTCTCGCTACATTGAGAAGCGCGTGAACCTCCGTGTTGAGCACGTCAACCACTCCAAGTGCCGTCAAGAGTTTGTTGAGCGCGCCCGCAAGACCGCCGAGCTCAAGAAAGAGGCCCGTGCCAACGGTACCACCGTCCAGCTCAAGCGTCTTCCCGCTCAGCCCCGTGAGGCCCGCACTATCTCGCTCGCCAAGGGTGTCGAGACCGTCACTCCTGTTCCTTACGAGACTTTTATCTAGACGTATCTTCTAGTTAATTATTTGCAAGCTTAATTTTATGTGATGAGTAGCTCTGAGTGCTTATGCTTGGTGCCATAAAAAAAGAGGATGCATGCCACTGCCTCGCTGAAGTCTAGACTTTGGCACTCCTGCTCGGGCTAGTGTCCTCCCAGTCGTTAGACAATTAGGATTTCACTCAAAGTACCCCATAAACTTTAGCTGACATTTTAGCGCTTACACTGAAAAATTATCATGAGCAACTTGAGCTCAGATGAGAGTAGCGAGGTTTCCTCGGGTATTCCCCCGGCAGAGATTGTCAAGAAACCCCCCGTGAACCCTTTGACTCACTTTGTGGCAGGAGGAATTGCGGGAATGATGGGTGCTTTATTCACAGCTCCCCTGGATGTTGTCAAAACCCGCTTGCAAAGCGATTTGCACCACGATCTCAAGGTACAAAGGGCTGGTTCACTAGTTTCGCGCGGATTTTTTCACGTCAAGGATACTTTTTCCATCATGAATGCCGTGTACACCAAGGAAGGGTTCCGCAGCCTGTTTAAGGGATTGGGCCCCAACTTGGCGGGTGTAGTACCGGCTCGCAGCGTGAACTTTTTCACCTATGGCACAACCAAGGACTTTTTAATGAGCAAGGGCTCCCCAGATACAGCCCTCATCCACCTAGCATCCGGCGTTACTGCCGGCGTTGTGACCAGCACAGTTACCAACCCCATCTGGCTGGTCAAGACCAGACTGCAGCTTGACAAGACACACAGCTCGGCCTGGGCCTGTACAAAACGCATTGTCCAGCAGGAAGGGTTCAGAGCCCTTTATCGCGGCCTGAGTGCCAGTTATTTGGGCACGGTCGAGAGCTCCATCCAGTGGATGCTCTATGAGCAAATGAAGTTGTTCATCAAGAGAACTGAGCAGCGCAGATTAGCAAATGGTCACACGTTGGATTCCAGTGACAAAGTTCTTAATTGGTGCGCCACCTCGGGCGCCGCAGGTGCGGCCAAGTTTGTTGCCTCGTTGCTCACTTACCCCCATGAAGTGGTCCGCACAAGACTTCGGCAAGCGCCTATGCAGGACGGCAAGCCCAAGTATAAGGGCCTAATCCACTGCTTTAGGCTCGTGATCAAGGAGGAGGGCCTGGCCTCAATGTACGGCGGCCTCACACCTCACCTGCTCAGAACAGTGCCAAACAGCATCATCATGTTTGGTACATGGGACCTTATTGTGCGGCTCGTGAGCGCTGGCACCATGTAAATGAACCAACTAGCGGTTCGCGTGTATATATTTAAGCTGGTTAATGTGGGTATCATATCATATTAGTTCTCCTTATATTAGTTCTCCTTTTGGAACTTGCGTTTGATATTCCTGAGGCGGCGGCGCACCCATGGCGTTTTGGGGACAATAGTAACTGGGCCCAACCCCAAAAGGGTCGTGGGAGGTTTGGCTCCTCGCCGCTGCCAAAGGGGTGCGGTTTGTGGGGTATTAACATTAACGGGAGGTGGCACTTTTTTGGCCCTTATGATACCGCGCGATGCAAATGGCGGTGTGGGGGAAGGAAAAGCACTCATAGAAGCGGCGAAATCTGCCAGATTCCCCGCACGTCCCGCGTGCAAGCCGGCGCCAGCGCCAGGCCGGGGGCTCCAGTCGCAAGAGCTATCTGTGGAAGCTGTGTGAATTGAATACATGACCGAGGGCGAGTATGCCAAGTCGTGTCGCCACGATATGTCGAGGTGATCCATGCAAAGCCAAGCGTGGGTGGTGGCTAGCCCTCGGGGCTCTATATAAAGCGCCCCCACCGGCCCGTTAAATGGGGAGCGCGAATCCGCCTTGAATTCTTTTTACTGGAAAATTAAACCCTCTTCAGCACAAAAAAAGCAAAATTAGACAGCAATTCCGCCGAAATGTGTTTAACGTACCCCTAGCCTAAAACACGTTAATGCAATGCACGTTTCAGTGGGTAGACAGGCATGCAACATAAAGGGGAATTGGGGCTTACGGGGCAAAAATGGTAATGTCGCACATCTCAAGGCTTCAGACGCGTGCCATAAATTCTAGTGCCCAATTTTTCAGCTGTGGTTTACGCCCCCCAGCGCCGGTTGCATTCCTTTGTGCTACCACTTTTCACGAGCTTGGAACACCGCGCTGACAAAGCATTAAAGCTATTAAGACCCTCCCCCCCTGCCCACCAATCTGTACTTTCTCAAATGTCTTCTAGAGGGAGAGGCCGTGGTGGCCGCGGAGCCGGCGGCCGTGGCGGCCGTGGCGACTTTGGAGGCGGCCGTGGTGGCGGTCGTGGAGGCCGCGCTGGGTTCAATGCCGGGCCCCCTCCCGTGCAAGGCCCTGCTGCCAAGTTTATTGCTGTGCCCGACCTCAGCGCCAACCAGCTCAAGGCGGTGGCTGCTCTTCGTACCGATGGGTTTAGCGAAAAGACTGTTTTCCAGCCTCGCCCCGACTTTGGCAAGATTGGCGAAAACTGCAAGGTCGGAACCAACAATCTCGTTTACGATATTAAAGGGCTGAAGGTTTATAAGTATGTGGTCTCATTCCCCAAGGAGCTCGAGGCCAAAAAGAGCCTGCGCATTGACCTCATGGTGAACCTGTTGAGCCAGTTTATTGCCGACAACAAGGCCCTGGCCAAGCAGATTGGCCACGACCACAATGACAATATTTTGTCGTTTGCGCCGCTGCCGATCAAGGATCGCCAGTTTGAGGCTTACGAGGCCATTACCGGCGAGGGTCGCGCCACTCCTGTGACCATTAGTCCCGGTACCGAGGTCGATATGGAGCACCTTATGCAGTACTGCAACTTGGCCTCGACTGCGACTGTGGCCGTTGACAACACTGTGCACGTTAATGCGCTCGACGTTTTGCTCACGTCGCGCATCGATTCCGACAGCGAGCCCGGCAGGTACCCTGACGCCTCCAAGCTGAGCGCCAACAAGATCATGGTGGTGGACAAGTTCCGTGGCCAGGACTCGATTGACCGCGGTCTGTACTTGTGTAGCGGCTTTTTAGCCAGCGTGCGCCCCACCTTTGGCCGTGTCTTGATCAATGTGAAGCGCACTGCCGCCGCTTTCTACAAGGCGCACAACCCCGACGGCAGCGTGATGAACTTTTTGGAGTACGTCGCCGACTACTTTGGTACTACCGACACGCGCGTGATGGCCGAGCAGCTTTTCAAGAACCGCTCGTTCTTTATTGGCATCAAGATCACGCGGCCCCACCTCAAGCACTCGCGGCCCAAGGCCCTCTTTGGTATTGGTCAAAAGAGCGCCAACGAGCTCAAGTTTAAGAATGAGGAGGGTAAGGAGTACACTGTGGCCAAGTATTTCCAGGAAAGGTACAAGACCAAGCTCAAGGCGCCCGATTTCCCCCTCATTCACCTCGGTGGCACTACTTATCTGCCTGCCGAGTGCGCCTTTATTCTGCCTGCGCAGCCGTACCGCGGCAAGATTGTGGACACCACCACTATGCTGAACTTTACCAAGCGCCCTGCCCTCGACACCGCCAAGATCCTGGCCAACGATATCCTGCCCCAGGTCCGCGGCTCGGACAAGCGTATTGGTAGCGAGATGATTCTTGTGCCTGCGCGTATCCTGCCTGCCCCCGTCGTGCAGTACAAGAACAAAAAGATCACGAGCTCGCCCGCAGACCCCACCAAGAAGGGCGCGTGGAACCTGCAGGGGTGCAAGTTTATGACGTCGGGCCGCGCCAAGCCGACGTGCGCGTTTATTGTGATTACGGACCGGTTCTGCAAGATGGACGACACCATGAAGGATGCCATTTCGGCCTTTTTCAAGGAGCTGCAAAACTGTGGCCTGGATTTCAAGAACTTTGCCTCGCGCGAGGTCCCGCTCAAGGGTATGCATGGCCAGGCCATGAACGACCTTGAGAATGATGTTTTTAGTGCGTGCCGCTCGTTCAAGGACTGCAACTATGCGCTTGTGGTGCTGCCCCAAAAGAGCGCGCCCATCTACGAGGCAGTCAAGCGCGCCACCGACTTGCGCGCCGGCATCAACTCAAACTGCGCTGTGGCCAACAAAATGACCAAGAAGCGGGGGCCCAGCTTTGATTTGGGCTACTTTGCCAACATCGCCATGAAGGTCAATCTCAAGCTCGGCGGGTCCAACCACGTTTTGGGCGACAATGCCGCTCTGCCCGCTGGCACGATGCTCATGGGCGCCGATGTCACGCACTCAACCAACGTGCAGCCCGGCAAGGTCGAGGGTTTGTCGATCGCCTCGGTGGTTGGCTCGTACGACAAGTGGCACAGCAACTTCCCCGGCTCGTTGCGCGCGCAAAAGTCCAACCAGGAGGCCATTTCCGAGATGCAGGCCATGACTATGGAGCGCCTCGAGTATTATGTGCAGCGCAACAATGCTTTGCCCAAGCACATTCTTTTTTACCGCGATGGTGTTTCCGAGTCGCAGTTCAAGATGGTTATTGAGACCGAGCTGACCCAGATCAAGCGCGCCATTGACGACGCGGTCAAAAAGTGGGGCAAGGTCAAGGAGGTTCCCAAGTTGACGCTCCTCAGCACTGTTAAGCGCACCAACATGCGCTTCTTCCCCGTTGACGAAAAGACCGACAAGGGCAACCCGTGCGTGTCGATGGACAATGTGCTTGCAGGTGCAACCATTGACCGCTGCGTGACGTCGCCCTACCTGTTTGATTTTTTTATTCAGTCGCAGCAGCTGCCCCAAAAGGGTACCACCGCCACCCCTACCCACTACTATGTGCTGTACGACACGATGGGCTACAAGTCGGACGCGATCCAAAAGATCACTTATGACCTATGCCACATCTTTTCGCGCGCTACTCGCTCCGTGCGGGTGTGCCCGCCGGCCTACTATGCCGATTTGTTGTGCACGCGTGGCCGCTGCTATATCAAGCCCAACCAGCCGATGCCCAAGGTGTCGCAGGGTATCAACAACACCATGTACTACATTTAGTTGGTGTTTTTCTAGTAAGAATTATAGTAAGAGTTAATATGGAGTGGTGGGGGCCAGGGGAGGAGCAGCCAGGGTGCCCATGGGGTACGCACCCAGACCTATCCACGTGACCATAGTCACTTTTGCAATTGCAAAATCTGAGTGTGAAATATTTTTTTTGGATTGGAGACGTACACAGCCAGGTGCAGGATGCCCCTTGGGTGCCCATGGGGTGGCCATGTGGGTGGCCATCCGTGCCCCTGTGTGCACCCCTCGCATACATAATTGAATCTAGCATCTATATCAATCACCCTTACGCTCGACCAAACTCAATTGGCTCCCCCTGCCAAGCTCACCCCAGCCCCAGCTCCACGCTGACATGACCACACGCAAGTTCGTTTCCATCAGCCAGGCTCTAGGGACCCCCAAACCGCAATCGTTCGAAGATATTTATGGCGCTCCCGAAAACTTTCTCGAGATTGAAGTCGTCAACCCAAAATCACACGGAACAGCCCGCTCCATGTACACAGACTATGAAATCGTTTGTCGCACAAATATCCCCACATTTACCGAGAAGGAGAGCTCGGTGCGCCGCCGTTACAGCGACTTTGAAGCGTTTAAAGACTACCTTGACCGCGAAATCGGCATCACGCTGCCTGATCTGCCCGGTAAAGTTCTCACAAATAGGTTCACAGAGGAGACGATCGAGCACCGCCGGCAGGGCCTCGAGAACTTTATGAGCGTTGTTGCCTCGCACCCTTTAATTCAAACAAGGGTAACACGTCATTTGAGCGCATTTGTGCAGGCACAAAACTGGGACAAGAGCTCGCTGTACTAGATGCTCTATGCTCCTTGCTCTAGCCCTAGCTCCTATAATATACATGCATCACGACAAATTGTGCCTAATGGGCGCCAAATAGGTGCCAACTAATGGGCATACTCGGGCTGCCGGGCCGATGGCTCGAGCCAATTCGACCTGTTATTTTCGCCTTTTCTCTGTATTTAAATTACATTCACACCCATCAGCACCCTCTAAAATCCATCAGCACCCTACTTCCGGAATACATCCGGCTTATATTGGCACCAAACTTGCCTGACGACCGCCCTGGGGACCGCCCTGGGGACCGCCCTGACGACCGAGTCTGGGCGTGGTTGCCAAGCCGAGGTCAATGGCCAAAATTTTGGCTAAAACAGCAGCCAATGGCTTAAAGCGTATAAATTTTCAAAGAAGTGTCACTATACTCAAAATTATATTCTTATCGATGCCACAACCTCCACCTAGGATGTGCATTAACGGCACTGATAAGATCATGCAGATGCAGGACTTGGCCAAAATGAGTAGAAAAATAGAATTCTTGGCAGGTAAAGAAAATTGATTTTGATAACTCTGTGAGACTGGCTCACATGGCTTCTAAAATTAGGCTGCAGCACCCCTCAATTTTGGGCTGCTTATCACCCCACTCTGCCCAAGCAGGGACGCCAAGCGGCCATCCAATATCCCGCCAAACAAGTGAAATTCGGCGATTTTCTCGGTCAAACAGGCCCTAAACCTGCATTGAAACATTTAAAACACCCTCAAAGAGCATCTGCATGTGATTTTTGCACTATCAAACATTTAATGCACGAGCCAACGTCAAAAGTAGCTAGCCCACATATCCAAAAATACAAACTCAAACAGCTTTTAGGATTGTTCCGCAAATATACATCGATCGCCAAGGCTTGAACGCCTTGAGCTTTACCTGGAGAGCCGAAAAAAAAAAGAAAAATTGAGTGCCCTAAACCTAACAACCCTAGCCCTCATGCAGACTTTCATGCTTCAATCAGGGCCCTAATAAATGAGGCTGCGACCTTTTCACCCGCAACTGCACTTTGACACATGGGTGAGTTGAGTCCGGTGACAAGTGCTAAATCCTTCAAAAAGGCCTTTTCTAAAGTGGATCTAGCCAAACGGCCCGAAACCCCTACAACCACCGACCCCGGACTGGACCCAAAAAACCAGCACGTCCACCCGGGTAACCAGCACACCGGCGAGAGAATTTACTTGGACCCGAGCGTGCCCGGCAGAGTTGATCCTCCCGAGGAAAACAGGCATTTCAGGCACTCAAAAGATTTGGAGGCCCAAAAGGTCGAGGCCCATGAGTCGATCGGCGAGGTCACCAGCGGCCCGAGCTCGGCAAAGGCTGAGGACAGCACTGCCTGGAGAAGGTTCAAAGTCACTTTGCACCGCTACAAGTGGGTAGTTGTTTTGTTTTTCGGCCTCTTTTTCACGTCCTGGTGGATCTCGATCATTGCACAGAAAAAGACTCGTCACAGGTGGTTGATCCCAACTGTTTTGTGGATTCTGCTCATGATCCGTTTTATTACCCTTTACGTCCGCACCAGGCCAGTGCTTGAAGCCGTCAACTTTGTCTACATGCGCACATTTATCCCTGTGCGCGATCGGATCCCGCAAAAGTTTTGGGCTCCGATCGAAGGTCTTGTAACCATCGCCGTGGTCCTTATTGCTACTTTTGTGTCGCCCGTGCGTGATGGCGACTTTAGCTCCCGAAGAGATCGTGCCGTGTCGTTCTTTGGCTACATTGTCTTTTACGTCGGCTTTTTCTTGATTTCGTCGCACAAAACTAAGATCCGCTGGCACACGGTGTTTATGGGTATGTTGCTGCAGTTCATTATTGCCCTTTTCACCCTGCGCACCAAGGCCGGTAAAGACTTTTTCGACTGGATCTCGTTCCTGGCCCAAGAACTGCTTGGGTTTGCTCACCAGGGCATCTCGTTCTTGGTGAGTGATGCGTTTGTTACCCAGGAAGGATTCTTTATTTTCACTGCCCTGCCCTCGATCATCTTCTTTATTGCCTTTATCCACATTTGGTACTACTGGGGCATTTTGCAATGGGCTATCGGCAAGTTCGCCTACATTTTCTTTTGGCTCATGCAAATCTCGGGCGCAGAGGCCGTGGTCGCCGCTGCCACACCCTTTGTTGGTCAGGGTGAGAGTGCTATTCTCGTCAAACCTTTCCTCAAGCACATGACCGACGCCGAGATCTTTCAGGTTTTGGTTTCTGGTTTCGCGACCGTTTCGGGTAGTATGCTTGCATCGTATATCGCGCTCGGTATCAGCTCGGGTGCTCTCATTACTTCGTGCGTGATGAGTATTCCTGCCTCGATCGCCGCTGCCAAGCTTGTACTCCCCGAACTTGACGAGCCCTTGACCGCAAACCAGATTGTGGTTCCCGAGGATGCCACTGAAGAGGCTCACAACGTGCTGCACGCCTTTAGCAACGGTGCTTGGCTCGGTCTCCAAGTCGCTTTTTCGATCGCTACCAACATTCTGTGTATTATCTCGCTGGTGGCCTTGATCAACGCTCTGCTCACCTGGTTTGGCCAATTCTGGGGCATTCCCCAGCTCACCCTGGAGCAGATCTTTGGCTACTTCTTTTACCCCGTGTCGTTCTTGCTCGGTGTCTCGCGCGATGGCGACTTGTACAAGGTTGCCAAGCTTTTGGGTACCAAGCTTATCCAGAATGAGTACGTGGCCTACAGCACCCTGACCACCGATGCGGAGTACGCCAACTTGTCTTCTCGCAGTGTCATGCTTGCTACCTACAGTTTGTGCGGTTTCTCCAATCTGGGTTCCGTTGGTATTCAGATTGGTGTGCTTGGCGCCATCTGCCCCGAGCGCAAGGCCTCTGTTGCCAAACTTGCCGCTCTTTCACTAGTTGTGGGCTGCTTTACCACCATGTCTAGTGCCGCTGTGGCAGGTATGGTCATGTCCTACGACGAGGTGTAACATTCCCTCCATTAATTATTTTGTTTTTGTAAATACCAAGGCGTATTGCGTGCGTTATTTTTTTTTTGTAGCGTGCGTTTATTTATTTTTCGTTTATCTGTTCGTTTATCCGTTTAGTTCTTATTTATCGTGCATTATATGTACATTATTTCTTAAACTGCACGTAGCCAGCGCGCTTCTTGGCCTCGGCCTCCTGGCGCTGAACCTTTTCCTTTTGGTCCTTCTCGATTTTCTTCTCGGCCTGCAGCTTGGCGTCCTCGTACTTTTGGCGCAACGCTCCAATCACGCTGTCAGACTGCTTGGCAGCCAGTTTGAGGTCAATCTGCTTTTGCTCCTCCTTAGTGACCATGGGCGCAATATCGAGCTTGCGACGCACCCAGGGGTTCTTGAGTAGGTTGCTCTGAATGATGGAGAAGGTACCGTTGATAGCAAAGTAGAAGCAAACAGCAGCAGGCAGGCCCATGGTAAGGGGCACGGCAACAAACGGCATCCAGGTAAACAGCTTCTTCATCACGGGGGTGAGGTTGGCGGCACCAGTTTCACCACCAAACACCTTGAAGGTGACGGCGTAGAGCACGGCAGTAGTCACCTGCAGACCCAGGTACGGATCGGGAGCGGCCAAATTGGTGAACCAAAGGAGACCATCAGTGCTGAGGCCGGCAACGTGGTGCGAGGCCATATTGCTGAGAGCACCAAACACACCCAAAAAGATTGGCACAGAGGCAAGCGGCTTGATCATGTCGGTGATTTTGACATTATGCTTGGCCATGAGCTGCTTGCGCTCAATCATGCACTTTTGGATCTCGCGCTGCTCAGTAGCGACCTTTGTGCGCTCCATAATTGCATTGAGCTCGGGCTTGATGCGAGCCATCTTTGCAGTACCATTGGAGGACGAGATGTAGAGGGGTAGCATCAACAAACGAGTGCCAACCGTTACACCCAAGATGGTTGCCCACCAGGGAAGGCCAGAGTAAACGTGTGCAAGCTCAAAAATGTGCTCGAAAAAGCCGGCAGGCCAAACCCACGAATTGGCCAAACCAAGGCTCGAAAAGTAGCCAACCTGGTCGGGAGCGACCGAGGCGACCTGGGTCAGGGCCTCAGACACAGTCTCGGTAGCATTCTCGGAGATCTTACCAATTTCCTGAGTGATCTCGGACTTAAATCGCATTTGGGGCCGGTTAAACGCGGGAACAGCACCCACACAAGGCCTCAAAAGAGACCGGCTTGCAAGTCTCAGCATGATGAAAAAAATCCGCCACCGAAATTTTGGATTTTTGCCACACTTGACTTTTTGACCATCAAGCAGGATGGCTTTAAAATACAGGCCCTTGGCCTCAAGTATTGAGGCATGTTGGGCATGTGTTAAAGAGTCAAATTCTCTGCCGGCTGCTCGAATAAGAGAGGCGTTTGATCTCTACAGCGCGAGCCCCAGCCCATTTTACACCCAGGCACTGGTCAGGCTGCTGCCCTATGTTCCAAAACGGCTCAAAGTGCAATTGTGCAACCGACTTATTCGCATTCTTGTTGATGAGGACCGTCCCGAGGAGTCACTCAACTTTTTGAGGGTACTCCAACTGGCCAATACTGGAACATTTAGCGTTGAATATGAAACGTTGGAAAAGTTGTTGATATCAGCCAGTTACTACAGAGATGTGGAATTCGCCTGGCAAACGGTTCGGTCAATGTTGGGCCTTTACGACAAGCTCTACTCTAGGACATGGGGGTTGTTTCTAGGCCTTGTTTTGCAACAGGGACACTATGATGCGCTTGAATTTTGTTGGAAATCAGCGGCAATCCCTGGCTATGTTGTTCTTGACGACCACAGCTACACCCAAATGTCACGCATTGCGGCACAGCATGGGAACATGGAAATGTGCAATTGGGCTATTATAGGTCTTCAGGAGCGGAATGGCTTTTTCGGTATTGCTGTGCCTCACGCAGCCACTTTGAGAGGGTACAGCGTCGAAGCAGCTGCCGTGCACAGCGCGCTAAATGGGTTCAAGAGCTCATTCAAAACGGCGTGTAGACTGCTCAAAGGAGCCAAGGATCTGGCAGGACAAATAAAGTGCCACCATCTACCGCGTTATCTCGAGGCACAGGCACAGCACTTTGGCACTGCTCTCAATGTCTATAACGAGCTGCTACAGGACCCTGGGTCGCACGAGTTGGTTAAAACGCTATTTTTCAACTTGACTCTCAAGCATTATATTGCAACAGACAAGTCCAAGGCCCTTGAGCACTACCATCAAGCCAGCCAAGAGCTGGTGGG
Source organism: Wickerhamiella azyma (assembly GCA_022577855.1). Taxonomy (NCBI): domain Eukaryota; kingdom Fungi; phylum Ascomycota; class Dipodascomycetes; order Dipodascales; family Trichomonascaceae; genus Wickerhamiella; species Wickerhamiella azyma. The sequence continues at coordinate 516,539 of JAKISA010000002.1, forward strand.
GTTCAACGAGGACTCGGTTCTGCTGCTGCTGGAACTAGCGCGTGTTTTTGAGGATCCGGTTTTTGCTCGCCATGTTGCCACTCTCTGGGACTCAAGGCGAGTGCAGCGCGCCAGCAGCTGGGCGCTCATTTAAGGACGCCTCGACGCGTTTTTGTTTGGTCCTTAATTTGGGTTGATCCTGGGCGATCTTGGCGATCCTGGCATGCCTTTTTCATGCCGTTGGCGTGCAAAATGACAAAGTATTTATTAAATATATAGAGGGGAAGAAGCGGTGACCTCGTCGAGTGGCCTGTGCTGCTGTTGAGTGCGCACTTTGTAGTATGCAAATTGGAGCCGTTGGCGAAGGCGATCAGCGACCTGCGCTTGACCAGCGTTGCGCATCAACGAAACGGGCTTCATGGGCAGCAGCGGGGGTGCCGGCGCCAGTGCCTTCATGCGAATAACATTCTCTTTACCCTTGTGATTCATTGGAGACCCGAGCCCTCTAGCGCTATGACGCTCCACAGTTACTGGTCTCTTGACAGGAGTCCATCTCAGCGACGCGGGAGTTTTGGGTTCGTCCATATGCAACGTGTGTCTCGTGGGGACGGGTCGCGTTTTATGGAAGTGCATAGATGCATGGTTTCCATGGTACCACAAGGGATGCTGCATGACAGGGTCGCGTGGTGGCCTTGCTCGTATGGCGGAATTTCTACATTTTTGCCGAGCAATTTTCAATTTCAACCGGAGAAAACGCGTCAGAATGACCACATTCCGCCCCAGTGTTGGAATGCTGCCGGCATGCCCTCGTGCAGGATTAAGCGAAACGAGAACTCCGATCGCCACGAGCCGCAACTTTGGTGCAAGGCGTGTTTGTGGCAAGTTTGCGCCTAAAGTTGCAGCCTAAACCTCTGCAAATATTTGGGCCCAGCATAACCATGTCTAAAAATAATCTGTTTACGCGCACCACAGATCGTCAGGGGCTGCGTTCGCGTGCGTGCGCCGCAGTGGCCGCGCAGTGGGACGCGACACGCGTCAGATATGCATGGAATGCGGAAGCGAGCGGCATATATAAAAATTTCTTACTATTCCAAAAATCTGAGGCCGCGAGGCCATCTAATTCAAAATTGATATCTTAAGCCTCGTAGATGGCGTTGGCAATCATGTCAAAGTGGCTGCTGAATTTGTCCTGGTCGATATTGTACTTGGCGGCAAAGGACTTGGCCATGGACAACAAAGTGTCGTAAGTCTCCTGGTGAACAGTGTTGGAGCTCAAGCGGTCTTGGACAGCCTTGATGGCCTTGCGAGCGTTCTCGGGGTTAACGGCAGCAAGACGCTTGACGTCCTTCATACCGGCCCCAAGGTCAAACTTGTTGAGGTTGGCCTGCAAAAAGGTGTTGAGCTCGTTAAAGCTAGCAGACTTGGCAACATTCTTGTTGGCAGACTCAAAGGCCTTGGCGGCACGGAGACCGTCTTCGGCAGTAGGAGTCCAGTCGCCAGAGCTAATGGCCTTGGAGTTGTCGTTGTAGAAGCCGAGGGCCTTGGATACAAGGTCGTTAATGGGAGCCTGCTTGGAGTAAAGGGCAAGACCCTTGCGTGCGAGCTCAACGGCCTCCTCGTGGGAAACACTGGGGTTGCGGTAGTTGGCAATCTGAATGGCAGCAGCCTCGAGGCCGTAGTTGATGGCATCAACCTGGGTTGAGCTGCGGGCACCAGACACCTGGGCGGCCTGAGCAGCGACGTGCGAGGGCTGAGCAGCAGCCTGGGCACCCGAAACCTGGGCAGCAGCAGCGGCAGCCTGAGCCTGCCCAACGTGCGAAGGCTGGGGAACGATCTGAACGGCAACAGGCGAAGTCTGCTTGGCAGCGGGAGCCTGAGCGGCGAGAGCGGAAGCGACAAGAGTGAGAAGAGAAAGAGAAACCATTTGTTTGTTGATGTTCTCATGGTCCCATGGGTCTGAATTTATACCCAATGGTTTCAAGGCTGGTTGGATCTTCTAAAGTTGCATTTGCCGTCATGAGCTTGACTAGAGTTGGCAGCACGACGTCAATTTTGATTATTTAGGGGAAAAATTAGGGGAAATTGGTTTGATGATTTCTTCTAAACGAATTTTTACGAGTTTTAGCGATTTTTATGGCCGCCGGGCAGCTGCGTGCGAGACCCTTGGGAGACCCTTGGGAGCACCTGGGACCCACATCACGTCATGCGGCCTATGGCCCCTCCAAGACCCCTCCCCGCACCACGCAGCCAGATTAGAAAGTGACTAAACCCCGTGAGTTGCGTCATGTCTTTTGGATCAAACGCTGCTAAACGTCTTGCTGGCAAGGTCGTGCTTATCACTGGTGCTTCGTCGGGCATTGGAGCCGCCACTGCGCTCGAGCTCGCCACCGCCGCTCAGGGAAATCTCAAGCTTATCTTGGCTGCGCGCCGCACCGACCGACTCACCGATCTCAAGAGCAAGCTCGAAAAGGAATTCAACAACATCAAGATCCATACCTCGGCTCTGGATGTGAGCGAGTACCGCAAGGTTGCCGACTGGGTCAAAGCCCTGCCCAAGGATTTTGCCGATGTGGACGTGCTGGTGAACAATGCCGGTTTGTGCTATGGGCGTGACGAGGTGGGCAAGCTGGAAATTGCCGAGGTGGAGGGCATGTACTTGACCAATGTGCTTGGCCTAATTGCCCTAACCAATGCTCTGCTGCCCCTTTTCCGCAGTAAAAGCAAAGGTGATATTGTCAACTTGGGCTCCATTGCTGGCCGTGAGGGGTACCCAGAGGGCTCTGTGTACTGTGGCACCAAAATGTCGGTCAAGGCGTTTTCGCAAGCGTTGCGCAAAGAAACAATTAATACCGAGATCAGAGTGATTGAGGTAGACCCCGGAATGGTCGAGACTGAGTTTAGTGTTGTGCGGTTCCGCGGCGATTCAAGCGCTGCCGGTAAGGTTTATGATGGCATTGAGCCGCTTGTTGCCGAAGATATTGCCGAGCACATCACCTATTGTCTCACTAGACGCTCCAACACCGTGATTGCCGAGACGCTGATTTTCCCTACCCACCAGGCATCTGCGCGCGATGTCTACAAGACCAGCTAATTTTATAGTCTACGTCTACGCATAGTCTTCAACTCTAAACAAATACGAGCAAAGCAAGTGACTGGGCACCCGAGCGGTCACCCTGAGCGCCCTGCACCGACCTCCCATCTGACCCACCCAACACGCTGACATTCACCATGAAGCTCCAGCTGAGGGACTTGAAGCAAAACAAGTGGGACCTGGAGGTCGAAGCAAGCGATACTATCGCCGCCATCAAGGAGAAAAACGCACAAACGAAGGCGTACGATGAATCAGTGGTCCAAAAGCTAATCTACTCGGGGCGGGTCCTCAAAGACCAAGACACAATCGGCTCGTACGAAATCGACCCTGAAAAGGGGTACGTGGTGTGCATGACCTCAAAAAAGAAGGTCAAGGCCGAGCCCAAGCATGAAGTGGCGCCCGCGGCGGCCACGTCAACACCCTCCACGGCCCCTGAGCAGCCTGCTCCCGCCAACAACGAGAGCACCCTCGCCACCGGCTCACATTACGAGGGGGTCATCACGAACATTGTAGAGATGGGTTATGACCGCCCACTCGTTGTTACCGCGCTGCGCATGGCCTACAACAACCCAGACAGGGCCGTTGAGTACCTCCTCACTGGGCAAGCCCAGGAGCGCCACGAACAGGCTAGTGCAAACGCCCAGGCTGATCCCGCCACCCCTGCTACCGCTGGCCAGGCTGGAGAAGCTACTGGCTCAAGTGAGGTGCCCGCCGAAGACCAAGATATGGAGGATACCACCGACGTGAACCTGTTTGACCAGCCGGCCCAAGAGCCCGAATCGCACGCCATGCCCGAGGATATTCGCGAGCTTCGCGAGCTCGTGCGCCAAAACCCCAGCATTATGGAGCCCGTGATCCAGCAGCTGGCCCAGCAAAACCCTGAGCTCGCCGAAACGATCAGCGAGAACCTCGACGAGTTTCTCGGGGGTGACGAGGGTATGGCCGATTATGAGGACGGTGCCGAGGCCGGCCACACAATTGAGATTACCGCCGAGGAGAACGAGGCCATCAACCGCCTCATGGAGCTCGGGTTTGACCGTAACCTCGTGATCCAGGCCTACTTTGCGTGCGACAAAAATGAGGAGCTCACGGCCAATTACTTGTTTGAGCACGGCTACGAAGACTAGATAGTATAGTTGTTGAATGTCTCTACCGCATCGAGTGCTTTTGTCTCGACCTCGGGGTTGCCGGGACGCACCACAAATTGGGTTTGCCATCCGGCCGCCACGGCCGCCCTCAGCTCGGCAGGGTTATCACTAAAGAAAAGGGGGTCCTTGACCGTTTTTCCAATCTGGGTGTAGCTCGAAGCCTCGGTCTTGGGGCCGGCATTTACAGTATCAAACCACCCATCAAAATAGGGCCTCAGGTCGCCGCTCGAGGTGTGTGCAAACAGCAGATGCTGCGCAGCAACACTGCCCGAGCTATAAATGTAGAGGCCACCACCACGCTGCCTCAGCTCGCCCGACCACCGCTTGATGGCCTCAACCGCATCAGGGTAAATGTCCACCTTGATCTCGCCCGATTCGTAGCCGCTGCGCCACAAGTAACCCTGCAACGCCTTGAGGTACGGAGCCTTGATATCTTTTCTGGTCAAATCTTCCATGTGCGCAATTAGAGCCGAGCTGCTCGAGCGGTGCTCGGCAGGGAACGCAGCCAAAAATTGTGCCAGGTCATTTTGGCTCGCGTCCACGGGGAATTGCACAGTTGGCACAACCGTCTTGGCTTTTTGGATCGCGAATGGGTATAGCACGTCTTTGACAAACGCAATTGAGCACACAGTGCCCTCAATATCCAAAACAATTGACTTGATCATGCTCATGCTGACTGCGAGTCGCCAACACCAAAGCTCGGGGCTCCTCAAAAGTCGGGGTTTGATCGAGGAATTGATTTTATATAGCTATTTAAAGTACAGTTTCATGCCATTCCAGTAGGAAACCTTTCTCGGTTTGGCTTGTGTAAGTCCTCGCGATGCCAGATCTTCCATTGACCGCACTCAAGCTGGTTTCTCAATGACTTTTACCCCTAGATCTATTGACACTGGCCCAAGTTAATTCCAATTGGTACACAGCCTTTACAACTGGAGAAGCCTGGCAGAGCTGGGACCTCTATGGCCTTGGCCAAGGTGCTTATAGTCAATACTTGAGCTCCAAAAAGAATTTTACACGAGCCGACTGGTATTATGAGCCATACATTGAGCGAGACTATTTGAATATGTACGGCCTCTTGGTTCGAGTACGCACCGAAACGTACAACGCCAACGACAACGAGGTCTTGAGGTCCGCGTCCCAGTCATTTCTTTGGGCCCTACCCAAAACAGTAGAAGGTTTGCAGGGGATGTTTATTTGTTACTTGCCACCCCTTCTATACCCCGGCAACTGCAAGCTTGTTCATTCTCTCTTGAGGGCGGGTATAGAGACGTTTGGCCTGCATGATTCGTTTAGACAAGACGAAAAAAGCCGCTTTAGAATGTGTCCACCTTGAAAACTATTGTATCAGTGGTTGTGTCTACGGGTTTGGCTTTTCGAAGAAAACCCTCGACCTTGACTAGATGCTTCAGGACCGTGAGTTTGTTCTCGCCGCGGTGCAGACTCATAGTTTTTTGTACTTTATTCTTCCGCAAGAGCGACAGGACAAATAAGAAATATTTGATCTACCATTCTCAAACACTTTGCCTGAAGATCTCTACTTGGCACTAGACTTTGAACGTCTTATACTCGCGAGTGGATGCCGAGCCGCAAGTGCTGCCAAGATAAAACTCGTATGAGGAAGGTCATGAATTTCATGGCAGGACCGAACCTTTATTTCAAAGCTTGCATTTGCCACGGCATACAGCCCGACATTAAGCTGGTAGCTGAACGCACCCCGAGCACAACAAAAGTGGTCACCCTGGACTTTGGCACGCTACCCAGGAATCTACACACAACCGGCTTCGTTATGAGAAGTACTCCAAAAGTACAGCTTCTTAATCGATTGGAAGAATCTCCCATCGCGCATTGAGTCAAACCCGGCCATGCTGGAACTTGCTGCGCTACGGTGTGAAGAATTGGATCCTTATTGCGTTCCCGGGCTGCAGCCGTGGTTGCAACGACTTAATGTTTTGGTCAAGAGTGGTGTCAATGTTTCAGCTGAAATTAAGACCCTCCAAGAAGTTTTGAGACTGCCTAGCTACATTGACCTAAATCTGCCGACAATCCCCTTGAGTGCGCAGGATGAAGAGCTTGAAAAGTATCATGATGAGCTGGTGCAACTTGCCGTAAAGCTTTTTGGAGAGGGCTTTTATGACCGCCCAGGGCGCAAGCACCGGGGAGCGCCGTCAAGCACATAAAAGATACAAGACTAGATAATTAACTGCGCCAAGGGTTTGCAAAGAAGTCGTCTTCCTCCTCGGCGGCGAATGCGACGGGGGTGGCGGCCGGTGAGGCCGATGTTGAGGCCTGAGCGGTGGGAGTGGGCACGGCAGCAGGCGCCGCAGCAGGCGCCGCGGCGGGGGCTGCAGCGAGGGCTGTGGTGCGTGCAGGAGCCGAGCCCAGGTTGAGCGAGGTCAAATCGTCAAGCAGGCTCGTTTTAGGGGCCGCAGGAGCGGCCGTGCGGGTTTGGGTAGGAGCGGGCGTCTTGGCCGCGGTGGTGGGTGTCGGCGCTGCAAACAGGTCGAAATCAAACTGTTTGGTCGGTTTTGTGGGTGCAGCCGTGGGTGCAGCGGCGGGAGCTGCTGCTGCTGCCTGGGGCTGAGCCTGAGGGGCGGCCTGGCGAGGCTGCGGGGTCTGGGCGTACAAGCTCAAAATGCTCTTTTTCAGGTCGGCACGGGGCGCCGCGGTGGGTGCGGGCGTAGGTGCAGGCGCGGCGCTCGGTTTAGGGGCAGCCGCAGGAGCAGCACGGGTGTACCTCGAAGGGGTAGGCGCCGTGGAGGCCGAGCTTGAGGCGAGACTCGAAGTCGAGCTGGACGCCGAGCTGGTGGAGCCCACAGTTGCCGCACTCTTGTTGGGCACCGGCGGAGCGCTTGCAAAATCGTCAAAATCAAGCAAATTAGCCACGGGCTGGCTACGAGGGATCCCCCGAGGGGCCCCCTGAGAAGCTCCCTGGGCTGGCCGGGCTGGGCGCCGCAAATCGGCTACGGGCACGTCCTCGGGGTCCTGAGCAGCAGACGGCTGAGAATTGGTGCCAACCCACTTTTTGAGCTCGTACTTTGTGCGGATGAAATTAACGATTTTCGACTCGTCGGGCACATGGTTGCCCGGGAGCTGGGCCTCCCAATATTGGTTTGCTCGTGAATTGCCCCAACGTTGGAGCTCCACCAGGTGAGAATCTGTCCACGAATCAAGGTCTACTGACCTAACCTTGGAGATGTGAGTGCCGAGCGAGCGGTGGACGCCGGAGCACCGAATGCACAGGAAAACGCCGATATTCCAGGACGCCCACCGGGGGTGTGTGGTAGTTTTACAGTCTGCGCACGTCTTATTGCCTGGCTGGCTCAGCAGCTGGCGCAAAATCTGCTTGTTTTGGGCAGACGTTTCGACCATTGTTGTCAAGGTGGAAGGGAAGCAGCTGAGTCAGAAGGGGGAGATATGGTGAGCCAGCCAGCCAAGGGCGAGCCAGGGGCCAACCAAAAATAGTTTTGCTCAATTGATGAGGGACAAAAGGGGATCAGCTAGACTGAGCTGAATCAGGCCTAGCTCGCACAAAATTCAGCCTAACCACTCTCTGACCTTACCAGATCAACCATCTCGAAATCCTCGAAAAAGGTCTTTTTTAATTCGCGCCATTGGGTCGTCCAGGTGCCCAGAGTCACCAACAAACACGCACTCGTAAATTGCACCGCCCACCAGAGCCAGCTAGTGGGGATTTTGCTTGAGTAGAGGATAACCACCACCAAATGAATGCCATGCAGCGTGAGCGCGAAATCCCACGCGAGTTTACTGCGCCCTACGATAACTGCGATCCCCAAGACCGAGAAAAACGTGTCCAAGAGCCACATGAGCGCCAGCTGCCAGCCAAGAGACGTGTCTGCCCGTACCGCCTGCCAGCCAAAAATGTAGCCTGTGTCCCACTTGAGGCCGGCAACCACTACCAAAAATGAGATTAGCACAGCCCCAATCACATAGTAGAACGCCTGCAATTGCAAAATTTGCACCAAAAGCCGCCGTGGGGCCAGGATGGGGCTATGTCTCATTGAATGCTGCTGACTGTCTAAATTTTCTTGACTTTTACCATTTTTTATGAAGGACTTTGTCGGTACCATTGACGACAATGACAAGGTTAAGGACTTTGAGAATGAGCAAGGGTTTGCCTTCAATTCCGGATTCCAGTTTGGAGAGTCTGCCTCGACCACCGAGATCAGCGGCTGGGACTTTGGCGCTCAGGACGAGGCCAAGCCGGACGTTTTGGAAGAGATTTTGAAGAAGCACAGGCCTGAGGCAGAGACAGAGGATGCTCCCGCACCTGAAGAAAGCGATAGCGAGAGCGAATCGGAGCCCGAGGAGGCCTCAGAGCCCGAACAAGCCGGGGACCAAGAGCCCCAGGCCTCGATCGAGTCTGATCAAACGGGTTTTTTCGAGACCAGCAAAGAGTCTGTGGCCTCATTCACCGATATGAACTTGAGTCGTCCCATCCAAAAGGGTATTACTGCTCTCGGCTACCAAAAGCCCACACCCGTGCAGTCTGCTGTGGTGCCGGTGGGTTTGCTGGGAAAGGATATTGTGGCCGGTGCCGAGACCGGTTCGGGTAAAACTGCTGCCTACATGTTGCCCACTCTTGAACGCCTCGTTTACCGTAGCCAAAAGGCTGCTGCGACGCGCGTTGTGGTGCTCACCCCCACGCGCGAGCTGGCCATGCAGGTCCACGACGTGGGCTCCAAGCTGGGAAAATTTGTATCCAACTTGAGGTTTGGTCTTGCAGTTGGTGGTCTCAACCTTAGGCAACAGGAGCAAGAGCTCAAAACACGCCCCGACGTGGTTATTGCCACCCCCGGTCGTTTTATTGACCACGTGCGCAACTCGCCCAGTTTTAGCGTTGACCAGGTCGAGGTCCTGATTTTGGATGAGGCTGATCGTATGCTCGAAGAAGGTTTCGAGAGCGAGATCAACGAGATTCTCAAGCTGATCCCCACAAAGCGCCAAACGATGTTGTTCTCGGCCACCCTGTCCAACTCGGTGCAATCGCTGGTGAAACTTGGCCTTCGCAAGCCTGTTCGCATCATGATCAACCCTCCCAAGCAGGCAGCCGCTGGCCTGGTCCAAGAGTTTGTGCGTATCCGTAAACACGAGGAGAGCCGCTCGGCGATTCTGGCCTCGCTGTTGCGCAAGTTGGGCCGTAACCAGCGCACAATTGTCTTTGTATCGCAAAAGAAGACCGCTCACCGCTTGAGGGTTATCCTCGGGTTGCTGGGTACCCGCGTGGGCGAGCTTCACGGTAACCTGAGCCAGGAGGAGCGTCTGCAGAGCATCACCGCGTTTAAGAATTTGGAGGTCCCTGTCCTGCTGTGTACAGATTTGGCGTCACGTGGTCTGGATATTCCCAAGATTGAGGTTGTTATCAACTATGAGCTGCCCTCAACCTACGAGGTGTACCTGCATCGTGTGGGTCGTACTGCGCGTGCTGGGCGCAAGGGTACCTCGATCTCGCTGGTAGGCGAGTCGCCGAGCGAGCGCCAGGTTGTGCGCAGCGCTATTCAAAGCGTTAATGAAAACAGCAGTGCCGCCAAACAAAAGATTCTTGGTCGCGAGATTGACTGGAAGGAAATTGATGCCATCAAGGAGGACATTGAGCAAAAGCAGGAGCTTGTTGATGAGGTCCTTAGCGAAGAAAAAACCGGTAAGGAGCTCCAGCTTGCTGAGCGCGAGATGAAGCGAGTGGAAAATATCATCAAGTACCGCGACGAGATCCAGACCCGGCCCAAGCGTACGTGGTTTGACGAGAGCAAGGACGCCGACAAGACGCGCAAGCAGCTTGCCAAGCCCAAGACGAATCACGCCAAGAAGATGGCTGATGCCGGTAACCAGAGCTGGGGCTACAAAAAGACAAAGGGCGACCGCAAGCTGACCCAAAAGCGCGGTGCGCACCGGACGATCGTCAAGGGTGGTGTTAAGAAGCTCAAGGGCGACCGCTAGTATTTATGTATGCATTAATTCATTAAGGGAGGGGGGATATGGGTGCTGAGTGGCCAAGGGTTACCCCGCAGCCCGTAGGCAGCCGATGCCCAGGGTACCTCCCTGCCGATACCCTGTAAGCGGTCTCCAAATTTTTTGCCCGCTTCGCTCGGCAATTAGAGTATGCATAAATATCTACCTATAGTTGGCGTCTGCGTCCAAGCAGTACTGCACCTCCTGCTCCCACTTGTCACCGTTTGCCAACAGCTTTTCCTTGTTGTACAGCAACTCCTCGTGAGTCTCTGTGCTGTACTCTGTATTGGGGGTCTCCACGATGGCGTCGACGGGGCACGACTCTTGACAGTACCCACAATAAATACACTTGGTCATGTCAATATCGTACTTTGTGGTACGACGCGAGCCATCCACACGCTCCTCGGCCTCGATGGTGATGGCTTGAGCGGGGCACACTGCTTCGCACAACTTGCAGGCAATACACCTCTCCTCACCGGTGGGGTAGCGGCGCAAAGCGTGCTCACCGCGGAAGCGCGGGCTGTGGGGACCCTTTTCAAACGGGTAGTAAATTGTGTAGGGGGCCCTAAAGTACATGTCGAGAGCGACCCACATGCCTCTCAACATCTCGGCAAGCAAAAAGAACTTGGTGGTTTGCCCGAGCAGGTCACGGCTCTCCTCTTCCCAGGTTTTGGGGGGAGGAAGGCGGTAGCCGGCGGGGGGCACGCCGAGGGGACTTCCAGCAGCAAAGCTGGTGCTAGCGGCTCTTGTCGAACCAACTAGCTGCGCCCTGACGCCAGTTTGCACAGCCCTTGCACCGAGTCTGAACATAATGAGATGCTTACCTTTTGAGAATACGCGCAGCATGATTGGGTTGTGGCCAGGCCGGGTAACTAGGAGGGGTGTTTTTTTCTATTGAAGGGATTTTTATTACATCATCCACACAGCCGCTCGCTCTACACATCAAAACATCATGTCCAAAAGAGCGTCTGGCGCCCAGTTGACGCGGTTCCCTCATGAGCAGGAGGGAGGCCCCACCGACGCAGAGCCTGATACCCCTCAGATGGCTTCTGCCGAGGTCATGGCTACGCGCAAAATCGCCGCCGGCCGCGGGTTCAAAAAGTCGGCCCCCGCCAAGGCCAACCCGTTTGCAGTGTTTGGCAGTCAAATGATCAACAAGCCCAGCCCGGCCGTGGCTTCTTCTGGGGCCTCTACGGCCGCCAAAAAGGCCGGTCTCAACAAGAAGTTTGCCCAAACAATCGCAGGGTACCTCGAGTCCAATCCGTCTGGTGACTGGACTGCCGCTTGTGAAAAATACATCACGTACTACAGGGGACTTGGTGACTCGCCTGCGACGCACGCGGCGGCTCCCGCGGCTGCCCCTACTGCCACCTCGGCCGCTGCCAAACCTGGCCTTGGTTCAGTGCCCGAGAATGCCCCGTTCAAGGCTTTTGAGGCCCCCAAGACCGACCCTAAGGAGGATAACAAGCCTGTGGAGTACAAGGCACCTACAAACTATACATTTGGCCATGCCGCCAAGGCCCCCTCACAAGGCAAGATTGACTTCAAGCCGCCTGCTGCCTTTTCGTTTGGCGGCAAATCCAGCGAGCCTAGCGAACCCAAGGAGCCCAGCAAGCCTGTTGAGCAGCCCAAGCCTGTGGAGGAGAAGCCCAAGTTTTCTTTTGGCAACACCAGTGCTCCCTTTTCGTTTGGAGCCAAGCCAGCCGAGAAGAAGGAGGGCGCTGCGCCTGCGCCGTCGTTTGGTACGCCCAACTTGAACTTTGGCGGTGAAAAAGCACCTGCTGCGTTCAAATTTGGTGCTTCGACGCCCGCCGCAGCGCCTGCAGCCTCTACGCCTGCTCCTGCCTTCACCTTTGGCAAGCCGGCTGAGGCCCCTGCCAGCGCCCCTGCGGCCGGTACTCCCGCGCCCGCATTCAGCTTTGGTGCCACCAGCACTCCCGCGTTCAGCTTTGGTCAGCCCGCGGCGTCAAAACCCCTCAGCGAGACCGCCAACTCCTCTGGTTTCGGTGGATCATGGCAGCCCAGCGTCAAGAAGGATGAGCCGGCTGTTGCTGAGGACGAGGACGAGCAACAGGACGAGCAGCAAGGCGATCTGGCTGTCAAGGGTGCCGGCGAGGAGAATGAGGACTCTGTGTACGAGGTCAAGTCCAAGCTGTACAGCGCCTCCAACGATGTGGTTGGTTTGGGGATGTTACGCATTTTGGTGCACCGCGAGACCAAAAAGGCCCGCGTGGTGATGCGCGCCGAAGGCTCGGGCCGCGTTTTGCTCAATGCCGCCATTCAAAAGCCCGTCAACTACACCTCCACCAAGCAGTTTGCAACTATTCCCTACTTTGGCGGCGACAAGCCCACGTCGTACAAGGCGCGGGTCAAGACCGAGCAGGACGCGCAGGCGCTTGCAGCAAAATTTAATGAGGTCAAGGCCTAGTATATAGCTAATGAGAGCGACTCCTAAATCACCTAGAGCATCAGGCACTCCCTCCTGTCAGCATGTCGGTGACTCTAGCCACATGCCAATTGAACCAATGGGCGATGGATTTTGAGGGTAATCGCGACCGTATCATTCAATCCATTGCCGAAGCCAAATGCCAAGGTGCCGTATTCCGCACAGGCCCCGAGCTCGAGGTCTGTGGCTATGGGTGTCTCGATCACTTTTTAGAGGCCGACCTGTTTTTGCATTGTTGGGAGATGCTGCTCGAAATTATCAAGGAGAAAGAAATTTTGATTGACGTAGGTATGCCCGTGCTGCACAAAGGCGTCAGGTACAACTGTCGCGTTATCGCCTACAACGGCAAAATCCAGCTGATTCGGCCCAAACTCTGGCTCAGCAACGACGGCAATTATCGCGAGATGCGTTACTTTACGCCGTGGGTCAAGTTCAAGCAGGTTGAGGACCACATTCTGCCCCAATTTGTGCGTGAGGCCCTTGGCCAGTACGCGGTTCCATTTGGTGATGGCCGCCTCTCGGTTGGCGAAACGGCGCTCGGGTTTGAGACCTGTGAAGAATTGTTTACCCCCCACAGCCCGCACATTGACCTGGCGCTCGATGGTGTGGAAATTTTCACTAATTCGAGCGGATCGCACCACGAGCTGCGCAAGTTTAATACGCGCCTCTCACTCATCACTGAAGCTACCCGCAAGTGTGGTGGTGTTTATTTGTATGCAAACCAGCGTGGATGTGACGGTGACCGCCTCTACTATGACGGCTCGGCAATAATTGTTGTTAATGGCCAAGTGGTCAAGCAGGGCGCCCAGTTTGGCCTCAAGGACGTTGAGGTGCTTGTGGCCACCGTGAGCCTTGATGATGTGCGCGCCCACCGCAGCGCAATCTCGTTTGGTATGCAGGCCGTACTCAGCACGCCGTACCCGGTGGTCCAGCTTGAGAGCCTTGGCGACAAATTTTTGGCTGAGCACTCCAAGCACGACCAGCCCATTACGCCCACTATCCACACTCCTGAGGAAGAGATCGCTCTAGGCCCCGCGTGCTGGCTGTGGGACTACTTACGGAGGTCCAAGACTGCCGGGTACTTTTTGCCCTTGAGCGGGGGCATTGACAGCTGCAGCACTGCGGTCATCGTTTATTCAATGTGTGTCCTTGTGGTTAAGGAGGCTCAACACAATTCCCAAGTGCTCGATGATGCCCGCCGCATCTGCAACCAAGAAGCGCCCTGGGTCCCCACCGACCCTCGTGAAGTTGCTTCGGCACTGTTTTACACTGCGTACTTGGGCACCGAGAATTCGTCGCGCGAGACTCGCGACCGTGCAAAGCAGCTAGCAACCGACGTGGGCTCGTACCACCTGGACGTCAACATTGACACCGTGGTGACGGCAATGCGCACCTTTTTCACGGCAGTAACCAAGCTCACGCCCAAGTTCAAGGTGCACGGCGGGTCTGACCGCGAGAATTTGGCTCTGCAAAACATCCAGAGCCGCCTGCGGATGGTGATTTCGTACCTTTTTGCATCGCTCCTTCCATGGGCGCGCGGCCTGCCTGGCGGGCTACTGGTGCTGGGCTCGGCCAACGTCGACGAGGCCCTGCGCGGCTATCTCACAAAGTACGATTGCAGCTCTGCAGACGTTAACCCGATCGGAGGCGTGTCCAAGACCGACCTCAAACGATTCATCAAGTTCTCGCAAACCCATTTCAAACTGCCCATCCTGGAGGAGTTTTTGACCGCGACCCCGACCGCCGAGCTCGAGCCCATCACTCAAAATTATGTCCAGAGCGACGAGGCCGATATGGGCCTAACTTATGACGAGCTGAGCATCTTTGGTCGCCTCCGCAAAAACAAGAAAATGGGACCGTACTCTGCATTCAAATACCTGTGCAACGAATGGGCCATGGCGCCCGTGGACATTGCCACAAAGGTCAAGCGGTTCTTTTTCTACTATGCCATTAATCGTCACAAGGCCACGGTTCTCACGCCAAGCTACCATGCCGAGCAGTACTCGCCCGACGATAACCGGTTTGACCTCAGGCCGTTTTTGATTCCTGCGTTCCCGTGGGCGTTTAAAAAGATCGACGAGGAGGTAAAGAAACTAGACTAGACGCTATCTTAAAGCTATCTAAAAGTACCAAATTTGGGCACAATCTGAATCGAGTTGCGCTCCCAAAAATCGTGCACGGTGTGAGCCACCTTTTCGGGGCTGTCCTCGTGCACAAAGTGGCCGCACTCGGTTAAAACTACTAGCTGGTACTTGCCCTGCATCTGCCCGACCATGAGTTCCTTATCAAGGCGGCCTGTTCCCGCCAAAACCAGCATTCGCGAGGCGCTGGACCCTAAAAAGGAACCGTCCAACCCCTTGAACCAGCCGTCCCACCAGGGCTCGGTTTGTAGCAGGTCCACGCGGAACTTGTATTTTGGCCCAACTTTTGTGAGAGTAGGCGGAATGGACACCTCTGCAGACTTGCGGTTGCGCAGCAGCGTTCCGAGCGACCAGTCCACAGCTTCTCCATAGCTGTCAAACTCGGCTGGCCAGCTGCGAACTAGCGTTGGCATGCTTGCTAAACTTTGTATGGCGTGTCCTTCCACTGCCTCAAGCACAATCATTCCCTTGAGATTCTTATTTTGGGATTTGGCAACTACATTGCCGCCCATTGAGTGCCCAACGGCCACGATCTGTGTGCACTGAAAATGCTCCAGTAGAGCATCAAAGTCAGCGACCAAATCCTGAATATCAAAATTCGGCTTTTCATTGCGATCATTTGGATATGAATTGCCGTGGAATCTAGCGTCATAGGCTAGAAACCCCGCCTCGGGTAAAAGCCGATTCAATGCCTCGATCAAGAGGTCAAATGTGTGCAGACTTGAGCCCATTCCATGGTGAAATGCAAATAAAGGGGCGCCAGGTTTGTAAAAAGTGTTGAACTCGTGGTTCCGTAGCTCGACAGTTTGGGTCATTTGTGAGCGAGGAGGTAGGTGCCCTAGGGGTGCCCCTGGGGTAAGGAGGTACTCACCGTGCCCTTGAGGCTCACCGGGCGCCGAGCGCACCCATGGCACCTAAAAATTAAATTATAAATTATCAAAATGTCCTACTCGCACTCGAAAATGTGGATATTGTTGTCGGCAGTGGTGTCTACCGCCATGGCAATGCGATGCGGATGCAGGGCCAACGAGTCGACCGCGGTGATCTTGGGCGAGGCGCTCGGGATCCTCAAGGTGCTTACGCGGCGCCCGCTGGTGCTCCAGAGCCCCACAACCCTTGAGGCAGTGGCCACGACGGGGGCATGCTCGTGAATATCAACCGCCCTCATATCCTGAGTGTGAGCCTTGAACTGCATCACGGGACTCGAGTACCGAATATCCCACATCCGCACAGTACCGTCGGCGGTGCCGCTCAAAAGTTCGCGCGTACCACCGCGCTGCATGCGCACATTGAGGACTGGTGCACGGCCCTCATTGTAACGGCTTACAAGCACCGAGGATTTGGGCTGCCGCGAGTCGTAAATGTGTACTGAGCCATCGGCAAACCCAGCCGAAAATACATTGCCGGTGACTTGGTCCGAAGTAATGGCCGTGAGCCGTGAAGCAGTGCCCACAGGGATATCCTCAGTAACCGATTCGCGCGCCGCGTCCCAAACACGAATGATGCGCGTATCACCACCAACAAGCAAGTGACCCCGTGACTGGTGCCAGTCGATGCAAACGGGCGACTGACGGTGCTGGGGGACCAAGTCGCTCAGGACCCACCAAGCTGTCACAAGCTCAATCTCGCTCGGCGAGTCGTAATGGCGGTAAATACGGGCACATCCATCGTTGGAGGCAGTCAAAATGAGCGGGTAATCATCCTCATTAACGAAACTCGCCGCTGAGACGTTTGTGCCGGCCACATTTCCATTATTAAACTGGTTGCACCTGATTCCGGTCTTCCAGTCCCAAATCGCGACCGTAGAGGCATCGTCCAACGCCATGAGGTGCGACTCAAACTGCGAAAACACAAGCTTTTTGGGTTTTGTGGCGTTTTTCAGCACTTGCTTGGGGTTGTTCCATGAGCCCGTGACCGCCGAATCCTTGAGTACTTGAGTCGAGGCCATGATCCCTTCGTTGCGCTGCTTGCGCCACAAGCGCTCCATATGCTTTTGGGACCCCGGCTCCTCAGGGCCAAACGAGCTGAGCTGGGGCTCGGTGAAATACTCGACGCTCCAGTCCAGAAAGGTGCTCTTGAACGGCAGTTTTGTCTCGACTGGGATATGAAATTCACCCACCGCAGGCGCTGTAGGTACTCGCTCAGGTTCTTTTGGGGTGGTAAGGGCTTGGCTCACAACGCTAGGCGGCTTGGAAACAGTGCCGAAAAACGAGCGCGCATAGTTGAAGGCACTGCCCACAAAGCTGTCGTCGCCGCCGCCGCTGGTGCTATCCAACGAGGCAAACGACATGCGCGGCGACAAGTTTGGTCTTTGGAGAGTCGCGCTGCCGCCGTTTACATGCGCCTTTTTCTCGGGCTCAACCAGGTACGCCATGTGCTTGAGCTCAGTGCTTAGGGGCGACTTGAACAGTTTGTGGTAAACGTAGTCCACCAGGTGCTTTGCCGGCTCGCACACAGTGCTAAACGGGTCAGTACTAAGGCAAAGCAGCACCCGCCAACACGCCAAATTGAGGCTACCATGGGCGGGCGAATCGCTCCTGAAATCGCCGTTCTGGGCCTCGTGGTGCTCTTCTTCGAGGGTGGCGTAGGCACAAACCAAAAAGTTGCTGAGGTGGAGCGAGATCAGCTTGGAGAAGAATACAACTGCTTCACGCCTCACAATGGGCGACCCATCGACCCCAACAAGCAGCACTTTTTCCACGATCTTGTCGTCGCCCGACCGGAAATAAGTGGTCGAGGCCACAACCGCCGCGGCCCTCACCTCGGGAATCGGGTCCTCAAAGCACGCAAGCAGGTTCTCGAGGCAGTTCGCGCTGGCGTTGCGGCCTTCGGGGCTCGACCAAATCTGGGAGAGGCAAAGGAGGGCCCACTGCCTTAGGAGAGGAGACTCTTTCTCGATTGTGTACTTGCCAAGGGCATCAATGAGCGGCATCTGCGTGCACAAGTGCTGGCCCTGGGTATACTCGCGGCAAAACTGGGCAATGATGAAGGCGCACATGGCCTTGTACTCGAGCCCATTGACCTCGCCTTGGGGGGTGATGTGCTTCGGAGAAACCAATATAGACACAAAATAGTTGTACCCCGAGTCCTTGATGAGCTCGGTCTGAATGTCTTTGTAGTACACGGCCATCAATTTGGTCCAAATAAAGACCAGCACTGGCTTGAGTTCAGGGGCAGGGCTCTGGAGCAACTTTTGAACATAGATAAAAAATGAAATGCTGAGCGCGATCTTGATTGCCTTGGGCCCCAAATCAAGGTACCGGCTCAGCAGCAGCAGGGCCCTAAGGCGGTGTATTTGTGAGAGCAGCACCTGCAGCAAAATCGGCAGCTGTTGAGGGGGCTCGTCGATATCGGTCGAGTGGTACTTGAGCCAAACTTCAAACGCTGTGAGCTGCTGCTCGAAAAAGTCGCTGTGCTCGTACTCATACACGTCGCCTTCGGCCTCTGCCTTTTGCAGCGCCGGTAGTTGAAGTAGGTAGTGATGCACGGCCAAGTCCCATGATGCCCACATGGGGTGGTTGTGCGTATCGGGCAGTTCCGGCGTGGAAACCGGGTGGCAGTTGTAGACGCGCATGAGGCGCACCGCGAGCAAAAAGTTGCGAAACATGGCCGCCACGACCAGATCTTGCCTAAAAAGC
The DNA here is from genome assembly GCA_022577855.1 of Wickerhamiella azyma. NCBI lineage: Eukaryota > Fungi > Ascomycota > Dipodascomycetes > Dipodascales > Trichomonascaceae > Wickerhamiella > Wickerhamiella azyma. The sequence continues at coordinate 534,949 of JAKISA010000002.1, forward strand.
TTTTTGAAAAGAGCTTGGTCGAGCGCGCACCAAGCAATTGTGTCTGTAATGGCGGTGAAAATCCAGTTGAGCTCACCCAGCGGCGTACGGCGGTCGCTGATCTTGCCCGGAATCACAATCGAGCTCGGGTTGAGGCCCTCGATATTGTGCTGCATCACAAACCATTTCACAGCAATGTCTACTGGCGAGGTAATGCAGCAGGTAAACATGTCTGCCGGTAGTTGCGGATGCATGGGCAAGATCTCGTCGGCACGGCAGGCGCCCATTTGGATGCACCCCTCGGCCTCGTTGTTTCCGGGATTCTCGCGCGCGTTTTTGGCGAAGAATTCCTGAAAATTGCGCAGAATATTGCCCGCACCGCTGCAGTCAAAGCAGTAGATAACGGGGCTGCCCAGCCACGAGTGCAATTCATACACGCTCACAGGGATATACTGGGTGTACCCCCGATTAAACACCCAAAGCTCGCCTGAAGGAGTGGGCCGAGGCACGCCATGGCCATTGTAATGAAACAAAACCCGGTCATCTCGTGCACTCCGCCTTAGACCAATACAAAACCGCTTTGTGTCCTCGACGTTGGGATCTAGGCACTGCTTGTACTTTGTGCGCGTGCTAAGGGACTCGTACTGAGCCTGCAAGTTTTTACCAATCTGTTCAATGGCCTTTTTTGAGTCTGAAATGTGCGTCGGGTTGACCCATGCCTCGAGCTTAGCACACGGCTGTGTCTTGATAACGTCGGGGGGATCGACCCCCAAGTTTAGGCACAGCACTAGTGCGGCATTTACTGTGCGCTGGCGGTCACTCGACCTCCAATCGGTATTGGGGAGCGCCTTGGATTTGGGTACGGCTCCTGTCTCATGGCGCTTGTCATCAAAGTAATTGCAAAACCCCTGGGCAAGATACATCATCCATTCCTCGGAAATGACCCCGAACCCATGCCGTATTTGGGTGTTGTAGAGCACCGTTTCGGAGCTGCTCACATTGTGCTCGAGGTCCATGTAAGCGGACACAAATGTTAGTGATCTTCCTGTTGGGGGCTGGTCGCGGCAAGGTTAAGACCAACGGGGTAGAAAAAATCGGCGCCGAGTCTCCCACCCTCGAGAAAAGCGATTTGGGATTCCCCATCGATGCTGCATTAGCCGCCGTGCGTCTACTGGAAAATAGTCCATATACGAACGCCGGCACCGGCTCAGAACTCAATCAAGCAGCACAGATCGAGTGTGATGCCTCGATCGTACTTGAACCTAGACGAAGAACCGCTAGCGTCGCTGCTGTCCAAGGTGTCAAGAACCCCATCGATATCTGCCAACGCCTGCTGCATCAAACGGCAAAACTACCTTCGTATCCGTGCTTTATTACTGGTCAGGGTGCCCAAGACTATGCGGCTTCTCAGGGCCTTAAGCTGGGGTCATTGGAAACCCCTCGAGCACGCCATGCCTATGAGCACTGGTCAAATGAGCTCGCCCTACAGCTTCAGCTGCCAGCTACAGATACAATTGGTGTAATTGTCTTGTCTAGAGACCAAGTTTGCGCTTGCAGTTCGTCAGGAGGACCAATTCTCAAGGCACCAGGGCGCGTAGGTCCTGCCGCTGTAGTGGGAGCAGCATGCGATGCGAGTCCTGGAAAAGCATGCATAGCATCAGGATTTGGCGAAGATATGCTAAACTTTAGATTGTGTGCCCAAGCACTCGACTCCGACACTCAGCTCGAGTCGTTGGCCCAGAGCATGCGCACGCAGTGCTCGCTCCAGCGAGAGCCGTATTTTGGCATTGTTCGCGCTGAGGTCCGGGGCGATTTCGTCTACATCGAAAGCTGCCAAACTACAGAGTACATGACGTGGGGCTACAAAAATTTGGCTACAGGCGAATCCAAAATTTTGTGCACTGCAGGCGCAGGCGCCAGCAAAGGCTTTAGGCTGAAATTTTAGGGTTGCGCTCCTCTATTACCTGTATTAGTGAGATTTTTATATTTATTCGAGCTCAGTTTTCGCTAAACTAGGGCAGTTGCATCTGCCCTACCCCACAAAAATCAACAGTGACTCACACGGCCGCCTCGATCTATTCTATAGTTTTGTTTCCGATTTTAAGCACACCAAAAACCAGTTATTGGTCGCAGATGCGAGAATTTTTATATTAACCTGTTCAAATTTCAACAATTCCATGCAATGTCGTTTGTTCACGTGGCTGGGAGATGCATAAGTAGCTGCAGGTCGCCAAGACTTTGCATTTACAATGCCTCGCTTTGAAACTATTCAGCTCCACGGCGGCCAAAAGCCTGATCCCACCACTTCTGCCCGTGCCGTTCCCATCTACGCGACCACTTCGTATAATTTCAAGGACTCTCAGAACGCGGCCGACTCGTTCGCCCTGCAGGCGCCTTCATACGTCTACAGCCGCATTGCCAACCCTACAAACGAGGTTTTCGAGAACAGGATCACAGAGCTCGAGGGTGGTATCGGCTCGGTTGCCGTTGCTTCTGGTCAGGCCGCCCAGTTTGTTGCCCTTGGCGCCTTGGCCACCGTTGGCCAAAATATCGTCGCCAGCTCCCACTTGTACGGTGGTACCTACAACCTACTCAAGGTTAGCCTCAAGCGTATCGGCATTGAGGTTCGTTTTGTTGAGGGTTCCAAGGTTGAGGACTTTGAGGCCGTTATTGACGAAAACACCCGTGGTATCTATGTCGAAAGTATCGGCAACCCCGGCTTTGATATCCCCGATTTTGAGGGTTTGAGTGCTCTTGGCCTCAAAAAGGGTGTTCCCCTCGTTGTTGACAACACCTTTGGTGCTGGTGGCTACGTTGTTCGCCCCTTTGACTTTGGCGCACACATCCTTGTTCACTCGGCCACAAAGTGGATTGGTGGCCATGGTACCACCATTGGTGGTGTTGTGGTTGACTCGGGCAAGTTTCCATGGGGCAAGCACGCCGTCAAGTACCCCAACTTGACTGGCCCCTCTGCCGCCTACCACGGCCTCAACTTTTACGAGCAGTTCAAGGAGGCTGCCTTCATCTACTACATCCGCCTCGAGCAGCTGCGTGACTTTGGACCTGCCCTCAACCCGTTTGGTGCCTTTTTGCTTTTGCAGGGCCTCGAGACTTTGAGCCTCAGGCTCGACCGCCACCAGGAGAACGCTGCCAAGCTCGCCAGGTGGTTTGACGCTCACAGCAACGTCCAAAAGGTGTCCTACCTTGGGCTTGAGAGCCACCCTTACCACGAGCGTGCTAAAAAGTACCTCAAGCACGGCTTTAGCCCCATCCTTACCATCGAGGTGAAGGATGGCAAGAGTGCCGCAGTTGTCGACAAGCTCCTGCTTGCCTCGAACCTTGCCAATGTTGGTGACGCAAAGACCCTTGTGATTGCACCCTACTTCACCACCCACTCCCAGCTCAGCGAGGAGGAGAAGAAGGCCAGCGATGTTAGCCCTGGGTTGATCCGTATCTCTGTGGGTATTGAGCACATTGACGACATCATTGGTGACTTCCAGCAGGCGTTTGATGGTGTCTACAGCAGCTAATCTATATATATTCTTTTCCATCTGAACATTTTCCGAGACTTGTTGATGCACTGCGTAAGGACTGCACACGTTGATTTGTGGGTATAAGAGACCGTACCTTAAGAACATGACAATCTATGGAGCCAAGATAGTGGTGGAGAACCGTGAAAAATGGTGTTTAATGAAGGAAACTTTTGCTTTTTCGGTCTAGTTTCTATTGAGCAGCTCTCGGAAGAGACAGAGTAATTTCGAACGATTGAGTAGATTTTATAGTCTTTGTGCTGTATTTTCTGGCTTGAATAGCATTAAAGTACCAAAAAATTATTTATTTATATAGACTCATAAAGTCCATTTTATGCCAAAAACAAGCTGCGAGATGCAGAATCTAAACTCCACCAATTCTGGCTGAATGGGGACAGGTTTATGTGTGAGGGTAGATAAAATATACAAAAAAAGTAGAATAGATTTAAGTAGACCAGAAAACGTACCAAACAGGGTGAAAAAAACTGAACTCCGCCAATACTACGTTTCAGCAGCTAAACCAATTTTTTTGCACATAAAATATTTCAACTAAAAGAAGTAAATAAATAAATATGCAAAAAACGACATTTTTATGCTTACTAAATAATGTATTTTTACGGGTTTCCGTAAGCTTATAATAATCCTTCAAAATTTCAAAATCAACGAATTGCCTTGGTGGCTCAGCTGGTTAGAGCGTTGGTCTCATAATCCGAAGATCGTGAGTTCGATCCTCACCCGGGGCATTCTTTTTTGCTTTTTGCGCTTTTGATTTATGAATTATGCGCAATTACACGCGAGCTTTTTTTTTTTTCTTTCAACCAATCTTATCCCATGATGCGCTAAAGGGCACATCTAGATCACATCTATACATGACCTTACCAAACCTGGTTGGTGCGCATGTCTCGGCAAGCGAGGGCGTGTTCAAGGCTGTTGATCGCATCACTGCTATAAAAGGTACTGCCTTTGCCCTATTTTTGAAAAACGAGCGCCGCTGGACGGCCAAGCCCTACGAACAGGCCACAATCGACAAGTTCAAGCACAACTGTGCAACCCAGGGGTTTGAAGTAGAGCGCAGCATTCTGCCTCATGGCTCTTATCTGGTCAACTTGGCTAATCCAGATGAGGAAAAACGCGAGAAATCATTCCAAGGGTTTATGGACGATCTAGAAAGGTGCGAGCAGCTGGGCATTGGCCTCTACAACTTTCACCCTGGTTCCTCACTGGGTGGCTCCAAAAAGGATGCAGTTGGCCGCATTGCCAAGGAAATTAACAGAGCACACTCCAAGACCAAGTTTGTCAAGGTTGTGTTGGAGAACATGACCGGCAATAAGGACCGGGTCGTGGGCACTGAGCTGGAAGACCTTAGGGACATTATTGCTCAAGTGGAAAACAAGGGTCGCGTGGGAGTGTGTATTGATACATGCCACTCGTTTGCCGCTGGCTACGATATGCGGACTGCGACCTCGTTTGACGAATTTTGGCGCAAGTTTGACGATATTATTGGGTACAAGTACCTTGCTGGAATCCATCTGAATGATTCCAAGCACCCGCTTGGTGCTGGGCGTGATTTGCACCAAAACATTGGCCTTGGTTTTTTGGGGCTCGAGGCGTTTAGGCTCATTATGAACAAGCCCGAGCTGGCAGGGGTGGCTAAGGTGCTGGAGACTCCTCATGATCCCAAGAACGATTCGAGAAAGGATGAGATTGAGTTGCTTAAATCAATGATTGGCAAGTCTGAGGACGATATCAAGGAGGAGGCCGAGGCACTTGCTAAAAAGGGTGAGCAGGAGCGTAATGAGGTGCTCAAGGGGTATGAGGACAAGCCTAAAAAGGGTAGGCAAACGACTCTTAGTGTCAAGAGGGTCAAAAAGGGGGATGAAAGTAAAGCTAAAAAGGCAAAGGCCGAGCCCAAGGAGCCCAAGGAGCCCAAGGAGCCCAAGGAGCCCAAGGAGGAGTAGGCCTCGCTGTAGGTAGAGTCATGTAACTGTACATATCTATTTTAAAGAAGCTCGTCCAAGTAGGGCAGGGCGCGGGTGTTACCAACGGCAACAAGCACAACCTTACCCTTGAGCAGCTTGGCAACAGCGGCCTTGGCGTCGAGCGACTCGGGCACGGCACCCGAGGCGACCTTGTGAGAGTTGACCTCGGCGTCGGCGAGCTCGAGCTTGGCAGAGGCCAGGGCACGCTTGGAGGCCTCGGCGTCAACACCGCTGGCAGCAACCTTCTTGAGGGCGGCACCAGCCTCGAGAGCAGCGGCCTTGACATCGGCGGCGTTGGCACCGGTCAAAATGATGCTCAGGAGCGAGGCATCGTGGTAGGCGTTGTGCACAGTCTTGACCTCAACTGAGGTGGGGATCGAGCCAAGCACACCCTTGTCGGCACCCCACTTGGTGGGCTTGTTGCTGAGCACAAACTTGAGGGCATTGAGGCTAGCATCACGCTCGCCAGCAAAGCTCAAGACAACTGTGTTGGCGCCCTTCTTGTCGATGCGCTTCTCACCACCGAAAAACTTGGTCTGCTCGGGCTGCAGCTGCTCACCAGCAGGCAAAACAAGCTCCTTGTTGACAAGGGCCTCAAGGTCAGAGGCAACGACGTTCTTACCGTAAACCTTGACGTTACCCTCAACAAACACCTTTTGTGCGTATTGCTTGACCTGGTCGTTGGTAGCAATAAAGTTCTCGCCCACAAACTGGGCGTTACCCAGACCCTGGCGGAAGGCCACCTCGTGGGCAGCCTCGAGGGCAAGACGCTCAGAGTCGCTCTTGGCGATGTTGGCCTCAAACTTTGCGAGAGGCAAAATCGACTCGTCGTACTCGTACTGCTTGTACAGAGGCTCCTTAACCAGAGCACTCAAAGCACTGACAAAGTACGGCAGGTCCTCACGGAGGAACTTGGCGGTGTAGGTGACATGCTGGCGGTCGTGGCTAGCACTGATGCTACCACCGAGCAGCTCAGCCTCGCGAGTCAGGCGCAGGGCCGATTTGGAAGCGGTGTTACCGTATGCGTAGCTGGCGAGCAGGTGGGCGGCACCAGGAACGGTCTCAAAGCGAGAACCGGCACGAGCCTTGATGGAAACCTCGGAAACTGCGCGACCAGCGTCAACAGCCTTGACCTTGACGCTGTAAGAGCGAGCCAAACGAGCAGCACGAAGTTGAGATGAGAGCATGACAAAGCGGGATTCCGAAGCCGTTTTATTGGTTATTGTATGGCAGGGTGCATTTTTTTTTCCGAGACTCGTACTTTATCTATTCTATCTAGTTTACTGCGGCCCATGCTCAGCTGGCCAATTTTGCCATGATCTTCACACCACATGAAGGACATTGTGGTCAAAGGCCGATGGGGCAACAATGGTAGATCGCACCGTGGCCCGGTTCACACTGGTACGGCGCGACGTCGGGGCTTGACTGGGCCTCGCATTGGCCGCATCGGATGTCACAGAGCCGCGCACAGGGCCCGCCGTGGCAGTGGATGGTGCATAACTCACACTCCCCCGCAGCGAGCGCTTGGACGAGATGCTGAAACGACGGAATGCAGCAACCTTGGTGGTGGTAGTACTAGTCTTGGTGGTGCCGGTGCCGGTGGTCGTGGTTGTGGTGGTCTCCTTGAACGGAACAGGGTAGTCAATGAAGCTGTTCTTGGTTGCCGTGGAGGTGGAGCTCGAGTCGGTGGTGCTGCCGGTGGTGGTGTAGAGCTCAAGCCAGGGATACAGGTACTCAGGGAGCCACAGCAGTTTGCGAGACAGCCACTGCCCTTGCTGAATTTGGCATAGAGCGCCTTGGCGAGCTTGACCCCCACCGACTCGGCGGTCGGGGTCACGGCCTTCACCACAGAGGACCACGGGATTGCGGAGCAAGCGGCTGAAGCAGCGACCTTCTCAACGTCCTGGAGCTCACCAGGAGTAATATTAGCCATGAAAGTTTATGAGAGGCATGGGCCAGCTTTATGGTATTTTGAATGTAGTGCATGTGGTAGTGTTTAGGGGGATGTTGTATTGCCTCATTTCGAGGCTGAAATAATGTTGCTCGGGCCATTTTATCCATATTTCATCAAAAAAGATCAAAAAATCACTAGCTGTACTCCAATTCCTCGCCTTGGTCCATTTACTCGACGCACCTACCCTGCACATGCATCACCCCTGCACCTGACATGTGAGCCGTGCCGCTTGGGCAAGACAGGCATGTGTTACCGCGCGTGCCGTGGAATATCGCGTGCGCATCTCATCAGTTTCAGTTGGATTTAGCTATTAATATATGCTTTTTAGATCTCGTCCTGGACAATAGTGGTCTTCTCAGAGACGTAGACACCATCCAAGAACTTACGGATATCCTTGTTGCGGGGCAAGCAAGCCTGGTTGATGGCGGCGGCAGTCTGAGAGACGTTCTCGACCGAGTTACCGGTGAGGATGAGCTCATCCTTGACGTCCTTGGAGATCTCAACCTTGACACCCTCAAGAGCCTGCAACTCACGGCTGCGCTTCTCACCGAGGAAGTTACGGATGATGATCTTGGTACCGTTCTCCTCGAGGTCGACAGTGAAACGGAAGTGAGCGTACACCTGGCGCATCTTGTACTTGAAGCCCTTGGTGACACCAACAATCAAGTTCTGGACAATAGACTTGACGGTACGGAGGGCAGCAGCGCGCTTGCGGTTACCGTGGGCAATGATGACCTCGATCTTCTGGGCAGAGACCTGCTTGAAGGCGACGTCGATGTGCTTGAGGTCCTTGACGAGGGTACCGCGGGGGCCGGTAACGGTGACGATACGGGCCTTGATGTTGACGGTAACGCCCTCAGGGATCTCGAGGTACTCGGTGGACTGAATGTTCTTCATTACGGGGCGACGAAATTCGGCTCGCAGATTGAGTGGGTTCACATTAGGGCTCAGACGTGACTGCTCATGACTAATAATTCTGGGCCCTAGTGGTGTTGGCTGCCTGAGCCGAGGGGAATGGTCAAAACAACATTAAATCAATAGGTATCTAGGGACTGGACACAATTAGGGGACCAAGAAAACCAGTGATTCACCTGGAATAGGCTCAATGGGCATGATCAAAAGTGTGGCTGCACACGGCCAGTGTAGCGAGGAGGATCGAATCGTACAGTTCTTGGCGGGCCTATGCGCTTTTTTGGTGACTGCTGGGGCGGTGGATCAGTCTCTGGTGGGGGTGTTTGTGTAAGTGCATGTGCATGCTCAGGTGCAGGTACCTGTGGGTTGGGTGCATCGAGCGCAGGCGACTCTGCAATCGGCTCTAGCGGTTTTTTCTAGCTTGAGCTTGTGCTGGGAATGCTGCGTGGCCGGTGTTGCTCCAAAACGGCTTTCACTTTGGCGACACGCGCGTTCCACCGCTCGACAGATGCTTCGGCCTGCCGCAGAACCGCCATCACTTGGCCATTGTGAGTGCGGACCTGCTCCAAAAATGTGCGCTGGGCTGCCATTTCCGCAGTTAGGCGCCGTACATTTTTGATTTCCTCGGATATCAACAGCGGTGGAGGCATGTGATGATTGGATGTTGTGGCGGCGAAGCTAGTGTAAATAAATGATTTGAACGAGGCCAGCAACTTGGGGCTGATGAGGTTGTGTTTGAGGTTAAATCAGACTCGGTTTGCATTGTGAGTTGCACCTATTACCCTTGCACCCGGTTGGGAAATACCCGGCACAGCTCCCAGATGGATACGGGTGTATTGAGCAGAGTATTGCAAGGTGGAAGGCTATAAACATAACTTAGCCACATCTTTATGCGGCTCCACTTTGAGCGTACGAGCTGTATTTGGTCGTACAGCTCGTTGGTATTTAGGAGGGTTGGGATCAGCTCTAAACTGAGCCATTCAGTGCGACCCTTTGAAACATCTGGCTTTGAATCAATCAAGAGTGGACGAACGGGACTTGGCTCAACAAGTACATGCGAGGAGCGGCGAAGCTGATCTAGCTCCACCAGGTAGTTGAAGCAGTGGGCCGCGATTCCGTTTAGTTGGTAACCGTTGCAGGTGTAGGCTTGTTCGGTTCCAGCAACTTGGTGCACATCGAAACGGGCCTAGAGGTAGTCAATTAGAAAAGCGCTACGCCATTCTCGATTGACTCGGGCCAGGCTCATGTACAGGGCCATCGAGTAGTGGTCGGGGTTTTCTGCAATAGCAATCAGAGCCGGGTAGGGAAGCATAGCCCAGGGCGCGAGTTCAACGGTGCTCCTTTTGTACGTGGCTGTACTGTGACTGCATCAGGCGACGGCGAGAGTGGGGCTGGACTGAAGGAGCGAGGAGGGGGGGTTGATAGAGAGGTAGGGGCATTGCCTATATATACTATAAAGTTTGCGCGCCGCTCATTTAATTAAGGCGGGCAACGTGGTGCTCAAAGAGCTTTTTGGCCTTGACCCAGGTCGAGGCGGTGTCGCGGTCCTTCAGCTGGAGCAAAGTAGGCAACAGGTCATTGGAGAAAGCCTCCGAGGCCTCGCGCGGCAACAACGAGGGAAGGTGGTCGATGCTAATGACATCGATTTGAGAGCCCTTGACACCATCAATGGGCACAGTGGGCTTGTCAAAGGTGGTCGCAATAGTATACACGGGGATGGGATTGTGGGGATTGGTAGTGTCGGCCGACACGTCGCAAATGACTCTGAGATTGCGGTCAGACTCGGACAAGAGCTCGCGGTTGATAAAGGGGGCAATGGGCTGGCTCAAATAGATGCAGTTGACGAAAACGTCGGCGTCTGCAATCTCCTTGAACGGGCCACCCTTAGCAGTCTCAGCCATATCCCACTTGACAATGTTTTCTTCGGGGATACCAACCTTGCGACAAAGGTCCACAGCACCCGAGCCGCAGCGGCCAAGGGCACCAATGACCAGCACCTTGGGCTTCTTAGGCAAAGCGGCGAGCTTGGTCTTGATTTCGTTCACCAAAGTCTCTTCGTTGGGGTAGGCTGTGACCGGCTTGAGCGAAGTATTTGACTCGGTCAATCCAACGTAGTCGAGCACACCGAGCGCGGCACCGGCGAAACCGGCGTAAAAACCAAACGCAGCCACACGGCGGCCCTGGTCGTTTTCAAGGAACTCAATGTCATATAGAGTACCCTTACCGGCAGGGAAACGAGAAAGCACGTCCTTCCAGCCGGCCTGATCCTTGTAGCAGTGGGCAAACTGAATGTGCTCGTGCACAAGAGGGAACTCCTCCTCATCGAGCTCCTTGAGACCAATGATAATGCGGTCGTTGGGCGCAGTTTTCCACGACTGGTTGGGCACGAGCTCAATGCCCTGGTCAGCAAACTCCTCGTCCTTGAAGAAGCGCTGGTTGCAGCGCTCGACAACAACGTCGTAGCCGGCATCCTTGAGCTTCTTGGCGGTGATGGGGGTGAGGGCGGAGCGGTGCTCCATGGGCTTGGTTTCGGCACGCAAGTGGAGAAGAACCATTTTTTACAATTTAATTGAGTAGTGTGTGTGGAGGTGGAGGGTATTTAAAGGCAAGGGTGACTCTACAGGTCACGTGCTTTACGCATGAATGTACATGTACATGCGTCGTGAGTCAAGATAAGCCCAGCTAAGCGCCGGATAAAGTCGTACAGTTGCTGTTTTTGAGAAGTAAATATAGTTTAGATCGAGTTTGAGGGCGTGCAGACAGTCTGAAAACCGTTTTCGGTGGACTCTTTGGAGTTCCTAGTGGGAGCCGAAATGATCTACTCGGGCCTTTCTGGAAAATTAAGGGGACCTTACAAGGGGGTCTACAAGGGGGGCTAAAAAGGACCAAGCTGCCTGCAAGGTGGAGCCACCCCAAAGTGGGGGGAGAAAGATAAGTTGCGGCACCAAACAACAAAGCACGTGCCAGAATTGCCGGCGGGCCCAATTTTTCACAAACGGTTGCCCCTGGATATCACTCAACAAAAAAAAGTCCTTTTCTTTGAGCTGGCCGAAACCCTAACCCAGGAGAAATCGGCGAACGGGGTGGCATGCCCTTGGTAAGCGAATCAGATCAACCCCTCTTTTTATATGTTGCGCCAAAGTCGTTTCTTTTCGAGCGCGCGTGCTCTGCGTACTGTGTACGACGAGACCCGCACCAACATGTTGATCAACGAAAACACCAAGGTCATTTACCAGGGTTTCACTGGTAAACAGGCCACCTTCCACGCTCGCCAGGCCATCGAGTACGGCACTCAGGTTGTGGGTGGTACCAACCCCCGCCGCGCTGGCGAGACCCACTTGGGTTTGCCCGTGTACGCCACTGTGGCTGATGCCATGAAGGAGGCCGGTGCCACTGCCTCTGGTATCTTTGTCCCCCCCCACCTCGCGGCTGCTTCTATTATGGAGGCTATTGAGGCTGAGATCCCCCTTGCGGTTGCTATTACTGAGGGTATTCCCCAGCACGATATGATTCGCGTTGTGGACGCGCTCAAAACCCAAAACAAGACCCGTTTGATTGGCCCCAACTGCCCCGGTATCATTGCCCCCGGCAAGTGCAAGATTGGTATTATGCCCTCCAACATCCACAGCCAGGGCCGTATCGGTGTTGTGTCGCGTTCGGGTACCTTGACTTACGAAGCAGTTAACCAGACCACCAACGTTGGCCTTGGCCAGCGCCTCGTGGTTGGCATCGGTGGTGACCCCTTCCCCGGCTCCAACTTTATCGATGTTCTCGACGTCTTCTTCAAGGATGATGGCTGCGAGGGTATCGTCATGATTGGTGAGATTGGTGGTTCCGCTGAGGAGGAGGCCGCCGAGTTCATCAAGGCTCAGAACGCCAAGCGCGACGTGCCCAAGCCCGTTGTTTCGTTCATTGCTGGTGTGTCTGCCCCCCCTGGCCGCCGCATGGGCCACGCCGGTGCTATTGTCGCCGGTGGTAAGGGTGACGCCAAGTCCAAGATTGCTGCTCTCAACGCCGCCGGTGTCGTTGTTGAGCCCTCTCCCGCTGGTCTCGGTAAGGCCCTCGTCAAGCGCTTTGAGGAGCTTGGAATCAAGATTTAGATAGCATAGCTAGAATAGAGTTCTATCGTGATGCTGTCGAAGCTCTCAGTCCTGCGGAGTGCCTGCGCAGCCGCCGCGGCGCTCGCTGAGCTTGGCTGAGCTTTGCTGCTTCGCCGAGCTTCGCATCGCCTCTGATAGCTCTTGGAAGCCCTATATAGCTCCTATCAGCCCTAAAAGATATCTTGAATCAGACGCATCTACTTCAACTTGGATCTCGCTACCCCTATCCTATATTGAGATCTGAAACCATGCGGGCCTGAAAACCTAAAAATAGTACCCCTCCAGATCTTCATCTATAACCTGCCCATACGCTACAAATTGCAGAAGTACTTGGCAACCAGCCATGCTCTGCGCCTCGAGCACCGCTGCCACTGAGCCCCCTGCGGCGTCCTAACCCTAGCCTGTTTATATCACGGAACGCGACCCCTGTCGACAAATCCATACAAAGAAATGATCGGCCGCGCTTGCTTTACAGTTTTGCCCTTAATAGCAACTCTTGGTACCCTTTTGGTAACGCTTGTCGTGTTTTTCGGCTCGTACAATGAAAAGCTCACCAGCGTCTACCTCATGTCTGTCGACCTTTCCAACGTCAGTGTCTCAGGTGTGAGCCTCAGTTCAGAGCTTTCGGGTGCCGGAATTTATGCCTACTACCAGGTCGGTGTCAACGCCTACTGCTACGGCTCAAACTCTTCAACTCTCGAAGGGTGTGCCACTCCTACCCACCCTTATTGGTTCAACTTGACCAGCATTCTGTCCAACTCTACCGTGGGTTCTGAGCTCATCGACGACTTGCCCTCTGAAATCTCAGAGTACCAAAAGATTGTCGAGGGTGCCTCCTACGCCATGTGGGCATGCTTCGTGGTGGTCATGGTCTTGTGCGGCATTGTGTTTGTGCTTGGTGTCTTGAGCCTTTGCTCGCCCATCATGGGCTGCTGCGTCTCGATTTTCTCTGGCTTGGCCTTCTTTTTGTCGCTTGTGGCAGCAGGTATTGCCACGGGTCTTTTCAAGGTTTACTCGTCCAAATTCACAGAGACTCTCGACTCGTTTGGTGCAGAGGCCGACATGGGTAGCCAAGGAATCGTGCTTGTTTGGGTCGCTGTTGGCTGTGCGCTCGTGGCCGAAGTGCTGTGGTCGCTCACCTCGTGCTGCTGCGTTACCATGCGCAGACAGCCCCGCGTCATTGAAGAGGCGCCCATGGTCTACGATACCGGCTATGCCCCCGTCTACAACCACGCAGCTCCTCAACCCGCGGCGAACATGTACTACCGTGAGGATGAGTCGGCGCACACAGCCTACGAGCCCGAGCACCACCACACAACGCCGTACGGACAAAACCCCTACAAGCACTATTAGATGTTTATACACTAGCATTCCATCTTGTATTTATTGTATCCATCTCACTAATCTTTTGCGATGGCGAAAAGTAAAAGTGACTAGTAGACCGTTAAAATTGGAGTGACTACAACTCGTTTGGGCCCAGATTTTCGTAGGCGCGGGCAGAAGATTAGATGCTAAAATGGATGTGTGGAGCTTGGTTTTTACCAAAATTGCTTTTTAAAAAATGGCCGGTTTATGATTTGAACTATACAGAGGCCTAGAACAGTCCCTAAACACATAAATGTGCATTAATAAGCAAAAACACAAAAGTTTTTTGTTCAATAAAAATTCAGTTTTTTCTGGTCGACAAAACAGATAAGTCCAGTCAACTATAACTCGTGTCCTGTGTCCCTGTTAGCTCAATTGGCTAGAGCGTCGGACTTTTAATCCGAAGGTTCTGGGTTCGACCCCCAGGCGGGGAGTAGAGTTGGATTTACTTCCTACATTTTTGCATTTTTTCGTCTTTTTTCTCCAGATAAACAATAAACTACTGATCCTTTTTTCCAGGAAGAGGCTCGACCTTCTTGTTGGGTAGCGCACCGCCAAGGCGATTACCAGCACCAAACTCTGGCTTTTTGGGTGGAGCTTTACCTAGGCGCATACCGGCACCAAACGAATTGACCAAGGCCTGGCGTGCCTCTTGGTTATCGACAAACCGGAGCCATCTCGGAGTGGTGAGGCGGGGCCCGCCGTTAATGGGCAGCAATTCTGTCAAAAACAAAAACAAATGCCCGATAAACATGCCCAGCAGCGACTCGTAGAGCCCTTCAAGGCCTCCGAGCACAAACCCAAGTGCGGCATTTAGCCACGGGATATAGGCATTGGTGACTGAAACGAGACCCAAAACCATGCTCTTATCTTTAGGAGCACTCTGGCAGTGCGTATAAGTTAGGGCAGAGGCGTGAATAGGCAGAAAAGCATAGAGGCGTAGTGAGGGTCCCAAGGCCAGGCAAATTGACTGGATAAACCCGTAAAAGAAGACGAGATCGGACCGTTTTTTGAGCGGCTGATCCTCCAGTCTGCGAGAATCCATCCAAAACATTACGAGGAGGACCAATGAACTAAACGGATCGCGACGCATTGATAGCATTGACGTGAAGACCGTCCAGGGGGTTTTGAGCGGCAACCGTTCCCAGTACCAGAACTGCATGCTGAGCGGGGGATTGAGACGACAAAGCAAGAAAATTACAGTTGCACCGAGCGTCAGGTGCCGCGTCACAAACGGCAGCTTGCTCCAAACTTCTTCAAACGACGGTTCGTGCTGCTGGGGCTGGCGTGGCATGTAAGCGGAGAGGATGGGGACCCATGGGGACCTCCTAAGCAAAATAGACTACATAAATATTTATTCGGCCTCGACGAGCGACGCCTGCTGGGTGCGATCCTTGGTCTGACCGGCCAAAACGATCCGCTGCACCGCAATGGGCTCATCGTCGTCCTCGCCGGTTAGGAAAATCAGCAGCGAGGACACGTTCTGGAACAAGACGGGGCGCACTTTGAGCTCAATCCAGCCCTCGGAATTCACTTCGGGCAGATCCTGGTCAACAATGGCCTTGTGGGTAGCTGCATCTTCAAACGAGAGCGCCGCGGGCAGCGAGGCAAAAAGACGCACATGGACGGGGCGTTCGCCCTCAGGGGCAGCCTTGACGAGAAGTCCTGTGATATTAACCTTGTTGTGGAAAGGAATATGCACCAACAACTGCGAATCAGCGTCGGTTGTAGTGGCGACTTTACCCGGACCAAAAAGGTCGCTTGCCTGAGACCCAGGGTCCACAGCAGTCACATTTAGGAGTTCAAGAGCACTAAAATCAATCACTTCGTTCAAGGGAGAGGCAATTGGCCACGTGGTGTTGGTGGGAGGCGCGTTTTGGGGTAGGCGACTGAGGCTTGCCAGGGCTTTCTCAATGGCAGGAAAGTCGCTGCCAACAATAGTGTTGACCTTTGTACCGTTGTGGTAAAATTGGAATGTTGGGCTGGTCTTGGCGCCGAATTCTTCGGCCACAACCGGCGCGGTGTCGGTGTTGATTCGGGCGAACCCAAGCAGGGGGAAATCGCGCTCAAAGCGCGCCAAGTGCACGTCAAGACCACTAAATGCAGCAGTAGCAGCAAAAATCAGCACCGCAAACCCGCGGGTCGTGCGGAATTCCTCCAGATCATCCAGGCTGCCAATCTCGAGCATTAATACAAGAAAGGTGCTTTGTCAGAAAAACTTTTCAATATGATCAATATTCATGCCGATCGTGTAGACGTGGGAAGTTCGACCTTTGCCGATAATGTCGGGGGTGTTGATGGTGCCTGGGACATTGAAAAGTTTAAAAAAGAGTTTGACATCAAAATCCACAACATGACCGACATGTCTGCCAACTTTGACCTCGTTGGTTGCGACACCAGTTTGGCAAATGCCTTTAGGCGTATTATGATTGCGGAGGTGCCCAGCGTTGCATTTGAAAAGGTGTTTGTTGAGATGAACACCAGCGTTATGCACGACGAGATCCTCGCCCAGCGCATTGGTCTTGTGCCTATTGGTGTCTCCCCCGAGGGTCTCGAGTGGGTTGATCCGGTCAACCCTGGGGAGGAAGTCGTTTACACCGAGGCCAACTGCATTACTTTTACCCTGAATGTAAAGTGCGAGCACAACCCCAGTGCTTCCAAGGATGAGACTGACCCAAACAAAAAGTACATTAATTCCAATGTCTATGCTCGTGACCTCAAGTACGTGCCGAGCGACCACCAAAAGGAGACCATGGCCAACCCCCCTCAAATACTCAACCCGGACATTTTGCTCGTTAAACTTCGCCCTGGCCAAGAAATTGCATTGACCGCGTTTGCCATTTTGGGTATTGGCTCTGACCACTCCAAGTTCTCGCCTGTTGCCACCGCATCTTACCGCTTGATGCCCACAATTACCATTAAGGAGCCTATTGAGCCCGAACATGCCACCAAGTTTCAAAAGTGCTTCTCGCCTGGTGTCATTGAGATCAAGGACGGCAAGCCTGTTGTGGCCGACGCTCGCAAGGATACAGTCTCGCGTGAGGTTCTTCGGCACCCCGAGTTTAAGGATAAAGTGGCCCTTGGCCGCAAGCGTGATCACTTTATCTTTAACATTGAGTCTACCGGTGCCATGGAGCCGGATGAGATCTTTGCAAAGAGCATCATTGTGCTCAGAAACAAGGCTGAAGAACTTTTGCAGTGCGAGTTTTAATATTTATAGCATGTAACTCAGGCATTACAATCATACGTGGGCAGCACCACGGCCCCCGCAATGTGCCTCGCCTAGTCTGGTTGAGGGTTGGCAGTGGCACAAGCACAACTACTGGCAAAATTATATCTAGAAATCATAATGCAATATATTATACAGTGGGTGTGCTGTCTCCTTCGTCTAACGGAGGCGGCACGGGCGCAGAGTTGGGGTCCTCTGCCCTCTGCTCTGCTGGCTTTGAAGGCGCAGGCGGCTGGGCTGGCATGATGTAGCCGCGATCATACTCTTTACGCGTCATGGGCACGCCGCCGCCACTATTAGGATCTTTGCTCTTCAAAACGCCAAACTGGGTCGGGTTCTCGCGAAACAGCTCGCAAATACGGTAGTGGCACATCTCGAGGGTGAACGTTTTGCCGCGGCGACGGGTGAGCTCCTCGGATAAATAGGCCCACTTGGCCCGCTCACCTTCATCAAGGAAGCCCTGCAGCTCCTGAATGTCCTCTTTGCTCCAGAGAAAAGTGCCGCCACCTTGCTGGCCGATGAGAACTTGGTACCGGTTGCGCGCAGCCAGGGTCTTCTCACACTTGGCCAGTTGGGCAATCTCGCCCCAGCCATAGCCTTGGTGCTTGAGATCAAGGATCATGCGGTCTTGCTCGCCCGAGTATTTTGACTTTTTGCGATTGCGCGGCGCAGGATCAGCATTTAGAGCCGATGGGTTGGGTGGCACGACATTTGACAACGGCGGCTCGCAAAGCTGAATGGGGACGTAGGCTCCCTCAAACAGCTGGTGGCGCGATGAGCTACGGCTGTGCTGGCTACGACTCTCGCCACGCTTGGCGTTGGCGGTTGTGGATACGCTCCAATAATAACCTCCAGGAGGCAATGGTCCTGCGGGCATTCTCTGCCTGGTTGGCGTACCGTAAAACCTGGAAAAGTCGTAGTAATTTGCAGAGGGCATCATACCGCCGCTGCTACTCGGCGCGCGAGGGGCAACACCATAGCTAGTGTGCATCTCGGGCTGCCTCATGGGCTGCTGGGGCGACACGGCGCCATAGAGCATTGGGCTAAAACCATAGTCATATCTCCTCTGCTGGTGCTGCTGGTTCTGGTGCTGGTGCTGGTGCTGGTGCTGGTGCTGGTGCTGGTGCTGGTGCTGGTGCTGTTGCTGGTGCTGTTGATGCTGAATCCAGGGAGGGATCTGAGACGGGTCAATGGCCAAGGGCTGAGGAGCGTAGGGCGGATCCTGCGAAGAGCCTTGCGCAGCAAAGCGGTGACTCTTGGGGACTTTGGAGCTTTCCTCATCATGGTACGTCTCGCCCTGTTGCGGCTGCACCTGCGACAGCTGTGCTGGGGGCTGCGGTGCCTGCATGGTGTGCGACAGCTCGGGCTCGTCGGTGCTGATGCCAAGGCCGTAAATAGGCTCCTCTGGTGCACTCACGGGCGGATGAGGAGGAGGAGGAGGAGGAGGAGGAGGAGGAGGAGGCGCAGCCGCAACGCGGTGCGGCTGGTGTGGGTAGCTCTGCGACCTGGGCCCAACTGGCCCTGGAAAGGCAAAGTCCGAGTAGTGCGCCTGCTGTTGGGACGCATGCATCAAGTCGGGTGCCGAGTGGCTCTGCTCCCGTGTTGGCCGATAGTTGATGCTTGGTGTGCGAGGGCCAGGGCGCGGTGGCACATGGCGCACAAGCTGGGGCTGGCCCGGCTGCTGCTGTGATTGAGGCGCCAAGACCCAGTGAGCGCCCGAATGAGGCTGAGGCTGATTCTGGACCTGCGGGTGTGCTCTTGGCAGCCCGTAGGACCGTGAGCTCAGAACCATCTGGGGCTGGGGCTGGGGCTGGGCCTGCCAGTAAGGATCAAACTGGTCGCCGAGGTTGGCCGAAACTGACTGTGTCCTCGAATGCTGGTGTTGCCGCTGAGGCTGTGGCGGTGCTTGGGGCGGATGCTGGTGGTGGGCTGGCTCTGCAACGAGGTTGGGCGCTGCCGGGGGATAAATATGCATGGGGAGTGACTGATCTACGCCGTACTCAGGAATCGGGGGCTGTAGACTTGAACCTGCGAGTTGCGGTGGACAAACATTGTACTGGAGGAGGCGAAACATCTCTTCCTCGGGTTCATGGTAGGGCGCGGGCGCATCTCGAGGAGCTGCCCCGAGAGGAGGCTGCCCCGGTCCGCCTTGACGCGTCGGAGGGGACTGATCTTGGGGTATAATCTGGTCTTGCTGAGAGTTATCAATGGCTTCTTCATTGCTTCTCATCAAATAGTTGCTCATAAGTCGCTGGTAAACAGGCAATGTCGTACTCGCAAACAAAATGCAACAATGCTCGGTCCTTGTTGTACGTCTCTTGGGTTCCTCTAACAATACAAATTAAAGCAAAAGATTTGGACTCCAGGAACTGCACCCATGCGATTTGGGGATTAAGGTGGTTTTGCTTGGTTGACGTTGTGAGGAAACGAACAAAAACAAGGATGAATAAGGTGCACATTTGTGCATGGTGTCCACATCAGGATCCTCGAGAATGTGACATTTCATGCATCTTCATGCATGTCCACGTCCGGTATGCAGGCGGCTCAACATCACGGAAAAAGAAGATGTTTTTGCCCAAAAAATTCGAAAATATTCACAAATATACTATACAAAGTCTCAATTTCTGATTTCAAGGTCATACACCTGCCCTTTAGCCAATTAAGGTTTTCCCCTCGGCCCCCCGCTTGCAGCAGGTAAGGTCTGGGAGGGCCAGATCTCTGATCTTTGATTTTGAACACGGCGCATGTAGCAAGGCATGTTTAATAGCGGCTAAACCGGGTCTACACAACCCCGTCTACGGCCTCAAAGACAAACTGACGAGGCCAAATTCCGCAGTCAGGGCCTTGAACGCATGTCTCATTAATGATGTACCAAAGCGCCTCATTGTTTCAGTCATCCTGCTTTGCTTCAGACTATCTTGTAACAAGTGGCTATGTTTCTGGGCCCGCTCTCATGTTTCACTTTCTTTTTTATAGCGGCGCAAGCGCGTTCAAAGTCCCCAAGAAACCCCTTTACGCGAAATTCGCGGAGGTTGCTATTAGCCAAATGCAAGATGTGAGACATTGATCATAGATGGGGATAGGGTATCTATAGGGGTAGGCAGGGGCCCCCAATTTTAGTCAAAACACATGACCCGTCTACTTTTGTCTCCACAAGCGAAAAACACTAAATAATTAATTTTTTACAGACCGTATGCAGGGCCTGCGCGCAAGTGCAAGGCAATCTTCGATTCAGCATGAGAACTTTGATGCTGCATGTCCTCTATGCATGGCGACGCTCGTCGAGACAAGACTCGATTGAGTTTACGGCTACTGGAAAAGCTTAAACAACCCCTGATAACTGTGCTAAGTTTGAGTGCTTGAGTTTTGCGATGAACTCGCTGCAGATTACCCTTTGTGCAGTGGTTTGTGGGGTGCTCGGATGTGGCGTAGCGCTGCTCGCAGCCGTTTTTTGGATAACACGAGTACGTTTAGAGGGGCAACAGAGTACGCTGTACTCTGCGACTCCAGTTCCACCACGACTTGCCTCGGAGGGCTACCCCTTTTATTCTGCCCGCGCATTGCCAGAGTTACCGCGCAAGGCGCCCGAAATTCCTGCTACTCCTCCAATGGAGAAGACCTGTAAATGGAGCCATACTTTTCCCGAAGGTGCTCTAGATAAGCACGATCCGCCAAGGGCTCCTGAAAAGTTTTGGGAGCGGTATCACAAGGAGACCATGGCAGAGGCCAAGAGAAATAGCAAAAAGAAGTAACGCGCGTGGAGGGGGATTCAAGTTTTACATAGATTTAGTTCGTGGGAACACCATAGTCAAAGTCAAAGTAGCTCTGGTCAAAGTGATGAATACGAATGTAGCCATCCTCGGAGCCCGAGACGTACGAGGTTCCAAACGGGTGCACAGCAATCGAGTTGATGGGACCAAAGTGACCGCCGAGGCGGCCCAAATCATCCTCGTACAACTTGTGGAAAAAGTGGCTCTCGAAAATACCGTTTGAAGACGTGGTGACATCACGAGCATCGATACCACCGCCGGCGATAATGTAGTTTTTGATCGGTGTGATGGCGGCCGAATTGAGGGGGACATCACCCAAATAAGTGTGCATAACTTCGAGAGTGTTTGCATCAACGAGACGAGCGTGCTTGTCACGGCTACTGGTGACAAAGTATGTGCGGCACGGCGACATTTGCAGGTCGGTGATGGGCTTCTCGTGAAGGGTGTTTTCCTTGATGAGGTCACCGGTATCAACGCTAATCTTGCTCACGGTACCATTTTTGCGCGCTGCCAGCAAGTACTTGCCGTCAAACGACCAGCTAGCCTGGATAAATGTCGAGGTCGGGCTGGTACCTTCTTCCTCGATTTCGTAGGTGCTTTTGAGCGAGGTCTTGATGGCGTCAATGTTGGAGATGTCGATATCATAAATTAGCAGCGCACCCTTGAAACCACGCTGGTGTTCACGCACAACAACCATCTTCTTCATGTCCGGCGAGAACTCGATAAAACGGGCGGTGACGGCGACCTGGGTCTGGTGCAAAACTTTGCCCGAGGCCAAGTGCCAAAAGCGAATCTCGTTGTCGGTACCGCACGTCACGCAAATCTTGGATTCGGGGTCAATGTCCACCGAGTAGACGGCACCCTCGTGGGGAAGGGTGCCGAGGCGCTCGCCGTTGTCCGAGTACCACACACTCACGGTGTGATCACGGCCGGTAGAGATGAGAATATCACCGTCCCGGTTGTATTTGAGCTGTGAGAGCGGACGCTCGTGGCCCTTAATGACGATGGGATGCATGACAAACAGAAAATTTCGCAGCGCCTAGTAAGGCCTGGGAGTAGGGTCCTCGAAGGGTCCTCCTGGGAGGAAAAGGAAAGCTTTGGGGTCCTTGGAAATTATGCTATGCGAGTATAAGATTTAGTTGAGTGTGGGGACCCCAAACGACCAGTGGCAATCAGTAGCAATTGATATTTTACCCGTCGCCGATTTTTGTAGTTTTAGGATCGTGGCACTAAGGCCAAATGCCGAGCGCTTGAGCAGGCCCAACTCTTCCATTTCGCCCGTTTGCTGGGTAATTGTTTTAAGGAATGCTAGGGCGCCGCTCAGGTGCGACTTGGCCGCATTAATGGCCAGATCCTCGTCAAACTTGGCCATCTCCTGCTCGTACATGCTGTATGGGGGTACAGGCGGGATACCAACCGCTTCAAAGCATTCGAGCCGGAGTCCAAACGTCAGGGCTCGCGTCGTGTACTCGGTCTGAGGCGGCTTGATGAGCCCGCGCTTCTCGAGCAGCCAAAATACTAGAGTGTTGGCGGCACACAGGTGCTCCATGCACCGCGATTCCACGTCCATGGCGTGAATGTACTGATATGAGGTTTTGGACCTGAGGCTGCGCTGCTCAAAGTACAACTTAAGCCTGCCGAGCTGGTCCACCAGCATGGTGGCGAGCCGGCCAGCGTACCAATAAATGGCACCGCGCTCGTGCAAACTGTACAAATCCTGCTCGAGACCCATCAAGGTAGCCCACAACATCATCTGCAGCTTGCGCTGAGCAACCCACGCCGAGAATTGGCACGCCCATTGCTTTGTATCCGCGGGGCCCCCAAGCCGCTCGCCGAGGCCGGCCTCCACGATGGCTCTGTCCAAGTTTTGAGCAGCAACGTGCAGCGAATCCCAGCCAGCAATGCACTCAAATAAGACCTGGCGCTGGCGGCACCGGTTCATACACATGAGGGTCAAAAAGTCAAAATAGCACAGGGGTGCCTGCGTGATGAAAACTTGCCATGCTTCGCGGCACTGTTTGATGATTTTGGGCTTGACGGCGGCAAACCCCGGGAATGACATCTCGGTAACATCGCGCTCGACCCAGTTTGCTGCCGAGGCGCCAAGCAAGTCGTACTGCCTAAACACGTTTTTCACCAAAATCCGCACAAGAGTCGTGTGCTGCGCCTTGCCAAAATTCAAAAAGAACCCCAAGACCTGCGCCGAATCGGTCAAACTGAGGAGTGCAGAGCACGCCTTGATGTGATTGACGGTAGCCAGAAAGAACTCGCGCGACTCGTTGGGCTGCGCGCCCACCAGGGGCCGCGACAAGCAAACGCCGTCTGAACGAGCTTGCACAGCAGTACTGAATTGGGCCAACGTGCCCTCGCTAGGAGTGCTGAGATCAATAGCTTGGGCGAGCTCTAAAACTCGGTTAAGGTGCGCATGCTTTTTGGTGAGCCCCTGCTTGACCACAAATAGCCACTCTGAGCGCATCTCGAGCCTAGGCACAAATTGAAGCATCCCGAGCTGCTTGCAGCTCTGACGAGCCCAGTCCACGAGCGAAACCACAACGTCAATAGGTACACCCTCGAGCAGCGACCAGCCACCGGTACCGGCATGAAAATCTTCCTCGAGAGCCACAACGTCGGACCTATCGAGGAAAATCTGCTCAATCACAAGGCTGCAGGCTTTCAAAGTTGCTAGAACATACACAGACAAGATCAAATCCGGTTTGGGGTCGATACTCTTGAGCGACTTGATGTACTCGACGGCGTTTGTGTTGGGAGCGTTAAGGGTTTGCAGCTCAGACTCGACATACAAGGCACTAAACACCGTTTGAACGAGCGTGGAGCCCTGAAGCCATGCCATCTCGCGACAAAACAGGGCGTCCATTGCCTCGAGGCAATCTTGTTCTGTTTGAGGCAGACCCAATTTGAGCGATTGGCTAAAGGGAATCCAGGTCATTCCAGTGTCCATTTTGGGGTTTCCGAGTTCGAATGCGCTGATGGACTCGAGCAAGGTAAAGTCTTTATGTTTGATCAGTTCGCCGCTCTTGAGAGTACTGGCTTGCTGGCGGAAATTTTCAGTAACGTTCATGCCGCCAATGGGCTGTGGAGATATTAAAGGGAGCTCTGGTAGACAGACTAGCCTACGAGCCTTTGGAGGGGTGACAAATACCTGACAAATTTCTAAGGCTGAGATTACCTCATCATCTAGGGCTCGCTGAGAGTACTCCCACTCATACATACACCAACAGTGTACCAATCTTTCATCAAACACAATGGGAAAGGGAAAGCCTAGAGGAATGCAAGCCGCACGCAAGTTGCGCACCTCCCGTCGTGAGAACAAGTGGGCCGACTTGTCCTACAAGAAGCGCCTTCTCGGTACATCCTACAAGCACAGCCCCTTTGGTGGTGCTTCCCACGCATCCGGTATCGTCCTTGAGAAGACCGGTGTTGAGGCCAAGCAGCCCAACTCTGCCATTCGCAAGTGCGTGCGTGTCTTGCTCAAGAAGAACGGCAAGCGTGTCACTGCTTTCGTGCCCCGCGATGGTTGCTTGAACTTCCTTGACCAGAACGACCAGGTCCTGCTCGCCGGTTTCGGTCGTAAGGGTAAGGCTAAGGGTGATATCCCCGGTGTCCGTTTCAAGGTCGTCAAGGTCTCTGGTGTTTCCTTGTTGGCTTTGTGGACCGGTAAGAAGGAGAAGCCTCGTTCTTAGGTTATTTCATTAATATTCATAGTTACAAGTTAACGGTATTACGTGCAGCATTATGCTGGGCCTCTCGTGGTGCTGGCGGGTGCAGAGCTCCATTGTGCTGGTGGGTGGCCAGCCACGAGTCTAAACAGTGCCTGGTAGTGCCCCAACAACTTGAATCCCAAATACAAAAGATCAAGCTTTACATTCTTGATAATAGATCCTCCCTTCCCAAAAAAAACTGGCCAAATTCCGCAGGGTTGTGGGAATTTATGCATACAGCGCCTGATCTCGAGGTCTTGGTCTGGGTGAAGGTTACTCTTTGCACTGGAGTGCTAGGCGTCGACCTCTGTCTTGGTTTAGCCTTCCAATGGCTGACTATATGCTCAGCAAGTCGCCTGGGCTCAAGCGTATGGAAGCGTGTGGCTCTTCGTCTTCTGGGGCGGTGACCAGACCAAGCTGAAGGATCACGCCGCGATAGGCGTACTTTGAGCTACGATGAGTGCAGAGGGGAGCGGGGTAGTTCTATAGATTATCTCGATTGAGCTGCGTTTGAAAGAGATGAAGGTCTTTGGGGCTCAGCCCGGGGTCCCCCGATGCTCAGACACAGAGGGTAGCGAGTGTGCACCTGGGCACCCTGGGCCACCCTTCATACAAGCTCATATACATAAAACTAGTCTAGTGCTCGAGGATACTGAGACTGCCGGTGATGACGACGTTCTCAAGAACGGCACCGTTGGGAATATCAATCTTGTTTCCCTCCTCGCACACCACGATAACGGTACCCTTGAGCTCGACATTCTTGCCGATAAACACATTTCCGGTCACGGTGAGGTGGTCGAGCTCGATAATGCGAGGGATCTGGGGCACGCGCTTCTGGAAGTCATTGACCTTCTTAAAGTGGCCACCCAACTTGATGAGGGGCGCACCGCCAAACCGCTTGGCGTCCATCTGGAGCGAGCCGTGCGACAAGCTGTAGAGGTCGCTCTTAACGAGAAGGAGATCTGAGCAGGTCTTGACCGGCAAGAAGCGCGAGCGCGGCACGTTGACGCCCTTTGCGTTGGCAAAGTAGCGGATAGCGGCACCCACGGCGGTCTCAAGCTGAAGCACGTTGAGGTCGACGCTCCCGTGCTTGATGGTCTTGGGGTTGGGGATGATTTCCATCTCGAGCTCGTCGTTTTGCACGAGGCGCTTGATGGCTTTGAGGTTGATCCACAGGTTGTTTGTGTTGAAGTACTTAAACTTTTTGATCGACTTGAACTCTTCGACGTGGGCCTTGGGCACCTGAGCAAGCTCGAGAAGCGAGACCTGGCCGTCATAGTCGATCAGGGTACCACCCTTGACATCGGCGCGGGTCTTGTCGGTAAGCTCCATAATGTACTCGCTGCCGCTCTCGACAAACTCGCGCAGAATGTTAAAGTCGACCGTGGCGCCCAAGTTGTCGCCGTTCGAAACGAAAAGAACCTCCTTGCCCTGGGCAATGAGCTCGTCAAGCACACCGCTGCGGTTAAGGCTCTCAAATAAGTCACCGTGGCCGGGAGGGTACCATGAATCGTTGCTCTCATCCACATCCTCGGGAAGGGGAAGCAACGTGTCCTTGTTGATGCGAGGGTAGCGGCTCTGGTTAAATGTCTTGATGTTGATGTTGTGGCCCTTGTACTTTTCGATAATAGTCTCGGTATCGGCATCGGTATTGAACGAGTTCATCAAAATGAAAGGGACATCGGCAGAGTAGTGGCGGTTGAGGTGCTCAATCTGGCGCACCATCAGGTCCAAAAACGACTTGCCGTCGCGAACCTCAATCACCGACTTGGGGCCAACGCAGCCCATTGAGGTACCCAGGCCACCGTTCAGCTTGAGAACAGCAAGCTTGTCGAGGTACTTGGGCTCGGTATCAGGCTGCTCAATCTTGGCGTACTCAACCACCTGGTCGACGCTGGGCGACTTGACGCTGTCCCAGGCCAGAGGCTCGCCACGCACGGTGCTGTTTAGGTAACGCTGGTACAAACTGAAAAAGCCGTCCATCTCCTGCTCAAACATCTCGCGGTCCTCCTTGGGCGCGGTGTCGGCGAGCTTGTTGAGTGCGTTGCGCATCTGCGCGGCAGCGACGTTGGTGGACGCCTTGTCGAGCGCAAAGGCACTGTGCTTGCGGACGTGGTTCTTGGAAGACATCTTCAAGTTTGGTAAGAGGCTAAACGCGACAGGCTGTCGCCACGCAACCCAGACGCGGCCACCCACCCTAACCCTGGTACATAAGGAGAGGGGGTGCGTGTGGGGGCCAAGCCTGGACGAGCATGGCACAGCACCCCAGGACTTGGCTTGGTTTAACTTAATTTCCGCCGACTTCACCCTGCCGTTGCTACCCGCCGGCTACCCGCCGGCTACCTGGCGGTCCCTAGCAGCCCCTGGCGGCCACCCTTGCCCTGTTGAGATAAAGCCCCGGTTTGTAACCCAAAAAACTTTCCACTCCCAAACTGCCCCAGCTGTCTTGCTAGACTTTTGGGTCCTAACAGAGGAGGAGATCAAGCCCTGTACCATCTATCTCATAAACTCTTTGTATGGGGATCGTGGCGCGTGCTTTGGGGCTTAATTGCTGTATAAAAGTACGTGCCTACATCTGCTGGCTGTATCTAGTTTAATTTTGTAGCTCAATGCACAAACTCATAGTTTTTCGGATCAAACTCCTCAAGCGAACCAAGGCGCAAGTTGCTGCCCACCAGCGCCTTTAGCTCTTTCGGGTCAAACAGGTCCACAACGTGCTGGTCGGGTATCCACACCACCTGGCCGGCACCAAACGCCACGGCCGACTTGAACCCCGGAACCGCGTCCTCAAACACAAGGCACTCCTCGGGCAAGATTTCTTCCAGACCTTTAGTCGCGCGTTCTTCATTGAGGCCTCGCAAAGCGACCTGCCAAATGTCCGGGTTGGGCTTGCCACGGCCGGCAGGAATCCGCTTGTCGTCGCCAGTCACAACGTGCTTGCCAAAGTACTCAAAAAGAGCACGGTGGTTGATGGTCTTGACCTCGTAATTGTGGCGCAGCGAGCTCGTGGCAAGGGCAATGGGCAAGCCCTCTGCATGGGCCCACTCGAGCACCTCTTTGGCACCGGGAAGGAAGCGGCACTTGGGCCATTTGGACTGTTGTAGGGCATGCGCCTCATCCATCCAGCTCTGTGCCGTGTACTTTTCAAGCAAAACAGGGAAAGAATTTAGGAATTCTTGCGCAGCAGCCACGCCAGGCAGCCCCTGCAGCTTGACCTTAACCGACCACGGCAGGGTGCCAAGGCCATTTGCGGCTAAAAGTTCGTTGGAGACCTCGGTGTAAATGGCCTCAGTATCCAACAATGTGCCGTCCATATCAAACAACAGTGCCTTGACCTTCATTTGTCAAGAGGCTAGGCCTTGCCCCTCAAGACCCTGAAGACCCTCTCTTGAGCTGCCTCAGGACCATGGCCACAGTGTAATCGCCATCGTGACTGAGCGACAACAAACACTCATAAGGCTTGGCAACATCAGGAACCATCTGTAATTTGCCATTGACCCACATTTTACGCCATTCATTGAACCGTACCGAAGGCTGCTCGCTCAAATCAAGCGATTTGTAAAGGGCTTCCTTGGCCGCCCATGCACTAGCCAAGCGCTGCACCTGGTTGTCACTGCTTAGGCCGTGGCGTTCCTCGGGGTGTAAAATCCGTGCACAAAGCCGTTGCAACCTATGCGGGTTTTTTAGGAGCATTTCCCGAAACCTGGCCGACCGGCACACATCAATCCCAATGCCCAGCATGTAAGCCCAAATCAGGGTGCCTACTAGCTTTTTTAACTACTTGATTCTATAATGCCTTGTGTGCTAGCACTTCAAAACCGCGTTTGATCATTTCGCCCTGCGACTCCTTGCCTACAAATTCAAATGCCTGCACGTTTTGCCGTAGCGCAGCCATCACCACGAGCGAGTTGTTTGCCATTTCGGGCGCGTACTCGAGCGCCATGCCACTTTTCTGCACTGCCTTGAGTACCACCTCGCGATCGCGCCTCAAATTTGGCGAGCACCACCGCAACTCAGCGCCATTGGCGCCAACTGCTGCCAGGGCCACCTCGCGGTCATTTTGTAAATCTTTGGACGCAAACTCGAGGCCAAAGCCCCATCGCTCAACAAACTCGAGCACAAGTTCTTTGTCGTCCTTGAGCTCCTCGTTGCAATACTCGAGCGCATCATAGTCGTAGTGCCGCAGCGCCTTGAGCACCAGAGACCGGTCACTGGCAAGATGTGCAGGCAAGTACCGTACCAATAGCCCACAGCCTGCAATTTCCGTAGCCAAGGGCTCTTGGAGCAGCTCCTTGTGGGCAAACCAGAGGCCGGTGCGGGTGCGCGCAGCATACTTGAGGGCCGCGGGATTGCGCACGCGGGCCTGCAAGTCAGTGCGGAACTTAATATCCACTTGGTCCTGCTCAGAAATGACCATGGCCTGTGTATACAGGTCAAATTCTTCAAGCTGGGCGGCCTCAATCACAGGGTGCCGCCAGCACCTAAAATTAAAAGAACCGCAAAAATTGAGCTCGCGCGCAGACATGGCCTTTTTACAATCCAAGTAGTGGCTGGCAATATCTCGTCCGACCCCATAAACATCCAATTTGCTCCATAAAATGTCGCTCATAAACACAGCATAAAAGTCGCGGTTCACCATTGCTAGATGGAGATAGAGTTGGGGCACCGGCTGCTCTCCATTTTCCACCAAGTACGAGGCGATTTCCAAAATCAGTTCAATTGCAAGTGTCATGAAGTTGCGCCGAGAGGCTGCGCGCCGGGCGCACCTAAAACAGGCGCGCAGCCCCACAATGGTTGCACGCGATGGCGCAATACCCAAAAGTGGTGTTCAATGAGGTTTTTAAAAAATTCCAGGTACTTGGCTTAGGCACATAATGGGATATAGGCTATTTATTTTGGCATTGGGACCGCGCTAGACCGTGAAAAATTTCAAGCGTGACCTGCATGTGCATGCATGATGGGGTGCGTCACGCTTTAAAAATAGCCGCCTGAACCAGTTTATCTTTGAGTTGCTGCGAGGCATATTCAAAACAATTCAGGTCCTGGCCAAGCGCCGCCATCACGAGCTTTTCATTCTCCTGGAGGGGACCGGCATGTGCTAGCATGCAACCGGCGCGGGTGCAGGCCTCAAGGGCCAGCTCGGGGTCTGCACGCCTCTCCAGCGAGCAAAATTGGTATGCCGAGGGGTCGGAGCGTACAGCGAGCCACGCAAGTTTAGGATCTCCGCGCAGTGTCTCAGAGGCCCACTGGATGGCCAAGCCATTGGCCTCGACGGCCGCCGTCACCACCTCGGGGCAATTGCGAAGGCGCTGCGAGGCAACCTCGAGAGCACGCGTATAACCACGCTGTACCGCAAGTGTTGCCAATTCCGCATCATCCTTGAGCTTTTCTGAGGCATAGTAGAAATTCGCGGGGTTGAGCTCAATCATTAGAACCATGAATTTGCGCTCATCGCGCAAAACGCGGCTTGAATAGTAGAGTGCATCCTTGCGTTTTCCAGCAAACAAAAATGCTTCACGGCTCGCAACTGCACCGTACAGCCCAGGACGCTTTGCAAATGGCTCTGCCAAGACAAGTGCCATGGTGTAAAGGGTAAACACGCTAAACGTTTGTAGATTCACTTCAGGGTACTGCTGGGTCAAAGAGTTGAATTTGGCGCAGAATTCCACCTCGATACTCGGCATCTGTGCCTTGATGCGCAAGTAGTGCCGAGCCACGTTCTGGCCCACCTGGTACACGTCGAGCTGGACCCAAACGGCGTCGCTCATAAACGCAGCGTAAAAATCTTTGTTCACAAGTGCTAATTTGAGGAATAGCTGCGGCGAGGGCGCGCTATATGCTGCAATAATCTCAGCCGGAGTCTGCATGCGGGGGTGATACTGGGAACTATGTGAGTCTCTATGAATATGAAATGGGGTTAGGGCAGCTCAAGCACATTGCACTCGCAGGCGTTTACAGTGTCTAGACCTTGAGATTTTTTTGAGCAAATGCAATAATTTCGTCAATTGTCTCAATTGAGGCGCTGTGCGGGAGGCCAGGATACGTCTCGAGCTTGACATTGGAGAAGCCAAATTTTTTTATCCGGTCGACTGCAGACTTGCCAGCAGGGTCAAAGCAAACCACATCATCATCCAAACCGTGCAGCATGAGCACGGGAGTGTCCAAGTTAGCCTTGGATTGGTGGTCTTCAATCTTCTCGGGGCCCTCGGTCAAAAAGCCAGAATGAGCGATAAATCCAGCCAATTTCGTGTCGAGAGTAATGGCACAGCTAAGTGCAAGAGCCGCACCCTGGGAAAAGCCGCCCAAAATAATATTTTTGGGGTCAATGCCATGGTCTTGCTCGCTCTTGATCACCGACTTGATGAGGTCAATGCTCTCCAGCAGGCCGTCGCAGCCTTGGCCGACCTTGGGTCCCATAAAATGCAGGTCAAACCAGCCGGTAGACTGTTGATTGAAGCCAGAGATAAGGCGTGTAGGGGCTTGGGGCAGCACGATGTTGACATGCTGCAGGTCGGGGCGACTGTGCAGGGCTCCTGCCAACATGGACCATCCTTCATAAGTATCGCCCAAACCGTGCAAAAAAATGAGGGTTGCCGAGGGCAGCTTGGGTGCCTTGACGCGGAAAACAGGAATACTCATTTGGGGGCAGAGGCTTCTTGACAAATGAGCATTGAAAAATACGATTTGAACACTTATTTGGGCAGGGTAAAGCACTGTGCCGACATCTCCTCACCATTTAACCTGTTTCACTCGGAGCACGAAATCCTCGAGCTGAAAAAGAAGCTCGAGGCAGGGGATGGTACCCCTGACGAGTTGTGGAAGGCTCAGTGCGTCGTGCAGAGCGCCATTCATCCCGATACGGGTGAATTTGTGTATTTGCCGTTTAGAATGTCGTGCTGCGTTATTTCTAATCTGTTTGTTACCGTGGGTATGCTCACTCCCGGTATGGGTACCGTAGGCACTGTGTTTTGGCAGTGGGTGAACCAGAGCCTCAATGTTGCCGTCAACACTGCAAACGCAAACAAGAGCCACCCTCTCAGTACAAAGCAAATGACTACGAACTATGCTCTTGCCGTTGGCGGTTCGTGTGGTGTTGCCATTGGCCTCAATGCCATAGTGCCGCGCCTCAGAGTGAGCCCCAATCTTCGCACGACCTTGGCTCGCCTCGTGCCGTTTGCCGCCGTTGCCAGCGCAGGTATCTTAAACGTATTTCTCATGCGCAGCAATGAGCTCCGCAAGGGTATCTCTGTGTTTGATGCCGAAACA
Source organism: Wickerhamiella azyma (assembly GCA_022577855.1). Classification (NCBI taxonomy): domain Eukaryota; kingdom Fungi; phylum Ascomycota; class Dipodascomycetes; order Dipodascales; family Trichomonascaceae; genus Wickerhamiella; species Wickerhamiella azyma. The sequence continues at coordinate 566,752 of JAKISA010000002.1, forward strand.
AATGAAGAGCTGGGCGTCTCGCAAAAGGCTGCTGTCCAGGCAGTGGGCGAAACTGCTTTGAGTAGAGTTATTAATTCTACTCCTATTATGGTTATTCCGCCCTTGCTGTTGCTGAGGTTGCAAAAGGGTCCCCTCAAAAACAAGTCCATGAAGGTTGTGCAGCTGGCCAATTTGGGGCTGATTGCCGCCACTTCGTTTGTGGTGCTGCCATTTGCCCTAGCTGTTTTCCCTTCCAAGCGGTTTGCCGATGGATTCAAGCTGGGCGACGAGTTCAAGGGCCGCCGCGTTTGGTTCAACAGGGGCATGTAGGGCATAGGGACGCGAACACAGGGTCGCACACGCCCAGCACCAAATGATGAAAAGCTTCAAACACTAACTAGAAAGCAGTAACTAGAAAGCAAGATACTCGACCTTGTATGTGAGGCTAGAAGGGGCCGCCGCTTCAGGCGCGATGGTGATACCAAATCCCTCGCCGCCGAGGGTCGTGGCAAACACCTTAGTGCCGGGCAGCAGGACCTGCAGCTTACGCGGCGATACACCCGGCTCGACAAGCGTGATGGCGCAGCCACCGCCGCCAGCGCCGGTCAATTTTGTAGGGCCCAGGCCGCACCGCTCAGCGCCGGCACGCACCTCTTCGAGCTTAGGATGCGACACGCCCAGCGCTGCCAGCAACGAGTGGTTGATGTTGACCAGCTTGCCTAGCTCTTTGCGAAGCGTTTCAGGCTCGTGAGTGTCGGCCAAGGCCTTGTGGGCGGCTTCCACAACGCCGCGAATCGCCTCGAAAATCGGGCCTGCAATGTGTGGCGTCGCATCATTGAGAGCGCGCACCCGGTCCACAAGCTCAGAAGTACTGCGCGGGACCTTGGTGTTTGTGAGCGCGAGCTCAATGGCCGGCATCGCGATTGGTACAAAGACTGGGCCCGTAGGCGTTTTGGTGAAGCGGACAGCACCGCCGTGCGTGGCAACCACATTATCGATACCGCTAGGTGTGCCGTGGATGCAGCACTCGGCCAAAAACGCCCACTGGTTGACCTTTTCTTTCGAGACGCCCTCGGCGGGGCTCGAGGCCTCGGCGCCAATCATGGCTGCTGCGAGCGCCACGCTGAATGCGGCGCTTGAACCCAGGCCTGCACCGATCGGCAACTCAGTTTTGGAGCTGAACCGGTACGGCTTGCGGCAAAGGTGCCCAAAAAGGTAGAGGAACGCCAAAGCGGTGGACCGGGCGGGGCCCTCAAGACCGCGCAGCAGCGGGCCGAGCTGAGCCACCTTCTTGATATCCAACACAGAATGAGGCACCGGGTCCCATTGAGGGATATCGTCGACCGGGTAGTGGCGCTGGAGACCCACATCGCTAAAGTCGAGCTCGACAAACGGCACTTCGCGTACTTCAACATAAGTATAGAGACCAATACTAGCGGCAATGGCAGGTACACCGTGGACCACTGCGTGCTCGCCAAACAAAATGACCTTACCAGGGGCGCGAGCCACAAACTTTTCAGCCATGGAGAGAGAGGTGGGAGGGAGAGACAAGATTATGCGATGAAGCGCTGGCGCAGAATTCGAGACTCGCCACTGGTAACGCGGCTCTTACCCGACTCGGAATCACCAACACTGGACGATTCGGCAAAGTTCAAGCGCGAAGAACCCCAGGAAGAAGACAGCCCGTACCCCGAAGTGCGCGCGGCAGTGCCCAACTATGACGACGTTAGCACGCCTCAAGGAACAATCCGCGTGTGGGTTTTGGGTCTTGTGAGCATAACCGTGTGCGGAATCCTCAATGTAATGCTGGCGTTCCAGGATAATGCCTACGCGGTAGGGCCTCACATTGTAACAATTGGCGTGTGGCCGATCGGCAAATTGTGGGAGTTGCTGGTCCCCAAACGCCGTGTGTTTGGTATGGACATTAATCCGGGACCATTCAACATCAAAGAACATGCCCTCATCACCATCATGGCCTCATGTGCGCTCGGAGATGGCCCCTCATACGCAACCGAATATGTGGCCACCGTGCGCTACTTGATGAACGACAACATGTCATGGGGCTACACTATTTTGCTGGTCCTATCCACCCAACTTGTGGGGCTCGCAATGGCCGGGATGGTCAAGCGTATCTTGGTGTACCCGAGCGCATTCATTTTCCCAAACTCGCTGGTTGAGGTTACCCTAATTGGCAATTTGCACATCAAGAGCAACTATGTGGCCAATGGATGGCGCATCTCGCGCATCAAATTGTTGCTCATCCTCATTGTGGTCGGCTCAATTTACCAATGGCTGCCGAGCTTTTTGGCGCTTTTTTTGGGCGAGTTTGCATGGGCAGGCTGGGTCGCACCCAATAATGTGGTTGTGAACCAGCTATTTGGCGTAAATTCAGGTATTGCTCTGCTCCCAGTATGCTTTGACTGGAGCGCCATCTCGGGGTATCTGGGCAGCCCCCTCGTGCCTCCGCTCGGCACTTTGGTCAACATGCTGTTGATGCTCATTTTTTTCTTTTGGTTCTTGAGCCCCATCCTCAACTTTTGCAACGTCTGGTACGGCGATTACCTGCCGCTGATTGCCCCATCGAGCAGTCTTTACGACCGCTACCAAGACACCTACCAGCTCGACAATGTCATCGAGAGTGGCCAGTTCGTGCAAGAAAAGTACGAGGCGTACTCGCCAATGTTTATTCCGGGCTCCTCGGTCATTGCCTACGCCTTAAGTTTGGCGGCTGTGACCGCCACGTTTGTGCACGCGGCCGTGTTTGATTTGCCCAGCATCATCAAATATTGGAAAACGTCCCGCCAGGCAACTGGCGACTTGCACATGCGGCTCATGCGCCAGTACCCCGAGGTCCATTTTATGATTTACTTGGCGCTATTTATTGCATGTTTTGTGATGATGATTGTGTGCTCGAGCGTTTATTCGCACTTGGGCGTGCACATGCTGGTGCTCGCGCTGGGAATCTCGCTCATAATGTTTATTCCCGCGGGCTTTTTGTACGCCACAACCAACATCAGCCTCGGCCTAAACGTGCTTGCCGAGCTGATCCAAGGGTACATTGAACCCGGCAGCGCAAACTCAAACATGCTGTTTAAGATCTTTTGTTATTACCCGCACCTCATGGGCCTGTCGTACCTCGAAAACATGAAGGTCGGGCACTACCTCAAAATCAACCCAAGGGCAATGATCCTTGTTCAAGTGTTTGGGGCCGTGTGGGGCGGTATTTTGCAAGTGCTTGTTTTGAGCTGGCTGCAGGTCCACATTGATGACTTTTGCAGTGAAACGCAGCGCCAGGGGTTCACGTGCCCCCTTCCCCGCACATTTTTTTCTTCGGCGCAAATTTGGGGGACTATTGGTAGCACGCGTGTTCTCGAGATGTACCAACCGGTTCTCTACTTTTTAATTATTGGCGCGGCGCTGCCGATCCTGAGCTGGGCATGGCTGCGGCGCAACCCCACAAGCCTCCTTAGGCACATCCATTGGCCGGTTTTCTTTAATAGTGCGGCCCTCATTCCGCCAGCAACCCCTTACAACTACCTCACATTTCTCCAAGCGGGTTTCTTGTTCACCTATTATGTGCGGGGGCGCTACTTTAACTGGTGGGCAAAGTACAATTACACCGTGAGTGCAGGCCTCGAGCTGGCGGTAATTATCGGCACGCTGATCATCATTCTTGTTTCCCTGAACGGCAACGTGGGCAGGCCAGTGTGGTGGGGCAATTCTGGGGCGTTTGACAATGTGGATATCGACAATGTTCCTCGTAAGGTGCTGGCGCCTGGCGAGTGGTTTGGGCCGTCCACGTGGTAGCGAGGGCAGCTCAGCGAAGTTATAAATAGTTTACAGGTCTATAAGCATTGGTTCTGGCGATGGCTCGCGCACGGGTGCCGTGGGTTCCTCGACCGGGGCGTGCACGGGCGCGTCTGGGAATTGGGGAGCAGAGGGGGCAGAGGGGGCGACCTGGGGGGCAGGGGCAGCCTGGGGTTGCGGGGCAGACGCCACTGGAGTTGCAGTACCCGTGCCTTGACGGGAAATAGGCTGCGAGTACGCCGGGGCGTAGGACGGGACCCGCCCCACGTGCTGGGCTTGGGCTTGGGCCTGGGCCTGGGGCTGTGCCCTCGGAGCGGGAGCGGGAGCGGGTGCACCCTGGGGTACTGCGCGTGCCGGCTGCGCCCTTGGAGCGTGCGCGCGCTGCAGTTCAGCATCCAGAAACCGGTCATAATACTGGCTGATACTCTGGATCCGCGAGTGCAAATCCTCGAGCGTCTGAAGCTTGTCGGCAGCACTACCCAAATCCTTGACCACTTTGGGCTGCAATGAGACCGCGTGGCGCTCTTCGGTACCAATCTGAGCATCGTAAATGGCTTCTTGCGGGGTAGCCGTCTCGAGCCTCTTTTTGAACGCTGCAACACGCTCAATATCGGCGTCGCTAATCAGACCTTGATCAATCTGGCGCGGTTTAGGGGGCAATGCTTTGTTGACATTTGCCTCTGCTTGAGCTTGGGCCTCGGCCTGGGCCTGTTGGTGGTGGTTCGAGACCTGCTGCATATCGGCCAAGGATGCTGCAATTGCTGCCTTCATGTCTTCATCCATTTCTTCGGCTTCGCGAGCAGGTGCAGAAGTAGCCGCTGGTGCGCTGGCAGCCCCTGCGGCACCCACTGACAACTCCAATGCTCTCCTCAAATCACGGTCAAACCCAGACTCAATGGCGCTATTATTGGATTCAATGCCGCGGCGTTGAGGTACAGCCTTGACAACACCCCCTAGCTTTTCTTTGCAGTCTACACAAACGCGGACCGGCTCGGTAATGCCAAAATCGGGAAGGGGCACAAAATCTTTACAATACTCGCCCACAAACACGCCGCCACAGTTGCGGCAGTGATGTTTACGATTGTAGAATGAAAATGGTTGGCCGCTCTTCATGCACGTGTCGCTATCGACCCATTCAGGCGCCACTTTGGCCTCAATGAACGCGGCATTCACTTGTTGGAGCGGGGGGAACTGGTAGTTTTGCGACTTTAATTTGTCCACCTGCGCACCAAACTCCTTGAGCTGGGGCTTGGAAGAAGTCATGTGCGCCCATTGCTGCAGGTATTCAAGCATCAGCGCCACCACCTCGGGGTCCCGCCCCTGGATGGATTGCGACCGGATCTGGCCGCTGTAGGCGCCCAAAAAGTCCGGCGTAGCCATAGCCTCCAAAAAGTGCTGGCCGCCGTTCTTTACCAGCAAATCCAGCAGGTGCAGGGCCAAAATTTGGACGTTTGGGTTGATGTGCATGACGCGGCGCTTGAGCTGGCGCAGGGCCTCAGCGGCGGGCAGCTTCTTTGCGCGGACCTGGTCGCAGATATTCAGGTTGTAGAAAATGTTTTGCTCGCCATTGGGCAGATCCTCGGACGTTGCCGCATCAATCAACGACGAGTTGAACCATCCGCTCATCACGTAAGAGCCAGACCCTCTCTGAGCTTTTGGCACCACCTGCTGACACTGACACCCTTTCAACCCATGTCAAAGCCGGCAAATTCAACGTTTAGAGACCGCGACAAGCCGACCGAGGTGCGCCGCAGCAATATCATGGCTGCGCGCGCCGTCGCGGACGCTGTGCGCACGTCGCTCGGCCCCAAGGGTATGGACAAGATGCTGCAAACAAAGACCGGCGAGGTCATCATCACCAACGATGGCCACACCATTTTGCAACACATGGCGGTCATGCACCCTGCTGCCCGCATGCTCGTTGATTTGAGTGGCGCCCAGGACTCGGAAGCCGGCGACGGAACCACTTCGGTGGTGGTGCTGTGCGGAGCCATTTTGGCCGCTGCGGAGCGGTTGCTGGACCGCGGCATCCACCCCACCCAGATTGCCACTGCGTTCTCACGTGCTGCAGCCCGGTCGTGCGACATTATGCGTGCCATGAGCCAGCAGATCGAGCTCACCGACCGCAACGCGCTTGTCCAGGCCGCCACCACCTCGCTCAGCTCGAAAATCGTGAGCCAAGCCAGCCCCAAGATCGCGCCCATGTGTGTTGATGCGATCCTGAGCGTTGTTGGCGGCACCAAGGAGCACCCTACCATTGACTTGAACGATGTGCGCCTCGTGAAAAAGTTGGGCGGAACCATCGAAGATACGCGCCTCGTGAACGGCCTGGTGCTGCGCCAGCAACCGATCAAGACCGCGGGCGGCCCCTCGCGCATCGAGAAGGCCCGCATCGCCCTCATTCAGTTCCAGCTGAGCCCGCCCAAACCGGACCTCGAGAACCATGTTATCGTTAATGATTACCGCCAAATGGACAAGATCCTCAAGGAGGAGCGCCAGTACCTGCTGAATCTGTGCAAAACCATCAAAAAGCACAAGTGTAACGTGGTCCTGATCCAAAAGTCGATTCTGCGCGATGCAGTCAATGACATGGCCCTGCACTTTATGGCCAAATTGGGCATCATGGTTGTCAAGGATATCGAGCGCGACGAGGTCGAATTCATCTGCAAAACGGTCGGATGCTCGCCTATTGCCGATATTGACTCGTTCACCGAGGATCGTCTCGGTAGTGCTGATTTGGTCGAAGAGACTGAGCAGGCGGACGCTCAGATCCTCACTATTAGCGACATTCAAAGCGCCCAAAAGACTTGTAGCGTTGTGGTGCAAGGAAGCAACAGCGTGATTGTGGACGAGGCCGAGCGCTCGATCCACGATGCCCTGTGCGTTATCCGCTGCCTCGTGCGCGAGCGTGCCCTGATTGCCGGTGGAGGTGCCCCCGAGATCGAGGTGGCTCGTGTTTTGAGCAAGGATGCCGATTCCCAGGCCGGTATTGAGGGTGCGTGCTGGAAAGAGTTTGCCGCTTCGCTCGAGGTGATCCCGACCACTTTGGCCGAAAATGCCGGTATGAATGCTATTGAAGCCGTGACCGAGCTGCGCAACAAGCACGCCCAGGGTTTGCAAAACACCGGTATTTCAATGCGCAGGGGTACTGCCGATATCACTACCGAGAACGTGCTGCAGCCGCTGCTGGTCAACACCAGCGCCATCACATTGGCGTCCGAGTGCGTCAAGAGTATTATGCGCATTGATGATATCCAGTTTAGCCGGTGACCTGAGTACATGTCTATAAATCAATGATACAGCGAGTGGTACATACATAGTAAATTGCTAATTGAGCTATTCCTTTTCCTCGTCTCTCCTTCCCCTCTCTCGCCTTCTCCCTGTCCCCCTTTCCCCCCTGTGCCGCCCTCCCCCTGCCCTGCCCTTCACTCACTCCCACCCTCGCTGACTCTCCGTCTTGATATGTTTGGCGATATCCCCAACCCCCCTAGCGCCGACGAGCTCGCTCTCCGCACCCAAGAATCAAACGCCGTTGTCTACAGCAGCATCTACGCCGCCGTGGCCCTTTGGGTTGCCCCCTTTGCCTTTGAGCTCGTCCGCGGCCGCTTTTAAACTTTTCACTTTTTTGTAAGCTACTGGCAAGCCACCGGAGAGCAATGTACATAGAAAAACTGCTTGGACGAACGTTGCTCGTGCATTTAAAAGCCAACCCAGCCCCTTCCACCTTGGGCGAGAGCCTCCAACTCCACACAACTTTGAGCGAATTTGTCGGATCGAGGGGAACTGTGATGCACTACCGGCAATCAGTGTGCCCGGTCACCAAGGAACGGTTGCCTAGTGTTAGGCTCATGCTCGAGGATTTTGGTCGTGATAGTGCTGTCGAGTCGCCTACTGCTCTGGAAAAGGACCTCGAGGCTATTGGCGAGACCTATGATTATTTGCGGTTGACGTCCATGACGAGGGATAAAGAGGCGATTTTAAGGGTAGGGGATACAAGCTAGGTAATTTCACTGTCTTGTGCACCCATGTGCCTAGGGTCCCTAGGGAAGCTGCACCTATGCACCCAAGCACCCCAAGCATTGCACCCCAGGATGGTAAAGATTTAAATGATATTTATATAGGCATTGCCATTAGATTATGAACGGGCGGGGCACCCGAGGAAGCTGGGCCACCCTTGTACGCTGAGCAGGGGTTACCCCGGATCACCCTCCACCCTTCGACCTCGCACTCACTCCAGCGCACTATCAACCACCTTGAGATCCTCCTCGAGCAACTCTGTCAAAAACTTGATCCCTTGCTGCTGAGCCACGAGAATATCGGCAATTTGCTGCATCTGGGCGCCATCATTTTCCCAACTCAAGGTCGAGGGCTGGTCGTCCTGATTTTTAGGGGCAAAACTCTGCACACGCGCCCAGCACTCGGTCAAATTGCCAAACTTGCTGGGGTCCTGCGCCTCCTGGGCCAGTTGACGGAGCTTTTGTGTGTACAGCTCCTCGTCAGGGGTCAGGGACCGGCCGCGAGCTCCCTCAAGCTGGAGACGCACCGCCAACTTGAGGATGCGAGCAGTCAGGGCAGCGTGCCGTGACCGCATTTCGGTCAAACGGACTGTGGAGTGCAGCTCGTGCCGCGTGTTGAGCGCCTTGAGCTTGTCGCTGATCTCGTGGATGCGCACCCTAAAAGCGTTGACCTGGGTCTGCTGCTGGGCCTTGCGCTTTTCCAGGTCGCTAAAACCTACTGCTAGCACAGGAACACTCGATGCATCGGGCCTCGCAGCAAGCGCCTTGTCCCATTTTTGTTGGTTCGAGCCGGGGGGCATCTGGTACAGCTGGGCCTGCTCGGCAGGGACCTTGTTGTAGAAATAGTGCGTAAACGCGCACGAGGGGCTCTGCGGGTTCCACGCCTCCTTGACGCGCAAGATCTGGTCGCCAATATCGCTCATAAAAGTAGGAGTCCTCGCGAGTCGTGCTTAGGAATGCAAACAATCAAGCAGCCGTTGCACAAGTGGCGCGACAGCGATAGCGAAGCGTCCTCAGCGCAAACAGAGAGTTTGGACGAGGACTCGGACTTTGATTTGGCTCCAGTGGCCCCCGCGGCGCCTCTGCTGTTGCGGCCTCGCCAGTCCAAAGTGGCACCTCCTCGCGTTCCTGCTGCTTTTGAGGATGAAGACACTGTGGAAGACTTTGGTTTGGGGATCGAGGGCCTGAGTTTGGACCGCGTCCGCAACGAAAATGTCGTGTTTGGCGCCATCGAGCCTCCTCGCCGCGTCATACGGCCGGCGGCCTCCATGATGCTCAGGCCTCAATCCGACGATCCCCATGCCACTTTGAAGTTGCGCACGGCGAAATCCATGTGGCAAATGCCCCAGGCCCAGCCCCAGCCCGAAGTGTGCCATCGTCCGCTCACAGTTTACGCCGAACCACGGCCCAAAAGTACCAAACCCAAACACAAATCGAGCCGACGCAAAATGCAGCTCATCAAGCCGCAGGCCTCAGCCCCTCAGTCGGTCAATGGGATGGTGTTTAACCCTGCGAGCGGAGAATGGGAAGGGAATGATGCCAGCACGCGCGTGTTTGACACGGTGCGGCCCTCGACGTCCCGCCGCAACATGCTCGTTAACCTCGAGCCGTCAAGCGAAACGGGTTCAATGGTGTTTGATAGCACTAATTTGTGCTGGGTATCGCGCTCTGAGCCGATGAATGACCCGTTTGCCGACATTGATGACCTCCAAGACTCGGCCAGCACGGCCTCGACCCCTCAGCTGCTGGGACGGTCCACCATGAGCACTGCCTCGCGCCGTGAAGTTTCCAGCTCGCTCAGCACATTTCAGGTCCCCTCGGCCGTCCAACGGCTCTGGCTCGAGAATGACCAGCGGTTTGTGCGCAAATTTGGCGCGTGGGTCGATGGCAGCCAAGACATTCGCGACGTCGCGCACGATCTCTACAAAATGGTTAATTAAAACCGCTGGCTGAGACGGCTGAAGTCAGCCACAATCCGGTCCAACCTGCCCTCCTCGGCCGCCAGCAGCTGCGGTTTATCGGCCAGCATGGCGCTCAGCTCGCGGTTCTTTTCGACGGTTGACTTGAGCTGGTGCTGCAGCTCGACCGAATCGCTACGGCTTTGAGCAATCTGCTCGCCAAGCAGCTTCATATCCTCAGTCAACTTTTGTTCGCGTGCAGCCTGCTCAACAGTCACTGTTTCGCGTGTCTCGGCCACCTCGGCGTGCTGGTCGCGCAACAAAGTTTGCTGGGCTTCGAGGTCGCGGCGTAACCCTCGCGCCCGCTCCAGCTCGCGCCGCGTCGAGTGAAGTGCCAACCGCAGTTCAGTCGCTTGCTGCTCGGCCACCGTCAACTTGGATTGGGCACCTGCGTGCTGGGCAACGCTGTCTTCGAGCTGGTTTGCATAAAGAGCCACCTGCTCGAGCTTGGCAAGCTCGGCGCTGAGCCGGTTTGCGCTTGCCTTGCGGCGCTGCTGCTCGCCCAGCACGTGGCCAAGCTCAAGTCTGAGATTGTCAATCCTGGACCGCGCGTGGACCTGCGTGTTGGAGTCTTTGTGGACCAGCTGCTCCAGGCCCGCAATTGCTGTTTTGCGCTCGTTGATTTTGTGCTGAAGCTCGGTTGCCTCAGTTTTAGCAGCAGCAACGCGCGTCTTGAGGTCCTCGAGCTCCTGCCCGAACCGCGCGCACTCGGCATGAATATCGCCAATTTCGGCCAGCTGCTGGTCGGCCTGCCTGCGCTCGTCATTGTAGGTAGGCCGGCGCGGCGCCAGGTTGCGCTCCAACTGGTTGACGCGTGATTCGAGCGCGGCCGCCTCGTCGTCGAGCGCCCTGCTCTCGTCAAAAACCTGGCGGCACTCGCGCGCCATTGGGCCCTTTAGGGACCTGTCGCGCGACTCGAGAAACTCGCCAATCTTGTTGAGGTTCACGGCAAGGTCCGCCGCCGTGGGCTGCACCAGGTGGGTCGCGTTGAGCTTGACCTTGATGAGGCCAAAGCCGTGCCGCACATACAACACCATGTTCATAAGGTCGTTTGTGTCCGGTCGATTGACATGTTGCACAAACGGGAAGAGCTCGCTCGTGAGTTGGATGTACAGGTCCTGCACCCACTCGGCGGTTGGGTTGTTTGAATAGTCGGGGATATTGTTGTTTGCGAGAAACTCTGCCAGTTTGGCGTGCATGGCACAGACGGGTTGCGCGCAGGTGGCGCGTATTTATTTATATAGTAATTGATGCATGAGCATATCGGCCAAATGTGACCTAGCATATGACCCAGCACATTTTTGAGGGTGTACGGCTGCATGTGACCTAGCATATGACCCAGCACATTTTTGAGGGTGTACGGCTGCATGTGCCTCGCAGGTGCCTCAAGCTCCCAGCAAGCTCCTCGCCACCAATTGATTCAAAAAATTCATCTAAACACAGCTATAATTTTCGCCCCATCCCCTCACAAAACCCCCCCAAGGACACCCACAGACGCCGGATGACTGAGGTCACGCTATGGAGCCACGATCCATTTAGCGTCCCCCAAGACGTGCTGCTGCACCCCGACGTTCTCCCAGCAGCTAAACCTGGCGACCTGGCCCAGCTCAGCCTGTTGACGCCATTGGGCGAGAAGCGTGCCGTGTGCTTCACTGTCAACAATCCAACCGAGAGTTCCAACGTCCAGGTGAGCGTCTCCACCAATGTTTTAACAAGTTTGGGCGTGCAATCGCGCAGCAAGGCCGTAGTCAAACTCAAAACTCGTGAAAGCCTCCAAGTCGATACGGTCGAGCTCAGGTTCAAAGGCGCGTACCTGACGCGGGCCGATCTCTACCGCATATCCAAGCAGCTCACATCTCAATGTTTACGAATTGGCCAACGAGTACCATTTTTGGGCGGCTCAGTGCGGCTCCAGGTGGACGCTTTGTGGCGCAACGGCAAGCGCAAATTCTCAGGGTATGTGGACAAGGAGACCCATATTGTTTATCGCAGCGACTCTGCACGCATTATTCTGCTGATCCAGCTGAGCGTGGAGATGTGGGATTTCGACGAAACGGGCGAAATCGGGTTCCAAAAATTGGTCGGGTCATTTATCCCTGAGGGCCTCAAGCAATGGAGCGAACAAGGCGCCCAGCACACAATAACCATTATTTTGTTTACGAGCCTTAGCGGGTCAAACCGCAAGTCGCGCCTACTGCCGGGCGAGCTCGAGCCCAACCCGCAAAATTATTATCGGGTTGCCGTGGACGCAGCGCCCGTGCAGCGCTGGTCAGACATTTTGTCGACCCTAAGACGTGAGTTTAGCGAGTTCAAGACAGTGCTGATGGGTACTGGCGAGCGTACGCGGCCCAACCAGCCCCTGGCGGCCTCCAAGGGAAATATCCTCGATGCCCTCAAGTACACGACAAGTTTTGCCTCGTCCAAATTCTCGGATCGTGATTTGTGCCGTACAAACCTGCAGGTGCTCATGATTACTGCCTCGCCCGGTCTTTTCGATGTGGATGAGGTCGAGCTGTACCAGATTTCGCAGCTGATTTTGAGCGTGGAAATCGGTGTTGAACTCGTTTGTTTGTCCCGGCCGCCGCTGCATGTAACACCCATGTTTCGCGCAAAAACCGAAGGCGGCGGGGTCAACCATTATGTGCCGACCTGGATCAACATTTCGTTTTGGGGGCCTACGGAGCGCTACGTCAAGCAGTGGATCCCCCGGTGCAAAATCTACGATATTCAAATGATGGGTGTTATGGAGAATGAGATGAAGGCAATTTCAGTGCGACACCTTCCCCATGGCAAGCTCACGACGCGGTTTATGAAAAAGTACGACAGCAACATTTTCCGCAGTGCCGAGCCGCAACTTGGCGAGACTGAAAACAGCCGCGTGGATCATGTACCTGAAACGTTTAGGCCGTCGCCCAGTAGCGCTGCTTCCACGCCTCCTGGGCCTATTGCGGCTCCCCTGGCTCAATGTGAGAGCGTCACTGCAAATGCCACCGTGAGCGCAACGTTTGCCGAGGCCGCTGCGCCGAAATCGGTGCGCGGGTCGCTGGATGCGATCCTTAAATCGAGCACGCGCCGCGCGGCGGTCCGACATGCTCCGTCGTTGGCCACGATCCGCAGTTCTCTTAGCGCTGCAATCAGCATCAAAGACCGGCCGTTAGACTCGCTCGACGCGCCCCCTGCAGAGCTCGCACAGCCTACCAAGGAGCAAGCGCCAAGACCGCCCAGCATTTACCTCAACATTCCCGAGCACTCGCGCCCCGGCCAGGCCCTTGTGCCTGAACCTTCACCGTCGCTCGAGCCTGAGCCTGAGCCTGAGCCTGAGCCTGAGCCTGAGCCTGAGCCTGAACCAGAGCATTTGCCGCATAATTGGGTCCGCAAGCGCTCGCAGTCGCGCTCGATCCCCATTCCAATGCCCTCGCGAGGCCAAGCAGCACCGCGGCCGCCGCCCCAACCCCCGGTTCCCACAGTCACCCAAAATTCTGTGTCGCCGCGCGTGCGGCGCCAGCCGGGGTCACCAAACAAAAATACCCGCAAGGTGTGCACTCCCACAGTTACCAATGCACCAAAGCCGCCCATCAGCATGCCGTCCCAGGGCAATATGTGGCGCAAGCTCACGAGCCCCTCGCTCATTGACCACCCCACGGCCACTGAGGCGTATGGCAGGTGGGCCTATGTGTTCCCCAAGGGTGCCAAAAAGAGCAGCATCAGCTGGAACTCTATCAAGTCGCCCGCTTCACTGCCCATGACTTGCGATGTGTTCCCCACTGTGAAGCAGTTCAAGGACGAGTACAAGTTTCAATTTTATGATTTGGCGATTATCCCCGATGCAAACCCGTTGTCGACGCCGCACCTGCTTGATGAACTCATTGGATCGCGCCTGCAAATGGGGTTCCAGATCGCCGTGGGCGAGGCGGTGGCTAAGGTCGAGGCGGCCTCACCGGGTGGTAACCCGGCACTCCTGAAAGAGATTGTGCCTCAGGACAATTTTGTGGGTGTGAGGCTGTACATGGTGCGCCAAGCAACCATCCACCGGCTCTGTATCGAGCAGGAAGACCTCATCAATGTGCGCATCTACACCTGGGTTAACCCCGACCACAAGATGACCCAGGCCAAGCCGCAGTACCGGCGAGACATTTATTTGCGCACAAAGTACGAGTCCAAGGCGCGCAAGCTCGAGAATGTCGACATCAATCCCCTCAGCGATTACAAAATTAACTGGAACGTGGCCGACCAGCAGCTGGTGGGGCTCATGGACCAGTTTGAGAGCCAGGCGGCGATGTACGCGCGGACCACGCGGTTCACGGTAATCCCTGCGCGTACAACCACGAAGACCGACGATCCAGACGCGCTCGAGGACCAGCGCATTGACGGTATTCTCAAGATTGTCAACTTTATCCTCAAGCACCAGGTGCAAAAGCCGACGCGGCCGCAGGGTATTGTTCCTGAAGTAGTGTTTTACACTGGGTTCCTCAATAATGCCAACGAATCTGTGTTTTTGGAGAGCGAGATCACCGATGCCAACCGTCTCCAACCCCAAAGCGACCGCCTCGACAAGTCAATCAGTGCCAGCGCTTTGCTTGAAGAACTCAAAGGAAAATGGGGCCCCAAGATTCAGACTAAAAAATGGCACTGGCGTACGCTGCGCAATGTCGTAATAGGCGACTCGCTGGTGACCTGGCTGGTGCACAATTTTAGTGACTTGTCGACCCGCGAAGAAGCGGTCAAGTACGGCCAGCATTTGATGGATACAGGGTTTTTTAGTCACAGCAGCAACCAAAAGTTCCATGATGGGTACTTTTTCTATCAGTTGGCGACCGAGGACGAGCCGAACCCGGAGGAGAAGGGTGCGAGCGGGGGCGCGGTGGGTGCCCCTGCCCCGAGCAGCGACGGCCCCAAAACACGAATCGCCCTCACGCGGTCAATAAAAATCGATCTCGACCCCAAAAACGTCAGCAAACGGCCCGAAATCTGCCGCGTACACATTGACCGGTTCCACAACACCGAGCACGCGTTCAACATCCGTGCAGAGTGGCTGAATGCCACGCCGCGGCTCGTGGACGACTTTTTCAGCGCTATTTCGCGGATCTGCAACAACTCGGCGCTGCGGCTCGTGCAAGTCCCTCAAGAAAATATCGCAAACACCGATCGCAACAGCCCGTTTAGGTCGTCGTCAATCATCTCGTTTTGCATTGATCCTCTGAGTGTTGTTGAAGACAAAAAGCCGTTCGAAGAGTTCCCCCTATTTTTCCACCATTTTTTCCTGCGTCGTATGGGCTTTGTGTTTGATGGTACTGGCATTAATATCCCCAACGAGCGGTTCCATTTGGACTATTCTTGGAAGAATAGCCACCACCAGGCGCAGTACATTCACCACAGCGGTGCGGTAATTGTGCAAATCCAGAAAGACCGGTCGTTTTTTATGGCCCCAAACACCATTTTCTTGTCGCGGTACGTGGCTGGCCCCGCACCGCAGGTCGGCGTTGAGGACTCGATCCAGAGCATGTTTACCAAGGTTTGCGAAAACCCGGACGTGTTGGCTGAGATGTTTATTGAAGCCGCGCGCCTTGAGAGCTTGTCGCCGGCCCAGACATCGCCCCCAGCTGAGTAGGTGGGTGCCCGTGTGCCCCTGAGCTAGACGCTGCAGGGCTAGGCTTTTGTATTTAATTTAATTTTGTATTCACTACGCTACAGTTTGGCCTTGGCCCCGCCAATCAAGATCTTGCCCGCCTTAGAACTGCCCAGCTGCGCATCAAACGCCTGCTTGAGGTGGTCATAGTCAAACGTATCGGCGACCGGCAATTTGAGCTGCCCTGAGGCAACATACTCTGCGATTTCTTGGCGGAACGCCTGCATCTGCTCAGGTTTGAACTGGGCTAGCTCTGAAGTGATCCAGTACCCGCGCACTGACCGCCCAGAAAAGATGAGCTCTTGGGGCTTCAGCTCGACATTCTTGCCGCTCAAGTTGCCAAACACCACGAGCTTGCCCGTAGGACTTAGGATTGAGAGCAACTGGGCAGAGCTGTATCCGCCAATATTGTCCACGGCGGCCTTGATGGGAGTCTTGCCCACAATCTGTTTGACTTGTTGGCGCCAGTCCTTATCGCTGGTAGCAACCACATGCTCAAAGCCTTGGTCAACAAGTGTAGCCTTGGCACTCGAGCTACGCACAATCTTGAGCATATTGACGCCGCGGGCCTTGCAAATGGCAGCCAGCATAACGCCCACGAGGCCGTTGGCACAATTGTAGGCAAACCACTCGCCCTTGTTGATTTTGAGATTGTCGAGCAACATTAGGGCGCTGAGGGGCATCCCCACGAGCTGAGCAGCGCTTGTGTCACTGATGGCCGAGCTCACTTTGATCAGATTTGACGGTTTGGCCAAAAAGTATTCGGCCCAAGTGCCGGTCACAGAGCCCAAACAATTGACTCGGTCACCCACTGCAAACCCCTTTACCTTGGAGCCCAGCTTGACAATTGTGCCTGCACCTTCAGAACCACCTGTATAGGGCATCTGAGGCTTGTAACCGTACTCGCCGCGGATCAGACTCATGTCGTGGTTGTGGATCACGCCATAACTTGTTTTAATCAGAACCAAGTTGTCCTTTAGGGCGGGAATATCCACATTGCCCTGGCGCATCACCGTGCTGGGCTCTCCAAACTTGTCGCAAACGGCTGCCTTCATTTGTCTCTGCTGGGGAGTGTGGGGGAGGAGGGGGGTTATATATAATATATAATTTGGGTTAGCCGAGTAGCCGAGGCGGGGCAAGCGTGAGGGATTTTGTTGAGGGGAAGGGGAAGCGGATGGTTGGTTTGTGTAGTTTATACTGCGCGCGCAGAGCTGGAGCCTCGGTCTTGGCTGGGGTAGGTGCATACGCGATCATGTGACCGCCATGACTCGGTATCAAATAGACCCTCAGAGCCCGCCCAGCCCTTGGGGTGCTCGCGCCGCCCTGCACTCAATAAATAATAGCTAAACTACACATGCTGCAGCACCTGCTGGCCCCATTTCCCTGCGCTGCCCAGCGGCATCCAACGGTCGCTCATGGGTAACCGCCGTTGCCGCAAATCGAATTCCTGCCGACACCGCATTGCTTGAGGAGTGGTCATACTGGTAGTGTAGCAGTACTGCTTGAAGCGGCATTTGTCGTCGCATTTTCCCGTTTGCGGGCTCAGCCGCGTGGCCATTGAGTTGTACAAATTGGCCATCTCGGGGTCCTGGAGCATGGCAGCCGCCACGCGGTGCCAAAATTTGGCATTGAGCGGCTGATCTTTGGGCCAGTCCACGCTTGGGTGGGTCCCATAATAGTCACGCGCAGAGTAACCAAACTTCCACTCGAGGGGCGCATCGGTAGTGAAAACGGTCGAGAACTCTGAGATATTGGCAAACATAGTGACCACATCCATGACTTCAAAAGTTTGTTCATCAATTTCATAGTAGCGCCACCCCGGGTTGAGGTCGGTGTAGGGCGTGATGGAGGGTGCCATGTACGCGGTGAGGACCGCGTGCTCCTCGGTACGTTCCGTGGCGTTGTTGGCATAAAGCACTGTAAACTCGTCGCGATGGGTGTGACCGAAGAATGTAGCGGCAATAGTGCTACTAAACCGCTCGAGAATGGCGCTAAAGTGCTCGCTGGGGCCTGGCAACGTTTCATGAGTGAGTCCGCCAGGAGGCACATGGCCCGTTATCCACGCGCGCTTGCCTTGCTTTTCGCACTTGGCCAGCTCATCAACCACAAATCTCAACATCCCGCTCGGATCCAGCTCCTCAGTCTTGGCATAATTGTAGAAATTCCACGAGTACCAAAAGTTGGTATTGATGGAGATCACTTGTAGGCCGGGGCGCGCCTCCACCGAGTAGGCACCATGGTGGCGATGAATATCCTGGGCCTGCGGCTCTGAGATCCAGCCTGAATCCTTCATCATGTGGGCCATCAGATCGCTGTTAAAGTCAAACTTGTGGGCGAACCCGGTCCAGGCGGCCGCATCCTGGGAAAACGGGAACGTATCGTGGTTTCCTAGGACAGGGTACACGCTCATGTCGCCCAAATACGCCTTGAGGGCGCGCATCGTAGCTTGTTCCTCGGCAAGGCAAAGGCTCTTGGACATAAAGATCGGGTCATGATCGACCATATCGCCGGTAAACAGAGCAAATTCAAAGTTGTGGGGCGACATGGCAATGCTATCAAGAGCGCTGGTCATGAGCGACTCGGGGCAATCGCACTTGAACGAGCCATAGGCGGCCGCAGGCTCAAACGCCAGCATCGGGTCCTGGACCGCATGAGGGGTACAGCACATGGGACCCATGCACGCCGCGCTTGAGCCCACGGTATAATTGAGCTGTAGATGGATATCCGAGATGTGTAGAGCTTTAAAAGTGCGGCCACAGTGCTTTTGGGCCTGGACTTTGGGCGGCGGAGGAGGGAAATTGTACTCGAATTTTGGGGTGGCCGGAAGCTCGCACGAGCGGCCCATGAGGAAATGACACATATACTGGCCATCGGTGCCATAAGGATCCATCAAACTCAGGGCATTGAACATATCTTGAGCAAAGTTGATGGGTGGGGTTTCCGTAGCCCTTGAGCCGACCCAGGCCTGAGCAATGGTGGCCGCTTGGTGTGCCGGCAGACTTTTGAGAGCGCCCAAAAGCGCCTGGCAAGAAAAGCACTTGAGTCCGCGCTTCTCGAGGCCAAACGACGAGGTGAGGCCGGCGGCCTCGGCAAGTTCATAGGGGAGCTGCAGCAAGTCTTGAGAGCAGGAGGGCGTCGCCAACACGAGCGAAAACCCGACAAGTGCTAGCCACTGCATATTTTGAGCAAAAACAACAAAGCTCGAGTTGGGGTGTTTATGCAAGGTTATGCAACTTTCTAATCGATAAGCGTCACAGGGGTCACAATCAGGGGGGGCATGTCATACGAGAATAGTTTAGCCAAGGCGTGCAACGCACAGCACAGCGCACAGAAAAGTTCATAATCTAGCTAATCTACTCCAAACGCTGGACAACCTTGATCAAATCGGCCAAGACGCCCATGGCGGTAACGGCATCACCGGCACCGGCACCCTGGACAATCAAAGGAGAGGGGTAACGCTCAGTGAGGAACGAAACGACATTGTCCGAGCCCTGCAGCGAAGCAAACGGGTGGCTCTGGGGGTACTTCTCGACGCCGACCTTGACGACAGGGGTAGCCTGGGTGAGTTCAATCTTGCCCACAAAGCGCAGGACCTTGCCCTCCTTGGCAGCCTCAGCCTTGAGCGCGTCCATCTCGCCGTCAAAGTCAGGCAGCTTAGCCAAAAACTCGTCAACGCTCTCAACACCCTCGAGGGCCTTGGGAATAAGCGAGTCCACGGGAAAGCCGGTGGGGCCGCTGACCTCTTGGCCAGACAAGCGGGCCAAAATGGTGACCTTGCGGGCAACATCGAGACCGTTGAGGTCCTCACGGGGGTCAGGTTCGGTGTAACCAAGAGACTTGGCCTTGAGCACAACCTCAGAGAACTTGGCATCCGAGGATCCAAACACGTTGAAGATGTAGCTAAGAGTGCCGCTAAGGATACCCTCGACCTTGTGGATCTTGTCGCCTGTAGCCACGAGGTCCTTGAGAGTCGAGATCACGGGCAAACCAGCACCAACGGTGGCCTCGTGGTACACCAGAGCCTTGGAGGGAGCAAAGATCTGGTCCCAGAGCTCGAGCTTGTCGCTAAATGCCTTTTTGTTGGGGGTAACGATGCTCACACCGCGCTTGACAAACTCGGGGTAGGCCTCGGCCAAGCTCTGGTTGCTGGTGTTGTCCACAAGCACAGCGGGCTCGGGGCTTGCCGCCAAGTACTCGGCGATCTGGATCGGGGTCCACGCAGCCTCAGAGGCCGAGTAGTCGACCTCGAGGGGGTTTACGATGGGGGTGTAGTCCTTGGAAACGTAGGTGTTGCGGGAGCGGCCGAGCAAAACAACGTTAATGTTGAGCTTAACGTTCTTGAGCTGCTGCAAAAAAGCCTTGCCAACGAGGCCAACGCCTACTACTGCAACGTTCACCATGAGTCACGGGGGATGGTTGATCTGAATAACGGGGAGGTTATGGTGTGCCCAAGGGGTGCTCAGGGCGTCCGAGGGCATCTAGAGAATTCTATAGTTAGGGAACACAGTTCCTAGTCGTTCATTCAGTTCGCACTAGCTTATTATCGTCAATCATTATTAGGGAATATCTAGCAGGTGACCCATACGGGTAACCTTTGTCTCCAAGTACTTTTTGACCTCCTCAGATTCAAACCCGCCTTTATTTTGAAACGAAAGAGGGATCATGGGCACCCGTTCCACGACATTGATCTCATTGTTGCGTCCTTCAACCGCAGCGATCTTGTCTGGGTTGTTGGTCAAGAGCCGGATATCGTGCAGCCCCAAGTCAACAAGAATGGCTGTGGCAAGACCAAACGAGCGTGCATCGGCAGGGTGTCGTAACATGAGGTTTGCCTGCACTGTGTCTGCTCCAAGGTCCTGGAGGTTGTAGGCCTTGAGCTTCTCGCCAAGGCCAATACCACGGCCTTCCTGCCTAAGGTAAACAATCACACCCCGCTGGGCAACCGACATGATCCGCTCAGCCTCATCCAGCTGCTCACCGCAGTCGCATCGGGCGCTCCAAGCAGTCTCACCCGTGTAGCACTCAGAGTGGATACGCACGAGGGTAGGGGTCGAGCTGGTCGCCTCAGGCTCGGAGTTTTCCCCCTTTGAGCTTGTGCGACCAGGAAACAGTTTGCCAGTATAGGCACCCCGAGTCATGCGGTCCATCTCGGTTTCGTTTTCCCGAGGAGCAAACAGGGTCTTTGAGTGGATATCCTCGCCAATTACAATGGCCAAATGCTCCTTTTTGTCGATATTGTTTGAGTAAACATGCAAAAACAGCTCGGTGCCCGAGGTGGTCGGGATGCGAGCCCGGCTCTCGCAAAAGACCTCGGGTAACGGCGCGAGCTGCGACCGCACCGCGGCAGCAACATTTCCATCTGGAGCTACCGAATTTCCTCTAGGCGTTCCGGGCGGAGACACAATGGACATGCTCGAGAGCACCGCCGCGTCTGGTATGTCTCGCATCTTCTGGAAGTATGTCACGTGTGGAGGATTGGTCGGAACCACGGTGGATGTCATGGAGAAAAAGTTCAGTAGTTGCAACTTTGAGTAGGATATGCTAGTGACTATATATGTGGTTGGATAAATAAAGTTTAATTGTCGATCTCGTCAACTTCCTCAAGCGTCACATGGTGGCGAGGCGACGACTGCAAGATTAGGGAATCGATCGAGTCGGCAAGTGCAACTGCATCGCGAGTGAGCTGGTGCTTTTGTTGCCGAAGGGCTTTGGGAACCTGTAGCGCATCCAGTGCCGAGTAAATAGCCTCGGTGCGGCTGTGGGCAACCCGCAGATCTTGGAGTTTGCGGTCAGATGCCTGCACTAGCGACGTTTGCTCAGACAATTCGTGGCCAAGCTGCTCGAGTTTGGTAGAAATTGAAGGGCTGGCGGCCTCACTTTGCGCGGACGGTGTTGCAGGCTGGCTAATCTCGCTCGACTGAGGCTGAGCCGGAGGCTGTGCCGGCGACTGTGCCTCCTGAGATTGGGTTTGAGGACGGCTCGGCTGAGCAGCAGCCTGGTAGAGCACTGCAGGTTGGAGCTCGGGGGTTGCGGGTTCTTCGACTGTTGGTTCCTCGTCGAGACGCTGGTTTTGCTTTGCGACAAATTGTAGCAGGTCCTCGACGGAGCTAAAGCGCAGCTGCTGGGGGAGACGAAGAGGTGACGAGGGGGAACCGGAGCGAGAGCGGGAGCATGAGCGAGCCTCGATTTGTGCTTGCTGGGCCTTGGCCTGCTCGACCTCAGCACGAGCTTTTGCCTCTGCCTGAGCCTTGGCGAGCTCCTGGGCCGCCTCCTTCTCCAACTTGGCTCTGGCTTCGGCCTTGGCCTTGGCGAGCTCCTGGGCCGCCTCCTTCTCCAACTTGGCTCTGGCTTCGGCCTTGGCTCGAGCTTGCGCTTCGAGCTGGGCCTGGGCAACAAGGCGAGCATGCTCGCGAGCCTTGTGGATCCTCGCTGCGTGCTCCTCTATAGCTCGCTGCTCGCGCTGAACGGCGGCAGCCTTGCGGGCATCAACCTGGGCCTCGAGCTGGGCAAGGTACTCGCGTTGCGCCTCGCGCTGAACTTCGCGCTGAGCCTCACGGCGGGCAAGCAGAGCATCGGCATGGGCCTGCAGCTGGGCGCGGGCCTGGATGTGGGCCTCATACTCTGCACGAGCCTGAGCCTCGAGCTCGGCCCTCAATGCCTGTTGATAAGCCAAGTACTGCAGCTTTTGCTGCTCGCGGGCGCGAGCCTCGGCCACGCGGGCGGCCTCTGCCTGGGCGGCCCGCACTCGCTGGCAGAGCAGTTGATCATAGTCAAACGAGGGCTGATAGTAGACAGGCTCTTGGTAGATAGAAAACATTTTTTATTTTGTTGTTGGTGGGGGACAGGGCCCCGACCGGATTATATATAGTTGAATCCCAATTGCTCGAGACGCTTGGAGATTATTCCATGCATGCTGACTAACGCCCATCTCGAAGAATCGAGACAGACCCACACGCGCCCAAAGGGGGGGGTGGTGACGGTGTGCCAAGACCACCAGCAAACGCGGCCAGATCGTCCGGCTTGGCCGAATTGACGTAATTTACGCCTCCTTAAAAAGCGAGCCACGACGAAACGCCAATAAACAATACAAGCACAACCGCAGTAAGGAACCCGGCACCGCCCTTATCGCCGCTATCCAGGTTAAGGTTCTGGGCGTAAACAGTAGAACTGTTGAGACCGGCGTTGCCGTAGCCCCAAACGCTTGAGTTGCTCGAGCTAAGGTCGTTTGAGCCGTAGCACTGCGAGGCATTGTAAGGCCCATCCTTCTCGTCGAGCAACAAGACGTTGATAAGGTCAACGGCATTGATTTGCTCGCCGAGACCGTACATTCCGTCCCAGCCATCCCAGTGCCAGTTGGTGCCGCAGGTGTGGCCATCAGTTCCACCGGAGCAGCTCTGAGCCATGGCGACGCCCGAGGCCTGGAAATAGGTGGTGAACCACGACTTGGTACTGGGAACAACCTTTTGCACCAGACCCAAACAACGAAGAAACACGCCCTTGAAGCAGCGCTGGTCATTGTTGCAGTTTGTGGTGCCGTACTCGTTACCCTGGCACGCGGCCTCGTACGCAATAGAATTGTTGAAGAAGACTTGGGCACGCGACCACAGCTCTTCCATACGCTCGTACCAAATGTCGTCGCCTGTTTTGTTGTACAAGTAGGCCGCACCAGAGATCAGCAGCCCCTGGTTGTAGGTCCATTCGTACGGGGCAACAACAGTGCAGTTTTGGTCGGTGGCGGCACCGTCAAGAGCCCGCATGTACCGTTTGCTTGGATCGGTCGAGTTGGCCAACGGGCTGAGGAATTTGACGCCCTCCATCCAATCCCAAACCTTGTCACTCCACTCAAGGAACGTGTCATTGTTGGTAAATTTGTAGAGGCGGGCAGCCAAGTGGAAGAGGCAGCCGTTACTCACAAGGTTTTTGTAGTTGTAACCTGCGTTCCAAGTATAGATTTGCCACCTTAGGCCGCCTCCACAGTCGGCTACTTCCCAGCGCTCGGCCATTGTGTTCCAAGTGGCTTGGGCAAAGTACAGCCAATCATCAGGGTACCCCTCACCAGGAGCGGTATAATTCTTTTCAGCGGCGCCCATTGCGGCAATACCCCAAAAAGCCTGGTCATCGTTACCCTCGGTCGAGGTTTGGTTGTAGGTCATGTAGTTCCAATAGTCTCCACTCTGGTACACGAGCGACATGTGAGTGTAATCATCATATGTGGTGTTTCCAGTGTAGTACGAATAGTCAACCATGGCGCCCCACGCGACGCCGGCCTCCCACCAGTAGTAGGGGTTGGAGAACATACCCGGCGCTTCGCCGCTCTGGTTGCCATTATAGTAGTCCATAAGACCTTGTGCAAGTAGGACACCGGCATCTTTAATGCTTTGGGTGTCATTTACATCCATATCAACGGCGAACGCCAGCTGGAATGCGGCGAACAGGAGCATGATGTAGGATGACTAGTCTAAATATAGCGGCAGGGCATATATTAATTAGGTGGGGGTGGGCGCAGTGCGAAAAGTCGCGTATAAAAGGGCGTTTGGTTTTTTTTTCGGAGGGTGTTGGTACCCAAACGCGTGAGAATTTTTTTCACTGTCTTGAACAGGCCCACAAACGCGTCGGATGTGTTTTACCTTGGGATCACCCTGCGGCTCACGTGGTTCAGGAGGGGCCTCGAGGGGCCTCGAGGGGACCCCGAGGGGGCTCTGCATAACGCCTATGGCGGGTGCCTATGGGTACCCCCGGGCACCCACGGAGCCCAGACACCCTGAGCGCTGGGCTCCTCGCGCGCGCTTCAAGTTATAACACATATAAATACTAAATGAGCATCCAGACACCGACTCCGGTGAGGCCCACAAGGATGACCGCAGTAACCACACCTGCGCCGGCCTTGTCCTTTGTGGTGACGACGGTATCGTCCTCAAACAAGTTGGCCGTGGTGTTGCTGTCCGAGCCAGCGGTGTCACTTCCAGTGGAAGTACCTCCGGTCTGGTTGGAGTAGGGCGCATCCTTGCTAAGGATCTGGGTGTTTTGGATGCACTCGAGGGCGGACATTTGCTCGCCGAGCCCATAGTAACCATCCCAGCCATCCACAGCCCAATTGAAGCCGCAGGTGTGGCCGTCCGAACCGCCCGAGCAACTTTGGGCGGCAGCCGCAGCGCTCGCGTTGAGATAGGTCAAGATATCGTCCCGCAAACTCGGGATAAACGTCACGGTGTGGCCCAAAAACCGCGAGAAGATGCCTCTAAAGCACCGCTGGTCGTTGTTGCACTTGTTCCCCGTGGCGCACGCCGCTTCGTACATGATTGAATGGTTGAAAAACACCGTGGCACGGTCCCAAAGTTCGGTCGCACGGTCAACCCATTTGGTGTCGTTGGAGAAATCGTACATGAACGCACATCCAGACATCATCAACCCGTAATTGTAGGTCCATTCACCGTTCGAGTGGTCACTGCAGTTGTTGTCGAGCGAGGCGCCGTCGTACAACCGCAGGGCACCATCGGTACCAGACTGCAAAAATTGCACACTTTCAAGCCACTCGTACACCGTTTCGGCCCAGTCCGAGTAGGTACTGTTGCCAGTGTACCGGGCCAAACGAGCGCCCAAATTGAACATGCAACCGTTGGAAACAGTATTTTTGTAGTCGTAACCCGAGTTCCAGGTATAAATTTGCCATCTGAGGCCGCCGCTGCAGTCCGCAGTCTCCCAACGGCTAGCCATCTCGTTGAACACAGCTTGGGCAAGGTACAACCAACCGGGCTGGCTCGAGTCGGGGTTGGTAAAATTTCGTTCTGCTGCAGCCATGGCAGTAATTCCCCAGAACCCCTGATCATCGTTACCCTCGGTAGTGCTCTGGTTTGTGGGCAGATAGTCCCAGTTCTTGCCGACCTGGGCTTGAAGGCTATCAAACAACCAAGTGTTGTAGGTCTCGTTTCCGGTAATAAACCAAAAGTCAAGCATGGAATTCCACGCCGCTCCGGCTTCCCACCAGTAGTAGGGGGAGACCATCATGCCCACGGTACCACCGTAAACGGCGCCTTCATTGTAGTCCATAATACCTTGCGCGAGCAAAGCCAATGCCGAATTCACTGAACTGCTGTCGGTTAGGTCCAGCGAGACCGCGTTAGCAGTCGCAAGCCAAAACACAAAGTGCATCTATATTTAGCTTGGTAAGACCTCAGCCCCCGGGCTCATAGTTATCAAGGGGGCAGGGCAAGTCTTGGCTATTTTGTTCTTGATTTATATTTAGATCTTGGGAGTAGACGCGGGCAACGTAGGAATTAGCGTAGCAACAAACTTGAGCGTGTCGGGCGTCGGTCGTGCCTTTTCTCAGGCCCCTGTCACGACCCTGTAAGGTCCCCTTTTTGTGTCACCTCAAACACCTTAAACCTACAATATCATCACCTCACTATATACATACACCAAAACGCCTGTAAAACGCCTTAAAACTACCAAGAGGCCTTTCTAACGCCAGGGAGATCACCGTTCAGGGCCATCTCTCTAAACTTGATACGGCACACCCGGAACTCCTTGATCACCGAGCGACCATACCCACTCTCAATACACCTGTTGTGGACCTCAGTGGGGCGAGTGTAGTGCGGCATGGCGTGTAGTTGCAGCTGGGCCTCGAGCCTTGTCTTAGCCGGCAGCGTTGTGTTTGAGGCCAGGTACTTGAGAGCCTTGCGGGCAACCTCGTGCTCAGCAACCATGTGGCGCTTGAAATTATCCCGAATAATGTGCGTTGTGTTCTTGGGGCCTCCAGGAAGAGGAATATTCTTGAGGCCTGGGTACCGGGGCGGCATGAGTAAGAGAGCGTGAAAGAGGTGATTTTGTCTAGTTCATAAAAAACGTGCAAGTGCCCTCTTTTTAATTTATCAAAAATAGCTCTACAAAGTTCACCCACCGCTCCTTCGTCACGCTCCGAAAATTTTTCCCCCAAATTATATGCATCCCAAGCGGTCGCTTATTTTTTCTCCAACATGGTCTTTGGCTCAAAGGATACTGCCAGTGTGAATGAGCATGCAGTGTCTCCGCAGGCCTCTGCAATTGATGCAGACTCCATAAACAGCCAAGTCCCGTTGATTGATGTCACCCCGGAACGCTACTTTGGCTTTGTCCGCTCAAAGCGGTTCTGGCTGATTGTCCTCCACGGCCAAATTTTGTCCTGGGTCATTGTATGCACCAATTCCCTCACCACTGTGATCAATGACAATAATACCTCATTCCCTGCTTTTCAAACAATGCTTCTCTACAACTGCCTGCTGCTAATCTTCACCCCATACACAATTTACAGAATGGGCTGGAGAGATTGGATTAAACTGGTTTACAAGGATGGCTGGAAGTTTTTCCTCTTGGCATTTGCCGATGTAGAGGGTAACTATTTTGTTGTTTTGGCCTATGAATACACAAACCTGCTCAGTGCCTCGCTGCTCGACAACTTTGCCATTGTGGTTGTTGTGGTTTTGAGCTTTATCTTCCTCAAGGTCCGTTACCACTGGTTCCAGTACTCGTCCATCGTGCTCTCAATTGGTGGTATGGCCCTGCTCATTGTCTCTGATCACCTTCAGGGCCGCGACTACACGGCAGCCAACCCGGTCAAGGGTGACTTGTTTGTGCTGCTGGGTGCTGCCTGCTACGGTGTGTCCAACACTTTGCAAGAGTACCTTGTGTCTAAACGCCCCGTGTGGCAGGTTCTGGGTCAACTTGGTCTCTGGGCGTCCATTATTATCGGCGTTCAGATCGCCATCTTTGAGCGCGACAGCATTGCCGAAGCTACCTGGAACACTGCAGTGGGCTGCTCGCTCATGGGCTACACTCTAGCAATGCTTATCCTTTACACCACAGCTCCCATTCTTTTCCGCATGAGTAGTGCCGCTTTCTACAACTTGAGCCTTCTCACCTCGGACTTTTGGTCGCTGGTCATTGGTACTCGCGTCTTTGGCTACTCGGTGTACTGGCTCTACCCAGTTGGTTTTGTTGTGGTTGTAGTGGGCATCATCTGCTACTGCGCTGCTCCCATGACCAACTATGGCGAGTCGCTCAAGCCTTGGCTCGGTCAAAACCAAGAGTCTGGTATCGCTGGTGTCGGTACCGCCAAGGCCCGTGTCAACCGCGCCGCCGCCGCCGCCCCCGTGCCTCGTGACGAGGAGGAAAACCTTTAATTTATCTAGCTAATACTCAAATACCTGATCTAGCGCCTTGTACGGTGGCACCTCAAACCCATGAGCGGCGGCAAAGTCGGGGCCAACAAACCGGCCACCAACAAAGTGTCTACCCCGAAAGAATTGTGCACATGTCTTGGGAGCGGTTAGGCTAATGAGGGTGCTAGGCATAAATTTCGAGTCTTGAGGGCCCTCATCCACGCTCCAGCCCGAGGGAATATCCACAGAAACAACTGGTGTCGTTGTGGCCTCGAGCAGTTTCATAACTGGCACAAACATCTCACGCACGGGCGACTTGAAGCTAAAGCCAAACAGCGAGTCCACAATAATATCCGCCGTGCTCATCTCGGTCTCCAAATTGGACGAGTACTCGATTCCCAAGGACTCGATCTGGGTGTGCAACCCCTCAAAGAGCGGGCCTTGGCTGCGCTTAGGGCAGTAAACAATAGGCTTATAGCCCAAAAGCTTGAGATGCCGGCTTGCAACGAGACCATCTCCGCCATTGTTGCCGGGACCAACCAGAACCAGTACTGTGTTGCTGCTACCTGAGGTCACTGGGTGGACCTTGTAAACACAGTGAGCGACGGCCTGGCCTGCAAGCTCCATCAATTGATCAATTGAGAATCCATAGCTACTTATGAGCTGTTTATCAATGTTTGCTGCTACCGATGCACTGATATATTTCATTCCTCGAGGGTGTCGACTTTGACAAATGCAGGCACTCCGGCGAGTAGTGTTTTTCACACGTCCTCGGTGCGGATTGTGCTCAGAGGCAAAGCACGTGCTCGACAAGGTGGCCAAAATTGAGCCGTTTGATTTTCAGTCGGTCGATATTACCCTGGACCAAAACAAGACATGGTACGACAAGTACGCGTTTGACGTACCCGTAATGCACTTTGAAAAAGATCAAAGGCGGGAAATTGTCATGCATAAAATCAGCGAGGAGCAGGCATTGCAAGTGTTACAAAAGCTATAGTTTAGGCTCATCCTTTTCGTAGATTTCGAGGTCGTTAATAGGTTCAGGCACTCCCACACGCTGCCACTCGGTTTTGGAAGCCACGCTCGTGCCCTTGGGATTGCTAGTTGATGCCTGGCTCATGAGGTGGATCACAAACAGCCGGCGCTGCTCAGGACCGAGGTGCTTGTCAAAGAACGCGAGCACGTCTTGCTTGCTGGTCTCGGCTGCAGTTGCCGCAACCTGGCGGCGGCGATCAAAGTCATAGTAACCCTTGATAATACACGACCAGTAGCTCGAGGCCTCTTGGCGCAGACTCTTGTACTTTTCAAGCTCATTGTCCACCACGGCGTCAACGTTACGCTTATACTCGGCATCGCTCATATGTTCCAGCGTCTTTCGTAGCTCGGGCAGCAGCGCCATGACCCGCTCCTCGAGGTACTCGGTCGAGCGCTCAGACTGGGCAATGATCTCGAGCCACAGAGTGCCTCTGACAGTACGCGAATAAGAGCCGACAATGTACCCCAGCTGCTCCTTTGTGCGAAGGGTATGGAAAACAGGCACCTTGATGATCTGGCACAGAATCGCCAGCAACGAGCGGGCCTTGAAATCGGTGGCGTGGCACACCTGGAACCGGCAGTCAATGGCGGAATTAGGCTCGGTCTTGTCTGACAACGGCTCTGAAAAGTGATAGTGCGAGCCTTCCTCAAGCCAGTACGAGTCCTTGAACGGCTTGAACGGCAGCGGCGCAGCATCGAGACCTTCAGTCACCTGGGTCGCCAGCTTTTTAGCATCGGTGGCAGTAAAGTTGCCCACAACAAGCAGCTCCACATCGAGTTTTTCCAGCACTGAGCGGCGGTGGTCCCTGAGTTTTTCAAGGTCGATCGACTCGAGCGCCTCGAGCCGCTTGTCCCAGGGCCACATCCCCTCGACAACCCACGACAGAGTGGTCTGGGTGTTGAGCTGCTTGTAAGGGTTATCGTAGCGCACATTGCGAATATTGCGGGCAAGACGCTCCTGCGCAGCCACCAGGCGCTCCTGCTTAAGATCGGCGCTCTTCAGAGTGTCGATAATCACTTGCAGCAGCGTGGGCAGTTTCTCCTGGAACCCACCCAGCTGAACCTCAATGCCGCTTTGGCCGCACGCCAGCGAATAGTTGAGGCCAGCAACTTCGGCATAGTAGGTATAATCGTTGAGTGCATCGTTCACCATTTGGACCAGCAGCTCGCTGGCCATCTGGGCCTCCACCGAATTATCAAACGCCGACGAGGTAATTTTGGCGTAAATCTGGCCCTTGGGCATGTTGAATGTATCGTCTTTTTTGAACCAAACCCGCAATCCGGGCTTGCGCACCACGAGGGTCGGCCTCTGCACAACGGTGCTTGTATCCAAAACCTCGAAATTCTCGGGCACAAACTGGTTTTTGAGGGGCAAGTGCAACTCCTTGCGGGGCTTCAGGCCCTTGAAGGTGGCTAAAATGTCCGAGACGCCAACGGTCGAGTACTCTGTGCCGTACCACTTTTCCTTACAATCAAGGTCATCAAACGTTTGCGAGACAAGTGTAAAGCGCACATTTTGCGGATTGAGGTACTCGATGTAGTCGTTGAGCACCTTTTCATCGTACTCACGCGGGATGGAGCTGCACAAAATGTCGGTGCGGGGGTAGTCCTTTTGGAGCATGCGAGCGTACCGAGAAACAGTGGTGCTGGGCTTGATTTTGGGCATATACCAAAACTCTGCTCTTGAAGAGCGCTCGAGCTCGGAATAAATCCACGATTTGGGGCCGCTCTGCCTCAACATCTCAATGTACTCAAAGATACAGCGGGTCACAAGTTGCCAGTTTTCCAGGCCCAATTTGGTGAGATCGACCTCCACAATAAAAAATTCGTGGCCTGAACCTACGCTGTACGAGCCGCAGCTCAGGCTGTTGGCCCACAACTGCTGCTTAAAGTAGTAGAGTAGCGAACCCTCAGACTCGTGGCCAATAAGGTGCGAAAAGTAATTGTGCGGGTACTTGCCGTAGTATTTGTCGCTCTCGGGCACCAGAAACCGCAGTTCCAGCTGCGTCAAGTCCATGATGGGACGAGCACGAGTCAAGGTGCACATCTGTTCAGGCTCCACTGGCGAGGTAGTCCAGGTCTCCTTCACATTGTGCGAGTCAGGGACAGCTTCAAATAATGAACCAACCATTGTTTGCAGCTCATCCAGCGTCTCACGGCCCAAAACAACGAGCTTCATTAGCGTCGAGGTGTAGTGGCTCTTGTAGAATTTAATGAGCTCTTCACGCACATCCAGCCCTTTGCTAGCAGGAATCTCGCCCAAAGTCTCAAAATTACCGGTGCTGAACTTGTGGTAAGGGTGATTGGGGTTGCTAAGGCTCTTTTCCAGCTGGCTGAGCCGCCAGGTATCATTGCTGAGGTTTTTCTTGTTTTCGCTGTCAACAGCAAGGATTTCGCGGTCTTTGCAGCTTTCATTGAACAATGGGGACACGAAGAACTGGGCAAACCGATCCAATGCACCCTCCAGGTTCTGCCAAGACACGTCAAAATAGTAGTTGGTATTCTCGCTAGAGGTGTATGCATTGTAGCTGCCCGAGTGCTCGGTCAAAAACTCGCTGTACTCCTTCTCGCTGGGGTATTTCTCGGTGCCCATAAATAGCAAATGCTCGAGAAAATGCGCCAGGCCGGGCAGGTCCTCAGGGTCAGAGTAGGCGCCGACGTTCACATCAAGGGCCGCACTGGCCTTGTCTGTGGTTGCATCATGAATCAGTAGCGCCTCTAGTCCATTTTGCAGCCTCACGACCCTATACTGACGGTCGTCTGTGCGTGGCCGCTCAATAGCCTCCGACACCACTTGCATTTGTAAGGTTTGTAGGAAGGTACTATAGATTTTATGAAGTCAGTTGGAACTTTATTAATTCGGCTAAAACGGTTCGGCACTGACCAAAATCAGCTATAATCAGAGTAGTGCTCACTCTCATAGGTCTCCTCTTTAAGAGTTCCCGAGCTGATTTTCTCTCTGTATTCCTTCATTTCCTCATTGTACCGCTTGATGGCGACTTCATGGTCTTTTGAGTATTTAAGCTTGGTTTCCTCAGGCAACTGGCTCCATTTCTCGGCAACAAGTGCATTGAGCTCGGTCATTGACAGCTGAGGTTTACCCTCTTTGGCAAGTGACTCCTTCATCATCTTTTTTTCGGCATTGGAGTACATGAGGTAGCCAGGCAACGGCCTTTTGGGGGCATTGGGATCAGCCACGCGCTTGCGCCTGGGCTTCTTGTCGACCCGGCTGCTCTTAGTTCCATACCCGGTGGACGCAACCAGCAGCGGAAGTTCCAACTCGCGAATGTCCTCTTCAGTGAGGACGCCCGCCTCGCTTAAAGTGTCTACAAGCCGTAACAACCTGGAATTGGCCTGCGCAGCCTGCCTTGCATACTCGGCAACCGCCAATACAAACTATGTTAGCATGGTCTCAATGATGAGTAGGTGACTTACCCTTTGCTTTTCGCCCTGATAGACTTCCCTATTTGTCGTCGACATGAGGAAAAAGCCTATAGGTTGCTGAGCAAGAAATAGTAATCACTAGAAAAAAATTAGTCACGCCGGATCCAGCTCCCAGTAGGTCCCAGCTCGAGCCAACTTTTCAGATGCTAGAATGCCTCAAGCGCATAGCCAAAAATGATATAGTTTATGTGGCCATGTCTTCAGGAGTCGATTCCTCAACAGTGGCCGCCTTGCTAGCAAAAATTTTAGGCCCCAACCGCGTCAGAGGCGTCTTTATGAACAACTGGTCCTCGACCGCCAAATGTTCAGAAACAGATTGGAACCAAGTCAAACGCATTTCTTCAAGCTTGGGGATCCAATGCCACCGAGTAGACCTGGAAAAGGACTATTGGACACAAGTGTTTGAGCCCATGATTGCCCAATACGCTAATGGGCTCACCCCGAATCCAGATGTGAGTTGCAATCGACAAATAAAATTCGGCAGCTTATTGGACCACCTCAAGGCGCGCGAGCCAGATTTCAAGTGGATCGCTACCGGTCACTATGCCGATGTCTCACCAGCCGGGCTGCTATGTCGGCCCTCATACAAGCAAAAAGATCAAAGCTACTACCTCGCAACCACCACCCCTCCACAGCTGGCGCATGCCTTGTTTCCACTCTCTAACCTGAGCAAGCCCGAGGTCCGTGGTTTGGCCAAGGATCTCAACCTGTTGACTGCCGACAAGCCTGATAGCCAGGGCCTTTGTTTTGTTGAGCAAACGCAAAAGTCGTTCAGCTCGTTTTTATCAGAGTACATTGAACCAAATCCGGGCAACATTGTACTTGAGGACGGTACAGTTGTTGGCAAACACAATGGCCTCTGGTCGGCGACCATTGGCCAGCGAACAACACTATCGCTGCCTCAGTCAAAGCCCGAGTTCCAGGGGTCATGGTTCTACTCCAAGAAAATCCCCGAGAAAAATCAGCTGGTTATTGTCAGAGGTCACGATAACCCTGGCATGTATCACGACACCGTGCGGTGCCAGAAATTTGTCTGGCACAGCGAGCCCAAGGGCCCCTTATTTATTCAATACCGGTCGCTTCAAGAGTCTACCATGGCCGAGGTTGACTCGACCGGGCCTTCGCCCACGTTTAGACTGCAAGTCAAGCGCCGAGCCATTGCACCAGGCCAGTACATTGTGGTGTATGATAACGACCACGAGGTGATTGGAGCAGGACAAATATCTAATGTGCTATAATAAAAAGTCGTT